>CM064880.1:43701091-44127639 GCA_003313485.2 Penstemon barbatus
CGGTAAGAAAAAACAGCCCTAGGCACAGCGGAATATAAAAAAATTTTCTAGGGCCTCTTAAAGAATCTTGCCAGGATATTCTCTAGTTGTATATATAGAATATAAATAAATGACAGTATAAGTTTTCTCGTTTATACCTGTCTCCTTGCAAATCCTTGTTGGCTAAAGCGACTCTGAACTCTCCTCCACAGAAATCGATCCAAGCTCTGCAGTAGCGCCCCACGTGTTGCGCCTCTACGGATTGATACACCACAATATCACGAAAATAATATAACCTAATCGACTAGAACATAGGTATATTAATCAGGACTTTAGAACGACTTTGGGAAACTAAAAGATCAAAACCGAAAATTCTTCCTAATTTTGCACAGGGTTCGGCGATCACACTTGGGAGGGGAGAGAGAATTTTTGCTTTTCTTATTTTGCTTGAAGAGTTGTGTGTGAGATATGAGACCTAGTCTCTTATTTATAGATATCTCCCATACCCTAATCCTATAGGATTAGGATACTAATTCTCCTACATGGGCCATGGCCCTCTTTAATTAGAAGACTAAGTCTTCTATTTAATTCATGGCCCATATTAATTAATCTTTCAGGGCTTTATTTAATCTCCCAATTAAATAGCCCAATTAATTAAATCATCTCCCAATTAATTAATTAAATCCTAATTAATTAATTTGCTCATAAATTAAATTCTAATTTAATTTATAATCTTGATCCAATTCCAATTGGATCCATTTTCGTTCCATATGGGTCGACCCAGTCGACCCACCCATTTAATCGACCCAGTCGATTTTGACCCAGTCGACCCAGTCGACTGGTTCGTTCTTGTTTCCTCGCTTTCGCTTCATGTGTATTGTGTATGCCCCCGTAGGTTCACCACATAATTGGCCGTGGGTTGTAATTAAATATTATTTAATTACTCCAGCAATTAATACTCTAAATTAATCGAACACTCTGTCGATTAATCATTCCAAAATTAGCACCCCTGCTAATTTGGGAATTCTCCCACACTCCACGGTCGATGTCCAGTCACAAGCCCATGGAGCCCAATCACTGGTGAATTAATTCAGTGAACCTTTTATCATTTACAATTTCCATATACGACAAAATCTCTCCATCGATCAATCTCCCAGTCGAGACTTAAGGGTATGGTCTTTTATCGGATTCCCTTTTCTTTTGTCTTGACCTTATGTACTCTGGTCTTGAAATAAATTCTCTTTGACTTAATCTTTATGAGCTACTTACATAAAGTCGTCAGATACCTTGGCCAATGATTTTACCAGAATTAATTTCTCACAGAAATCCATAGGAGAATTTCCCAACCTATCAAGTCGGGTCAATGGATCCTTTGTTGATGATATGAATCTGCATACGAGTTCCTCTATACCCAACATGAGTCCACAGAGACTTTCTGGCTATCCCCAGTCAGTCGGAACTCATATCAAAGTATAGATGTTCTCGCACCAGATAAACCCTATCATCTCAAGTTGTTAGGGATCGTTCCTCGTATACTATTGTAAATAGGAATAACTTCAACCCCGATATGCGACTACCGCTTCCATGGTGAGTTATTTCCTAATTGGGGTATTCAGTGCACTTGCCATCCCAGCAAGCCACCCACTTATGTGTATCGACTATCCCAGTCACGCTCGTGGACCCCAGCGTCCTCCAGTTCATCGGAGTATACACAATAGTGAGAGTCTAACCGAATCCAACGATGTCCTATCTCGATTGGATTCTACGACTCTTGAATATGTTCTAGATCACGGCCTTAGAGATCAGTCCACGGGTTGTCCCATAGCCCTGTGATCTAAGGACTTCTATCCTTATGCGTAGACAAATATTACATAAGATAAAGTTGACCATTTAATAAAAGTGCATTTATTAATCCAAATTGAATAGTTCCTCATTAATTACAATTAATGCTAGCCATACAGCTGGCTTGCAGGACACTATTTCTATCAATCTCCCACTTGTCCTAAAGCCAGTCTTTTATGTTCTTGAGTCCCATCTTATGCAGATGTTTCTCAAATGCCTTTTGAGGCAGAGGCTTCGTTAGTGGGTCCGCCGTATTATCTTCTGAGTCGACACGTTCCATCTTAATGTCTCCTCTACCAATGATATCTCTTATCACGTGGTATCGTCTCTGTACGTGCTTGGATTTCTGATGAGATCTCGGCTCCTTTGCTTGCGCTATTGCCCCATTATTATCGCAGAAGATAGTAATGGGCTCAGCAATGCTAGGTATCACATCCAATTCCTGGATGAAGTTCCTCATCCAAACACCTTCCTTTGCTGCGTCACTCGCGGCAATGTATTCTGCTTCAGTGGTTGAATCCGCGGTTGTTTCCTGCTTGGAGCTCTTCCAGCTAACCGCACCACCATTGAGGCAGAAAACATATCCTGATGTCGACTTGAAGTCGTCTACATCACATTGGAAGCTCGAGTCTGTATAGCCTTCCAATTTCAATTATCCTCCACCGTATACCAAGAACAATTCCTTAGTCCTTCTCAGGTACTTCAGAATTGCCTTTACGGCTATCCAGTGCTGCTCACCTGGATCAGACTGGTAGCGACTTGTAACGCTTAAAGCGTACGCTACGTCTGGTCTCGTACATAGCATACCATACATTATGCTTCCTATCGCGGATGCATATGGTACTCGAGACATATTGTTTCTCTCTTCAGGCGTCTTTGGGGCCATAGACTTAGAGAGTGCAATCCCATGTCTCATTGGAAGCAATCCTCTCTTGGATTCTTCCATACTAAATCTTTTCAAGATTTTATCTATGTACTGGGATTGGGAGAGGCCCAGCAGTCCTTTTGATCTATCTCGGTAGATCCTTATACCTAGTACAAAGGATGCTTCTCCCATATCCTTCATTGAGAATTGTGTAGACAACCATGCTTTAGTTTCAGACAATGCTTTTACATTGTTTCCAATGAGAAGAATGTCGTCAACATAAAGCACCAAAAATTCAACTGTACTCCCACTGATCTTCTTGTACACGCAAGGTTCGAACATGTTCTTGATGAATCCAAAAGTTTGGATTGTCTCATCAAAACGAATGTTCCAACTTCGGGAAGCTTGCTTTAGTCCATAAATGGACCTCTGGAGTTTGCACACCTTGTGTTCTTCTCCTTTGGATGCATATCCTTTTGGTTGCTCCATGTAGATCTCCTTATCAATGTCTCCATTGAGAAAGGCAGTCTTTACATCCATTTGCCATATCTCGCAGTTATACCACGCAGCTATGGCCAGCAAGATCCGAATGGATTTGGGCATTGCGACGGGCGAGAAGGTTTCCTCAAAGTCGATACCAGGTCTTTGAGTGTATCCTTTCGCCACTAGTCGCGCCTTGTAGGTAATCACCTCTCCGTTCACTCCAAGCTTTCGCTTATAGATCCACTTGCAACCCACGGGAGCCACTCCCACTGGTGGATCTACCAAGGCCCAGACCTTGTTTGAGTGCATGGAGTCCAGTTCGGATTCCATGGCTTCGCGCCACTTTCCCGAGTCTATGTCTAGCATAGCCTCTTCGTAAGTCCTTGGGTCGGTTAGAGACTGTCCAGTCTCATGCAGCAGACCGTAGTACCTCTCGGGTTCTCTACGTTGTCTTTCTGACCTACGTAGTATCGGTGTACTTTCTGGTGCACTTTCATGCTCTTGTTCTCCCACTGCCTGTGGTGACGGGTCAGCTCGATCGACCTCTAAGGCCTTTTCAGCTTCGGTGACCTCATCTAGTTCTACGTTATTTTCTTTCTTGTCAACCAAGAAATCCTTCTCCAAGAAGTGAGCGTTCCTCGAGACAAACGTTGTTTGCCTTGTAGGATCGTAGAACTCGTATCCTATTGAGTTTTCCGGATACCCCACGAATTTGCACAAAGTGGATTTAGTTTCCAATTTATCTCCCACTAACTTTTTCACGTAAGCGGGAGATCCCCATATGCGCATGAATGCGTATGAGGGTGCCTTGCCAAACCATAGTTCGTATGGTGTCTTTTCTACGGATTTTGAAGGTACCATATTCAGTATCTTCGTTGCCGTGAGGAGGGCATGTCCCCAAAATGAAAGAGGTAAGTCAGTGGCACTCATCATGGATCGAACCATGTCCATCAAGGTTCGATTCCTTCTCTCTGCTACTCCATTTAATTGGGGTGTTGCAGGAGGAGTCCACTGCGATAATATTCCATGCTCTACAAGATAATTCAGAAATTCGTTACTAAGAAATTCTCCACCTCGGTCAGAACGAAGAGCCTTTATCGTATGACCAAGTTGATTCTCTACTTCCATCTTGAATTCTTTGAATCGCTCAAAGGCTTCAGACTTGTGTTTCAACAAGAACACATATCCATAACGACTAAAGTCGTCAGTGAAAGTGATGAAGTAGTCATAGCCCCCTCGGGCGCTTTTTCTTAGTGGTCCACATACGTCAGTATGTATTAAGTCCAATGTTTGCTTGGCTCGCTCAGGGTTTCCCTTAAACGGCAACTTAGCCATTTTACCCTTTAAACATGGTTCACATGTTGGCATTTCATCAATGCGATTGATTTCAATCGCGCCAGATGATGCTAACTTTTGAATCCTTGACTTAGATATATGTCCAAGTCTAGCGTGCCATAATTGGGCAGATATTTCATTATCTTGTTTCCTTTTGTTTTGTTGTACGTGCATGACTAACTTAGGCGGTTTTATGATGTAAAGTCAATAATTCAATGTACCAAATGAAAAACTAAAACAGGAGCTTTTATAAAAATCAATACTATTCATTAACATGAATAAAAAAGGTTTTTCATTAAAACTAGGTACATAATTGAAAGTTTCCTAATGACTTTATCAAACCACCTAAATCTACTTTTGCCTACGGCCTTGGTAGCAGCTCCAGCTCCATTGCCTTTATTCAAGGATCCAATCCTTAGGCTCCAGTTTCCTTAATGCTCCCATCACCTACAAGGATGAGAACTCCAGTCAGTGTCTAACACCAAAAATGCACAGTTAATTGTAAAATTAACTTTAACAAGGAATATACCTTTTCGAACTCTCCATAGGTTCGAATTTAATCCTTTCCTTTGACCTTGTGCAGTAAGGAGCTCTGGCTTCCATTTGTCTTGGTTTTGAATGCCGCCCAGTCTTTTCGCCAACCCTTGCTTTCTTTCCAAAAGAAGCTTCATGTTCCTCGAGCATTTGTCGCAGGACATGCACAGTGATCTCTCGCCTCTGGAGATTCAAGTCCGCGATAAATCGGTCATATGATCTAGGAAGAGATTGTAGAATAATATCCACTCGGAAATCATTGTCCATCACGACACCCATATCATCGAGTTCAGATAGAAGTCGAATCATCTTGTGTACGTGGATTCCGACAAGAGTTTCCCTTCTCTTTCTTGCTTGCAAGAGTTCCCTCGTGATCGCGAATCTGCGACGACCATCTCTAATCCCATAAAGGAATTTGAGATTCGAGAGAATCTCTTTCGCGGATGCCATATGCTCATGTTGCAAACGCAGATCAAGTGACATATATTCCAACATGTATTCACGAGCTAAGCCATCATCCAGTTTCCACTTGGTGATGCTTTTACGGAGCTCATCAGGAACGTCATGTGAAATAGTAATGGGTGGTGGCACAGACAAAACATAAGATATGTTTTCAGCTTCAAATAATCCATTCAAATGATGCGTCCAGAAATGCAAGTTGGGTCCAGTTAAAATATTACGTTCAAGTGATGAGATGGATAAATCTCTAAGTGCTCTAAGCTCTTTTGACATCATATCTATAAAACGACGATAGAAGAAATAAATACGCGAAAGATTAATTTAAAATGCACAATTCACAAACATGGATTTTATTTGCAAATTACTCCCACTATTTTAATCAAAATCTTATGCCCCCACATAAGTTTCGGGAATTTAAAATATCCTAGCGGGCTTAAGGCCCAAATGCAATCTCTTAGTACCCACGACTCGTTGGCCATACTATTTGATCCACTTGGTGGTCGACTATGTCAACGGTTAACCATCGCAGCTAACCCTTAAGTTCATTTAGCCTCGTTTTTCGATATGGACCCACGACTCGTGAGACATCCATATTTACTAGCGTTAAATCATGTCCAATACTCGTGTAGAGAAATAGTTCAATCCTAGACGCCCCACGACTCGTGAGACAGCGCCTAAAACCTTGCTATCCCCTCCCTTGGCACTAAACTCGTGCATCGAGGCAATAGACATATTATCTTCCTATAGCTCGACCCACGACTCGTGAGACATCGAGATATATTCGTACAACATGCCTAAGACCTAGTAATTGGATAGGCTCGGACCATAGACACTATTCATATGCGCCCGTTATTCGATTTAATATTCTAATTGAATTTTAAGTTCAATTGGAGGTTTCTAAGTGTGCGAGGTCTCATCAGATTATGCTTATCTTGTTTACGTTTTCTATCCTAAGCATGCATCTCATACATCAAAGAATAATTTGCGAAAAAGTAAACATTCATCACCTAGCAAGATATGATTGGTCGATTGCCCATCCTATGCGATCCATCACGAGCCACGTGATGAATCAATTGGTCAGTCTAGGGTGAAAATTAAATGTCCTAACTATTACAATTTTTAAACCCATACATCATGGGCCTTCTTGTAATATGCAGCTTGATTGGGCCTCCATGTAATGAATTTGGGCCTCCATGTCCTCCAAGGTAAATGGGCCTCCATGTGGATCTCCAAGTCTTCATGAGGTCTTCTCGGCTCCAAGCCTAAACTAAGTCTAACTTATAAAAATAAATGGTCCTATTCTATTACATTTGTTTGCGCAAACAAGGGCACCAATCAGGCCCATTTAATTACAACCCAAAATTAAATAAACCAAAAACAACACAGGGCTTAAGGGCAAAATCGACCAATCCACATATTCACTCAAGAACATGCATAAATTCACATAAGGGCAAAAATGTAAATTTACCGGCTCCATTAATTTTAATTCATAAAATTTATCCAAGTTAATTAATTTTGAATTAACAATTAACCTCTAAGATTAATTAGCTCTTACTTGAGCTCCAAGTAATCTACAAATCCTATCTTGATAAAGATTGGTTAATTAAGGTAATCTAAATCTCTAAGATTCTTACCTTATCCAAAACTCTAAGTTTCCCAATATTCCCAAAACTCCAAGATTCTCAAGATAATCCTATTTTGTTTAGATTAGTTTAATTAAGGTAGTGTTTAACTCTAACAAGATAACTACCTTATCCCAAAACTCCAAGTTTCCTAATCTTCCCAAAATTATAAATTTCCAGAATTTTCAAAATAGGCAGAATTAGAGTCCAACCCAAACATGACCAGTCGAAGCTAATCAGGAGCTGCCACGTAGGACAGCCCACGCGCGACCACCAAGGCGGCGCGTGAGCTGCCTGCGGCAGCAGCCGCTGCACGCGGCTGCGTGCGGCAGCGAGCAGCCGCGCAAACAGCAGACTGAAGGCTGCTGCTGCGCGCAGCGTGTGCGGCTAGCGTGCTGCCAGCACGCTGCCGTTGGCAGCGGCTTGCGGTGGCCGCCCAGCCGCGGTGCGCTGCCGCGCACCGCCGCGTGCCACCGCGAGTCGGATCCAAAAAATTTTTTTTTTGTTTTCTTCGATTACCCACAGATTTAATTCAACAAACCCAGTCAATTAAATCCTAATTCAAAATAACATCAACATGATAAATTTTCGAATCCTAAATTAAACATTAACTCCAAGTTAATAATAAAGTCCTAAAACATGCAAAGTTATAGAACTAGCCACATAAATCAAACATATGATTTATTAAACACAGAATTCGCAAATTCATATATATACAAAGCCTAGAGTTGGCTCTGATACCACTGTTGGGATTCGGTAAGAAAAACAGCCCTAGGCACAGCGGAATATAAAAAAAATTTCTAGGGCCTCTTAAAGAATCTTGCCAGGATATTCTCTAGTTGTATATATACGAATATAAATAAATGACAGTATAAGTTTTCTCGTTTATACCTGTCTCCTTGCAAATCCTAGGCTAGCAATATGAGCTCTGAACTCTCCTCCACAGAAATCGATCCAAGCTCTGCAGTAGCGCCCCACGTGTTGCGCCTCTACGGATTGATACACCACAATATCACGAAAATAATATAACCTAATCGACTAGAACATAGGCTATATTAATTCAGGACTTTAAGAACGACTTTGGGAACTAAAAGATCAAAACCGAAAATTCTTCCTAATTTTGCACAGGGTTCGGCGATCACACTTGGGAGGGGAGAGAGAATTTTTGCTTTTCTTATTTTGCTTGAAAAGTTGTGTTTGAGATATGAGACCTAGTCTCTTATTTATAGATATCTCCCATACCCTAATCCTAATAGGATTAGGATACTAATTCTCCTACATGGGCCATGGCCCTCTTTAATTAGAAGACTAAGTCTTCTATTTAATTCATGGCCCATATTAATTAATCTTTCAGGGCTTTATTTAATCTCCCAATTAAATAGCCCAATTAATTAAATCATCTCCCAATTAATTAATTAAATCCTAATTAATTAATTTGCTCATAAATTAAATTCCAATTTAATTTATAATCTTGATCCAATTCCAATTGGATCCATTTTCGTTCCATATGGGTCGACCCAGTCGACCCACCCATTTAATCGACCCAGTCGACCCAGTCGACTGGTTCGTTCTTGTTTCCTCGCTTTCGCTTCATGTGTATTGTGTATGCCCCCGTAGGTTCACCACATAATTGGCCGTGGGTTGTAATTAAATATTATTTAATTACTCGAGCAATTAATACTCTAAATTAATCGAACACTCTGCCGATTAATCATTCCAAAATTAGCACCCCTGCTAATTTGGGAATTCTCCCACACTCTACGGTCGATGTCCAGTCACAAGCCCATGGAGCCCAATCACTGGTGAATTAATTCAGTGAACCTTTTATCATTTACAATTTCCATATACGACAAAATCTCTCCATCGATCAATCTCCCAGTCGAGACTTAAGGGTATGGTCTTTTATCGGATTCCCTTTTCTTTTGTCTTGACCTTATGTACTCTGGTCTTGAAATAAATTCTCTTTGACTTAATCTTTATGAGCTACTTACATAAAGTCGTCAGATACATTGGCCAAGGATTTTACCAGAATTAATTTCTCACAGAAATCCATAGGAGAATTTCCCAACCTATCAAGTCGGGTCAATGGATCCTTTGTTGATGATATGAATCTGCATACGAGTTCCTCTATACCCAACATGAGTCCACAGAGACTTTCTGGCTATCCCCAGTCAGTCGGAACTCATATCAAAGTATAGATGTTCTCGCACCAGATAAACCATATCATCTCAAGTTGTTAGGGATCGTTCCTCGTATACTATTGTAAATAGGAATAACTTCAACCCCGATATGCGACTACCGCTTCCATGGTGAGTTATTTCCTAATTGGGGTATTCAGTGCACTTGCCATCCCAGCAAGCCACCCACTTATGTGTATCGACTATCCCAGTCACGCTCGTGGACCCCAGCGTCCTCCAGTTCATCGGAGTATACACAATAGTGAGAGTCTAACCGAATCCAACGATGTCCTATCTCGATTGGATTCTACGACTCTTGAATATGTTCTAGATCACGGCCTTAGATATCAGTCCACGGGTTGTCCCATAGCCCTGTGATCTAAGGACTTCTATCCTTATGCGTAGACAAATATTACATAAGATAAAGTTGACCATTTAATAAAAGTGCATTTATTAATCCAAATTGAATAGTTCCTCATTAATTACAATTAATGCTAGCCATACAGCTGGCTTGCAGGACACTATTTCTATCAGACCTCATGAAGACTTGGAGATCCACATAGAGGCCCATTTACCTTGGAGGACATGGAGGCCCAATTCATTACATGGAGGCCCAATCAAGCTGGATATTACAAGAAGGCCCATGATGTATGGGTTTGAAAATTGTAATAGTTAGGACATTTAATTTTCACCCTAGACTGACCAATTGATTCATCACGTGGCTCGTGATGGATCGCATAGGATGGGCAATCGACCAATCATATCTTGCTAGGTGATGAATGTTTACTTTTTCGCACATTATTCTTTGATGTATGAGATGCATGCTTAGGATAGAAAACGTAAACAAGATAAGCATAATCTGATGAGACCTCGCACACTTAGAAACCTCCAATTGAACTTAAAATTCAATTAGAATATTAAATCGAAGGGAAATTTACATAGACACCCCCTGACTTTTACCCTAATTACAAGAAATTACCCTACTGTTTGAAATATTACAAAAACACCCCCTCGAGGGGTGTATTTGTAATGATTTTAGGGACCAAATTGGTAATATATTTTGTGTAACAAGGTGGTGTCCTTGTAATACAATTTTTGGTTGAGGGGGTGTTTTTGTAATATTTCAAACAGTAGGGTAATTTCTTGTAATTAGGGTAAAAGTCAGGGGGTGTCTATGTAAATTTCCCTAAATCGAATAACGGGCGCATATGAATAGTGTCTATGGTCCGAGCCTATCCAATTACTAGGTCTTAGGCATATTGTACGAATATATCTCGATGTCTCACGAGTCGTGGGTCGAGCTATAGGAAGATAATATGTCTATTGCCTCGATGCACGAGTTTAGTGCCAAGGGAGGGGATAGCAAGGTTTTAGGCGCTGTCTCACGAGTCGTGGGGCGTCTAAGATTGAACTATTTCCCTCCACGAGTATTGGACATGATTTAACGCTAGTAAATATGGATGTCTCATGAGTCGTGGGTCCATATCGAAAACCGAGGCTAAATGAACTTAAGGGTTAGCTGCGATGGTTAACCGTCGACGTTTTCGACCACCAAGTGAATCAAATAGTATGGCCAACGAGTCGTGGGTACTAGGAGATTGCATTTGGGCCTTAAGCCCGCTAGGATATTTTAAATTCCCGAAACTTATGTGGGGGCATAAGATTTTGATTAAAATAGTGGGAGTAATTTACAAATAAAAACCATGTTTGTAAATTGTGCATTTTAAATTAATCTTTCGCGTATTTATTTCTTCTATCGTCATTTTATAGATATGATGTCAAAAGAGCTTAGAGCACTTAGAGATTTGTCCATCTCATCACTTGAACGTAATATTTTAACTGGACCCAACTTGCATTTCTGGACGCATCATTTGAATGGATTATTTGAAGCTGAAAACATATCCTATGTTTTGTCTGTGCCACCACCCATTACTATTTCACATGACGTTCCTGATGAGCTCCCTAAAAGCATCACCAAATGGAAATTGGATGATGGCTTAGCTCGTGAATACATGTTGGAATATATGTCACTTGATCTGCGTTTGCAACATGAGCATATGGCATCCGCAAAAGAGATTCTCTCGAATCTCAAATTCCTTTATGGGATTAGAGATGGTCGTCGCAGATTCGCGATCACGAGGGAACTCTTGCAAGCAAGAAAGAGAAGGCAAACTCCTGTCGGAATCCACGTACACAAGATGATTCGACTTCTATCTGAACTCGATGATATAGGTGTCGTGATGGACAATGATTTCCGAGTAGATCTTATTCTACATTCTCTTCCTAGATCATATGACCGATTTATCGTGGACTTGAATCTCCAGAGGCGAGAGATCACTGTGCATGTCCTGCGAAAGATGCTCGAGGATCACGAAGCTTCTTTTGGAAAGAAAGCGAGGGTTGGCGAAAGGACTGGGCGGCGTTCAAAACCAAAGCAAATGGAAACCAGAGCTCCTTACTGCACAAGGTCAAGGGAAAGGATTAAATTCGAACCTATGGAGAGTTCGAACAGGTATATTCTTTGTTGAAGTTAATTTTACAATTAACTGTGCATTTTTGGTGTTAGACACTGACTGGAGTTCTCATCCTTGTAGGTGATGGGAGCATTAAGGAAACTGGAGCCTGAGGATTGGATCCTTGAATAAGGCAATGGAGCTGGAGCTGCTACCAAGGCCATAGGCAAAAGTAGATTTAGGTGGTTTGATAAAGTCATTAGGAAACTTTCATTTATGTACCTAGTTTTTAATGAAAAACTTTTTATTCATGTTATTGAATAATGTTGATTTTAATAAAAAGCTCCTGTTTTTGTTTTTCATTTGGTACATTGAATTATTGACTTTACATCATAAAACCACCTAAGTTAAGTCATGCACGTACAACAAAACAAAAGGAAACAAGATAATATCTGCCCAATTATGGCACGCTAGACTTGGACATATATCTAAGTCAAGGATTCAAAAGTTAGCATCATCTGGCGCGATTGAAATCAATCGCATTGATGAAATGCCAACATGTGAACCATGTTTAAAGGGTAAAATGGCTAAGTTGCCGTTTAAGGGAAACCCTAAGCGAGCCAAGCAAACATTGGACTTGATACATACTGACGTATGTGGACCACTGAGAAAAAGCGCCCGAGGTGGCTATGACTACTTCATCACTTTCACTGACGACTTTAGTCGTTATGGATATGTGTTCTTGTTGAAACACAAGTCTGAAGCCTTTGAGCGATTCAAAGAATTCAAGATGGAAGTAGAGAATCAACTTGGTCATACGATAAAGGCTCTTCGTTCTGACCGAGGTGGAGAATTTCTTAGTAACGAATTTCTGAATTATCTTGTAGAGCATGGAATATTATCGCAGTGGACTCCTCCTGCAACACCCCAATTAAATGGAGTAGCAGAGAGAAGGAATCGAACCTTGATGGACATGGTTCGATCCATGATGAGTGCCACTGACTTACCTCTTTCATTTTGGGGACATGCCCTCCTCACGGCAACGAAGATACTGAATATGGTACCTTCGAAATCCGTAGAAAAGACACCATACGAACAATGGTTTGGCAAGGCACCCTCATACGCATTCATGCGCATATGGGGATCTCCCGCTTACGTTAAAAAGCTAGTGGGAGATAAATTGGAAACTAAATCCACTTTGTGCAAATTCGTGGGGTATCCAGAAAACTCAATAGGATAAGAGTTCTACGATCCCACAAGACAAACAACGTTTGTCTCGAGGAACGCTCACTTCTTGGAGAAGGATTTCTTGGTGGACAAGAAAGAAAATAACGTAGAACTAGATGAGGTCACTGAAGCTGAAAAGGCCTTAGAGGTCGATCGAGCTGACCCGTCACCACAGGCAGTGGGAGAACAAGAGCATGAAAGTGCACCAGAAAGTACACCGATACTTCGTAGGTCAGAAAGACAACGTAGAGAACCCGAGAGGTACTACGGTCTGCTGCATGAGACTGGACAGTCTCTAACCAACCCAAGGACTTACGAAGAGGCTATGCTAGACATAGACTCGGGAAAGTGGCGCGAAGCCATGGAATCCGAACTGGACTCCATGAACTCAAACAAGGTCTGGGCCTTGGTAGATCCACCAGTGGGAGTGGCTCCCGTGGGTTGCAAGTGGATCTATAAGCGAAAGCTTGGAGTGAACGGAGAGGTGATTACCTACAAGGCGCGACTAGTGGCAAAAGGATACACTCAAAGACCAGGTATCGACTTTGAGGAGACCTTCTCGCCCGTCGCAATGCCCAAATCCATTCGGATCTTGCTGGCCATAGCTGCGTGGTATAACTACGAGATATGGCAGATGGATGTAAAGACTGCTTTTCTCAATGGAGACATTGATAAGGAGATCTACATGGAGAAACCAAAAGGATATGCATCCAAAGGAGATGAACACAAGGTGTGCAAACTCCAGAGGTCCATTTATGGACTGAAGCAAGCTTCCCGAAGTTGGAACATTCGTTTTGATGAGACAATCCAAACTTTTGGATTCATCAAGAACATGTTCGAACCTTGCGTGTACAAGAAGATCAGTGGGAGTACAGTTGAATTTTTGGTGCTTTACGTTGACGACATTCTTCTCATTGGAAACAATGTGAAAGCGTTGTCTGAAACTAAAGCATGGTTATCTACACAATTCTCAATGAAGGATATGGGAGAAGCATCCTTTGTACTAGGTATAAGGATCTACCGAGATAGATCAAAAGGACTGCTGGGCCTCTCCCAATCCCAGTACATAGATAAAATCTTGAAAAGATTTAGTATGGAAGAATCCAAGAGAGGATTGCTTCCAATGAGACATGGAATTGCACTCTCCAAGTCTATGGCCCCAAAGACGCCAGAGGAGAGAAGCAATATGTCTCGAGTACCATATGCACCCGCGATAGGAAGCATAATGTATGGTATGCTATGTACGAGACCAGACGTAGCGTACGCTCTAAGCGTTACAAGTCGCTACCAGTCTGATCCAGGTGAGCAGCATTGGATAGCCGTAAAGGCAATTCTGAAGTACCTGAGAAGGACTAAGGAATTGTTCTTGGTATACGGTGGAGGAGAATTGAAATTGGAAGGCTATACAGACTCGAGCTTCCAATGTGATGTAGACGACTTCAAGTCGACATCAGGATACGTTTTCTGCCTCAATGGTGGTGCGGTTAGCTGGAAGAGGTCCAAGCAGGAAACAACCGCGGATTCAACCACCGAAGCAGAATACATTGCCGCGAGTGACGCAGCAAAGGAAGGTGTTTGGATGAGGAACTTCATCCAGGAATTGGATGTGATACCTAGCATCGCTGAGCCCATTACTATCTTCTGTGATAACAATGGGGCAATAGCGCAAGCAAAGGAGCCGAGATCTCATCAGAAATCCAAGCACGTACAAAGACGATACCACGTGATAAGAGATATCATTGGTAGAGGAGACATTAAGATGGAACGTGTCGACTCAGAAGATAATACGGCGGACCCGCTAACAAAGCCTCTGCCTCAAAAGGCATTTGAGAAACATCTGCATAAGATGGGACTCAAGAACATAAAAGACTGGCTTTAGGACAAGTGGGAGATTGATAGAAATAGTGTCCTGCAAGCCAGCTGTATGGCTAGTATTTATTGTAATAAATGCGGAACTATTCAATTTAGATTAATAAATGCACTTTATTAAATGGTCAACTTTATCTTATGTAATAATTATCTATGCATAAGGATAGACGTCCTTAGATCACAGGGCTATGGGACAACCCGTGGACTGATCTCTAAGGTCGTGATCTAGAACATATTCAAGAGTCGTAGAATCCAATCGAGATAGGACATCGTTGGATTCGGTTAGACTCTCACTATTGTGTATACTCCGATGAACTGGAGGACGCTGGGGTCCACGAGCGTCACTGGGATAGTCGATACACATAAGTGGGTGGCTTGCTGGGATGGCAAGCGCACTGAATACCCCAATTAGGAAATAACTCACCATGGAAGCGGTAGTCGCATATCGGGGTTGAAGTTATTCCAATTTGCAAAAGTATGCGAGGAACGATCCCTAACAACTTGAGATGATAGGGTTTATCTGGTACGAGAACGTCTATGCTTTGATATGAGTTCCGACTGACTGGGGATCACCAGAAAGTCTCTGTGGACTCACATTGGGTTTAGAGGAACTCGTATGCAGATTCATATCATCAACAAAGGATCCGTTGACCCGACTTGATAGGTTGGGAAATTCTCCTATGGATTTCTGTGAGAAATTAATTCTGGTAAAATCCTTGGCCAAGGTATCTGACGACTTTATGTAAGTAGCTCATAAAGATTAAGTAAAAGAGAATTTATTTCGAGACCAGAGTACATAAGGTCAAGACAAAAGAAAAGGGAATCCGATGAAAGACCATACCCTTAAGTCTCGACTGGGAGATTGATCAATGGAGATATTATGTCGTATATGGAAATTGTAAATGATAAAAGGTTCACTGAATTAATTCACCAGTGATTGGGCTCCATGGGCTTGTGACTGGACATCGACCGTGGAGTGTGGGAGAATTCCCAAATTAGCAGGAGTGCTAATTTTGGAATGATTAATCGACAGAGTGTTCGATTAATTTAGAGTATTAATTGCTCAAGTAATTAAATAATATTTAATTACAACCCGCGGCCAATTATGTGGTGAACCTACGGGGGCATACACAATACACATGAAGCGAAAGCGAGGAAACAAGAACGAACGAGTCGACTGGGTCGACTGGGTCAAAATCGACTGGGTCGATTAAATGGGTGGGTCGACTGGGTCGACCCATATGGAACGAAATTGGATTCGATTGGAATTGGATCAAGATTATAAATTAAATTGGAATTTAATTTATGAGTAAATTAATTAATTAGGATTTAATTAATTAATGGAATAATTAATTAATTAGACTTGGAGTTTAATTAATTAATTGGGAGATGATTTAACTAATTGGGCTATTTAATTGGGAGATTAAATAAAGCCCTGAAAGATTAATTAATATGGGCCATGAATTAATTAGAAGACTTAGTCTTCTAATTGAAGAGGGCCATGGCCCATGTAGGAGAATTAGTATCCTAATCCTAGTAGGATTAGGTTATGAGAGATATCTATAAATAAGAGACTAGGTCTCATATCTCACAGACAATTCTACAAGAAAATTAAGAAAAGCAAAAATTCTCTCCCTCTCCCTCTCTGGATCGGCCGAACTCACTTCCACTTTTGGAAGAATTTTCGTCTTCGATTCTTCGTTCCAAAGTTGTTCTAAAACCTAGATATTAATATACCCTATGTTCCAGTTGATTAGGATATATTAATTTTCGTGATATTGTGGTGTATCAACTCGTAGAGGCGCAACACGTGGGGCGCTAATCAAAGGTGTGGGTCGATCTTACCGGGGCAGAATTCAGAGCTCGTCTTGCTAGCCGAGGATTTGCAAGGAGACAGGTATAAACGAGAAAACTTATACTGTCATTTATTTATATTCATATATATACAACTAGAGAGTATCCTGGCAAGATTCTTTAAGAGGCCCTAAAAAAAAATTTTATATTCCGCTGTGCCTAGGGCTATTTTTCTTACCGAATCCCAACAACCATATAAATAAATGTATTTATTAATCGAATTTGAGGAGGATATTTATGACGAGAAGGCTCAAAAGATAATAGCGGTACTTGATAACATAAGCTTAGTAACGGATGAGAACTAGAATTATCTTTCCTTCAAAATATAATTCTAAGCACATAAGTTTGTTCTTGAACTCCACCAAGGGATGCAAGTACATATGATGCTTGAATGTAAGATGCCTTGAAAAGATTGAAAGTGCACGTAGTATATAATTTTGAAGAGTGAATAGCATTTTTAGTTCTCCTTAGGAGTCAAATTTTGCATTTTCATCCCTATTAAATTTTTTGTAGCAGATTGGTCCCTCTTATCAATGTAATGTATCACATTCGTCCCTCTTATAACACATTCTTCCCTCTTAAATTTGTTGTAGCAAATTCGACCCTCTTATCAATGTATTGTAACACATTAATCCCTCTTAAATACAAATTACGTTAACTTTCTTTCACTTTAGAATATATTTTGAATTTAAGTGATGTATTTTGTAATTAAGAGGGACTAATGTGTTACACTACATTGATAAGAGGGACTTTGCTACAAAAAATTTAAGAGGAACGAATGTATTAAAAGAGGGACGAATGTGATATACTATATTGATAAGAGGGACCAATCTGCTATAAAAAATTTAAGAGGGACAAAAGTGCAAAAGTTAATCCATAAAGAGGACCAAAAGAGCGATTTACTCAATTTTGAATGCGCGTGTTGATGACTATGTTTTTACAATATATTTTGGGGATGTCTGTTTTGGTGATGCAAGTTGGTATCTTGATAAGTATGTAGTTTGATGTTGTGTTAGTTAGGTTGGTAACAAAGACATTTATCCTTTGAAATTGGCCTAACTGTTGTAGCAATGTTTTGTGTTGAATGGTGCCTACTGGCTACTGTTGTATCATGTTATTGACCCTACTGAACATATTTATTGTCATAGTTGCTACAGTTGAATTCGGATTGTAGTTGGTAATGACTATATACAACTGCACTTGTATTTGTAATGGAAATCCCATGTGATATATGTGGAAATTGGAGTACTTTTGTGTAAAAATCAGGGTGCTTTTAGGTTTGGAAATCCATGGACCGTTTATCGGACCGAAATTTTTGGTTCGGTTCGGTTCGGTAAAAAAGCCGAACGGTCCGATTTGATCCACGATTTTCTGAATTCAAAATTTCGATTTTTTACCACAAAATTAACGGTTTGGTCAGGTTCAATTCAATTCAATTCGGTCCGGTTCGGTCCAAAATAATAATCAAATTTTCCGGTTTGATCCGAACCGAACCGAACCGAATTTTCGGTTGCTAACCGGTTCGGTCTTGAATTTTCGTTCGGTAATCGGTCCGGTTCGGTTCGGCCGATTTCCCGAACCGTGCTCATCCGTATAGAAGACATGCATTTCCCCCCCTATTTTTAGTATGATTTATGCGAATATCCCCGTTCATGCATGATTGTTTCATAGTTGCAAAAACACATATTTGGTGATTTTCTGGATCATGTTCTAACATTTTGTAGCAAATATATACCAGGCATTAGAATTCATTCCAGATTCTGTTTTGGCACTTCAAATTCGGATAATAGTTATAAAATGTACCTTTTATATAACAAAAGTAGAGGGATAATAGTTATAAAATGTACCTTTTATATAACAAAAGTACCCTCTGATTAGCAAATACACCCTAATTTATTAACACTAGCCGCCGTGGCACGCGGTACTCGCGTGTGTTGAATTATTTGAATTATAATTTATTTTGACATATTAATTTTTTATAATATATCATACTAAATTTTAATATGCATAAACTGGAAAAAGGTAGTTTCTTTATTGGACAATTTTTTTGTTTTGTAATTTTAAAATTTGAAAAAAGGGTAATTTTGGAAAGTGACTAATTTTTGGTGTAGCATGGTGTCACAACCGCCACTTTGTGTGTAAATACAGACTTCTCTTTTTTAATAGTATAGATACAAATTTTGTCTTGCGAATAACATTACTATGGTTTGATTATTTTATAAATGTATGTTAAATTTCAATGTTGAAGTCAAAATAAATTTATATTTTCTAATTTTTGAAATTATTTGAGTTTGAGGTCAACATGACATCTTAAGAAAGTTGAGGGTCAAAAATTGAATTCGAAAAATTGTGAGGGCCAAAATGTAATTTTGATAGAAATTTTAGAAAAAAAAAGTATTAACACAACAACAATATGTGTCTTGCTGCTGTGATCGATGAATTCAGGTGGGGAAAAACACCACCTATATATTTCTTTCTCTATAGAATTTGTGGGAAAATAAATTAAACAATCCATTTTCTTCCCTCGTTTCACACATGCACGACTCTGAGATATAAGAGAAAGCGGCAAAATTGAATCAATGATTTTGGGTTTTCGTCCCAAATTATTCACCTTATATAATTTTATCCCGTAATTTAATATTTTTTTTTGGAATATCATCCTACTGTTAATTGTGAGAAGGATTGCGCATTTGTCCGTTAAATTGTCTCATGGCTGCTTACGTGTCATAAAGTGATAAATTTTGGCATGAACAGTTAAACAATATTGAAGAATTCGTCTCAAACTAATTTCAAGATTGAACCATCATTTCCATTAAATTAGAAATTTAATATTGTGACTAAATTCATGCAAGATGGTAAATTACGGGACGAATTTCGGCGAATTGATATAGTTTGGGACGAAAAATCAAAATTAGTAATTAGTTTGGGACAATATTCCGAAAAATATTAAATTACGTGACGAAAACCCAAAATTACTAATTAGTTTGAGACGTTTTCTGCAATTTTGCCGAGGAAGATAGAGAGAGAGAATAATTCTTTCCTCAATTCCCTTGAAGGTAAGATAAATTTATCACCTCTTTTTATATATTTCTCCTTTATGATTATATAGTTATGGATTGAAATTATTATTTCAATTTTTGGATTTGAATGATTGAATTTGGTTAGGCTTGAATTGGGGAATTTTGAAAAGATTGCTCAAACTCCATGTTTTTGTGAATTTGGTTAAAATTGTTATAACTTAGGTATGTTGAACAAATTCTTGCTTAGTTTGAACCTTGAGGATAAATTTTTATTCTTTTAGGAAGAATTGGCTTGTTTGATTGATATTGAGTTTCAAGGTTTTGATACTTCTAGTTGAAGTTTTGGTTAAACTTTGAAAATTATGACTTCATTTACTTTTAAGGGTGATAGTCATTTTTGGGTCGTGAATCTTGATAAATAAGTTTTGGTCAAGAGTAAGTACACGAATTATTGAGCTTTAGTTGGTTTTTATCTAAACTAATTTAAGTTGCTCTAAACAAGGTTTGTTTGATGATGAAATAAAAAATTCATGTATTAAATTGGAGATCTCTTGGTTTTAATCGATTCATATAGGTTACCTAATTATATATATTTTGAATCTTACGTAGGTGTTGAGTTTATATTTAGATGACTAAATCCTTGATGTATGTTGGTTTAGACTTGAAATTATTTAAAAATCAAAGACATTCAAACCAATGAATGTGCACTTGATTATTTAGAGCACAAGAAAGTTACACTTTTAAAGTTAATAATATGAGTTTAAATGATTCATTATGAGTATGTTTATTGCGACTAGGAAATGGTGATTGAGGCGACGTTAGTGATCGAGGTCTAGATAAAAACGTTGATCCAATTCGAGTTTGGAGACAAGTGAGAGTTGCCTCATTGTGTGTTATGCGAATGGTTTATGTACTTACATACTTGTAATGTATAAATATTGCTATATTTAGAATTGTTAGAGATAGTTGTCTGTGATGTTCGCAGTATTGTTTAGTTGTGTTATTTCAAGATTGTTAGGGATATCTTATTGCGATACTCGCAAGACTTGTCAACTTGAAATAATATAGGATTGCTATAAGTAAATGTTCACAGTACTTGCGTGTTGTTGTTTAATAGAATAGCTAATGTGCAATCTATGATACTCGTATTACTTGCTCCTGAGTGATTATTTGTTGTCACAGGGTGTAATACTTTACCTCGCCCTATTTGTAGTGTATGAACTGCGATGGTGGTTGGTTCAGATAAATCTGGAACACGTAATGACTTAACATGTTCACGCTGAAATCATTAACTATCTTGGTCTTGTATATCTTAGTATACGAGACCTAAATTGGTGGCGACTGGTCAATGCACTTCGTGAGCGTTGATAAGATTGACCCCTTACCCAGAGTGATAAGACGGGATCAAATAAGCTTTAGTGAATGAGTGGTTATCTTGAACGTGTTATTAGTTATATAATTGACTAATGTTGAATCACATGCTATTGAAAGTTTGAATTGTAATGTATTGTGTATTTGTTTGTCATAACAAATATATTAGCATGTGCATAAAAATTCACTTGTGCACGTGCACCAGCCTCACTAAGTTGATTTATCCAACTTACGCTTTCAAATCATTACTTTTCAGAGTTACAGGAAATCGAGGAAGTCGAGGAGTGATAAAAGGGTTTGTATCTTGAATGGTTTCGCGCTCTGATACATTTTGAAAGAAAGTTCTAGTTATGTATATATCTAGGTTTATTTATTGATTAGGTATCAACTTGTTGTGTGGATAGTCTTGGACGTAACATTGAAGTAAATTTCTTCTATTTCAATTTGGCTTGTGCTCATTCAAATTTAAGGATTAAGTTGATTTTGATTAAGTGAGAGTTTGCTTTTTTTTTTTTTTGTGATTTACAGGGATACGAGGAGGGCCTTTTTGGGTCACTCTCGGGTCGGGCTGTAACCTACCCCCCTCCCCCGAACATCAATATGATTTTTCAAACACCTTCGATTTTCGAACAATTTCTTTTGAGCCAAACTAAAGACTCATTTAATAAAATATTACTAGGCGGACGTGATTACATTACATTTTGTAAAGTAGAGGCATACACAAGAAAATGCAACAAGATGGAAGACAAAAACACATTGGAATGTTAACATATCAAATATTATAAAATAGATAAAGATAATACTTAGCAACATTTCCTCAAAGGAAAATACTTCCAATATTTCCTCAATGGTTTCCCCCCATAGTAGAGCCCTATGACGTTCCCACATCCGGTCAAAGGCACTTAGCAATGGATGAAGGTTCCCCACCTTCATCATTTTCAGAGTCCGTAGATGTGTTGTTGTAATTGGTCAATTCATTCCAAAAGTCTTGATTGTCACAAGGCGAGAACCTATCTTGCGGTTGGTTTATAGGTTTTGCGATTGGGGTCCCTTGACCGACATATGGGCCATCGTCTAGTTCAAACCACTGAAGATTAATTGGGGAGACAGATGGAGCAACGGTAGGTATCACTTGATCATATCCAAAATTTTCGCACAAATCAATCAATTTTGGCTCTCCATTGAAAGCATAAGCTTCATAAAATGGGGTTTCCTAAAGTACAAAAATATATCAAATTAATTCAAAGTATTAAACAAATTTAATTTAAATACATATATGTAGTAGTGTACTTATACTCGGCAGGTGTTTGACAATTTCTAATCCTTCATTTCCAACATTGTTAGTATCACAAATTAAATAATAAACGAAAAGGTCCCTCAAGTAAGAAAATATGGCATGTTTACTTTTCAACCAATCAAATTTAGCCATTATCTCCTTCAAATGAAAGCACTATCGAAATACACATTTAAATTATTGCGAGGAACCGCAAGAACGCAATTAAAGCTATAAATAAATATGGCATTTTGAAAGTAAGCCTCGTTAGATGGAAATTCGATGGAGTAATCGTCGATTTATTTTGGCCATCTTTTGGTGTAAAAAAAGTCCTATTGAGGGCGAGTGATGAAGTTAGCCATTATGAATCTTGATAATAGTTCTAATGATATTTACCCAAAGGTGTTGTATGAAATGGTTCCATGAACATGGACCTTGATGGTTCTTGCTTTAGAGTTTTGGACTTAGAAACTTTTTCAAGTGTGTGTGTTCTTCTTGTCCACTTGAATTTCGATCTATTTATACTTAAGAATTGAATTTTGTCCGTTGAAGTGAGACAAATTGCAAGCTAGTCCTTGAGTAATGGTCACATTTCTGAACGGCTGACACTGTTTACTATATAGTTGCAATCTGAATACTGTGCGGTTCTGACAGTCGCATTAAATGCACTATGCTGATACGAGGTATTTTGAATTTATAGCTCCAATCATTTGCCAAAAACACCTTTCTAGGATAGCATTTATTACTTCAGGTGCATATATTATCGTTGGAATGACTTCGGACCACTTTCACTTAGTTGATGAAATATTCTCTGCTGATGGCTTTTTTTATTGAATCAATATCGAACTCATCTAATATGACTTTGCTGGAAAACCACCAATCTGATATGATATTCCTACTCACCTGATTTTGGTCACTCGTCTTCTAGACCGATTTTCAATCATCTTCCTGATTTTTACTTCTCTTTTAAGATTGCATCTTTAAAGGTTAACTAGTAAGCTTCCGTTACTTAACTGATGACACTTCTTTTGCTATCATCAAAACCTTCTTTAAATTCTTCAGCTTCATCCAACATCTTCTTCTTCTCCTCCCTGTAGTGGATACTTCGAAGCGTTTCTTATTTGCCTCGATCAGCCCCTTTTTCTTCTCCCTTATTATTCCAATAATGGAGACGTTGCTTAGATGCATAACTTCTTCCCATTTAGAAGAGTTAGAAGAGATTCTTAGTTGCTTCCTTTTCTTCTCTTTTTTTGTCATCAACATCATACAATTTAGTAATATGATATCACATGTTGGGTCCAAACGTTTACTTAGTAATCTGACAATAAGAAAGGTAAGCACTCGGATTGTTAGGGTAGTTGGTTGTTAATTAATTTCATCTTTTGAATCAAGCCAAAATTTAGTGATCTTCCTTTGTTGTTTGTCAATCCAACTTGAATGAATTTCCTCCATTTTGATTAAGTGAAAATAAACACTTGGTAGTCAGGAGTACCGCTAGTCATACACATTCCCCGTGACTTGAAGCATTGATTAACACAAATCTGATAGAAGATTGCGTTCATGATCATTGTGTTGTTGAATAATTGAGTAGCACTTTGATGTTGAGTTGAACCAGAGACTAATATGTTCTCCCTCACTTTGTGCTTCCAAATTCAACTATATAAACTTGATAAATATCACTTGTTGTTGAAATTTTAAGGTAGTCTGATATCTCTTGTTGGCCTTAGTCAAAGGTTCAACAACATTCATGATGTTTAATGATGATACCTTGCTGATCTCTCCACTGTTGGTAACTCATCTGTAGTACCATCAGTTGACTAGATGTCTTCATTTGTACCATCAACTAGGTTTCCATTCCCTTTTTATTCTCACATATGCTTGGAGCAACCACTGAATAGATACCACTTGTTAGATAGTCTCTGATATTACTTGTTTGATCAGTGCTCCCTTTTCTAACCTGCAAAACATATTGTTGTTTTGGTACCTTTTGTTGACTAGGTCCTGCAAAATCTAAAACATGTTTAGTCTTATAGATTTAGTTTCGGGTTATACATTTGTTTTCATTTGAATTGCATTATTAAGATCTTCTT
The DNA here is from genome assembly GCA_003313485.2 of Penstemon barbatus. Taxonomy (NCBI): domain Eukaryota; kingdom Viridiplantae; phylum Streptophyta; class Magnoliopsida; order Lamiales; family Plantaginaceae; genus Penstemon; species Penstemon barbatus. The sequence continues at coordinate 43,725,545 of CM064880.1, forward strand.
GTATGATGCAGTTCATGATGAGAATTTAATTTATATGTATGATCGGGAGCAAGGGCTAGTGGGGGCTATAGACCCCACTCATAATTTTTTTTTTTATAATAGTAGTAATAATGTATTAAAAAAAAAAAGCCCAAAATCATTTCATCCGCTACTGCCTAAATCTTTATCCATTCCCACCACATCACAAGCCCAAAATTTTCATCTCCAGACCCAATTCCACTCAACTCCCAACCCACCACTTTAGCCCAAAGTCCAAAGTCCTCCAAACCCTAGCTAACTAGCTGCCGCCTGCCCCCTACCGTCCGCCGCGGCGCCTGCTGCTGCTGCTCAATCATTTATGCAAGAGTTTCACCAATTAGATAACTTAGTTTGATGTTTTGTCAAATATTGATTGACTTCTTCTGATAATTCTATCACACATATCAAGTGATATATGACATTTTTAAGTTTTATAGTATTCTTTTTGAAAATTATAATCTTTTTAATGGAAGTCATTAGATCATAAATCTCGGGCAGTGGGCAGCCATGTGTTTTGGCTCTAATTTGAATAGAATAGGTATATTTTAATTTGGCCATGGTTAAAATCAGAATCCAATTAGGTGCATTTGGACTGTGGACAATGAAGAAATACCCAATTATTCATGGTCTTTCATTTGTGGAGGCGTGGTGGAGGCATTCCATATGTTGCTCAATATTTATAGTATCATTTTTCATCCATCACACAAAACCTTAGTTGACATTATTATTAATTTATTAGTGCTAGTGGAATGAGTTTGTCTGTTTGTGGTAATATAGTTTCTTTTGTGCTAAACTTAATCATAGTTTTGAAATATTTTGTTCTAGATTCTAACTACAATTTAGGTGAAATTTGAATTTTTTATGTCAATTAGAATCTCTTTAATGTGAGAAATGAGAATATATATTATTTGAAAGTTCAAGAAAATGGTGTAGTTAATTGAAAGGATGTAGTAAGAACTTGGTATATGGTAACTTGGTAAGTAACATTTGTTTAAGGGATACTTATGTTTTAGTTCATTTCACAGATATGGAGAGATACTTTCACTACATCTCATGAGGAGTCTTCAAGTAAAGTTCACATTCAACGTGACTTGCATGAGCTTCCAAAACCTCATATTGAAATGGATTTGCCCGAGCTTCCAATAGATCCCGACCTACAACCTCATATAATGTGTTATAATGTTAACATTCAAGAGAGAGTTCGTAGAAAATACTCGCTCAAAGGTCCATGTCAACCACGCAATCTTGAGTTTCCGAGAACGTTTAAGGGAGGTCAACTTAGAAGATTTTCTCCTTCTTGGTATAGTGGAAATGCCAATTGGTTGGAGTATAGTGAAAAAAACAGATGTCGTATTTTGCCTTTGTTGTTATCTCTTCAAGCCCGATCTTGGAGACCAAGGAGGTGGGGATGCTTTTGTTACCGAAGGATATTCAAATTGGAAAAAGAAAGATATATTGACATATCACGTGGGAAAAGATTCTTATAATTTTCATAACCGAGCATGGGAACAATGTCAAGCATTGTTAGATAAAAAACAACAAGTTGAACCTATATTACATAGGAAGACCAATGAAAATAGCAATGACTATCGAATTCGATTGATTGCATCAATCGATTGCATTCGGTTCCTTCTCAAACAAGGACTTGCATTTCGTGGACATGATGAATCGGAATCTTCAAGCAACCAAGGGAACTTCCTTGAGCTATTAAGTTTTCTAGCAGAACAAAATGAAGTTGCTAATGCCGTTATTTAAGAAATGCCCCAGAAGATTTTAAGTTAACGGCTCCATCAATTCAAAAAGACATTGTCAATGTTTTCTCGATTGAAACTACCAATGCTATTATTAGGGAGCTTGGGGATGGGTTATTTGCTATTCTTGTCGATGAATCTCGTGATATATCTTGTAGGGAGCAAATGACGGTTGTTTTTAGATATGTGGATTCACGAGGATATGTGATGGAACGTGTTTTATGCATCAAACATGTCAAGAATACTACGGCTCTTTCTCTCAAAGAATCCATTGATGATTTATTCTCTACATATGGATTGAGTCTTGATCGATTACATGGGCAAGGTTATGATGGGGTAAGCAATATGCAAGGTGAATTTAATGGATTGAAGGCACTAATTCTTAGAGAAAATCAAAGTGCATATTATGTCCATTATTTTGCTCATCAACTTCAACTTGCTCTTGTTGTGGTAGCAAGGAAATGCCCTTATATGGCCGGATTTTTTGATTCGGTGACTATGGTGGTCCATATTTTTGGAGGTTTTCCTAAACGTCGTGATTTTCTTCTTGACAAGCAATATAATAATGTGATCGAGGCTTTATCAAATAATGAAATTGAAAGTGGTCAATGTCTCAATTAAGAGAGAACTCTCATTCGTGCGAGTGGCACATGTTGGGGATCACATTATGGTACTTTGATGAGTTTAGTTACCATGTTCTCTTCCGTGATTGAAGCTCTTGGCTTTATAGTTGAGGAGTCCACCGATAAGAATGGGGAAGCAAGCAATCTATTAGTAATACTTCAATCATTTTCCTTTGTTTTCAATCTACATTTGACGACGTTGATATTGGGCATTACTAATGACTTATCTCAAGCTTTGCAAAGAAAAGATCAAGACATAGTGAATGCTATGAGATTAGTCAAAATATCTAATGATCAACTTCAAGAGACAAGAGATAGTGGATGAAGACCGTTGTTGGAGCAAGTTACTTCCTTTTGTTGTAAGCATGAAATTGAAGTTCCTTCTATGAGTAATGTATATGTTCCCTATGGGAGGCCATAGCGTAGAATTGAACAAGTGACCATCGAACACCATTACAAAGTTGAGAGATTTAATTTGGTTATAGATAGGCAAATGCAAAAGTTTAACAACAGTTTCAATGAAGTAAACACAGAGTTGCTTCTTTGTGTTGCATGTTTGAACCCATCCGATATCTTTGATGCTTTTGACAAAGAAAAGCTTATTCGTCTTGCCGAACTTTATCCTAATGATTTCTCCTTTCTTGAGCTCTCGGCCTTGCCCAATCAACTAGATAATTATATTAGGGATGTTCGATCAAGTGATGACTTTTCTGATTTGAAAGGAATTGGTGATCTTGCTAAGAAAATCATTGCAACTAAAAGGCATGTCGCATTCTCATTGGTTTACAAGCTTGTGACATTGGCACTTATTCTCCCTGTTGCAACTGCATCAGTAGAGAGAGCTTTCTCGGCTATGAAGATAGTGAAGAATCGACTTCGCAATTGAATGGGAGATCAATGGTTAAATGATAGTCTGATTGTCTTTATAGAGAATGACATATTTAGTGGTATTTCAAATGATGTTATCATTGATCAATTTCATAGAATGAAAAATCATCGTGGTCAATTATTAATATAATTGGTGTTGATTGAAATTGTGATTGAGATACATAGATGTTTTGGATTCTTTTAGGTTATAACAGGGAATCAAATTAATGTAATTAAAGTAACTTGTGAGTGATTATTTTTGTTAAACATCACCACTTATTTTTTGTATCTCATCATATATTATCTTGTAAAGGAAACGTAATTTTTAAGTTGTTGTTTGATTGGAATTTATTTCTTGTATTTCGATTATTAAATTTGTTGTATAAATTCAGCCCCCACTGGACCGAAAGCCTGGATCCGCCCTGATCGGGAGGTTAAACATGCATAGGGGGAGGATATGATAAAGACGAAGTTGAACTATCTGACAACACTCTATTGGCACGTTGATGGATCAACACAAAATAAAGAATGTTTGAAGTTTATTTTCCAATTTAGCATGTTTCACTGTTTCGATCATAACTTTGGCTACGGTTGTCAGAATTGTGATTATGACCCTGATGAAGCTTCACTCCAGGGGCAGCATCGTTCTGGCCGTGACCAGAACGGAGGTGGCACTTCGCTGCGACCGTTCTCGTCGGTCTAGTAGTAGAGATGGAGGAGGGAAGATGTTGGTGGTGGTTGTGGTTGTGTGATGTTAGGGTTTGGAAAGTTGTTTGGAGAGAATTTAGGGGAGATGAAATGAGAGGGACATTTTGGTAATAATATAAAATTGATGTGTACAATGTATTAATTGATTAATTTTTGGGGGTGATACATTATATGATGGGTTGTCACACAATTGTACACAATAAATTGACAAGATAATTCAATTTTAGTTTTGGATGATTGAGATTGAATTATTAAGGTGATTAGAGTTTGTAGTGAGAGTCACAATATAATCCCCCAACTCTGAAACCGCAGTATTAATGTGTATTAATTTGTTAAGGTGCAACATCTTGCTTCAAGTACAAATGAATCACCATCGAGAAAAGGGAGTTATTTCTGACATGATCATGGACTGATCAGATCTCAAGTCTCAACATGAATTTCTGAGAAACATTGTTTTTGTTGCCTAAATACGTGTGGATTTTGCAGCAATCTAAATAAATTATTTTTTGGTCTTCCTTTTCTTTTTTCCAAGCGTTGGTATGTTTTTTGAGGTGCATCGAACACATTAAGTGGGAATCTCTCTCAATAGGATTTTGAACCTTAGTTCGCTATTTTATGGTGATTAGTTCCCTTCATTATATACATACAAGTTGTTCTTTAATTGTATATATACATACAAGTTGTTTACATGTCACCGGCTTATAAAATGATTTAATGATTTAGGCTGAATCACACTTATTGTTCCTCAAGTATAAAGTGTTTTACATTTATATACTTTCAGTAGAAAATATTTTAAGTCCCTCTTTAAAATGTATTACATCGATCAATTTTTCGACACTTTCCCTATGAAAATGTAATCTCGTGCAAGTCACGTGACTTTTAGTAAGGGTATTTTTGAGTTTTTGTGTTATAATATTATGACTTGATCGGTGTAATACATTTTATCATTGTAATCTGATCGAAAAAATATCCGAAATTCGATCGATGTAACGCACTTTATATATAAGAGGGACTTGGTAGAAAATTTGACAAAAAAAATTTAAGTGTAAAACACTTTAGATGTGAGAGATCGTAAATTTGATTTAGCCAACGATTAATGTACGCGTGTTGACTTTCATTATCTGCCGAGTCAATGGCTTTTGTGTACTTAAACATCAAATGCAGTAGGTCTAAAATAGCGGTCCATGGAAAAGAAAAGAAAAAAAGATAATTGCTTAATCTAAACTCCAAAGTCTGGTGAAATATAATTAAATGAGTTACTTCCACTTTTCCCCCCTGAACTTACAATAGAATCCCACTTTTCCCCCTCAAATTGAAACTTTCCACAGTCTACCCTCAACTTGCTTAATTGATGACACTATCCCCCCTAAACAAAGTTTCCGGCAATTTTCTCACCGGAAGTCAAAGCACGTAAATTCCATGTGACTCTCTCAGGGGTAGTATAGTCAACTCAAGTTCAGGGGGGAAAGTGGGATTCTATTATAAGTTCAGGGGGGAAAGTGGGATCAACTATTTTATTTGTGAATTTTAGCCAAGAAAATTGTGATTTTTTAAAGCCCAAAAACTCAATATTTGATGAAAAAAATATGTTACCTATCAAATTAGGGTAATGGGTCATCCGGATCGGATCCTATCAAATTTGGATCTTGCTCGAATTGTGCTCGGATCTAGATTAATTATTAATCCAATGGATATTGGTCAGGTTTGGTCGAATAATGGGTCCAATAAAATTTTCATTTTAAAAATTATATTAATATTTTTTCCTAAAATAAGTTTATTAACTTTAAAATTTTATTTAATTTTAGCTCACATTTTAAAAAATTCTTTACTAATATTCATGTTTTTAGATGAAAATATTGGTTTAAATAAATTTATAAATGAGTTATAAATTACTAATCAGACCAGATCGGATCGACTTAAATCCATATTCGCTCCATGTGTTTCGGATTAAAAATCTTTATAATCGGATCAGGTCCATCGAATCACTAATAGGACAATTATTTTAATAAATTAATCAGATACGGACGGATCCGGATTGAAATCGGCCCCATTGACAGCCCTAGGTCCAATCATCTTGTTTGGGCTTAGATAGTAAAATATGGACTTTTTGTTTTTTTTTTACCCAAAATAAATTACTACTACTATGTTAAAAAAAATGAGTGCTATAGACCCCACTAGCTCTATGCTACGTTCGCCCCTAGATGCAACTATCCCGGATAAGAACATGTTTTTTGGTCTTCAAATAAGTTATAGGCCTGATGTACTCCATTCCCACACCACTAAATTAATACGAATTAGTCCACATTTTTTTCCTCCATAATCATCCAAACGATACACTAAGACGTACCAACAAACTAATAAGTATTCACCGAAAGCACTGAAAAACACTTATGAGTAAGGTTTGGAGAGTATGCTAGGCAGTGGAACAGTTGCAAGATCAAAGGCAAGTGTCAATTTTCTCTTATATTGGTCTATCATCATACTGATCCAATGCACTGCACCATTCACCAAAACTCCAGGAAGCCCGAGACAAGGGAAAAAAGGACAATCCTTAACCCTCCTTGAAGAATTTGATTTCAGATTATAAACCAAAGTATGGCATCTTTTGATTTCAGATTATAGACCAAAGTATGGCATCTTTTCCTTTAAGCAGTTTTACATTGACATTATACAATTTTCAAAACCTTGTAGTCATCTGTAACAGAATCATAATCAAGTGCAAAACGCGAAGAACCTACCCATTCGTTTGACAAGAGAGTAGTGTACAATGGCAACTCATGGACCTCTTGAGTGATCGGGTTCCAAAGCGCCCATACATCTTCAAAGCTATTTCGAGTGAGAATGATACATTTACATAATGTCAAGGGCAAAGTAAATATAGGAAGTGAATCACGACCGATAGATATCTTGAGAGGTGAAACAACAACAACCGTGCTAGTTAGGGTTTTAGAAGAAGAATAAATAACAAGGGAGTCAAAAGTTAAGGCATAATGGTTAGTACCTACGCGATTGCAATTTGCAACAAATGAATGTGGATATGCAATTTGATGAATGATGCATCGTCTATGATGTGGTGCCACACTTTGCATACACACCTAAACCGCAACACACTCGGCGGGAACATAGGATATTATGTTGGCGAATAAATCAAGCGGAATTTCAGACATTTTTATGAAATTAGGAAGAAAGATGGCCAGGGTTCGAAGAGTTCTAAGTCTGTTAATCATTTCCGTAAATAACCCCTTTTTGTGTACACAACTTCACTTTTGTATTTCGGACTCCGGTGAAGTCCCTGATCGTAATTGCAGATTCGGCATGTCATAGGTCACATTTTTTTTCCTATTAATAATACTGATATTCAGTTAAAGCAAAAGCTTCAAAAACCATTAATGGCGATAGATTTCTGAATGAATCTCCAATTACATCCTCTGAACCTTTTTTAACAAAACAACATAGAATTAAACTAGGTTTAACGGAATTGAAATTACAAATCAACAAAACAACAAAACAAGCAAGGACATTATTCCTGAGAGAATTGAACTTTTAGTACCATGCTTTAGGTCAATTACCGCTTTTGGTACACCGATTTATGTGCTCAACATATTCTAACAAATTGTGACACATTTAGTACCGTCGTTAAATAGATTGTAAAATCACCGTTAAGTTAAACATGTGACGGCCACATGCCCGTTAACTCAGGTTTTGGATGGAAAAATAGCACGCGCGCGGCATGTGGCTGCCCATAAAATAAAATATAACAAGGAACGCCCCGTCTCATTTACCCGTTAACTATCTTCTATCATTTCACTCAACACAAAATACAAACCCTCGGTTTTTCTCAGCTCACTTTCTCTACGTGAATATTAATGATTAATGTGTCTTATATTTTTTAGTTGCCTAGTTCAATTTAAGTCAAAGATATTTTTATCTCCTACACATTCATTGGAGTGGTAGCCAAAGTATCAACCATAATATCTTTTGAACCTATCAAAGTAAATTTAACCTTATTTAACTAAATGAAGCTTATTTCAAGATACATCTAATTTTATTTCCCAAAAAAATTAAATTTCAGTCTCTTCCATTTAAAGCGCATTGTTCACTGATTTTGTAACCCACCATTTCAACGCGACATCTGAGTCATTTTTGAAGAAAATGGCACTGTGTAACCCGCAACTATACCGCGACTCACCTTCGTCATATAGTAAGTATTATAATATAGTATTTTTTGTAGATTAAAGTGTCTAATATAGTATCTTTAACAAATTTAAAGTGTATGGGTGTAGTTATTCTTTAGATTAAAGTTATGGTTCTTTATTGTTTTTTATTTGGTGTGGTCCCATAATCGAGTGGGTGGGGTGATATATAGGGTTTTTTTGTTTAGGGATATATAGTTAACTGTGTTTGATTTTTGATATTAAGTACTTTATTTAGGTTGATGGTCCAAACATTATATGTTTTAATTAGTTTATATTGATGGTCCTAACTGTGGGAGTCCATATTTAGGGTTTTTCACTGCATATTTTTTTGAATAGGGGATAATGGCCTAATTTTTTGTCACTTTACCCTACATATAAATAACTGACTATTTATTTTACAGAGGAAGAAGTAACGTTAAAGTTGCACTTTGGAGGCAAGTTTTTCAATTTTCCATATGCACAGTATGAAGGAGGTCTCATACATATTATTAAGAGATGTGTGAAGAGGTGGGATTATATGGATTGAAGATATATTTTTATATTGACAATTTTAAGATGTTCAGAGGGATAAAATTTGAAACTGAATTAATTGTTCCTGTTGTATGATAGGTGTGAGGTTGTTGAAATATATATAAACCATGTGGAGCTTTTCATACCAAGAAGGCTAATAATATTGTTGACAAACTATTAGCATTGGAGTTTCTAGAGGGGTATGCAAGGATGTTGGGGCAGGAGGGTGAAAAAGAGATTTTAAACACTACTAGGGTGGTTCAAACTGAGCATGAAGATGAAATAGTGGTTCATACTGAAAAAATAAGGGTACATATGGTGAAAAAGTTCAAACTGAACAAGAAGATAATTTGGATACCTTGATTGATGCTTATGTTTGTGATGGTAATAATGATCAACCACAAACAAATGAAGATGGTGACAATATGCATAGTGAACAACAAGATAAGAGTGTGATGAAGACTAAGATGATGTTGGCTATACCTAGGAAGAAAATGAAGAAGATGATGATGATGTTCTATATGAAATGAACATTGACAAATATATAGAAGATAACAGAGATGAAGTCATAGATGAAGTTAGAGAAAACATAGAAAAAGTCAGAGAATAAAATAGACCAGAAATCAGAGAAGAAAACAGATGAGGGAATAGAAGAGGGAACATACAAGAAGACAGTGAATCTGATAGTGATTATGACAATGACTCAAATGATCTTGTTGTTTTATTAAGTGAAGATGAGATGGACTGGAGATGTAATTCAGAGGATGAGGATAATGAGAGCCACCCTAGGTTCAATCGTGCAAATAAATCTAAGCCCGAGTACATTTTGGGCAGATCTTTAGCAGCAAGGAAATCTTCAAGGATGTTGTACATTCACATGCAATAAATACATTGAGGTCATTGAAAATCCCTACCAATGACAAGAGAATAATATATGCTAAGTGTGTGGAAGGGTGTGATTGGCATTCACTGTTTGAAAATTCAAGATGAAAACACTTGGATAGCTAGAAAGTATCAGCCAGAACATAAATGTGGGATGGATCCTCATTGCAAGAATCTTACATCAAGATGGCTTGCTAAAAAATATGAATAAACGTTTAGGACTGATTTTACTGAGCAGTTAAGAATTTCTGGCTTGAATGCATCAAGGAGTTAATGGTGCATATTTCTACAACTCAAACTTACATGAGTCAAAAGAAGGCAATGACTGTAATATAGGGAAACTATGAGGAGCAGTATGATAAATTGTGGAATTATATCAATGAGTTGAAAAAAAAAAAAAAAAAAAACCTAGGTCAATTGTGATATTGAAACAGTCAAAGGAATGTGACATCAATGGTAAGAGAAAGTTTGATAGATTATATGTGGGTTTCAAAGCATCGAGGGATGGTTTTCTTGTTAGGTGTAGGCCCTTTATTGGACATCTGAAGAGTCCTTATGATGGGATATTAATCACAACAGTTTATGTTGATCCAAACAACTACATATATCCCATAGCTTATGCAGTAGTTTGGAATGAGACAAAGAGGTCGTTTGGCCTCACGTTGCAACAATGAAAACCCACTTTGAAAATTCAATCGCAAGAATTGGAATGTTTGGCTGAAAGAAATGACGATCACGTTTGCAATTGGACAAGCTAAATATCACGGTGCAACAAAAGTAACAAAACTGGTGCTTTTTTCAACGTGAATCTTATATATGTGAAAAATTACTAATCTGCCCCTACTCAATTTGCAGTACTGCAACTTCTAAAAACAAGTGTAGCTAATTGTTTATTCTTTTGATTTATGATATTTTAGACTTTGGATCTTTTAACATTTTCAAAATGAGTTTATCCTAAAGTAATTTATGATTTAATTTCAGTCTTCTAATTTTAAATTTAAGTAAGAAAAAACAACTTAACTTAGTTAATGTTAGTATTTTTCGTAAGGTAGATTTTGTAAATTAGATAAAAATTTACACTTTTAAAATTGAAACCAAACGCTAAATCAATTGTGATAAAATCAATTATGTCAAATGTAATTATACATAATCAATTATTCTAAAAGCAATTATAGAACCGCTAGGCCAAACTCACCCTAAATATGCATGGGAATGGTTCCTGGAACTGCTCAAAGAAGATTTGATGATTGAAAGGAAGGACTGTTATACTTTAATGTATGACAAGCAGAAAGGTCTTATTCAAGCATTATATTAGGCTTTTCCAGTTTATTAAATTGATTTGAGTTAAATTTATTGGTTTGAGTTAAATTTTTACTTGAATTAAATAGTTTATTAAATCCTTATTTCAAACCATTTCTTTGCAATTTTTAAATTTATTATATTTAAATAAAAATAGAAAAAAATATATTTATTACTTATATTTTACGTGTAGAGACATAAATTCAGCCCCCTTAATTTATATATTTTCCAATAAATTATTTTTTTTACAAGACCATGAAAAATTTAACAAACCAATTATTATATGTCAGCCAAATCCAAAATTCATAGCTGAAAATATGTTATTTATATACCATTTATTTCATTTGAGAGAAACAAGAAAATGTGTGACGCCTATATCTATGAAACTGGAAAATGTTTCTACGCCTATAGCTATTAATAGTGTCAGCTCCTATCACTTCAATGGCAGGCTTTGTTGTGAAGAGAGAAATGTGCCAGATTTATAATGGGTCCAATTTTCCAAATAAAAAATGTACACCGATCGTGAATATATATACAAGTGGACAAAAAAGTATAACACTTTATCTAAATTATTAAAGATAAAATTGATGTCTTCAGAGTTCAGACTTCACATGAACATGCATTTATACGCAATAAAACAATTTATGTCTGAACGGATTTGGTGTTACCACTTCAGTTGCCACCACTAGAATACAAACTCCCGGTTGATGAACTGAAAGTGTTACCACTTCAGTTGCCATCACTAGAATTTGGTGACTCCGTCGGTCATGCCAAATGTCGAAGAATTGGATCAGGGGGAGAGAGAGAAGAAGAAAAAGAGGATGGATTAGGTGGTGGTTGGGTGTTCTTTTGCTGTTGTAATTTAGTTTATTAACATTTTGGAATGTTTTTAGTTGTTATCATGGATGTATGGTTTTAGTTTTAGTATCAAAAGGATTTTTCAATCCTTTAGTTTTTGTTCTTATGGTTGATGTTCTATTCAATCATGTATATAAATGTTTAATATAAATGTGATAGCTTATTTTGCATTTTTAAGTATAACTTTATATTGAGTAGTGTAATTCAAGTCCATTTGCGGATATATCCCTAATAGATAATACATAATTTGGCACAGTCAATACATAATTTGAAATCGATTAGTCGGGAATTGATTGGAAATTAATTGGGTTAAAGAGAAAATAAACAAAAGATTTCAAATATTGTAATTTTTTTTAAAAGATTCGATTAAGTTACAATGCAGGATTTGATAAATTTTTGTGTCATTAATCATCGAAGTTACTCAATGCGCATCTAATGTAGATGAGCCCAAATTATTGTACATTTAATCAATTTAAATAAGGTTTGGCCACGGTTTGATTATATAAAATTCTTTATTTGTTATTGTTCATTACACGAAATTAAGGTACCTGAAAGAATAAAGTAATTTATTTTTTTGGTGAAATTTATTAATAAAATCTCAATATAAATGGTTCTTTATTTCATTTATTGATCAACTTAAAAAAAAATTCGCAAAAGGTGATGCACGCATGTTCAATGTAATATATGCAATGCAATTTTACAATATATTACATTAAACACACAAGCACCACATTTTATTTTAATTGCTTAAGTGTATATAAGATGTATTATATTGATCTGTTATTTCGATGTAGGATAACAATTTTGTAAAAAATATTACAAAGGGCAAAGATTTTGGCCCATTAACAGTTTCTCGGGCCCAATATTGCATACAAAGACTAACTTGGCCCATTCAATTAAATTTCTGCCAAAGGCCAAATATTTTGGTCCATTAACATTTTATCGGGCCCAATATTACATACAAATATTAACTTGGCCGATTATTTTAAGTTTCTGCCTACTGTACCTTTACAAAATAATAATATTTATAAAAATAATGGTATAAAATAAAAAGGTTCAAATAATGATATAAATTGATTGTCGAATAATGGGCCATCTAATACCGGCTTTTACAATGTCTATTATTTTAGGTGGAATCCTACTTCAATGTGTTTTATATTCTTTAAACAACAGTCTTTTCAAGTTTCAAGATTTTGTCATGATTTATTTCGTTTTTAATTAAATATTTTTATTTGGTCACAAATGACTCCGAGCGGAGAACTAAGAGTGTCGGTAACATTAAACACTTCGTAAATCCATAAGTTGTGCTTTTTTTAATTTTCGGCACAATTGACTCCGAACGGAGAAGTAAGTGTGTCAGTAACATTAAACACTTTGTAAATTCAAAAGTTGTGATTTTTTTAATTTTCATCACAATTGACTCCGAACGGAGAAGTAAGGGGGTCGGTATCATTAAACACTTCGTATTGCTAAGTATTTGTTTTAATATATGTTCGAATGGAGGAAGTAATTGTTTTAATATATGCTGGTTAGACTAATGTTGTAGTAATATGAACTCATACACATGTATTTATCAAATATAGAAGATAATTATAATTCACAAATTTAGAAATAATTCACAAGTTTAAACCGCTTGAGAATTTAAAATACACATCCATCGGTTTTAGGATATGAAAAGGTTTCATGTATTTATAAATAATAACCATCTCTCTATTTATTATTAATTAACCAAACATAATATTCATATTTTCTTCAAATAGAAACAGTTAAACATAGTCTCAATATGGATCCCAATCAAAATAACAGCAATTTTGTAAATGAAAGTGACAAAAAATCTGCTCATGACGACAAGGATGATGCTCACGGTAAGTCAAATATATTTTTGTTTCAACATGTTTTCATAATTTTTTTTACCTTTAATTTATCTAAATAAGTATACCGTATTTTTTTAAAAAATATTATTCATTGTTGGCTTCTGTAAAATAATTGTAGTTTGCGTTTCTCCTCTTATAATGTTAGTAACAATCGATATAAACAAAAAATAATCAAGTCATATTATATTTAGATAGCTTTATATAAGTGGGTTAAATTTAAGTTTTTTAAATAAAATTATTTATTTTGATTGATTTAGAAAACTCGAACCAAACGGCTAATAATTTTTTTTTTAAAATTAATTATGCTAGAATTAATTATTCAAACAAATATTTTATATCTCATGCATTGTTTATAGGGAAGAGTTTGTCGTTGAAATGGAAGAATGGATACGAAAAATCGATGAGGACAGACGACGTGACAGAGAGCAATACGAGGGTGTGGTGGACGAATCGAGGCGACAGGTCGATGAGGAAAGGCAACAAGGAACGGAGCAAGGAAATGATCAGCCTATAGCGGAAGAAGATAAAGAAAAAGAAGAAGAAAAAGAAGAAGAAGAACGTTATTATCAAAATGAGGAGGATGGAGATGATTCCTACGAGGATAGTGATGAAATATTGGACCGAATCGTATACTGGATTAAAACAATTAATTATTTAATTTTTTTTGGAGTTTTTATTGTATAATTTTGATTTTAATAAATAATACTATCAATTCTTTGTAATGCGAGTCGTTGGTTTTGATAGTTAAAATAATGGATTGTTTCTATTTAGGTATATATATTTTTTTATTGTTTAACCTATCTTATTTTCAATACAAGCGGGGAAAGTGATATGAGTTGATAAGTTGTGAATTTTTTTAATTTCATCACAAATGAATCCGAACGGAGAAGTAAAAGTGTCGGTAACATTGGACCCTTTGTATATCGATAAGTTATGATTTTTATAATTTTGGTCACAATTGACTCCGAAAGGAGAAGTAAGAGTGTCGGTAACATTAAGTCCTTCGTAAATCGATATGTTTTGATTTTTTTTAATTTTGTCCCGTAAGCATCAATTAGTAGATATAACTAATTATGATGAACAAAATTCTTATTAAAAATCTCATGGAGATTTTAAGTAGATCAACAAGATATAATGTAAAAAGATAAATAAATAAATAAGAACAATTACTGGATCAGATTGGTTAGGATAAGTATTTGAATTTTTCCCCCAACTCAAATTATGACCCTAATCCTAAACCCCTGATTATCCCTAAATCAAAACATCATTCTCCAAAAACACCAAGTCTTTCCCGTCTCTCTCACCCTAAAACGAACGACCGCTCCTAAGCCATCTCCGCCGGTCTCCAGAGATAATAATTCGGGCCCACACACTCTCTCTCTCTTTTAGGCACATCTCTTGCATTCCGGTCCAACCCAAGATGAAGCGACCCGTTGTAAGTATTTTCGTAAATTAGGTTTTTTTTTTTTACTGATTCCGGCCCACTCTCCCTCTCTCTTTTTATTGATTATGTTTTGTTGGTTTAGTATGTGATGGAAAGAAGAGAGATGTGTTCAATTATTGATTTTTAAGTAGTGTTAGTTGTAATTGGAGATTTAGAAATAAAAATTAATTTATATTTCTTGCTTTAATGTTGATGCGAACAGTTCATTTTCCGATTTTGGTGATTATGCGTGGAATTTAATCGTTTAGAGAGTAATTTCATATCTAGGTTTCTAAAGTTATTTGCCTAAAACTGTATTTACGGTACTTGGATTGATAATCTCTGGTCTTGAATGTGTTAGTTGAATTAATAGGCTTCAAATTTGAAGTTAGGAAATATGTGACTGATTAATGGATATTTAACTTGCAAGTTGCAATAGGCCTAATTTTGATTGTCAACTTATTTCTTCGACTATTTTGATATGATGTTGTGCTTTTTATTTTTCAACAGGTTTTGTCATCTTCATCTTCATTTGAAGACGACACCTCGGATCGTGGGTACGATGTTCATTCTTCAGTAGAACTTGATTTCTTCTCAAAAATCATGTTTAAACACAACATCCCTCGTTATAGTTCAAAAACCACACCAAGAACGGTACATAATCTTTATTCAAAACTCTTACACTTGATAGTAGATTGGAATAACAAAATATAAATTGACATTTTTCTTTTGGCAGTACTTTCCCTTAGATACATGGAAGATATTGGGCCTAGATAAAGTAAAGGTTGGAACTTTTAATTGTCCGGGATATGGTAAACGGACATGGAAAGTCGAGATCCATTTATACAAAGACAAATCCACAAAAAGAAAACGTGTTGCATTAGTCGGAGGATGGGGCAGCTTTGCAAATGCCATTGACATAGAACTTGGCGATGAGGTTTTTTTTTTGAAGTTCGACAACACAATGACAATCCAAGTGAAGTGATCATCTTAGTAACCGTTGATAACTCGCAAGTATGGGATAATGTAATTAATTTTGATAACTTTTATGTTTTGGATGGTATGATTTGCAGTCCTCTCGGATATTGTTTTGAATATTTCGACTTTTTGGGTACTATATTCTCTTATAAGTTCCAATGATTTATAGGTAATTTTTAAATTTTTTGATATTTTATCATTTCACCACCAATATTTCATAAGGATATTTGATCTCTCTAAAATAAATATTCTTACAGCTTTGCATATATAATTTGTAATAATTGATTGGTAATCAATTTCGGGTTGAAAGTTACAAGTTTTATGGTAAACTTGCAGAGATAAATAGGACAAGGTATCTGAAGCTCAATTACAGCTTTGTAATATTGATTTTTTTTTCATGCTAAAAAATCCATATGTTCTGAAAAGTTAGCTTATCATAAAGTTTCAAGGTCAAATACGAATTAAATATACGAATTATTCATATTTCTGGGGTGCAAAAAGTGCTACATTTATGTTTTAAAGTGAAAATTGCCTATTTTGCATGTTTTGTGGGTGCAAAGTGTAAAAAATCCTCAATATAACAATATTCGAATCCGATCCAAATAATGGACCAAAATTTTCAAAACAGGTGATGCATGTGTATTCAAAGTAATATATGAAATGCATTTTTACAATATATTACTTTAAACACACAAGCACCACCACATTTCATTTTCACAAAGATTTTGGGCCATTATCATTTTCTCGGGCCCAATATTACATACAAAGTTTAACTTGGCCCATTCAATTAAATTTCTGTCAAAGGCCAAATATTTTGGCCCATTAACATTTTATCGGGCTCAATTATTACATACAAATATTAATTTGCCGATTATTTTAAGTTTCTGCCTACCGTACCTTTACGAAATAATAATATTTATAAAAATACTAGTATAAAATAAAAAGGTTCAAATAAGTATAAATTGATTGTCGAATAAAGGGCAAAGATTTTGGGCCATTTTATACACTTGTTTATAGTTCCAGACCATTATTAACAAAGCATTGAGAATGCACAAAATGTTATGATATAAATCCATTCATAAATACATCACTTACTAGTTTTTCATTCAACCGTACTCTAAAAATTCAGCATTTGAGATATTATAATATAACAAGATACACTACATACAACATCAATACATCATAAAATTAAATTATGAAAGACAAACATTATGACTACATTGAGTGCCAAGGTTATCCTTATCCATTGGTTGCTCGGAATGACCAATGTCCTTGTCAATTTTATTTTGGCATGTTGTAGATTTATGACCTTGTTCCCTGCATGATGTTGTAATTTAAAAATTATTAATTAACTTTTTTTTAAAAAAAATTAAACGATAAACTTACAATTTTCACATACCGACAAATACGACTACGTTGCATCTGCGCCTTAGGTGCTCCTCTACACTTGCTCTTCAGCAGATCACAGACAAATTCAATAGTAACCACTCTAGGCGGATCCACAATCCCATCACACCTCACAAACTCTTCATCTACTTTTTCAAGTGACTCGGGACTAACAACGAATTCTTTTCTACAATCTTGTGCAACTTCATGCATTCGATCCACAAAATGATGCCTTGCATCTTCGGAATGAGAAAAAACGTGGCAATATTGAACAAGTTCTTTGTAAATATTCGTAAATCGTAAGCTTTGGGGATCCTCGGAATATGGAGTAGTAGGAAATTTTAAAAGCAATGACCATCCAATTTCAACTGTCCATCTATTGTGTATGCAAGTGATGGGAATTTCTCTTAAATTTAAACACCTAAATGCAGCAAAAAGATGACAACATTGTATTCAGTCTGACTCCAGCATTAAACAATCACATTCAAACTTTCCTACTTCCCAATCAATCTCTACAAACCTTCATCTACAATTAACTTTACCATATTCCACAAAGGTGAAAACAAACACTCGATCATCAATGTTTTTTTATTCTTCAACCATCAATCCTTGAGATTTAATTATTTGTTTCTCAATAAGAAGACATATTTAGTGTATATAGATGCAGCATGCTTTTGAATACTTACAAGTGTGGTTGGAATTAAGGATCGAAGATCTAGTGCTTGGAAAGAAGCTTGATCAAATTTAAAACCAGCTCTAATTTTAGAAAGCCATGTACAATAATGCTTTAATGAATGAGTTATTTTTAATCCATGTGTACCACCCCTATCTTTTATCGAAGAATTAATAGATTCAGCTCATTAGGTGCTCCTCATCATTCCGAAAAAGTGACATAAAATATGTGCTTCACTCCACAATTCCCTCTTGTCATTGTTTCTTTAACCCAATGATTTATTGAAAGCTCATGTTTTTCAATCAACTCACGCCATTTAATCTCAAATTCTTCAATGGAAATATTATTCTTCAAAAAACTTGCAAAAAAATCGCAAAAAGCCGGTATCCGAAGTTTTGGTCTACAATTCCTTTGCAAGTGGCAACAACAAAGCCTATGTTTTGCATGCGGAAACTCCTTCTCAATTGCATGATGCATTGAAGCATCTTGGTCAATCAAAATTGATAATGGATCTTTACAATCCATTGCTTCTCGAAATGTCCTCAACAACTGATAACTCTGTGAAAACAGTGTTATCAAGTCTATTTCCTTAACTCATTCAATTACTTTTATTAGAGTTTTGGTAGAATCTTAGGCAATTTTAGTTAGTTTTGTGTTTTGTCGCTCGAGTCATTGGTTTGATTATTTTGTGCATGAATTGAGGTATTTTCTTATATTGTGTTCATACTTGTAGGCCTAAGCTATTTTGGATCTAAGAACATGATTGGAAGTGCAGAACAACGAATTAAAGATCAACTGAAGTCAAGTAGTGCAAGAACGAAGAAGCTGTCAGAAATGTTATTATGCACTCCGAGGACCATAACTCATTCAAGGAAGCTCCAATGAAGTTGAATTTCGACTATGATGTAGAGGAACGAGTTAGCTACACCACAGATTTTACGGATCTAGATTTGGAGTTCAGAGCTGAGAGTTATGACACTTGCAAAACTGTCGCGCAAACCTGACGCGATTTTCAGCGGGCTTTTAAAGGAATTCTTGGGCCCAAAGTCTCCTACTTGGACTCAACTTGGTAGATCTATATAAGGACTTCTAGGTCACGAAATTAGACATCTTTGATCAGCTCTAAACATACTTTTCTCATAGAATACACCCACAACATCAAAGATCTACTTGGAGAAAGATTGAAGAAGAAAAGAGAGAAGTCTTGAAGATCACCCAAGCAAGAAGAACGCAATATTGAAGATTTTTATCTTGGATTCATCGTTTTGTCTATAAACCACATGAACTCAGATTTGTTTTCCTTTATTATTTTCTTCTTATATTTATCATGAACTAATTCTTTAGGATCTAGGGTTTTTATGAAACTATGTTACTTTGATTACTTTCAATAGATTATTCGTAGTTAGGGGCAATTCTTGTGTTTGATTTAATTTCGTTCTCTATGCTTGCAACTTGACTGATCACCTAGTTGTTAGATTTAATATTCTTTTCGAACTTGGAAAAGGGAGATTAGGATTAGATAGAAAATTGAATAGTAAACGAATCTTAGTATATGAATATACCTAAGGCGTTTATACCCGTTACATGAGGTTCGTGTTTAATGCTTTGTGTTAATTATGAATCACCTAGGAATAGGATCGATTTGTATAATACATTAGGTTCTTATGTAATTCGGAAGATACGTAGGAATATACTTGAATCCTCGGGTAGCACTCTTGCCACCATAATAACTACGAAAATCTCAATTGGGCAATCGATAGATAACATAGTGGATTATAACCCTAGGTTTCTCTCCTCATTATTCGAACTCGATCCAAGTACTTAGGCTAGTTAATTCATTTAGTTAATCTTGTTAATTTAAACCTAAAAATACTTATGAATTTGGAATTAACTAAAAATAAATTAGAAATTGGAATTGGTAGATATTAGTCAAGTCACTGTGGAGATGATACTCTTATACTTACTCTTTATTACTTGTTCGATACGTGCACTTGCGTTTATTTCCGTGTGTAAAATCCGCAACAACAACCACCTATATGATTATATTGTCTCATTGTACATTACGGCAGCTCCAAAAATGCAAGTTCTCAAGTAATTGTCAACTCCAGATAGGATGACCAATGTAAACTTGTAACTATTAGTTTTGTAGGTGCTATTGAATAAGACTACGTCACGGAATAGTCTATATTCAGCCTTACAAAAACCATCAGCCCAAAATAACCGGTTCAAGGATTATCATTTTCGTCAATTGTGTACTTGAATATAAATTTTTCATCGTTTACTTGTAATCCTTCAAGGAATGAAAGGGCAGTGTTCGCATCACCTTTCCTAACTAGTTTCATTTTTTCCTTTGTCAAAAAATTATATCCCTCCTTCCTAGTAAAGGATAATTTCCCGGAACCACCTTCCATATACTCAATCCAATCCATGTTATACATGTCCTACGACCATCATCAGTCATTCGAGTTAACAAAGCCTTATGAGTAGGTGTCATATACCTGCATATCAATATTTCAACCTTCACATCAATATGGGATATTAGGACCTATGGACTGAAATTTATAGACTATAAATAATAAAAATACTTTAGAATGTAAAAAATACCTGTTACATTTCAAACGATGGGCCGTAGTCCGTGTCTCCAACGGATAATTGTGTTTAGCTTCAAAATGGGTGACCCTATATGTATTATCCTTACAATCATGTGCTATGCGACAACGAGCTTTACATTCACACTTGGTTTCATCTCTAGATATTCGAAGTGATTTACTTCCTTCTTTACTTGTCCTACGAAATTCTTCCCTATTACAAACAAGTTCCATAGACTTTACCACACCCTCTGAATTTGACCATTTATGATTCTTTCGGATATCAAAACCTTTTAGTCTACCATATTCGAGATAGAAATCTTCAGCCTCTTTAGGAGACTTAAAAAATGAATGCAAAATTGGCTCACTATTAACATCATCAAAGTTAGAGTCTACTTTATCTTCCGGGATTGAATTATTATCATGGCATGAAATATTATCACTATCTGAATTCCACTCATTCAAAGAAACATAATCTTCATCTTTCGATTCCATCGTATTTCCTGAACATATTAAATTACTATTAAAGAGTGAAATTAAACTCATTAAAGAGTAGTCAATTTAATCTTATTTCGAATCTACTCATTTAAAGTGAGAAGAATGAAAAATGATACAAGTGACTGCCTACTAATTATTCTATCACTATATATAGTAAAATACATAAACGGCTAGTTAAACTAATTTAACAGAATATAAGGCCGTGACTTAATATTAAAATTTTAATTTAAATAGCGTTTTTCCTTTCTTTCAAGCCTTCTTCAAATTGGGAATTTTCTTCAATTTATCCGACTCTAATAAAAATAACCTGGAATTTCTAATTTAAAATATTTTTATTTCGGCAATTCAATTCGGCAAATTGCAAAAATATCCTACCTCAGTCACATGGACAACTTGTCTAGTTTTTGCAAAAATAAACTAAAACTGAATCCATATTACGAGATCGAGATTGACTTACCTCAAAACTGATTCCCGCGACCTGAGTCTTCAAAGAACTAACTTCAGTACAAGAACAACCATTATTTTTATATAAAATTAAAAATGGCAATGTCTTTGGAGTAAATGGCAAAGTCTTAAAAAACACTAAATAACCTAGGAAGAACCACATTAATAGTCCGAGAATTCTTCCGAAAATAGTTGTGTCTTCAAGGTGGAGAGGAAATGAGCCTTCAAGGTGGAGAGGAAATTTGGAAGAGAAGTCGGTCGAATTGAGTATATTAATTTTCTTGTGTAGAATAAGAAGAAGAAGAAGGGCATTGAAGTAATTTCTCAACTCCTACTAATTTATATATTGGGCCAGTTTCAAGTCACTTGATTGCCACATGACAACAAGTGACTGGTGAACTACCGATAGTTTAGCCAATGCTGAACTACCGTTAGCAAACCCGAAGTGAGTATCTTTTTCTCTTTAACTAGAACCGCTATATAAACCATCTCTTTTTTTTACCTTGAAAAAAAAAATTGTTCTATTAAAACCCTAGCTAAAACCCCCTCTGATATCTCACTTTAAAAAAAATGGCTTTAAACCTTGCGATTCGAAGGGCAGCTTCAAGAGTTGTACCTTTGGCCGTCCAATTTACCGCCGAAACTCAGAGGTATGCCCACCGCCAAAGCTCAGCCCTCTTAGAGCATCTCCAACAACAGGCATTAAAGCCATTTTTTATGCCCCAACTCACAAAATGAAGAAAAAACTTATCTAGCAAAAGCATTATTCCAGCACCTATTTTTAAGTCGACCCAATTTTGGCATCAAAAGTAATGCCTTTGCAAAGACATTACTTTTTGCTGAAAAGTTGCCAACGGCTATATCTTGAAATCTTGCTACGTTAAAAAAAAAATCACTATAAAATTAGCCACAAAGTTTCAATTAATCCACACAACTTCTAGAATCTAAAACAAAATTAAAAATCAAGGAGAGGTAATTTTGTTCATACATCAAGGAAAGGTAATTTAGTTAATTCCTCTCCAATTTTGATATCAATTTCTTCAATTTCTTGCATCAATCTTCAATATATCTCTTCTATATGGAGAGGGATGAGTGAGTTTTAGGTGGCTGAAACTTTAGATCTTCAAATCTTATCAGTAATAGTTCTTATCAAATATCTCAATGTTGAATTACATACAGACACGTGAATATAAAATCTTATTGGTAAAAATCCTTAACATTTTTTAACTTAATTATTTTTAATTTAATTTTCTTAACTTTTAACTTAATTTGAAGTTAACTTAATTTTAATAAATTAAATTTAAATTAATTTGAAATGATGCTCCAATTTTAATGTTTATTGCTGAAGCAAAAAACTTTTATGCAGGTATCAAAACACTGTAGTAAGCATTAAAGAGTGATTTGATGCTTTTTTTTATGCCGACTGCTGGAGATGCTCTTATCCACCTATACAAACAACTGCTCTCGAAATTTATTGCCGAGGACATTTTCGTCATTTCACCATAGATACTCCACCAAGCCGCGTTCCGATGAGAAACTCCTTCGAGTCATCGCGGGCGAGATTCAATGTGCCGCTCGGGAGGCAGATCAGGTTTTTTTTTTATTAAATAATATTTTAATGTTACTGTATCTCCCTTGTGAAATTGTGACATTAAATTTCGTTTTGTTGATATGGGAAGGATATTTAAAGGGTCTACTATTTGATGGTGATTTTCTTGTAGTATATGTTGATTATGTTCCTAGAGGACATTTATACTCTGAATGTTCATTTTCAAAGAATTCCATACTGTGTTGCTGTTTTAATGACTTTTTGGAGGAACAAATTTGATTTCAGATTCAAAGTTACCTTGTGTAAATGTCTTGTGTCAATGATAATATCTTAAAAGAACAATAAAATGATTGCTTTTGGTATTAGTTTGTGGGGATCCTTGGCGTAGTTTGACGGGGATGTAGTAGTTTTTTATCATGTGAAAAGGGCTAATTTGTTGAGAATGAATGTAGATAGATTAATAAAAGTTGTTTGTTATTCGATCAAAAATCATCTAAAAATATTAACATCTTGAGAATATCGAAACTAATAAATTGCAGCTCTGAAGTTAAACAAAATGTTAATGTTTCCTAACTTAGGCATATATAAAAGCTTAAATCGAGATTCAAGAATTTCTTGAGATGACATTACTGTTTGTCTAGAAAGCTTTGGATTCTTAAATTTGATTGGATTAATCTTAATTATGTTGGTTGAAGATGATGCTTTTAATTCATGTTTGGGACAGACGAATGATTATTTATGTTTTCTCATTTCCATTGTCTTATAGTGTACGGGGATCCCACAGGGTTTCCCATTTAAAATTGAAGACACTTCAGGACAGCAGACTATAAGTTTATAACACTAAAAAGAGAATATCAAGATGAAACTATAACTGTTGAAGTTCACATGCCTGATCTTGTTACAAGTGATGAGAATGAAAATGACAATGATGATGAAGAAGGTGAAGAAAAGGTAAACCGATCTAGTATACCTCTAATCGTTAAAATCTCAAAGAATAGTGGACACTCTCTAGAGTTTGGTTGTTCGGCTTACCCTGATGATATTGACATTCAAAGCTTGTCCGTTATAAATCCTGGAAACTCCGAGGATGAAATAGCGTATGAAGGACCCGACTGTTGGACTGATCCAATTGGGCCGGATCGGATCTGGTGCGCCCATGTGGGCCGACCCAAACCGGATCCGGATCCAGATCCAGTTGGTTAGGGGGAGTTTTAAATAACTCCCCACTCCTACAATTAAGGATATAACCCCTCTCTCTCTATCTCTCCTGGTCAGGTATGATCCCTATACTCTATTTGCTTTGAATAAATTATTTTTGAAGCATGTATGTTGTTTAAAACCAACATTGGTATCAGAGCCATTGTTGTGATTGAGTTCAAAACTCTTGGATTTCTGATTATGTTCATAATTCATGATGTATGTGCCTTATAATTCCTGTCAAATTATTTTTCTTAGTGATTTTTCGAATTTGTGGAATTATGGTTATACTGTTTTAGTTTTCGAGGCATGCTGTAGTAGTCGGATTATGCTGAACATTTTACTGAGGCATGCTTAATGTTGTAGTAATTATCTGTATTTTTTCAGAATTTTTGGATGTATAATCTATTCTAGAAAAATTGTTTTCTTAAAATCGTATTATGCGTTTTCCCGATGTGTTACTTTGAATTATGCGATCTACCTTATATGCTTACGTTCGTCTCGAAATAAGATTTCTGGATATGTGCCCAGATTATTTTTTAGCTGAGTATTTTGTATGTAAATTAAGTTTTAAGCCTCTGCCTGTTTACCTAAATAATCTGGAACTTAATTTATAACACATAATGCATAATACACTCGCCACTCTCTTCCTAAGTGATTGTAACGCAAACTCCAATGTCGAGAGCTCAAAACATAAAAACGATTGCACCAATGGATTCAAAAGGCACGAAAATGGGGGGGGTAGCTAGAAGGACGACGCCGGAAAACGAGCAGAAGGCGGCGCGTGTGGTGCACGCGCCACCACCGCGAGTGGGACTATGGCTGAACAGTTAACTATGTTCAGTCACACGCAGACATCTACGTGGCGGCCACGTCAGACACACGTGTCTGCCACGTCAGCGCCACGTAGGATTTTGAGAATCGTTTTGCCACGTGTACGTCCAAGTGTCGATGACGTGGACTTCCACATTGCTGCACTTGCCACGTGTCCTGTCCTGAGGAGGCCACGTGTCAGAAGCTGTTATGTCATTAAAAAAAAAATTTATGACACTCACCGCCGGCGCGTGAGGTGTCTTCAAGCCGCCGGTTTTGACCGGATTTTTTTCTATAAACTCGAAATTTTATTTGTGATTTATCTGTGAATTAAAATATTTTTTTTGAATAATGTTTAAAATTTATTTCGATTTATTGAATTTTAAACCTTTAGAAATTCACAGAAAATAAAATTCTTCATCAGAAAATTTCAAATTTTTTCCAGAAAATTTAAATTAAATTGTCCTTCATGGGTGGCTACTGAGATTGAATTTTGTGATATTTTAGAAGATTAGCTCGTTTATTCTCGTTTGAGCATTTGTTTTTCGCGTATTTTATTTGAAATTTGGCAAAGAAAATATTCTTGAAAGTAGCAAAATGTATTTCAATCACTGAAAATATTAAAATTCCGCAAACTTTAATATTTACCCTCATCCTTCAGGTATGCCTTTTCCCTTTAGCAAATATAGGGTACTTCGGGGAGAAGCCCTTGAGCGACGTATCCATGAGCTACCGGGGGTCATAGAAAATTTGGTGTCGTACCGAATGGATCCCAAACACTCTCTGAAAGAACATTGGAGGGTAATGAGAAAGTTACACCGCCGCGTTCGCTATTATAATAATGACATTCATCCGTTTGAGAAACGGTGTGATGTCTACAAGCAATCTCTTCCGGTTGAACTTCATAAAGTATGGGAAGAGGCGAGAAACTATATTGGAAGAGATAACTCGATAGAAAACTTTATTCACAACATGCATAATGGATGGAAATTATACCTCAAGAAAAAGGCTGAAAAGACTTTATTTCTTAGTCTGAACTCTAACCTCCGCAACTTGAGGTCCGACATGAGGAAGAAATCAACTCATCGGTCCTTGAAGCGTCTACCTTGTGACAGGCTTTCTCAAGCCATTGCAAATGAAGCTTTTGTTCAGTCTTGGCAATCAATCTAACCAGATGGTCGATTTTTCCGATTTGAATGATTTCTGTAATTTATTTCCATTTGAAGATATTCTATGTTGTTGTTTGTTTTCTACATGAGACTGGATTTGATAATTGTTTGTTTGGATCTTAGTTGTTTTTATTCAAAATGCATGCTTTGTTTGCTTACATATTTATGGTCGTATATGTATTGTTATGCCTTAGCATGTTTGATCATCTTGTCCAGTGGGAGTTCTTAGGTTTTAGAATGACTATCACCAAGAACTTTAGTTTTTTATACTTTTGATATTAAGTCCATAATTATGAGATACTTGTAAATGGATGATGATTGGTAACATTGCGTGAACTTTCGAATCCATTACTTGTGTCAAGTCTTAATGGAGCTTAATTGACTTAGTATAAAATAAAATATGTGTATAAGGGCTTTAACATTTAATCACCTCTTACATAACAGACTATGGCATCAAAATCAATAATTGCTGACCTTAACAAAGGTGACAAACTGAACGGTGACAACTATGACATCTGGCGTCATAAGATTTGGTATGTGCTCGATGAGCAAGATGCTTTGGATGGCATCAACCGAATCTTGGATGACCCAGGTGTTGGAAATAGTGTCCAACAGAGTAGGGATCAAGAGGCTTACCAGGAAAAAGAAAAATTCCACTGCTCGTGCAATCCTTGTTAGCTCTGTGATTGATGATTTGATTTACGAGTGTGAGCAGCACCCTACCGCTTATGACATATGGGTGTTTCTCAGGGAGAAATATGGGGGTACGACAATCACTTGTCTGAGGCAGCTGACAATTAAGTTTGACACTTATAAGAAATTGCCCAATCATAACATTAAGCAACACATTAGGGTGATGTCTAACATGATTAGGGAGCTTGTGTCAAGTTCAAGCCTTAATCCGGTCACTTCCTGACAAGTGGGAGCATCTGAAAATCAATATGACTCATAATTTGAACTTCTGTCGTAATTATGTTCATGTTTATTTAGACAATGTTTATTATGGTTCTGGACATCTTAGAGATGGCTTTATGGTATTTGATTGTAACAGACATAATTTTAACTTTTACGTTAATAGTGGTTCTGTTTTGATTGCTTGTTCCTCCACTAATTCTATTGTAAATGTTAATACTTGGCATGCTAGATTAGGTCACATAGGACAAGATAGAATGAATCGTCTTGCTAGAGAAGGACTATTGGGTCCAATATCTAAATCGATTTACCTACTTGTCAAAATTGTCTTGCTGGAAAATCTATTCGTAAACCTTTTGGTAAGGCTATTAGAGCTGAATTTCCATTGCAATTAGTCCATTCAGACATCTGTGGTCCGATTGTGTTATGGCGAGACATGGAGCCTCCTATTTCATTACTTTCATAGATGACTTCACTCGCTTTGGGTATGTCTATTTGATTTCGCATAAGTCTAAAGCACTGGAGTGTTTTAGACGTTACCTTAATGAGGTAGAAAACCAATTAGACAGAACGATCAAATCCTTGAGAACTGATCGAGGCGGGGAATATCTATCAGGTCAATTTAAGGACCTTTGTAAAGAAAAGGGGATAACTAGGCAATTAACTAATCCTGACACACCTCAGCAGAACGGAGTTGCTAAGAGGAGGAACAGAACATTGCTAGAAATGACTAGGTCCATGATGGCGCAAGCTAACTTACCAATTTCCTTTTGGGGAGATGCTTTGTTAACTGCTGCCTATATACTGAACAAAGTGCCATCAAAATCAGTGGCTACCACTCCATATGAACTTTGGACAGGTAGGAAACCTGATCTAAGTAACCTTAGACCTTGGGGATCAGCTGCTTACGTGCTCGACTCGTCGAACAAATATGGCAAGATTGGCCCCAGAGGAAAGAAATGTATCTTCATAAGATATGCTCAACACTCTAAGGGTTACGTGTTCATAGGAGAAAATGAAGAGGGTAGCACCACTGAAATCGACTCACGAGATGCGACATTCTTAGAGAACGAATTTCCTAAAAGAGGTGAGATCAAAAGTCAAGAACCTCTATTCGAATTATCTGATTCAGCGAATGGCATTGAGATAGATGAATCGTTGGTGGAAAATGATAGGACTGGATCACTTGATCCAAGTGGGAGTAATTTACCCCAGAACGATATTACTGAATCACAACTTAGGAAAAGTTCTGGAGGAAATATTCCCAGACGTCATTACGACGTAGAAGGACATATTTTTAATATTTCCTAATGAAGAGCCTAAATTTTATGATGAAGCTCTATCATGTCCTCAGAGGACGAATGGAAGACAGCAATGGAAGAAGAAATGGATTCCATGAAATCGAACCAAGTCTGGGAGTTGGTCGATCTTCCTCCTGGCAGAAAATCTATCGGGAATAAATGGATTCTCAAGATTAAGCAGAAGGCAGATGGAACCATTGATAGATATAAAGCTTGTTTAGTAGCTAAAGGATATACTCAACTTAAGGGTATTGATTACGAAGAAACCTTCTCGCCTGTAGTGAGATTTGCCTCTATTCGCCTCCTTTTGTCCATTGTAGCTAACTTAGATTTAGAATTACATCAAATGGACGTTAGGACTGCTTTTCTAAATGGAGAATTAGAAGAAGAAACTACATGGATCAACCAGTAGGATTTATTCTTAAAGACCAAGAACACAAAGTGTGTAAATTGAAAAGATCAATATACGGTCTTAACCAGTCATCAAGGCAGTGGTATTTGAGATTTCACCGGGCTGTAATCTCTTATAACTTCGTTATGATGGATGAAGACCACTATGTCTATGTCAAACGTTCAAACAAATTCTTTGTAATACTATCTCTCTATGTCGATGACATTTTGTTAGCCGGAAATGACAAAGGATTCTTAAACACCATCAAGGAATGGTTATCGTCTAACTTCGAGATGAAAGATTGATAACGCCGTTAGAACGTCGTTATTGCCTATCTCTTTAAGCCCAAAATATCTTGCTTTGATTCGAGTTTTGTGTGCTTTTGCTTGTTTTCGCGTTCGTTTGCGTTTTTGGTCCCTTGTTGGGATGTTGTGTGTTTTCTTTTGTTTTCTTCGTTTTTTGTTGTGTTTTTGTTCTGTTTGTAGGTTTGGGAATTTTGCAAGGCTAAAGAGAAGTCCGAGAGGTTATGATTCAATGCAATTCCATCAAATCAAGAATCGGTGGCCGTTGATGCAAGCCTTTGCGCAGAAAGAGCTTCAAAGAAAAGAGAACCCGAAGCAAATCGTAGAAGAATGTAGATAGCTGCTTACTAGAACATGCACAAATATTTCATGGATGATCCAAATGATCTGAAATTTGAATATGTCATAGATGAGTGAGTTAGCTACGCTACGGACTTTACGGATCCACAATCGGAGTTCGTAAAATAAAGATATCCTGCTCGGAAGAAAGTGCGGCAGAGCAGAAAATCTGCAAGAAACCTACGGGGCAAAGCTCGCCGCGGCGAGTTCCCTGCTGCGGGAAAAACAGGAGCCTTTTTGTATCTTCCCCCTTTTCCCCCACTTGCATTTCTAAACCCTTTAGGGGACTTTTTGGTCTTGTTTCCCTAGGTTAAGAGGCTCAAGAGGTCACAATTTTCTTACAACTTCTTCAATCTTTCCACTCTTGGCCTCCCTTTTTCTCTCAAGCCTCCTTCAACTTTCTCTCTTTGTTTTTTCTTTGTTTTCTTGTATTTGAAGACTCCACCAAGGGGGTGAGTTAGTCACCACCCTTGGGGAGTGATTAGGTGGTGATTAAAAGGAGGAGAATCCTTGTCTCGATTCCATTTTGATTAGGTGATTTCTTTCAATTTCTTAGTTATTTATGATTAGGAGATTCATATTGTTATTTCCTTTTTGGATGAATGATTGTGGATTTGAATTATCCGGATTTATATATATTTATGTTATTGTTTGATTAAATGATGTCTTGATGATTAGTATGGTGCTTATTGGTGTTCGTTAATCCGATTCCGTGTTTATTGTTCGTCTTGTGGTTTGACAACCTTTGGAGATGAAAGTTATTGATTCTTGATTGCTATATTTAGTGATTTTGAGGATTTGATTATGAATTTGGATTGTGATTCGATTTTAGGATAGACATATACCTATGTCGTTTCATATTCGTTTAAGGTTTGAGTTTAAATGACATCGATTAGATTTTATTCCGTTTATACGTAAATTGGATTAGTTTAATTCGATAGGTTGGTATGCTATCGAAAGATACATACGAACATCAGTGAATCCTTGAATAGCAAGCACGAGCATAATATATTAATTGTCGAGTCATTGTTATCGTTTGATTAGTTATGTTTGATGTTGGGGTATGTTTGATTTGTTGGGTTTATTATTTTATCGCACTTTTGGCCATCTACATTTAATGCAACCTAGACATAGGTTAGGCGAGTGACGATTTGTGGATTTCAACCTAGGATAGTCATATACCTAGTTTGGTCCGTGTTTGTATAATGGGTTCGTCCGTAAATGCATCAAATAACTTAGATTATCTTTATTCGGGGATTCGGGTTAGTTTTAGATCCTAGGTGACAACGGTACACCTTAGAATCCTCTTTTGGGTTCGGACTTTCTTTTGAGCATCGGTTGACATCGATGTTCGTTATTGATCCGGAGATGTGAGAGTTTGGGTAGATTGGTAGAGTTAAGTCAAACCGATAGGGAGACTTAACTAATTTGAACTCACAAACAACACTAAATATAGGATAGTTTGCATAGCTAACCTAACAACCGCATGATTTATCTGCTTTAACTAATAGCTTATGAATCCTCCTTACCGCGTAATTAACTCCCCATTTACTTGCTTTCGTAGTTAGACTTATTTTATCGCTCGTAGTTAAATAAAATCACCCTTATCAATATTTGGGTTCGATCCTTTTTGTATCAATCATTTATAGATAAAATAAGCCTTCGATTGATTCGTTTATTCCCACCTTTTACTCATTCGTGGGGATTCGATACTCGGTATGTACTTACCGTTTTATATTACTTGTAACGACCGTATACTTGCGCGATTACGTACTCGTATTTGGAGCGTAACAAAGATATGGGTGAAGCAAATTTCATACTAGGCGTTAAGATCCACAGAGATCGTTCAAAGAAACCCCTTGCTCTTTCTCAAGAATCTTATATAAGGAAGATCATAGAAAGATTTAGGATGAATGATTGCAAGCCAATAGATACTCCTGTGATGAAAGGCGACAGGCTGAGTCTGGAGATGTGTCCAACGAATCTAGCAGAGAAACAAGAAATGTCAAAAGTACCATATTCCAGTGCTCTAGGGAGCTTGATGTATGCTATGATGTGTACTCGCCCCGATATTTGCTATGCCGTAGGTCTGGTCAGTAGGTGTCAATCCAATCCCGGAGGAAGATACTGGGTTGCTTAAAGAAGATTTTCAGATACCTAAAGGGTACTGCAGACTATTTCCTTTGTTTTCAAGGAAAGGGATTATCGCTGAAAGGCTACACAGATGCTGACTGGGGTGGAGACTTGGATCGTCGTAAGTCCAGTTCGGATATGTTTTCTTACTGAATGATGGCGCCATATCATGGAGCAGCAAGAAACAAAAGTGTGTAGCACTATCAACCATGGAATCGGAATTCGTGGCATGTTCAACTGCAGTACATGAAGCTGTTTGGTTGCGGAGATTTCTCCTGTATTTGGGGATAGTAAGTAACTCTGAAGGAGCTGTGACTATTTATTGTGATAGTCAAGCGGCTATGGCTTACACTAGAGATCCCAAATATCATGGACTGACCAAACATATTGACACAAGATATAACTTTGTAAGAGATATCATTGAGAAGAAAGAGGTGACTATCAAGTACATATCTACGCATCAGATGGTTGCTGATCCTTTCACTAAACCTATAGCTAAAGAGGCTTTCATAGGTCATACCAAGTCTTTAGGACTGCGTAGAATTTAATGTACTGGATTCTGTTAAGAATGTTATTGCCACTAACATTGATGTACTAATATTTTATGAATATACACATATTTTGAGATCTGTTTTAAAATGTCTTCACTAAAAGGTATGTCGGATAAGTAGAGATTGACTCTCTCACATGAGCAATCGCCTCTGACACTGGGAGTGTGCAGAGATGAGATTTTCTCAATCAGATGAAATTGGCTCGTTCACATGAGATATTGTATCTGATATTTTGGAATATGCAGAGATGAGGTTACTATATATAAAGTAATCGAAATGGATTCCCCACTCTCCATTGTACTTATCTTAAGCCAGATATGAGTTTTCTTAAGAGTTGAGAAAACTTGGGTTTGGGTATCGAGAAAAAAATAGAGATCTGTACGATACAGATTTACAAATCCCTTTGTAAATGACATACACTTCTGCTCGGGAAGAAAAGTATCGTAACACGTGTTTTCGTACCACGTGTGCAAGGTGACCACAAAGGTTAATGAGCAAATGTATTCCTGCTTTCTCATTATGTGAGACCTTGAGATTTAAGGGAATCTCAAATTAATGCCCTTAAGACTTTTGACAGTTTCTTATGGTTTCTCATTGGTGTTGCTACTTTAGCACGTTACTAATAGCCATGAATCATACGGTGATGCGGTGCGTGTCTAGGAAAGCTGCTAAAGTGAAATCAGAAGATCCTTGTAGGAAAGGAAGATTATCTTCGACTTACACCCTACTTGCATTCACCAGCTAGCTAATTACGTTAAACTTAATTGTTTTTGAGATGTAATTGTGAATACAGAGTAGTATTGGCCAAAGAGTCGAGTATGCCCTATAACCAATGTTGGAGGGATAAGAAATACGTCGACTAGTGTAGTATGAAAGATATCTAGGGAATAGCGAGAATAGTCCTCTTCTGGAATTTGTTTCCTTGAGCAGCTATATCACCCTAACAAGTATATAGCAACGTGCTCGTATACTCGCCGGGTCACACGGCCTATTTGCCCATACAGAATTTCGGATGTAAATTGAATTGATCCTTGAAAGCACGGGGTCAGCCCGCACGTGCGAGTGGGAGATGTTGGACTGATCCAATTGGGTCGGATCGGATCTGGTGCGCCCATGTGGGCCGACCCAAATCGGATCCGGATCCAGTTATTTAAGGGGAGTTTTAAATAACTCCCCACTCCTACAATTAAGGATATAACCCCTCTCTCTCTATCTCTCCTGGTCAGTTAATATATACTAGACGTTTTATTTTTATCA
Source organism: Penstemon barbatus (assembly GCA_003313485.2). Lineage (NCBI taxonomy): Eukaryota > Viridiplantae > Streptophyta > Magnoliopsida > Lamiales > Plantaginaceae > Penstemon > Penstemon barbatus. The sequence continues at coordinate 43,759,035 of CM064880.1, forward strand.
AAACAGTTAACATAATTGAAATTGAGAGAAACAAAGACAGAGAGAAAACACTTTTTGGGGTAGATATAATTTGATCAATCAAGAACATCAAAGTCCAGGGTTCTTAGGCTGTGATTAGTATCTGCTTTCCGTTCGTGATTGGAGATCGACCAGAGTATTGGAATACAACCAGAAATCAGAAAGAAGAGTTCGTGATTCAATTGCCGGTTCCAATTGTTAAGTATGATCCCTATACTTTATTTGCTTTGAATAAATTATTTTTGAAGCATGTATGTTGTTTAAAACCAACACCGACTTCCAGTAAGAATCTTCTTTTATGATTTAAGATGAGTCATTTTCATTTTTTTCTTCTAGGTTTTGTTTAGCTAAATGCAAAAATACCCGTGTTTAGTCTGTTCCACTTGATCACTCACCAGCTGTATATTTGGTACTTCTAATAAAATAATAATAAACCAATTAATTAGGTAGCATATGAGAAAATGTATGAAAGTGACATTCAATACAAAGAAAAAGGAGCACTTAAAATGTTGGGCATGTCTAGCAAAAGTTCATGCTGATGAGAACTATTGCTAGTTCATGCTTTATAACCACTCATTTAATATATTTAATTTTTTCACCACCTAGATAACCAGTGACATTTTTAGTTTGATTAGCATAAATTACTTTAATGCCCTTTTTCCTTAACAAACAAGAAAACAATTATTAGGCTGTCTGAAGTCGTCTTCCCTAAACAACATTTCTGCAGTACTTAAAATGAAAAAATACTCTTTGAATCTGGAAAAAGTAGTCTAATGTAGAAAATGAAAAAATTTGTTGTTTTTTAGTACAAGAAATTGGGGAAGAACGAGTACCGCACACATGGAGATGGGTTTTGATTTTGACAAATGGGGAGAGGGTAAATTGATTATATGTATGTGTTTGCCGCCTCCGTTCTGGTTGGGGTGAAGGTTCCTTCACTGGTGAAGAAAGCTTCACCGGACCGGTGGGCGAGGTTGGGTCCAGCCGGGTCGTTTCTGACTTGTTTCTCTGTAATTCGGGTCAGAGCGACCCGATACATAATCCTTCATTATTTCTTCATTTTCGGTCGGGTAAAAGACAACATTCATGGAAAATTTGATTTAGAATAAGATTTCATGCTCAATTTTTGGTTTCATCAACATTTCGCAGTTTTAATCATGATATCCAATTGAACATTATACTATTTTGTTGGTGTATGAATGTCGATTTAGGATAAATTAATCAATTTCGCCTCAATTTCCCATTCTCTTCACTCAATCCCGCACACAAACATCGCGGCCCTGAGAACACTATCAAATAGCTGTTGGGTTGCCTCAATTGTCAGAACAACTTAGAGTGCGGAATTTTAAAAATTTCGAAGCACCCATGGTCCCATATATTAGATCTCCATATTATGTATACGCAAAGCATGAATCAAAACACATAATGTATAAAACAAAGGGAGTTTCAATTTTTACCTCACCACATGCAAGGTGGTGGCAACCTCCAACTCTGATTCTGATTCTGGTTCACAGGAGTGATCCAAATGTCTCACCTCCAGAGTTAAGTCCACACCAACTGGATTCTGGCAACACCTCCTAGTCTTAGGCTCGGAACTGGATCTAGAAGATTTGTTATTGCAGGATTGTGTAGATCTACTTGACAGGTCAAGATCTAACATGGTGGAACGAGGGAGGAAGTGCGGCGACGGTATAGCAGCTCACGACTACAAGGAGGCGGTGGCTATAGGCGGCGGTGCTAGGGTTAGGGCGGCGGCTAGGTGCAAGAGAGAGACTAGGGTTTTGTGCTTTTGTGTTGTGTTTTCGAGCTCTGGTAGAACTCTATTTATAAGCCTCTACTTGACCTAGGTTTGCAAGACTCCTTATGGGCTTTTAATTAAAGGCCCATGTCTTGCAAGCCTTTTTTTAATTAACTACTTTAATTAAAACCCAATTCATATTAATAAATCAATATTTCCTTTAATTAATTAATTAGCAATTTAATTAACTAATTAATTAATTAGCAATTTAATTAACTAATTAATTAATCTCCCACTTGAATTAATACTTTAATTCATTTAATTGATTTAATTACCTTTAAATCAATTAATTCCTTTCATGTCCTTTTATAACAGTCACCGTCCAATTGTATTGTGTGTGACCCTCTGGGTTCACCATCAATTGGCAGCAGGCCCACGAATTCCTCGTGATTTAATTTATGAACAATAAATTGATCCGGTCAATTAAACAACCTTTAATTGACCACTCCTAGAATTAAATCCTCTATTAATTCAGAAGTACCCACACTTCATGGTCGATGTCTAGCCACAAGCCCACGAAGCCCAACTTCAGGTGAATTGATACTTGTGAACCTCGTCTCTCTTATAATTGCCATGTACATACGGTCCTTCTATCGACTAATATTCCCGATCAAGACTTAGGGTGTGTGAATTGATCGGCACCTCTAAATTTGTCTCGATAACTATACTTTCTAATTCGGGATAATATTCCAGTGTGACTGCTAAATTTGGAAATCCCTTTCCAAATCCGTCACCGACTATGGCCGTAGATTCCTCGGATATATTATCTAAGAATCGTATAGGAAATTCTCTCATCCATTACGATGAGTCAATAGATTCCATATTGGTACTAACCACTCACGTACACAACTATACGCACCCAACCTAGGCATGTTATGACCAAGCTAAGTGGTCTATACCTAGATCTAAGTACGCACGCTCATGCACCGAATTCGCCCTAGCACCTCAAGTCAAAGGACTAAATCGTACACTATTATAAGCCTTGAGAAAACATCCCATCACCGATATGAGTCATGCGCTTCCACAATGGGTTTCTCTGTTCGGGTCGTTCGATGCGTTCAATCCTCCATTGAACCACCTACTCATATGCATTGGCCTCAAATGCCTTGCTCATGAAACGCTACAAATTCACTCCATGTGAATCATGCATACTTGTACAAGTCTTGGCGATTCCTACGATACCCCGTCTCGTTCGGAATCTATGACTTGGAACAGTTTTAAGATTACGACCTTAGAGACTGTTTCATGATTGCACTCAGTACTGAAGTGAATCGTCCCATAGTCAAATGTAATCTAAGGATTTCATCCAATCGCTTAAATGTATTCGCGAGAGATGAAGTTGGCCATTGTTTATCCTTATACATATATAAATAAACGTGCGTATTATTACATTTATACTAAAGAAAGATAATGATAGTTCCAATACAAGCTAAATATATTGACTTGCAGGACACTATCCCATCAATAGCTTCATCTTTGTCATCTCTCAAAACCAACTCCAATATTATGTCATCTTCATCTCTTTCATTTCTTGTAGAGGCATAACTTCTTTTTTCATTTTTTGAAGCAACTTGCCGAGACATAGATGTGATGTTGATGGTGATAAATCATTAAAGTCAACAAGGGTAAAAATGGTGATAAATTGTGTAAGGCAGAGAAGAAGTCTGTCGAGAGTAAAAATGATTTAAGGGGTAATTAGAACAATTTGCACAGGGATAGAAGGAATTGTCTTTGCCAGTTTCAGGCCACATGGCAAGATTTGAGTGGAGAACTATCGATAGTTCTATCAATGTTGAACTGCCCGTAGAAAAGACCTAAAAAGTTAAGAACTTTCTCCAATCAGGAGTCATTTTACTCTTTCTAAACTCAAGTGAATGTGCCTAAATGAAGATGAATGTCAAATTATCAGTGTCAAGAACAAAGTAAAAAACAGACAGAATTGAGGTCTAAGGAGTCATAAATGATAGGGAAGTTATTGTCAATCTTTTAAGGGCCTATTTGGATGGGTGGATTTGAAATGAGGAGGGATTTCAAATGAATGGATTTGAAATTCCAATGATTTGAAATCCATTCATTTATAATCTCTTGTTTGGATAAATTTTTTTACAAAGGATTTCAAATCCATTCATTTGAAATTCATTGTTTGGTATATATCAATTGTGTTATTTGAAACTCCCAATCGTGCCTTATAATTTGCTTTATGAGTTAATTTTTGTTGTTGATATCGGGATAAAATCGCATGAATCGATTTGGGGCAAAATTATAATTTTTGAAAATTGAGGGACCAAAAGTGCAAATTCGGATTTCAAAAAATCTGGGGCCGAATTGAAAATACTAATTTTCTGAAAATTCTGGACTGAGTTGGAACACTGGGTTTTTCGTGAATCTGGGGTCAAATGGCAATTTTTGAAAATTAAGGGACTAAAAGTGCAAATTTGGATTTTTGAAAATCAGGTGCCGAATTGAAAATGTTAATCTTCTGAAAATTATGGACTGAATCGCAATTCTTATTTTTTTGAAATATTGGGTCAAATTGCAATTTTTGAAAATTAAGGGACCAAAAGTGAAATTTTGGATTTCTGAAAATCAGGGGCCGAAATGAAAATTTTAATCTTCCGAAAGAAATTGAATTGTAATTCTGGCTTTTGCAAACACCTAGGGTCAAATTGTAATTTTTGAAAATTGAGGGACCAAAAGTGTAAATTCGGATTTCTGAAAATCTGGGGCAAATTGGATTTTTTTAGTTTTATGAGAATTCTGAACTGGAACGCAATTCTAGGTTTTTCAAAAATCTGGAGCAAATTGTAATTTCCAAAATTGAGGGACCAAAAGTGCAAATTTGAATTTATGAAAATCAGTGGCCGAATTGAAATTTTTAATCTTCCTATAATACTGGACTGTATTGCATTTCTTTATTTTTCGAGAATCTAGGGTCAAAATTGCAATATCCAAAAATTGAGGGACCAAAAGTTCAAATTTTGTTCCTGAAAATCAGGGTCCGAATTGAAAATTTTAATTTATTAAATTCTGGACTGAATTGTAATTCTGGGTTCTTCAAAAATCTAGGGTCAAAATTGCAATTTTTTAAAATAGAGGGACCAAAAGTGCAATTCGAATTTCTGAAAATAATAGCCCAACTGCAAATTTTAATTTTTTGAAAATTCTGGACTAAATTGCATTCTAGGTTATTTGAAAATCTGGGATCAAATTGCAATTTTTTAAAACATACAATTTGGACTTTTTTAAGTGGATTTCAAATGACTAGTTTGAGGAGGAATTTTAAATCCACTTAAAATTGGGCTCAAACTCATTGGACTAAAATCCAGGATTTCAAATTAATGGATTAATTTTGTATGCAAATAGCATGATGGATTTGACATGGGATTTCAAATCCATCCAACTCAATCCATCCATCCAAATGGGTCCTAAGTGAATAGGGGCGTTTTTGCATCTTTTGGTGGGGTATAATTATCATTTTGTCTTTGGAGAAATTATTTTACTAATAAAATTAGCACGGATTCTGATAATAAAAATAACACAAGGTTTCTTCTTACTATTAGGAAAATCATAAAGGTTTTTCTTTTTTTTTTTGCATTTCACTATTGTTTTATATACTAATATGCAAAATGATTTACCTTTTTTTCTTTTTTCTTTTTTCTTTTTTTCAGCGATTTGGACGAGAATTTGCAGAACGCGTTGTATAGGCATCTGGATGTGAGAGGAATCAATCCAAGCTCTACTAATTTCTTGCACGGATATATGGTCGATAAAGACAACAGAGAATATTTAACATGGTTGAAGAACCTCCAGAAGTTTGTTCAGGCAAAAGGTGCAGATTGTAGACATTCATGTCGCATTTGATGAATTAATTAGTTCAAATTTATCTAGAATACGTTTTCTATGATAAAACTTTGATTAGCACAAGTGTTCATAATATAAATTCTGTTTGTTATTATTTTGAAAAAAAAATCGGGTATATATATTAACTTTTGCTCCGAGAGGAGTTTCGAGTGTGTTTGTTAGTTTAGACTGACAAGATGAATTAGTTTGAGAGTGTGTTTTTAATTTTTTATTTATGAAAAAATATAGGAATTAATTTTCTTATACTAGTGATTTAACTGTTTTTCGTTAGGTTCAATCAATATTATCGGAATAGATTTGAGGGCAGATTAAGTTACTCAGGATGATGCAATACAAGAAAAAGTAAAGTAAGAACAATGATAATAACGTGGAATTAATGGAAAGCAAAAGCTATTTTATTAGTTTTATATCAGAATGCCCAAGTATATAGGCTTAAGCTCTGATTTTTTGTAGTTGTCGTAATACAATGATGATCTAGGTATTTATATGATATTAACCCTAGCTATACAAGGAAACATAATCCTACTAGGACTCGGACTATCAATCATTCTTGAACTCGGATTTCAGTCTGATCGATGAGAATAGATATCTCTGGTCGGGTCGAGTGGCTATTAGCAGGTAAGCTTCCTGGTCGAGCCGATCAATATGCAATAGAAGCTCGTAGAAGTAGATGGTTTTATCCGACTGACTTCTCTATGAATTGTGCCTCATTAAAAACCTTACTCGGAAAAAACCCTGTGGGAAAAAAATCCTAAGCAAGGAAAAGAGTGCTACGTTTCATAGACAGTCGTTTTGTCGTTTCAGAACTATACCGTTGTTCCTTTTTGAGGAGGCAGCAGTACCTTATTAATTGGCGGAAATATGAATAGTCGTGAAAGGAGAATCGTCTCTGATCGGGTCGATAGATGATCCCGAATGAGCTTGTATGGTCGAATCGATCTGATGTCCTCGAGTCGATCCGAGTATTATAAGGGGTGTAAAACAGCCCCCATCAGTACTCCCTCACTTCTCGAGTGCAAGTGTAGCTGAAGCTCGTAGAAGTAAACCCGAGCGGAGGTGCTGATCGACCTCAAAATTGGGATGCGTCAGATATACCTCATTAAAAACCTAGCTCGGAAAAATCATGTGGGATAAAAACCGAGCAAGGAAAAAGAGTATATATCCATGAGAGACGCTTAATAAAATCAGATGCTTTTGAATTGGAAAACCACTTCTTCAAAGTTTGAGGGGCCCAATATGCCCTTTTATATTAAATCCTTATCGAGCAAAGAATTATATCAACATATATTATGTAACGCCCCCAAAATTTCGAACACTTTCGATTGGATTTTAATCCAAAGTTGCTACATTTTGTTTTCAAAGTTAAGCATTAATTCGAACTAAAATATACAAATTAATTAAATCTTGTGATCTTATAAACTTTGAAATAATTAAAATTATAAAAGTTACTTTAAAATAAGATCAAGACCTTTTGAAAATTTTCGGGCTTGGATGCACAAAAAATTGTTTTGGGGATAAAAATGTAAGTTTTCAAAACTTCGGGGGGCATAGTGCAAATTTTACCCAAGTTGCAGATTTTCTTCAAGAGAGTAATCATTTTCTCTCCTTGTACACTTCTAGGGCTGTCTAGCATGCCCTTGTGTAGATAAATTCATCCACCTAAGGTCGACATGCATTGGTGGAAAATGTGGAGTAATAATACTCATTTATTATCATATTGTATGTATATGTGTATATACATTAAAAATCTGATTTTATAGCCTAATAAATATCCTCCTCAACCAACATTATCTTCTTTACAACTTAAAAATACTTAGATCAAGAAAACAAGAGAGAGAGAGAGAGGCAACACAAATAGAATTTTCGGATTCTCACTACACAGCCTCGGTTTTCCGACCATTCCGCCCTCGTCCACCGTTGGATCATGCCCAAATTTGCGTGGAGGTTCTACACACATGGAGCTACATATTGACCGTTCGGATCGTCATTTCGAACACGCGGAGTGAATCGGCAGTCATTAGAAGTTGGGGAAAAATAAAGATTTGAGGGCTTTTGTATGAACCACCACCAGAGCCGCCACCACTGCCACCGGAGCCACCACCACCACCTTCGGAGGTCTGGAATGAAGAGAGTTTTATCGCCTTCGTTGCTTTGGGTAAAAAGACATCTATGCATGTGTTCTTTAATCTTTATGATATTACTTTCTTCTCTTTAAAGTATATATTGAAGAAGTTTAGTTTATCCTTGTAGCTTTTGTGATAAGTTGTTGAGTTCATATTTAATATTAGATAATTAATGTGACTTGCCTTGATTTTGTTAAAATATTGCTTATATGTTTGGATCTTGATTTATTTTTCTAAAAAGATTATTGTTCATATTTTTCTAAACTTTAGGGGGTATTTTTGAAAGATTTTAAAAGTTGAAGGGTTGAGAGTTGCGATTTTTTTTTGGAAGTAAAAGGGGACTGAAAATATAATTTTTTTTGATTTTTGGTTTGGGTTACTTGAAAAGCATTTGTTTTAAAGTTTGTTTCGATATTTTTCAAAAATGAGAGTTTTTGAAACATTTGGGGTTATTTTTATAAATCTGAAAATAAGGGGGTAAAGGTGTTGTTTTGTCGCTGTTTTTACATAGTTACTATTACACACTTTTGATTAATTAAATTGATATAGTGCTTTGTTCACTTTTGTTTTAAGATTGAAATTTCTAAATTTTACCGAATATAATTATGATCAAAGAAATTTTGTTTCTCATTGTTAGTTGGTGAAAAGTTATTAAAACTTATTTTTAATCTCAGTTTTATAGTGAAAAATATGCTTGATTATTTTTAAATATAACATAGATGCTTGGATCTTGAATTATTTTTCAAGAAAGTTGATTTTATTAAAGTATTTGAAAACAATGAGGGTATTTTTAAAAAGTTTTAAATTTTAGGGATTTTTAAAGGTTCGAATTTTGGGGTATAAGATACTTAATAATCTGTTTTTATTTGATTTTCGATATGGTTTTAGTTAAAAATCATTTGATTTAAAGTTTGTAACAAATTTTCGAAAAAATGGATATTTTTAAAAATTTAGGGGGCTTTTTTTTGTATATCTGGAAAATGAAAGGTAAATATTTGTTGTTTTGGAGCTGTTTTATTTAATTAGTATTTTGAGTTTTGAAAAAAAATAATTATTTTTAAGTGGAGTTGATGTCGGAAGTTATAAGCAATTTTGTGCGATGCATTAGTAAGAAATCCTTGTGTAGGATTTTCATTAGTTATGTTTCAATAAGGCTATTAGATAATTCTAAGTCGTATACGTACTTGCTCAGGTTTCGGATACGCTTCAATTGTGGAGTTTTAGTCGCTATACTAAGCGACAAAGGTGAGCGCTGTGTGTTCATTTGTGTGTCAGTCTAATATGCTATTTGGTCGAGTCTAAGCATGGGTTATATTATAATTTCTCTTGCATGTTGTTACGAATAGATTGGACTTGTTATGTCGATATTACTCGCATGAAATTCTAAGAATATCAAAATGATAATCCAATACATGCTACATCCGAATCTACTAGTTGCAAATACATTTTACTAAACTATCATGAAACCTAAAATTGCATATTATAAGTTTTTAAATGTTGATAATATGTTAAATGTGTTTGATATGTTATGTTTCCGTTTGTTTCCGATTTTGTGTGGGCCCTATTTGTTTGGTATATGGACCCGATGGCAACCTGGCCTGCAGGATTGTCACGGTTACCCGTAGGCCTGGCCTTACAATCCAAGTGGGGAGGAACACTTGGGGAGTAAGGACGAACTCGGGCAAAGATATGTCGATGCATTTCAGATAGTAAGGTCGCTCCTTACTTGGTGAGTTTGGATGGACATCAGATTGAGGATGGAGGGTAAGTGGACGACGGCATCAGCAAATTCTCGGTTATGTGAATTCCGTGTTTCTTCCGTCTTGAATATATGTTTATTTGCTTGATAACATGCTTATGTTATATAATATGTTGCATCCACACATCACCATGCAAATTCGCACATAGCCTCACTAAGTTGGACGATCAACTTATGCGTTCCATGTTTCACTATTTTCAGTTTCAGGTGTTCTGAAAATAATAGTCGGATTGCGGTTATGTCATCACGGTGCAGTCCCACCCTAGTATTCGGGAGAGTAGTAATATTTTGTGGTCGATTTATGCACTTTTTCTATTTTCTTTAAACCTTGCTTAGAATGTTTGATTCGTTAAAGTTGATTTTATTTTCATGAAAGCGAAAGGATTTTCATAAATTGCTTATTTATCTTTCTCGGTTGATTTTGTTCAAGTGTTTTGAGATGTTGTGATTAAACACTTCCGCTTTAAAACCTTTAAATTATTGTTTCTTAAGAAAAAAAAAAGTTTCGATATATTTAACGTTTTTTTTCAAAATAACAATAGTTTTTCGACCGTAATCCGACGGACCCGCAGAGCCGGGCCGCCACATATTACCCATACTATTATACATTTTCGAGCACTGAGTTTATACCAAATGAATGATTTTACTCAAATTTTCTATTAAGTCTTTTTCGAGCATAAAGTCATATCGACGGATTTCAATCTTGCTTTCAGACATTTTCGAGCAAAGGGTTATAAAAAGAGATTTTACTCAAACGACTTTATTTCTCAAGCCTTTTTCGAGCCAAGAGTCGTAGCAACAGCTTTCAGTCTTGATCGAGACAATTTGGTAATAAACTCAGTTAAAAGGTTTTCTGATCGACATTTTATGCTCATAAAATCGGAATTTTTACCAGCTTAAGGGTTTTATCCCATTAGAGATCGTAGATTATAGATCCTAGATCGAGATTTATCGATAAGCATTGGCGTTGCATAAAGCGTTGATGTGTACTTCAGCTTTAATCGATCGATAATGTGATAGAAATAGTGTCCTGCAAGCCAGCTGTATGGCTAGCATTAATTGTAATTAATGAGGAACTATTCAATTTGGATTAATAAATGCACTTTTATTAAATGGTCAACTTTATCTTATGTAATATTTGTCTACGCATAAGGATAGAAGTCCTTATATCACAGGGCTATGGGACAACCCGTGGACTGATCTCTAAGGCCGTGATCTAGAACATATTCAAGAGTCGTAGAATCCAATCGAGATAGGACATCGTTGGATTCGGTTAGACTCTCACTATTGTGTATACTCCGATGAACTGGAGGACGCTGGGGTCCACGAGCGTGACTGGGATAGTCGATACACATAAGTGGGTGGCTTGCTGGGATGGCAAGTGCACTGAATACCCCAATTAGGAAATAACTCACCATGGAAGCGGTAGTCGCATATCGGGGTTGAAGTTATTCCTATTTACAATAGTATACGAGGAACGATCCCTAACAACTTGAGATGATAGGGTTTATCTGGTGCGAGAACATCTATACTTTGATATGAGTTCCGACTGACTGGGGATAGCCAGAAAGTCTCTGTGGACTCATGTTGGGTATAGCGGAACTCGTATGCAGATTCATATCATCAACAAGGGATCCATTGACCCGACTTGATAGGTTGGGAAATTCTCCTATGGATTTCTGTGAGAAATTAATTCTGGTAAAATCCTTGGCCAAGGTATCTGACGACTTTATGTAAGTAGCTCATAAAGATTAAGTCAAAGAGAATTTATTTCAAGATCAGAGTACATAAGGTCAAGACAAAAGAAAAGGGAATCCGATAAAAGACCATACCCTTAAGTCTCGACTGGGAGATTGATCGATGGAGAGATTTTGTCGTATATGGAAATTGTAAATGATAAAAGGTTCACTGAATTAATTCACCAGTGATTGGGCTCCATGGGCTTGTGACTGGACATCGACCGTGGAGTGTGGGAGAATTCCCAAATTAGCAGGGGTGCTAATTTTGGAATGATTAATCGACAGAGTGTTCGATTAATTTAGAGTATTAATTGCTCGAGTAATTAAATAATATTTAATTACAACCCACGGCCAATTATGTGGTGAACCTACGGGGGCATACACAATACACATGAAGCGAAAGCGAGGAAACAAGAACGAACCAGTCGACTGGGTCGACTGGGTCAAAATCGACTGGGTCGATTAAATGGGTGGGTCGACTGGGTCGACCCATATGGAACGAAAATGGATCCAATTGAAATTGGATCAAGATTATAAATTAAATTGGAATTTAATTTATGAGCAAATTAATTAATTAGGATTTAATTAATTAATTGGGAGATGATTTAATTAATTGGGCTATTTAATTGGGAGATTAAATAAAGCCCTGAAAGATTAATTAATATGGGCCATGAATTAAATAGAAGACTTAGTCTTCTAATTAAAGAGGGCCATGGCCCATGTAGGAGAATTAGTATCCTAATCCTATTAGGATTAGGGTATGGGAGATATCTATAAATAAGAGACTAGGTCTCATATCTCAAACACAACTTTTCAAGCAAAATAAGAAAAGCAAAAATTCTCTCTCCCCTCCCAAGTGTGATCGCCGAACCCTGTGCAAAATTAGGAAGAATTTTCGGTTTTGATCTTTTAGTTCCCAAAGTCGTTCTTAAAGTCCTGAATTAATATAGCCTATGTTCTAGTCGATTAGGTTATATTATTTTCGTGATATTGTGGTGTATCAATCCGTAGAGGCGCAACACGTGGGGCGCTACTGCAGAGCTTGGATCGATTTCTGTGGAGGAGAGTTCAGAGCTCATATTGCTAGCCTAGGATTTGCAAGGAGACAGGTATAAACGAGAAAACTTATACTGTCATTTATTTATATTCGTATATATACAACTAGAGAATATCCTGGCAAGATTCTTTAAGAGGCCCTAGAAATTTTTTTTATATTCCGCTGTGCCTAGGGCTGTTTTTCTTACCGAATCCCAACAGTGGTATCAGAGCCAACTCTAGGCTTTGTATATATATGAATTTGCGAATTCTGTGTTTAATAAATCATATGTTTGATTTATGTGGCTAGTTCTATAACTTTGCATGTTTTATGACTTTATTATTAACTTGGAGTTAATGTTTAATTTAGGATTCGAAAATTTTATCATGTTGATGTTATTTTGAATTAGGATTTAATTGACTGGGTTTGTTGAATTAAATCTGTGGGTAATCGAAGAAAACAAAAAAATTTTTTTTTGGGATCCGACTCGCGGTGGCACGCGGCGGTGCGCGGCAGCGCACCGCGGCTGGGCGGCCACCGCAAGCCGCTGGCAGCACGCTAGCCGCACACGCTGCGCGCAGCAGCAGCCTTCAGGCTGCTGTTTGCGCGCTGCTGTGCGCGGCTGCTCGCTGCCGCACGCAGCCGCGTGCAGCGGCTGCTGCCGCAGGCAGCTCACGCGCCGCCTTGGTGGTCGCGCGTGGGCTGTCCTACGTGGCAGCTCCTGATTAGCTTCGACTGGTCATGTTTGGGTTGGACTCTAATTCTGCCTATTTTGAAAATTCTGGAAATTTAGAATTTTGGGAAGATTAGGAAACTTGGAGTTTTGGGATAAGGTAGTTATCTTGTTAGAGTTAAACACTACCTTAATTAAACTAATCTAAACAAAATAGGATTATCTTGAGAATCTTGGAGTTTTGGGAATATTTGGAAACTTAGAGTTTTGGATAAGGTAAGAATCTTAGAGATTTAGATTACCTTAATTAACCAATCTTTATCAAGATAGGATTTGTAGATTACTTGGAGCTCAAGTAAGAGCTAATTAATCTTAGAGGTTAATTGTTAATTCAAAATTAATTAACTTGGATAAATTTTATGAATTAAAATTAATGGAGCCGGTAAATTTACATTTTTGCCCTTATGTGAATTTATGCATGTTCTTGAGTGAATATGTGGATTGGTCGATTTTGCCCTTAAGCCCTGTGTTGTTTTTGGTTTATTTAATTTTGGGTTGTAATTAAATGGGCCTGATTGGTGCCCTTGCTTGCGCAAACAAATGTAATAGAATAGGACCATTTATTTTTATAAGTTAGACTTAGTTTAGGCTTGGAGCCGAGAAGACCTCATGAAGACTTGGAGATCCACATGGAGGCCCATTTACCTTGGAAGACATGGAGGCCCAAATTCATTACATGGAGGCCCAATCAAGCTGCATATTACAAGAAGGCCCATGATGTATGGGTTTAAAAATTGTAATAGTTAGGACATTTAATTTTCACCCTAGACTGACCAATTGATTCATCACGTGGCTCGTGATGGATCGCATAGGATGGGCAATCGACCAATCATATCTTGCTAGGTGATGAATGTTTACTTTTTCGCAAATTATTCTTTGATGTATGAGATGCATGCTTAGGATAGAAAACGTAAACAAGATAAGCATAATCTGATGAGACCTCGCACACTTAGAAACCTCCAATTGAACTTAAAATTCAATTAGAATATTAAATCGAATAACGGGCGCATATGAATAGTGTCTATGGTCCGAGCCTATCCAATTACTAGGTCTTAGGCATGTTGTACGAATATATCTCGATGTCTCACGAGTCGTGGGTCGAGCTATAGGAAGATAATATGTCTATTGCCTCGATGCACGAGTTTAGTGCCAAGGGAGGGGATAGCAAGGTTTTAGGCGCTGTCTCACGAGTCGTGGGGCGTCTAGGATTGAACTATTTCTCTTCACGAGTATTGGACATGATTTAACGCTAGTAAATATGGATGTCTCACGAGTCGTGGGTCCATATCGAAAAACGAGGCTAAATGAACTTAAGGGTTAGCTGCGATGGTTAACCGTTGACATAGTCGACCACCAAGTGGATCAAATAGTATGGCCAACGAGTCGTGGGTACTAGGAGATTGCATTTGGGCCTTAAGCCCGCTAGGATATTTTAAATTCCCGAAACTTATGTGGGGGCATAAGATTTTGATTAAAATAGTGGGAGTAATTTGCAAATAAAATCCATGTTTGTGAATTGTGCATTTTAAATTAATCTTTCGCGTATTTATTTCTTCTATCGTCGTTTTATAGATATGATGTCAAAAGAGCTTAGAGCACTTAGAGATTTATCCATCTCATCACTTGAACGTAATATTTTAACTGGACCCAACTTGCATTTCTGGACGCATCATTTGAATGGATTATTTGAAGCTGAAAACATATCTTATGTTTTGTCTGTGCCACCACCCATTACTATTTCACATGACGTTCCTGATGAGCTCCGTAAAAGCATCACCAAGTGGAAACTGGATGATGGCTTAGCTCGTGAATACATGTTGGAATATATGTCACTTGATCTGCGTTTGCAACATGAGCATATGGCATCCGCGAAAGAGATTCTCTCGAATCTCAAATTCCTTTATGGGATTAGAGATGGTCGTCGCAGATTCGCGATCACGAGGGAACTCTTGCAAGCAAGAAAGAGAAGGGAAACTCCTGTCGGAATCCACGTACACAAGATGATTCGACTTCTATCTGAACTCGATGATATGGGTGTCGTGATGGACAATGATTTCCGAGTGGATATTATTCTACAATCACTTCCTAGATCATATGACCGATTTATCGCGGACTTGAATCTCCAGAGGCGAGAGATTACTGTGCATGTCCTGCGACAAATGCTCGAGGAACACGAAGCTTCTTTTGGAAAGAAAGCAAGGGTTGGCGAAAAGACTGGGCGGCATTCAAAACCAAGACAAATGGAAGCCAGAGCTCCTTACTGCACAAGGTCAAAGGAAAGGATTAAATTCGAACCTATGGAGAGTTCGAAAAGGTATATTCCTTGTTAAAGTTAATTTTACAATTAACTGTGCATTTTTGGTGTTAGACACTGACTGGAGTTCTCATCCTTGTAGGTGATGGGAGCATTAAGGAAACTGGAGCCTAAGGATTGGATCCTTGAATAAAGGCAATGGAGCTGGAGCTGCTACCAAGGCCGTAGGCAAAAGTAGATTTAGGTGGTTTGATAAAGTCATTAGGAAACTTTCAATTATGTACCTAGTTTTAATGAAAAACCTTTTTTATTCATGTTAATGAATAATATTGATTTTTATAAAAGCTCCTGTTTTAGTTTTTCATTTGGTACATTGAATTATTGACTTTACATCATAAAACCGCCTAAGTAAGTCATGCACGTACAACAAAACAAAAGGAAACAAGATAATGAAATATCTGCCCAATTATGGCACGCTAGACTTGGACATATATCTAAGTCAAGGATTCAAAAGTTAGCATCATCTGGCGCGATTGAAATCAATCGCATTGATGAAATGCCAACATGTGAACCATGTTTAAAGGGTAAAATGGCTAAGTTGCTGTTTAAGGGAAACCCTGAGCGAGCCAAGCAAACATTGGACTTAATACATACTGACGTATGTGGACCACTAAGAAAAAGCGCCCGAGGGGGCTATGACTACTTCATCACTTTCATTGACGACTTT
Organism: Penstemon barbatus; assembly: GCA_003313485.2. NCBI lineage: Eukaryota > Viridiplantae > Streptophyta > Magnoliopsida > Lamiales > Plantaginaceae > Penstemon > Penstemon barbatus. Next base: position 43,775,083 of record CM064880.1, read on the forward strand.
AGTCGTTATGGATATGTGTTCTTGTTGAAACACAAGTCTGAAGCCTTTGAGCGATTCAAAGAATTCAAGATGGAAGTAGAGAATCAACTTGGTCATACGATAAAGGCTCTTCGTTCTGACCGAGGTGGAGAATTTCTTAGTAACGAATTTCTGAATTATCTTGTAGAGCATGGAATATTATCGCAGTGGACTCCTCCTGCAACACCCCAATTAAATGGAGTAGCAGAGAGAAGGAATCGAACCTTGATGGACATGGTTCGATCCATGATGAGTGCCACTGACTTACCTCTTTCATTTTGGGGACATGCCCTCCTCACGGCAACGAAGATACTGAATATGGTACCTTCAAAATCCGTAGAAAAGACACCATACGAACTATGGTTTGGCAAGGCACCCTCATACGCATTCATGCGCATATGGGGATCTCCCGCTTACGTGAAAAAGTTAGTGGGAGATAAATTGGAAACTAAATCCACTTTGTGCAAATTCGTGGGGTATCCGGAAAACTCAATAGGATACGAGTTCTACGATCCTACAAGGCAAACAACGTTTGTCTCGAGGAACGCTCACTTCTTGGAGAAGGATTTCTTGGTTGACAAGAAAGAAAATAACGTAGAACTAGATGAGGTCACCGAAGCTGAAAAGGCCTTAGAGGTCGATCGAGCTGACCCATCACCACAGGCAGTGGGAGAACAAGAGCATGAAAGTGCACCAGAAAGTACACCGATACTTCGTAGGTCAGAAAGACAACGTAGAGAACCCGAGAGGTACTACGGTCTGCTGCATGAGACTGGACAGTCTCTAACCGACCCAAGGACTTACGAAGAGGCTATGCTAGACATAGACTCGGGAAAGTGGCGCGAAGCCATGGAATCCGAACTGGACTCCATGCACTCAAACAAGGTCTGGGCCTTGGTAGATCCACCAGTGGGAGTGGCTCCCGTGGGTTGCAAGTGGATCTATAAGCGAAAGCTTGGAGTGAACGGAGAGGTGATTACCTACAAGGCGCGACTAGTGGCGAAAGGATACACTCAAAGACCTGGTATCGACTTTGAGGAAACCTTCTCGCCCGTCGCAATGCCCAAATCCATTCGGATCTTGCTGGCCATAGCTGCGTGGTATAACTACGAGATATGGCAAATGGATGTAAAGACTGCCTTTCTCAATGGAGACATTGATAAGGAGATCTACATGGAGCAACCAAAAGGATATGCATCCAAAGGAGAAGAACACAAGGTGTGCAAACTCTAGAGGTCCATTTATGGACTAAAGCAAGCTTCCCGAAGTTGGAACATTCGTTTTGATGAGACAATCCAAACTTTTGGATTCATCAAGAACATGTTCGAACCTTGCGTGTACAAGAAGATCAGTGGGAGTACAGTTGAATTTTTGGTGCTTTATGTTGACGACATTCTTCTCATTGGAAACAATGTAAAAGCATTGTCTGAAACTAAAGTATGGTTGTCTACACAATTCTCAATGAAGGATATGGGAGAAGCATCCTTTGTACTAGGTATAAGGATCTACCGAGATAGATCAAAAGGACTGCTGGGCCTCTCCCAATCCCAGTACATAGATAAAATCTTGAAAAGATTTAGTATGGAAGAATCCAAGAGAGGATTGCTTCCAATGAGACATGGGATTGCACTCTCTAAGTCTATGGCCCCAAAGACGCCTGAAGAGAGAAACAATATGTCTCGAGTACCATATGCATCCGCGATAGGAAGCATAATGTATGGTATGCTATGTACGAGACCAGACGTAGCGTACGCTTTAAGCGTTGCAAGTCGCTACCAGTCTGATCCAGGTGAGCAGCACTGGATAGCCGTAAAGGCAATTCTGAAGTACCTGAGAAGGACTAAGGAATTGTTCTTGGTATACGGTGGAGGAGAATTGAAATTGGAAGGCTATACAGACTCGAGCTTCCAATGTGATGTAGACGACTTCAAGTCGACATCAGGATATGTTTTTTGCCTCAATGGTGGTGCGGTTAGCTGGAAGAGCTCCAAGCAGGAAACAATCGCGGATTCAACCACTGAAGCAGAATACATTGCCGCGAGTGACGCAGCAAAGGAAGGTGTTTGGATGAGGAACTTCATCCAGGAATTGGATGTGATACCTAGCATTGCTGAGCCCATTACTATCTTAAATTCATCCACCTAAGGTCGACATGCATTGGTGGAAAATGTGGAGTAATAATACTCATTTATTATCATATTGTATGTATATGTGTATATACATTAAAAATCTGATTTTATAGCCTAATAAATATCCTCCTCAACCAACATTATCTTCTTTACAACTTAAAAATACTTAGATCAAGAAAACAAGAGAGAGAGAGAGAGAGAGGCAACACAAATAGAATTTTCGGATTCTCACTACACAGCCTCGGTTTTCCGACCATTCCGCCCTCGTCCACCGTTGGATCATGCCCAAATTTGCGTGGAGGTTCTACACACATGGAGCTACATATTGACCGTTCGGATCGTCATTTCGAACACGCGGAGTGAATCGACAGTCATTAGAAGTTGGGGAAAAATAAAGATTTGAGGGCTTTTGTATGAACCACCACCAGAGCCGCCACCACTGCCACCGGAGCCACCACCACCACCTTCGGAGGTCTGGAATGAAGAGAGTTTTATCGCCTTCGTTGCTTTGGGTAAAAAGACATCTATGCATGTGTTCTTTAATCTTTATGATATTACTTTCTTCTCTTTAAAGTATATATTGAAGAACTTTAGTTTATCCTTGTAGCTTTTGTGATAAGTTGTTGAGTTCATATTTAATATTAGATAATTAATGTGACTTGCCTTGATTTTGTTAAAATATTGCTTATATGTTTGGATCTTGATTTATTTTTCTAAAAAGATTATTGTTCATATTTTTCTAAACTTTAGGGGGTATTTTTGAAAGATTTTAAAAGTTGAAGGGTTGAGAGTTGCGATTTTTTTTTGGAAGTAAAAGGGGACTGAAAATATATTTTTTTTTGATTTTTGGTTTGGGTTACTTGAAAAGCATTTGTTTTAAAGTTTGTTTCGATATTTTTCAAAAATGAGAGTTTTTGAAACATTTGGGGTTATTTTTATAAATCTGAAAATAAGGGGGTAAAGGTGTTGTTTTGTCGCTGTTTTTACATAGTTACTATTACACACTTTTGATTAATTAAATTGATATAGTGCTTTGTTCACTTTTGTTTTAAGATTGAAATTTCTAAATTTTACCGAATATAATTATGATCAAAGAAATTTTGTTTCTCATTGTTAGTTGGTGAAAAGTTATTAAAACTTATTTTTAATCTCAGTTTTATAGTGAAAAATATGCTTGATTATTTTTAAATATAACATAGATGCTTGGATCTTGAATTATTTTTCAAGAAAGTTGATTTTATTAAAGTATTTGAAAACAATGAGGGTATTTTTAAAAAGTTTTAAATTTTAGGGATTTTTAAAGGTTCGAATTTTGGGGTATAAGATACTTAATAATCTGTTTTTATTTGATTTTCGATATGGTTTTAGTTAAAAATCATTTGATTTAAAGTTTGTCCCAAATTTTCGAAAAAATGGATATTTTTAAAAATTTAGGGGGCTTTTTTTTGTATATCTGGAAAATGAAAGGTAAATATTTGTTGTTTTGGAGCTGTTTTATTTAATTAGTATTTTGAGTTTTGAAAAAAAATAATTATTTTTAAGTGGAGTTGATGTCGGAAGTTATAAGCAATTTTGTGCGATGCATTAGTAAGAAATCCTTGTGTAGGATTTTCATTAGTTATGTTTCAATAAGGCTATTAGATAATTCTAAGTCGTATACGTACTTGCTCAGGTTTCGGATACGCTTCAATTGTGGAGTTTTAGTCGCTATACTAAGCGACAAAGGTGAGCGCTGTGTGTTCATTTGTGTGTCAGTCTAATATGCTATTTGGTCGAGTCTAAGCATGGGTTATATTATAATTTCTCTTGCATGTTGTTACGAATAGATTGGACTTGTTATGTCGATATTACTCGCATGAAATTCTAAGAATATCAAAATGATAATCCAATACATGCTACATCCGAATCTACTAGTTGCAAATACATTTTACTAAACTATCATGAAACCTAAAATTGCATATTATAAGTTTTTAAATGTTGATAATATGTTAAATGTGTTTGATATGTTATGTTTCCGTTTGTTTCCGATTTTGTGTGGGCCCTATTTGTTTGGTATATGGACCCGATGGCAACCTGGCCTGCAGGATTGTCACGGTTACCCGTAGGCCTGGCCTTACAATCCAAGTGGGGAGGAACACTTGGGGAGTAAGGACGAACTCGGGCAAAGATATGTCGATGCATTTCAGATAGTAAGGTCGCTCCTTACTTGGTGAGTTTGGATGGACATCAGATTGAGGATGGAGGGTAAGTGGACGACGGCATCAGCAAATTCTCGGTTATGTGAATTCCGTGTTTCTTCCGTCTTGAATATATGTTTATTTGCTTGATAACATGCTTATGTTATATAATATGTTGCATCCACACATCACCATGCAAATTCGCACATAGCCTCACTAAGTTGGACGATCAACTTATGCGTTCCATGTTTCACTCTTTTCAGTTTCAGGTGTTCTGAAAATAATAGTCGGATTGCGGTTATGTCATCACGGTGCAGTCCCACCCTAGTATTCGGGAGAGTAGTAATATTTTGTGGTCGATTTATGCACTTTTTCTATTTTCTTTAAACCTTGCTTAGAATGTTTGATTCGTTAAAGTTGATTTTATTTTCATGAAAGCGAAAGGATTTTCATAAATTGCTTATTTATCTTTCTCGGTTGATTTTGTTCAAGTGTTTTGAGATGTTGTGATTAAACACTTCCGCTTTAAAACCTTTAAATTATTGTTTCTTAAGAAAAAAAAAAGTTTCGATATATTTAATGTTTTTTTTCAAAATAACAATAGTTTTTCGACCGTAATCCGACGGACCCGCAGAGCCGGGCCGCCACATATTACCCATACTATTATACATTTTCGAGCACTGAGTTTATACCAAATGAATGATTTTACTCAAATTTTCTATTAAGTCTTTTTCGAGCATAAAGTCATATCGACGGATTTCACTCTTGCTTTCAGACATTTTTGAGCATAGGGTTATAAAAAGAGATTTTACTCAAACGACTTTATTTCTCAAGCCTTTTTCGAGCCAAGAGTCGTAGCAACAGCTTTCAGTCTTGATCGAGACAATTTGGTAATAAACTCAGTTAAAAGGTTTTCTGATCGACATTTTATGCTCATAAAATCGGAATTTTTACCAGCTTAAGGGTTTTATCCCATTAGAGATCGTAGATTATAGATCCTAGATCGAGATTTATCGATCAGCATTGGCGTTGCATAAAGCGTTGATGTGTACTTCAGCTTTAATCGATCGATAATGTGATAGAAATAGTGTCCTGCAAGCCAGCTGTATGGCTAGCATTAATTGTAATTAATGAGGAACTATTCAATTTGGATTAATAAATGCACTTTTATTAAATGGTCAACTTTATCTTATGTAATATTTGTCTACGCATAAGGATAGAAGTCCTTAGATCACAGGGCTATGGGACAACCCGTGGACTGATCTCTAAGGCCGTGATCTAGAACATATTCAAGAGTCGTAGAATCCAATCGAGATAGGACATCGTTGGATTCGGTTAGACTCTCACTATTGTGTATACTCCGATGAACTGGAGGACGCTGGGGTCCACGAGCGTGACTGGGATAGTCGATACACATAAGTGGGTGGCTTGCTGGGATGGCAAGTGCACTGAATACCCCAATTAGGAAATAACTCACCATGGAAGCGGTAGTCGCATATCGGGGTTGAAGTTATTCCTATTTACAATAGTATACGAGGAACGATCCCTAACAACTTGAGATGATAGGGTTTATCTGGTGCGAGAACATCTATACTTTGATATGAGTTCCGACTGACTGGGGATAGCCAGAAAGTCTCTGTGGACTCATGTTGGGTATAGAGGAACTCGTATGCAGATTCATATCATCAACAAAGGATCCATTGACCCGACTTGATAGGTTGGGAAATTCTCCTATGAATTTCTGTGAGAAATTAATTCTGGTAAAATCCTTGACCAAGGTATCTGACGACTTTATGTAAGTAGCTCATAAAGATTAAGTCAAAGAGAATTTATTTCAAGACCAGAGTACATAAGGTCAAGACAAAAGAAAAGGGAATCCGATAAAAGACCATACCCTTAAGTCTCGACTGGGAGATTGATCGATGGAGAGATTTTGTCGTATATGGAAATTGTAAATGATAAAAGGTTCACTGAATTAATTCACCAGTGATTGGGCTCCATGGGCTTGTGACTGGACATCGACCGTGGAGTGTGGGAGAATTCCCAAATTAGCAGGGGTGCTAATTTTGGAATGATTAATCGACAGAGTGTTCGATTAATTTAGAGTATTAATTGCTCGAGTAATTAAATAATATTTAATTACAACCCACGGCCAATTATGTGGTGAACCTACGGGGGCATACACAATACACATGAAGCGAAAGCGAGGAAACAAGAACGAACCAGTCGACTGGGTCGACTGGGTCAAAATCGACTGGGTCGATTAAATGGGTGGGTCGACTGGGTCGACCCATATGGAACGAAAATGGATCCAATTGGAATTGGATCAAGATTATAAATTAAATTGGAATTTAATTTATGAGCAAATTAATTAATTAGGATTTAATTAATTAATTGGGAGATGATTTAATTAATTGGGCTATTTAATTAGGAGATTAAATAAAGCCCTGAAAGATTAATTAATATGGGCCATGAATTAAATAGAAGACTTAGTCTTCTAATTAAAGAGGGCCATGGCCCATGTAGGAGAATTAGTATCCTAATCCTATTAGGATTAGGGTATGGGAGATATCTATAAATAAGAGACTAGGTCTCATATCTCAAACACAACTTTTCAAGCAAAATAAGAAAAGCAAAAATTCTCTCTCCCCTCCCAAGTGTGATCGCCGAACCCTGTGCAAAATTAGGAAGAATTTTCGGTTTTGATCTTTTAGTTCCCAAAGTCGTTCTTAAAGTCCTGAATTAATATAGCCTATGTTCTAGTCGATTAGGTTATATTATTTTCGTGATATTGTGGTGTATCAATCCGTAGAGGCGCAACACGTGGGGCGCTACTGCAGAGCTTGGATCGATTTCTGTGGAGGAGAGTTCAGAGCTCATATTGCTAGCCTAGGATTTGCAAGGAGACAGGTATAAACGAGAAAACTTATACTGTCATTTATTTATATTCGTATATATACAACTAGAGAATATCCTGGCAAGATTCTTTAAGAGGCCCTAGAAATTTTTTTTATATTCCGCTGTGCCTAGGGCTGTTTTTCTTACCGAATCTCAACATAATGATGAGGATTGATCAAGATTGAGACGCTCCAGATCGAGATTGAAATGCTCCAGATCGATATTGATTATGTTGAAGAATTCGACCAGGCTAAATACGAAATAGCAGCTGTCAGTACGAAACCCGCCTCTCAAGCGGAAGTGCATATGTAGCTCAGAGAAGTAAAATTATGCCTTTGAATGGCTTCTGATGTATATCAAACATGCCTCGTCAAAAACCTTGCTTGGAAAAACCCATTGGGCCGGGATGAAAACCGACCAAGGGAAAAAGAGTACATATCCTTCGTGATATTAGGGTTTGTCAATGTATGGGTATTATGTCGTATGGATCTCTGAGTATAGCATAATTTCTTCAATGGCTGAGTTTGCAATTCTCCATAACCATAATCAACAAGGAGATTGGAGCAGTTAAAAATCCCATACAGTAATTTTTCGATCCTTTTAAACCATGGTCTAAGCTTTTAATTTTGTATTTGGATGGTAAACCAATTATCGGTTTTAACCTTTTGTACATCGTAGATCGTAGATCGAAGATTATAGATCGAGATTTACCGATTGGTGGTTTATGCTCATAAAATTAGAATTTTTATCAACTCAATGGCTTTGTTCCTTTATCCATCATAGATCGTTGATCGCAGATCGAGCTTTATCAATCGATGGTTTATGCTTAATATGTTCTTGGGGAAGTTTTACCAAATTAATGGTTTTACTCAATATTTTTCGATCGGGAGTTTATACCAAATTATTGGCTTTACTCTTTATTTTTTATTTAAGAGTTTATACCAAATTAATGGTTTTACTCATATTTTCGATTTAAGAGTTTATACCAAATTAATGGTTTTACTCTTATTTCATTTGAGAGTTTATACCAAATTAATGGTTTTACTCATTTTTTTTTTTATATAAGAGTTTATACCAAATTAATGGTTTTACTCATATTTTTTGATTTAAGAGTTTATACCAAATTAATGGTTTTACTCATATTTTTCGATTTAAGAGTTTATACCAAATTAATTGTTTTACTCTTTATTTTCGATTTCAGAGTTTATACCAAATTAATGGTTTTACTCTTATTTCATTTGAGAGTTTATATCAAATTAATGGTTTTACTCATTTTTTTCTTTTTTAATATATAAGAGTTTATACCAAATTAATGGTTTTAATCATTTTTTATATAAGAGTTTATACCAAATTAATGGTTTTACTCATATTTTTCGATTTAAGAGTTTATACCAAATTAATGGTTTTACTCTTTATTTTCGATATAAGAGTTTATACCAAATTAATGGTTTTACTCTTTATTTTCGATTTCAGAGTTTATACCAAATTAATGGTTTTACTCTTATTTCATTTGAGAGTTTATACCAAATTAATGGTTTTACTCATTTTTTCTTTTTTTATATAAGAGTTTACACCAAATTAATGGTTTTACTCATTTTTTTTATATAAGAGTTTATACCAAATTAATGGTTTTACTCATACTTTTCGATTTAAGAGTTTATACCAAATTCATGGTTTTACTCTTTATTTTCGATTTCAGAGTTTATACCAAATTAATGGTTTTACTCATTTTTTTTCTTTTTTTATATATAAGAGTTTATACCAAATTAATGGTTTTACTCATTTTTTATATAAGAGTTTATACCAAATTAATGGTTTTACTCATATTTTTCGATTTAAGAGTTTATACCAAATTAATGGTTCTACTCTTTGTTTTCGATATAAGAGTTTATACCAAAGTAATGGTTTTACTCTTTATTTTCGATTTCAGAGTTTATACCAAATTAATGGTTTTACTCTTATTTCATTTGAGAGTTTATACCAAATTAATGGTTTTACTCAATTTTTTTTTTATATATAAAAGTTTATACCAAATTAATGGTTTTAGTCATTTTTTATATAAGAGTTTATACCAAATTAATGGTTTTACTCATATTTTTTGATTTAAGAGTTTATACCAAATTAATGGTTCTCCTCTTTATTTTCAATAAAAGAGTTTATACCAAATTAATGGTTTTACTCTTTATTTTCGATTTCAGAGTTTATACCAAATTAATGATTTTACTCTTATTTCATTTGAGAGTTTATACCAAATTAATGGTTTTTTTTTTATATATATATAAGAGTTTATACCAAATTAATGGTTTTACTCATTTTTTATATAAGAGTTTATACCAAATTAATGGTTTTACTCATATTTTTCGATTTAAGAGTTTATACCAAATTAATGGTTTTACTTTTTATTTTCGATATCAGAGTTTATACCAAATTAATGGTTTTACTCATTTTTTATATAAGAGTTTATACCAAATTAATGGTTTTACTCATATTTTTCGATTTAAGAGTTTATACCAAATTAATGGTTTTACTCTTTATTTTCGATATAAGAGTTTATACCAAATTAATGGTTTTACACTTTATTTTCGATTTCAGAGTTTATACCAAATTAATGGTTTTACTTTTTATTTTCGATATCAGAGTTTATACCAAATTAATGGTTTTACTCATTTTTTATATAAGAGTTTATACCAAATTAATGGTTTTACTCATATTTTTCGATTTAAGAGTTTATACCAAATTAATGGTTTTACTCTTTATTTTCGATATAAGAGTTTATACCAAATTAATGGTTTTACACTTTATTTTCGATTTCAGAGTTTATACCAAATTAATGGTTTTACTCTTATTTCATTTGAGAGTTTATACCAAATTAATGGTTTTACTCTTTTTTTTTTTTTTTTTTTTTTTTTTTTTGGAGAGCAAAAGCTATTTTATCGGAATAGATTTGAGGGCAGATTAAGTTACTCAGGATGATGCAATACAAGAAAAAGTAAAGTAAGAACAATGATAATAACGTAGAATTAATGGAGAGCAAAAGCTATTTTATTAGTTTTATATCAGAACGCCCAAGTATGTAGGCTTAAGCTCTGATTTTTGTAGTTGTCGTAATACAATGATGATCTAAGTATTTATATGATATTAACCCTATCTATACAAGGAAACATAATCCTACTAGAACTCGGAGTATCAATCCTTCTTGAACTCGGATTTCAGTCTGATCGATGAGAATAGATATCTCTGGTCGGGCCAAGTGGCTATTAGCAGGTAAGCTTCCTGGTCGAGCCGATCAAGTATCTTCTAGTCGCTCCGAGTGTTATATGGGGTATAAAATGGCCCCCATATAAATAATACGTTTAAAATAATACGATATAATCATAGCATATTTTTGTAAATACGATTACAACCCTATGAATTACATATTGAAATCAAATATGTTTTCATAACTACGATTACATACAGTGAAACATAGACCGTAGCTAATTTTGACATTGTGTATTCCACACATGTTTGACTAAGTCCTTTAGAAATTGGTGATTGACATCTACATATCGTATCAGGTGACGGCGAATCATATAATCTTCTAGGGATATGAGACTTGTTCGAGATCCAAATCAAGAGTAGTGTCTTTTGATTTTAAATTAATGTCAGTTTTAAATTTATTTCTGGTGTAATAATAATAATAAGTAGTTGGAGAGTGAAAAAATAAAATTTATAATTAAATGAGTTTGATAGAATGAATCATTAGAAATGACTAAAAAATTAAAGGGGAGGGAGAAAATATTCCCCTCCGAATCATTAGAGATGACCTTATTATGTGGCACCAAATAACGTGCCTCTGGCGACTCAAATAAACCATCTTTATAGTTCATACCAGTGTTGTGAAATCAAGATTCTTTTAAATGATGGATTTCAATGCCAATTGTTACTGGATTTAGATTTTTCACGAGCTTGACATATGATATTTTTCGCAAATATTTAATTTCCGATCAAATATGATATAAATTGACGCATGTGGCACAATACAAAACATAATTTGACAAGGTATCACAATAAAAATACCAATTTTAAGACGCAATAACTTCATAGAACCAAAAATAAAATTTTACAGAAAAAATTTCTGCATGCCCAAGGTTCCTTTTTGCTTTTATTTTTAACGGCTTCAAAGACACTAGCTTCTACAAGGGGTGTCAACGTGTCGAGTAGTATCGAACGTCATAATTTTCAAGCTTGGTTTAAAATTTTTATCGAGCTTGAAATTATGTGTTTGAGTTTGATTTTATTTCTTAATGTTCGAGCTCAAACGAGCTTTTATCGAATGAGCTCGAGCCAAATATCGAGTAATTTGATATTTTATATGTATTTTGTCAATTTTTAGCTTATCAAGTCGAGTGCGAGCTGAGCTTAAAAAAATATCAAACGAAAAATGATGTTCAAGTTTGTTTAATTCGTGTGAAGAACCAATTTCAAATGAGCTTTTATCGAATGAATTCGAATCGTATCGAATAATTTAATTTGATTTGAGTCCTACTAGCTTCAAGATGGAAAAAGGATTAAAGAATTACTCTCTTTCTTATGTACAGAATATAATATATTAATAGGGTAAACACCACTTTTGGTTCCTCTTATCATTAACATTTTACAGAGTGGTCCCTCTTATGTTTTTTTTTTTCTACTTTAGTCCCTACTATAAATTATTTGTTTCACTTTAGTCTTTTTCAAGTGGTCCAAGGCGATTCCGATAACATTTGATATGCTCATGAGGGCAATTTTGTCATTTCAAGTAAATTAACAGAGATATTTTCGTCTTTCTAATTATTTAAAAAAAAACTAAATATATAATCTCTTCCAAACTAGGCTTTCATTCCAATCCAACTTAATCGTACATTTCGTTCCAAACTAAAGTTTTTTCTAAAATCTTTTTCAAACTCCAAAATTGCTCACCAATTAAACAATATCTCAAATAGTCTCAATAGTGAACGGACGAAAATGTCCTAAAGAATATTCATATGCATGTCACGTGTTGTCGGAACCACCTGATAAGGACTAAAGTGAAACACATAATTTATAGTAGGGACTAAAGTGAAAGAAATAATTTATAGCAGGGACTAAAGTGAAAAAAAAAACATAAAAGGGACCACTCTGTAAAAATGTATGATAAGAGGGATCAAAAGTGGTATTTACCCTGTATTTATAATATATGTAACTAAAATCTTTGCTTAAGAATGTAAGGTTTTGAGAGATTGAAAATTGATTTCGTAAGCAATTCTTGTTGGCCCTAAGTTCACATGTTATTTATGATGATAATAAATAATTGTTTTGGACTAATGTTTTATTTTGAGCCTATTAATTGTTAGATAATTTATGAAGAAGGCCCAATATAAATCAGCTTATTCAAAATTCAAGTAAAGAAAGGAGATGTATTTATAGGAGGCCCAAGTAGTTTTTCAAGAGCTTAATTTCTATAAAGGAAGGGAAATTATGGCTCAAGCTCAAGATCAAGTCCTAGATGCTTCAAGACTTTTATCTCTTGAAATTAAAGTTTAAAGACCAAAGCCTTAAACTTTTTAAGAAAAATCAAAATCTTTTTAATTCAATCCTTACCAAATGAATTGAAATTAATTCATTGCATTAAAATAATATTTTCTCCATATATCTCAATTTTGTGTCTTGATTCACGGTTGAAGTATTTGATATTCAAATCAAACCTTTTTCAAATCTTTCCTTTATCAAATTAATTCAAACCGTTGCATATTCACCAAAAGTGATATATTCACTCTATACTTTATATTTCAAAACAAATTGCTTTGATTACAATATTGATTTCTTGATTCTTGTCGGCAGACTTGATCAAAGCAATCAAGGAAGATTTTTTTTTGTGTATAATGAGCCTATTCTTGGCATGAATTTTTGAACAAATATTTGGATTGATATTTTCGGTAAAATGCTACAAATCAAATCATATGTTATTGATTGATATTGAAATATTCTTGATGAATTTTAGGGAGCCTATTCTCGGAAGATTATTTTGAAAAACTTAATCAAATCATTGATTTAAGGGTTAATTACAGTGACCTCCCCTGAGGTTTGGTGAAACTCGCGTTCATTCCCCTCTAAGAATACTAATTACTCGGACCTTCCCTGAGGTTTGCAAAACCTTACAAAACCCTAACGGAGACTAACGGAGGTGGATGAAATGCGTGAAATTACCCTCTTGCCCTCATCAATTTTAATTACTTTGACCTCCCCTAAGGTATACAAAACCTTACAAAAATTTATATTTGCCTATTAGTCCCCAAACTTTAATAAAATTAAATTTACACATAAAAAGAAAAGAAAAATAACCCCACCCCGATTTATATCACATAAAAAAGAAAAAAATAGTTTATTAATTATGCAATTAATAGTAATAATAAATATGTAAAGAAGATTTTATTTTTGTATTTTATAATAAAATATTATTTAATTGTATTGTATTTAAGTAAGATATAAATTTATGATTTCACTGTTGAAAATATTAAACACTTATATATATATATATATATATAAGTTTAAAACTGAAATAACCCATAAATTTAATTATTTACAAATACCTCATAGATAATTATTTTATAAAAGGGTATTTGAATTAGTATCTTTAAATTTTGTGAAAAAAATATTTATTGATTTTTTTAGTTAAAATACATATTTCAATACTGTATAATTTATCAATAGTGTAAAAAATAATTTATTAATTATGTAAACAAGATTTATTTTAGTATTTTATAGTAAATATTATTTAATAGTATTGGGTTTAAGTAATCAATAAATTATTGTCTGGGATCGCTGGTTCCAGTCCGACGACGGCCTGGGATATTCTCCCGAGGTCGTCGCCGACCTGGATCCGGTGATCCCAGGCCGTCGGGACGGCCTGGGAAGGTGGTGGCGGCGGGGTTGGGGGTTTGGGGTGGGGTGGGGTGATTTTAGGATTTAAAAAAAAAAAAATTATATTTATATTTTTATTATAAAAATTAAAATATTATTGAATATATATATTTTTTTAAAAAATTGTTATGTTATATTTATGAATAATTAAAAAATAATAATTTCCCAACAAATAAGTTCTTTAATTATTTCATATCAATAAAACTTGAGTTGATATAGGTGTAATATTTTTTCTAAAACATTATTGGCTAATATAAAATTTTATAAACATGTGTAATATTTTTTCTAAAACATTATTGACCATTATAAAATTTTATATTTATAGACATAAAAATTAAACTTGAATATTTTCAATATTTTTCTATCAAGTAAAATATAAGAACACTAAAAATAATAATAAAAATAAATTTCAATGTTTATATTTATTTGAATAAAAATAATTTTTGGTAAGAGTTAGTAGTGTATTTCTCTTTGCATATATTTTACAATAAGTAAGAAAATACTTTAGAAATATTTAAAATGTTATTTTAAATATAAATATACATTAATAAAGTCATTACACATTTTATATAAATTTAACAACATTTTAATCCACAAATGTAATTTGACATTGCTACTAGATCCATTCTCATGCAACAATGTAACATTTGCTGAGAGGGGTAATATAGTCCATACATATTTGCTACAGTAAGTCGGGGGCAAAATTGGCAATCTTCAAAAAATTTATGATGACGTAAGCAAAAATTAACGGAACCCTAACGGTTGTAATGTTTTTCAAACCTCGAGGGAGGTCCGAGTAATTAGTATTCTTAGAGGGGAATGAATGCGAGTTTCACCAAACCTCAGGGGAGGTCCCTGTAATTAACCCTTGATTTAATTCTCTTTTCAAATTTCTTTGTAATATTTCCTTCTTAGATGTTAAAAGCTAGGCTATTTAGAACCCCTAGCTATTGTTCATTCAATCATCAAAATATTTTCAAGAAAAAGCTTACACTTGCATATTACTCTTTAAACACTCTTGAAATTCCGAGCCTTAAATTTGTTACAATCTATAAATATTTTCTCCTTTGCTCTTACCTGAATTTCTTTGAGAGAAAAAGAGAGATATCACAGTTCTTATATTGCCGTAGTTTAGCTCTTTGAGAGAGTATTAAACGGTTCTTATTGTAATTGAGAGTTCTATTAAAAAGCATAAAGATCGAAGGATCTAGGGATCTAGGGAGCTTTTGAGTATTGTAATAGACACAAGAACGAAGGATCTTGTGGCCTTGTTTGATAAGTGCAAAAAGACGTCAGACTTTGTAAGCACGACCATAATATAGTGAATACCAAGAACTACTTGAAGAGTGGACTAAGCATTTGCCGAACCACTATAAACGACGGTGTTATTTATTTTTCAGTTTTTAATTCTCATATCTTACATTTGCTATTTCATTGACTAAGAAATTTCTTAAACAAAATATTTTATATAAAGGTGATTTTAATTAAATTTTAAAACAACCTAATTCACCCCCCTCTTAGGCAGTTATTATTCTTCAATTGGCAACAGAGCCTCGTGCTCTTTTTCTTTTTATTTATTTATTTTTTTTTTGGTTTAACTAACTTGAGTATTAACGGGTTGGGATTCGGTAAGAACAGCCCTAGACACAGCGGAATATAAAAATTTTATAGGACCTCTTACCGGATCTTGCCAGGATATACTCTAGTTGTATATATATGAATATTTATTAAAACGATAGGATAAGTTTACACGTTATACCTATCTCCTTGCAAATCCAAGTTGGCAGTCAGCAAAACGAACTCTGATTTCTCCTCCAGTTAAAATCGATCCAAGCTCTGCACCAGCGCCCCACGTGTTGCGCCTCTACGAGTTGATACACCACAATATCACGAAAATAATATATCTTTATCGACTAGAACACAAGATATATTAAGATCTAGGACTTAGGAACGATTTGGGAACAAAGATCGAAGACGAAAAAAAAATCTTCCACAGAGAATTTGGGTTCGGCCGATCTGGATGGGAGGGGAGAGAGAGTTTTGCTCTTGCTCAATTTTTGCTTATTGAGTTGTGTGAAAAATAACTACAAGTTACCTACTTATAGTTATCTCCCTAACCTAGTCCTATTAGGACTAGGACTTTTCTCTCCTACATGGGCCATGACCCTCTTTAATTAGAAGACTTCTAATTAATTCATGGCCCAGCTAATTAATTTGACGAGGCTTTATTTAATCTCCCAATTAAATAGCCCAATTAATTAACTTATCTCCCATTTAATTAAATCAGACTCTAAGTCTATTTAATTAAAATATTTTCTAATTAATTAATAAAATCCAACTTAATTAATTAATCCACAAATTAAATTCCAATTTAATTTATGATCCTGATCCAATTCCAATTGGATCCCATTTTGTTCCAATTGGGTCGACCCAGTCGACCCACCCATCATAATCGACCTAGTCGATTATTCACCCAGTCGACCCAGTCGACTCGGTCGTTCTCATTTCCTCGCTTTCGCTTCATGTGTATTGTGTATGCCCCCGTAGGTTCACCACATAATTGGCCGTGAGTTATAATTAAATATTATTTAATTATTCGAGTAAGACTTACTCTAAATCAGTCGAACACCCTGTCGATTGATCATTCCAAAATTAGCATCCCTGCCAATTTGGGAATTCTCCCACACTCCACGGTCGATGTCTAGCCACAAGCCCATGGAGCCCAATCACTGGTGAATTAATTCAGTGAACCTTTTAACTCATTTACAATTTCCGTATACGCCATAATCTCTCCATCGATCAATCTCCCAGTCGAGACTTAAGGGTATGGTCTTTCATCGGTTTCCCTTTTCTTTTGTCTTGACCTTATGCATTATGGTCTCATAATAATTCTCTTTGACTTAACATTTATGAGCTACTTACATAAAGCCGTCAGATACCTCGGCCTTTGGATTTTACCAGAATTAATTTCTCACAGAAATCCATAGGAGAATTTCCCAACCTATCAACTCGGGTCAATGGATCATTTGTTGATGATATGAATCTGCATACGAGTTCCTCTATACCCAATATGAGTCCACAGAGACTTTCTGGCTATCTCCAGTCAGTCGGGACTCATATCAAAGCATAGACGTTCTCGCACCAGATAAACCCTATCACCTCAAGTATTTATGGATTGTTCTTCGTATACTATTGTAAATTGGAATAACTTCATCCCCGATATACGACTACCGCTTCCATGGTGAGTTATTTCCTAATTGGGGTATTCAGTGCACTTGTCATCCCAGCAAGCCACCCACTTATGTGTATCGACTATCCCAGTCACGCTCGTGGACCCCAGCGTTCTCCAGTTCATCGGAGTATACACAATAGTGAGAGTCTAATCGAATCCAACAATGTCCTATCTCGATTGGATTCTACGACTCTTGAATATGTTCAAGATCACGGCCTTGGAGATCAGTCAACGGGTTGTCCCATAGCCCTGTGATCTAAGGACTTCTATCCTTATGCGTAGATAATTATTATATAAGATAAAGATGACCATATAATAATAAAATGCATTTATTAAGAAGGTCAATCCTACAATAAGCCACCACTTTTCGATGGTACATCCTATTCAATTTGGAAGAACCGAATGCAAGAGTTCCTAATTGAAATAGATTGCGACTTGTGGACTATTGATCCCAAGTGGTTAGATGAGGTCTAGAGGGGAGGGGGGTGAATAGACCTCTGAAAATTTTTGGCTTAAAAAGTTTTCACTCGACTGTCAGCAGACTAAGCTGTTGAGGTCAGTAAGTTGACTAGGCTGATCAGTGAACAAATCTTTGAACAGTACAGTTAACCACTTCTCTTTAAACTACTTAGCTAATTTCAGTAAAATCAACTTTTGAAAGCAGAGTACTTGCAGTGGATTTTTATAAGTGTTTTTCACAAGTAAACTCTCAACAGTTTGAAAGATTTATCCCCAGATTTATCAAACTCTTTTCACAGAATCTTTCAACAGTTTTGTTAAAGTGTTTTATGCAATCTAAAAATATGCAAGTAAAAATGCAAAGTAAAACACACAGAATTTTTATAGTGGTTATATGAATTTAAATCCTTAGTCCACTCTTCAAAATCACTTAGATCTTGGGTTATACTAGAAAACACAAAGTAATCAGTATATAATGCTTGCGCCAAACAACAAATGAAATGGCCACAAGTGCGCAATAGAAAATCACAAAGAAAGCCTATCCTCTAAAGCTAGATCACTCACAAAGATGGATTGAACAGAGCTGATCCCAACTTGGACCATCTAGAATTTTGATTTACCTGATGACTTTTTTAATCTTCAATCAAAATTCTAATAAGGGTTTTTAACTAAGCTTTCCTAACTTAGCTGGTTATGATGTTTTGGAAATCATCAGAACCTCCCTTCAAACTTCTAATTACTTGTCTTCTGATCTTCATCTTCATTCAACAATTTCCCCCTTTTTGATGATGACAAAACCTAACTGTTAAGTACATGTACCTAGACTAAAGTTTTTGTCCTAAAAAATTTCTGAGTTAGAAATGATGTATTGGATGAAAAACTTGAACTTTTATTGATATCAGATTTGTGAGTACAAGTTGCAAGTTTTCAGACAGATGAAAGAAACTACAAGTAATTTGGAAAGACAAATTACAAGAGAATTAAGTCCTAGTGATCTGATTCTTCATCAGTCACCTCTTCCTCTATTTCAAACAACTCTTCATCATCTTCATCTTCCACTTCATCATCATCATTATCATCATCAACTTCATCAGCCAGAAGATTTTTCTGAGCTGCTTCCATTTTTCTAAGTCTTTCTGCCTCAGCTGCTTCAGCTTCCTCAAGCCTCTTTTTGATGCGTTCTAAGTTCTGCTTCTTCACTTTAGGATCTAGTTGCTCTTCTGATGTGTCCTCAGTTGCAGCCAATTCTTTGTCAGACTTGACTGGTTCCTTAGGTTCTTTTTCTTGATCGGCAACTTCTTCTTCAGCATATGCTTCCTTTGCATCAGCAGCCTTTTCTTCAGCAGCTTCTGCATCCTTTTTAGCTTCAGCCTTCTCTTCAGTTTCTTTGACTAGTTCAGGTACTGACTCTGTTTGATTCTCATCAGCAGCCTTTTCAACAGCAAAGTCTTCAGGTACTTGATTAGTTTCAGGTATTGGAGCAGTTTCCTCTTTTTCAGATACTGATTCCTCTTCCCCCTTTTTGTCATCATCAGCAGGGAGAGGATCAGCAACTGGCAGATTTACAGCAGTGCAGATCCTTTTTATGTTTGCATCCATGGTGTCCAACTTTGACGATAGTTGACTAAGTGTTGATCCTTGATTGCTGGTCTGATCATTCAAACAGCCTACATTGAGTTGCATGGTTGCCATCTCATCATGAACTGTCTTGGCAGTGACATCCATATGTTTTGCAAAATCAACCTTTAGTTCAGTTTCAGCATTGACTAGCTTAGTGACTGCTTGAATGGCTTTAACAAGATCAGCTTCATTACGTTGAAGAGCTGTGTGAAGATGATTCACATCAGACTTCACGTCTTCAATATTTGCATTCATGTTTGTCAGACTCTTGATCAGTTGGAGAGAGTTGTCAGCAGGCAGATTATCAGCAACATCCTTGAGTAATTTCTGGTTTTCCTCCCGTAATCTCCTGTTTTCTTCTTGAATTTGTTGGTTTTCTTCTTTCATCTCTTTCTTCAGCTTTCCAAGTTTGTCCTCCAAGGTCTGTTCCAGCAACAACTAAATAGACTCCATCAGACTTGAATGTTTATCAGCTTTTGAAATGGAGGTGGAAGCTGATGGTTCAGTTTGGTAGACTTCAATATCTGCTAAGTTGTCTTCAGTTTCTTCTTCATGTTGTTCAGACTTAGCAGGTTCCTAAATAGTTGGATGAACAACAATTGCGCCAGCTTTTACTTGAGCATCTTTTGAAACCTTTTCTTCATCAGGCTTGGCAGCAGCCTGTTGAACAGTTGACTGTTCTTCCACCTTAACTGTTTCAGGCGTTCCATCTTCAGATATTTTAGTAGTCTGATGGATTATGTTGGGATTCGGTAAGAAAAACAGCCCTAGGCACAGCGGAATATAAAAATTTTAGGACCTCTTACGGAATCTTGCCAGGATACTCTCTAGTTGTATATATATGAATATAAATAAACGACAGTATAAGTTTTCTCGTTTATACCTGTCTCCTTGCAAATCCTCGGCTAGCAAGACGAGCTCTGAATTCTGCCCCGGTAAGATCGACCCACACCTTTGATTAGCGCCCCACGTGTTGCGCCTCTACGAGTTGATACACCACAATATCACGAAAATAATAAATCTTGATCAGCTAGAACACAAGTAAGCTACTTATAGTTATCTCCCTAACCTAGTCCTATTAGGACTAGGATTCCATTCTCCTACATGGGCCATGGCCCTCTTTAATTAGAAGACCAAGTCTTCTAATTAATTCATGGCCCAGTTAATTAATTTGACCAGGCTTTATTTAATCTCCCAATTAAATAGCCAAATTAATTAACTTAATCTCCCATTTAATTAAATCAGACTCTAAGTCTATTTAATTAAAATCCTTTCCAATTAATTAAATCCAACTTAATTAATTAATCCACAAATTAAATTCCAATTTAATTTATGATCCTGATCCAATTCCAATTGGATCCCATTTTGTTCCAATTGGGTCGACCCAGTCGACCCATACATAATAATCGACCCAGTCGACCCAGTCGACTCGGTCGTTCTTATTTCCTCGCTTTCGCTTCATGTGTATTGTGTATGCCCCCGTAGGTTTACCACATAATTGGCCGTGGGTTATAATTAAATATTATTTAATTATTCGAGTAAGACTTACTCTAAATCAATCGAACACTCTGTCGATTGATCATTCCAAAATTAGCACCCCTGCCAATTTGGGAATTCTCCCACACTCCACGGTCGATGTCCAGCCACAAGCCCATGGAGCCCAATCACTGGTGAATTAATTCAGTGAACCTTTTATCATTTACAATTTCCATATACGACATAATCTCTCCATCGATCAATCTCCCAGTCGAGACTTAAGGGTATGGTCTTTCATCGGTTTCCCTTTTCTTTTGTCTTGACCTTATGCCTTCTGGTCTCGAAATAATTCTCTTTGACTTAATCTTTATGAGCTACTTACATAAAGCCGTCAGATACCTTGGCCGAGGATTTTACCAGAATTAATTTCTCACAGAAATCCATAGGAGAATTTCCCAACCTATCAAGTCGGGTCAATGGATCCTTTGTTGATGATATGAATCTGCATACGAGTTCCTCTATACCCAATATGAGTCCACAGAGACTTTCTGGCGATCTCCAGTCAGTCGGGACTCATATCAAAGCATAGACGTTCTCGCACCAGATAAACCCTATCATCTCAAGTAGTTAGGGATCGTTCCTCGTATACTATTGTAAATTGGAATAACTTCAACCCCGATATGCGACTACCGCTTCCATGGTGAGTTATTTCCTAATTGGGGTATTCAGTGCGCTTGCCATCCCAGCAAGCCACCCACTTATGTGTATCGACTATCACAGTCACGCTCGTGGACCCTAGCGTTCTCCAGTTCATCGGAGTATACACAATAGTGAGAGTCTAACCGAATTCAACGATGTCCTATCTCGATTGGATTCTACGACTCTTGAATATGTTCTAGATCACGGCCTTGGAGATCAGTCCACGGGTTGTCCCATAGCCCTGTGATATAAGGACTTCTATCCTTATGCGTAGATAATTATTACATAAGATAAAGATGACCATATACTATAATGCATTTATTAATCCAATTTAATGGTCCTTTCAATTAAATGCAGCCAAAATAGTTGGCTTGCAGGACACTATTCTATCAGATTACTTGGGTGATTTTAGGCATAGATCCTTGAGCAGGTGCCTTTATCACATTCTCCTTGTAAGTGCTTATTTCAGCGCCAAAAGTAATCTGCTGAACACTTGGCAGTGAAGGCAGATCACTTGGAAAACCTTTGAAGTATCTAGAGCGTTCTGACCATTTCTCCAACGCTTGATATACAGCTATTTGAACAGCCCTTTTAGTAGGGTCATCCTTCTTCTTCCTCTTTGCAGGTAAGGATTTCTTGATCTTCTGGGATTGCTTATAAACGATGTCTCTGGCAATGTTGTGGAACACATCCCGTACATGATCAGGATCCAAGGCTTGTGTGATAGAGTTGGTTTGAAAAAAGTCTAAGATCCACTTCTCTTCTGCTTCAAACTCTTTCCAAGCCATCAGCTCAGCAACCGATTTATCAACTCTGTAAGTTCTCCACTGATTGTATCTAGTCTTCTCCCGGACGAACAGAGTGGCCTGCTGCAGCTGTCTGTCAAATTCTTGTAAGGCAGCTTCAAATCTGGCAAAGGCACCAGAATGTCCGTTGACAATATTCATAGCCCATTTGACATTAAAGGGGCACTTCTCAACTTTCATTCCTGGTGGCAAAACTTGTCTTGCCCTTTAGGATTCTCCAATCCTTATACCACCAGTACGTTGAGGCCCATGAGCATCCTTCTTGCTCCTTTCTAGAACCATGGCCAGCTCAGCTTCTTCTTCAGCCTGGCGCTCACCAGCTGTCATATTCCTTCTCCTTTCCTCTTTTTCTGCTTGAATCCTCCTAAGCCTGATAGCTTCAGCAAGTTCCTCCTTTAGTTTCTTTTCTTCAAGGGCATCCTCCTTTCTTTTCTTTTCAGCTGCAGAGATTTTTCTTTTCACAATTCTCTTTCTCTTTGGTTTATCAGCAACAGGTTCAGGAGCAGCAGACGATAGTGGAATGGCTGCTTTTGGTTCTATGATCCTCACTTCTGGATCATCTTGAGGTTCAGAAACCTCAGCTGTTGAAGTCTTCTATTGGGGAGCTGTTGCAGCATCATCAGACGACTTCTTAGCAGCAGCAACATCAGCAGGTTTATCTTCTTCAACTGGCCTCTCAGCTGATTGAGGGCCTTCTCTGACTAAATCATCAGATTTAGTAGGAGATGGTTCAAAAGTCATCTTCCTCTTAGCAGTCTTCTTTGTTGCAACTTTTTCTTTAACAGGCTTAGAAGCCGCAGTATCTCTCAACTGACTTCTAGTTCTTTTTGCAACGTTTTCAGCAACTCTTTCTTCTGACACTGTCCTTGAAGGAGAATCAGTTGATATCTCCAAGATTTCATCAGTGGTCTTCTTTCTCATAGCATCAGCAGCATCTTGCTGTTTCTTATCTGTTCTGGCTTGAACAGCAGGTTTAGCTGTTTTAACAGACACTTTCATTTTCTTAGCAGGAGCCTTTTCCTTAGGCTCCTCAACCTCTTCTTCTTCAGTCTTTCTTTTTGACCCTCCCTTGACTGTTTGATAATTTGCCATTACCTTGGCATTGTGAATGACTTTCCCATGAGTCATTCCACAACCCAGAATTACAAACAAGTAGCTCAGAGTAATCCTATGGTTAGTATGCTTCTTCTTGTGAAAGTTTGCCAGAATATACCAAATAATCACAGACCAGTTTACCTCGTAACCATAGTAAATAGCCATCATCATAAAGTACCGTCTCAAGGTAACACTATCTAAGGAGAAGGTACAATTTTCTATCAGCTTAGATACCATATCAGCCATGCGCTGATATTCATCTCTGAGCTACTTCTTCTTGATGTTACTTGAGAAAATTTCTCCTTCCTGAACACAGATGCTCCAGAATTCGTGCATTTTGTCTTCTGACATAGCAGTCACGTCTGTTCTTCCTTGATTGGACAGACCAAACTTCTCATGGAGCAGAGCAGGGGTAATAACGATGTCTTTTCCTCCGACGGTTGCCTTAATTTCAAGCTTGTTGAAATCAACAACGTCCTTAGCACTATAATACTCCCGGACTTGATCCTTGTACACCATTTCATCGTGAGCTTCCATGAAGTTCACTAGAGTTGCAGCTTTGAACTTTTCAAGGATCGCCTTCATTTCGTCAGTACCAGAGTGGTGATATGTATCGTAAACGAGATACATACCCCCTGCCTTCACTTCTTGTTGGGGAGTCATGATGATTCTGAAAAGGTTAGTGAACAGGAGAGAATTTTTGCAAAAATTTGGAAGCAGAAATTCTCAGAATATTTTTGAAAGTATTTGGGTGCGTAAAGGATCAGTGAGCTGATCAGATCTAGTTTTAATAGGTTTAGGTGCGTCGGTTTCCGTGTTACACGCCAACCGTTAGATCTGTTTTGTGTCAGCATTGATCGTGGGGCGACAAATGCGCAGTTCAAAATTTAAAAAGTGTTTGTTGACTGGCGGGAATGCGAACCGCCTCAGTCGACTAGTAAAAGGACGTTTTAGATAATACGTTTTTAAACAACAGGGCTTTTACATAAGTGATCTGACGAGTAAACTAAAATACTTATCTGATGGGACGAGCGTCCTGATGACAGATTATTACTAGTGAAAGCCAATAGCTAGTAATCTTCCTCGGCTGTTTGTCAATCCAACTAGATAATTAATCTTCAGTCTTCAAGAATTTAGATCTGCTGATGAACACATAACTTCAACTAACTTTCATCAACGAATTTCATCTTTTAATCAGAAGTACCGCTAGTCTTACACGTTCCCCCTGACTTTAAGAATCCATAAGTTAACTAGTTTGTTGAGAGTTAACCTTGAAGATAATAAGATGAGTAAGCTGATAAACTCCAGTCTTCTGATGAGTTCCCTCTCAGCTTATGGATCTAAATTCAGTAGGCCTAGTTCAGCTCTTAAAGTTGAAAACCTTGCATCACTTAGAGGTTTTGTGAAAATATCAGCGATCTGATTTTCAGTATGAACATATTCTATCATGACATTTCCTTTTTCCACATGATCTCTTATGAAGTGATGTTTGATCTCTATATGCTTGGTTCTTGAATGGCTTGTAGTGTTCTGAGTAAGAGAGATTGCACATGTATTGTCACAGTAGATAGGTATTCCACTGATCTTAATGTTGTAATCTTCTAGTTGATGCTTCAACCAAAGTATTTGTGCACAGCAAGCTCCAGCAGCTATGTACTCAGCTTCAGCAGTAGATATGGATACCTAAGTCTGTTTCTTACTCATCCATGAGATCAGACAACTACCTAAGAATTGACAGGCACCTGTAGTGCTTTTTCTAACAATCTTGCAGCCAACAAGGTCAGAATCTGAATAACCTATCAACTCGAATCCAGATTCCCTAGGGTACCATAATCCTAAATCTTGAGTGCCTTTAAGGTATCTAAGTATTCTTTTGGCAGCTAGGAGATGAGATTATTTAGGATTTTATTGATATCTCGCACAAACCCCAACAAAGTACATAATATCATATCTGCTAGCTGTTAAGTATAACAGTGACCCAATAATACCTCTGTACTTGGTTATATCCACTGATTTGTCATCTTCATCTTTATCCAAACGAATTCCAGTAGACATAGGAACAATAACATTTGAGCTAGTTTCCATACCAAATTTCTTAAACAGATCTTTTGTATATTTAACTTGGTTAATGAATATTCCATCAGGCAACTGTCTAACTTGCAAACCAAGAAAATAGTTTAGTTCACCCATCATGCTCATTTCAAACTTGTTTTGCATCAACTTAGAGAACTTGTCACACATCTGTTGATTTGTTAAACCAAAAATAATATCGTCCACATATATTTGCACAAGCAATATATGATCCTCCCATTCAATCGTGAACAAGGTCTTATCTACCTTACCTTTACGAAATCCTTTAATTAAAAGAAAATCAGGTAGGGTATCATACCATGCTCTTGGAGCCTGTTTCAGTCCATAGAGGGCTTTCTTCAGAAGGTACACTTTTTTTTTTCTTTGTAAGCTTCAAATCCAGGTGGTTGTTCAACATAGACTTCTTCCTGCAATTCTCCATTGAGAAAAGCCGATTTCACATCCATTTGATAGACTGTGAAATTTTTATGAGCAACATAGGCGAGAAACAGTCTGATTGCCTCTAATCTTGCTACTGGTGTAAAGGTTTCATCAAAGTCAATGCCTTCTTCTTGGCAGTAACCCTTGGCCACTAGTCTTGCTTTATTTCTGGTGACAATACCATCTTCATTCATTTTATTTCTGAATACCCACTTAGTGTCAATTACCCTTTGATGACTTGGTCTGGAAACTAAGTACCAGACTTCATTCCTTTCAAATTGATTTAACTCTTCTTGCATAGCTTCAATCCAATTTGAATCACTAAGAGCTTCTTCGATCTGTTTAGGCTCTATTTGAGATAGGAAGTGGACAAACATTGCATCATTTGCAGCAGCTCTCCTTGTCTTTACTCTATCTAAAGGATCACCAATTACCAGATCTGGTGGGTGATTCTTGAGCCATCTGAGATCAGGTTGCAAGTCTGAATGTTGTCCTCTGTTATGATCTTGCAACACTATTGTTAGAGTTCCAGTAGTAGTCTGTTGAACAGCAGTTGTCTGTTGAACAGCAGTTGTCTGTTGAACAGCCTCTGGTCTATCAGCGGTTCGCAACTCTTCTGTTAGACAATCAGCATTATGATTTTGAACAGCACTTGAGTTAGCAGCTGACTTGAGATTAGGTAGTATGATGGGTATATACTCTTCATTTCTTTCAACACTCAATTTCTGAAAATCAGTAGGCATATTTTGATCAGTATTTTGATTCTTTTCAGAAGATTGATTTGATTCATCAAATACCACATGAATATATTCTTCTACAAGGAAAGTTATTTTGTTAAAGACTTTATAAGCTTTACTGATTGTAGAGTATCCTACAAAAACAGCTTCATCAGCCTTTTCTGCAAAGGCAGTAAGGTGATTTTTCCAATTATTTAAAACAAAGCATTTACAACCGAAAATTCTAAAGTAATGAATGTTTGACTTCCTGTTGTTCCAAACTTCATATGGAGTCTTGTTCTGGTGCTTGTTGATCATGCATCTGTTTTGGGTAAAGCATGTTGTATTTGTGGCTTCTGCCCAGAATCTTTGGGGCAGCTTTGCTTCAGCTATCATAGTACTGGTAGCTTCTTTTAGAGTTTTGTTTCTCCTTTCAGCAACTCCATTCTGTTGAGGGGTTCTGGTTGCAGAGTACTCATGGCTGATTCCTCTGACATTACAATACTCTTCAACAGTTGAGTTTGTAAATTCAGTCCCTCTGTCTGATCTGATCTTCAATATCTTCATGCTCTTTTCATTCTGGATCAGCTCCATCAAATTTGTAAGATGCTCATTGGTTTCACTTTTCTTCTTCATAAAATCACCCAAGTATATCTTGAATAGTCATCCACAACAGCTAGGCAGTACTTCTTTCCACCATTGCTGATTGGATCAATGGGTCCAAATAAGTCCATATGTAGCAGCTCCAAGATCCTTCCAGATGATTGGTGCTTCTTACTCTTGAAAGATGACTTGATTTGTTTACCCTTCTGACAGGCGTCACAGAGGTTATATTTGCTCATGACTGTTTTTAGAATTCCTTCTACCAAATCATTCTTGATAAGTTTGTTTATGGTCTTGAAATTCACATGATTCATTCTTTTGTGCCACAGCCAACTGACTTCACTTGGTGTTGATGCCACCAAACAAACATTAGAACTCTTGTCAACAGAATTCCAGTCCACTATGTAAAATTTCTTTGTCGTCTTCCAGATAAGATGACCTTCTTTGTACCGATCTGGTCAACGTAGCACTTATCTGATGGGAAGATGACTGAAAATCCCTTGTCACAAAATTGACTTATGCTTAGCAAATTGTATTTGAGGCCTTTAACATAAGAGACGTCTGATATCTCAATGTTGCCTTTGATTAATCTTCCATTAGCTACAATCTTGCCTTCCTTGCTGTCTCCAAACGTTACTTTAGTACCATCCACAACAACAACATCAGTCAGCTCATGTATGCTTCCACACATGTGTCTTGAACAGCCACTGTCCAAGTACCAGATTTTCTCTACTTTACTCCTACTCCTAATCCTAACCTACAAACAAAATAAAAATTGTTTTAGGTACCCTTATTGAGAGGGTCCTGAAGGATTAGTTCCACCTTTGACAACCCAAGATGTTGAAGTCTTAGGCTTCTTAGGCTTTTGAGTTTTAACAGGAGCATGAGGAGGTATATTTTCATCATATCCATCAGATTTGTTATGTTGATAATCAGTATGATAAGGATGATGCTCATAAGCAGAATAAGATGCATGATATGCAGGGTATGTATGCATTGGATGAGCAGGATATGGTGCATAGTAAGTTGGGAATTGAGGAGCATGATACATAGGAGGATATGCAGGTTGCAGATAATATGACTCATTTCCATACCAAGCATTTTGATTTTTCTTGTTCTTATGCTTCTTTGACTTACTAGGTGCTTGCTCATTAACAGACAACTTAGTTTTACCACTAGTCTGATTGGATTTAGCCTTATCAGCAGACTTCTTAGGACTCTGCTGTCTAGTCTTACCAGTCTGTTTTCCTACACTAGGCACTTTGCTCTTTTTAGCCTTATGAGCTTTCTTCTCCTTTAATTATTTCTCAGGTGAAGCAGGTTTAGTAGTCTGAACATACAAAATGACCTTACTGTTGTCAGCTGATACAAATTTTTCAGTATGGTTCAGTTCTAACTTGTCATGTTCTAAAGGCATCTTCTGTTTACTAGACATATGAGTGGATGCAATAGATGATTTCTCATGAGACTCAATTATCTTTTCAAGTTCCATGATTTTACCCTTATAAACTTCACATTCAGCTTTCAGAGATTCATTTTCTTGCTCAAGCAGTTTATGTTCAGCTGATTCTTTTGGCTTTTCAGCTTTAAGTTTCAGTGAACTGTTTTGCTCTCTTAGCAATATCATCTCTTCCTTAAGCTTACTAAATGCTTAAGCAATACCAGTATTGTTAAGCATCATTTGTTGAAATGAATTAAACAATTCATTTTCAAGAGGAGTTACCTTATCATCCTCAGAGTTATCAGATTCCTTGGCCATCAGGCAGATAAGAGCAGGACTCTCTTCTTCAGAAGACTCTTCGTCAGAAGTGTCTGATGTTGGGATTCGGTAAGATAAACAGCCCTAGGCACAGCGGAATATTAGAATTTTAGGACCTCTTACGGAATCTTGCCAGGATATTATCTAGTTGTACATATATGAATAAACAAAACGATAGTATAAGTTTTCACGTTATACCTATCTCCTTGCAAATCCAAGTTGGCAGTCAGCAAAACGGACTCTGAATTTCTCCTCAGCAAAATCGACCCAAGCTCTGCAGTAGCGCCCCACGTGTTGCGCCTCTACGGGTTGATACACTACAATTACACGAAGATAATAAATCTTGATCAGCTAGAACACAAGATATATTATGATCTAGGAATTAGGAACGATTTTGGAACAAAGTCGAAAACGAAAAAGTCTTCCTAAAGGAAGACAGGGTTCGGCTATTGCAGTGTGGGAGAGGGAGAGAGTATATTGCTCTTGCTCAATTTTTGCTTATTGAGTTGTGTGAAAAATAACTACAAGATAGCTACTTATAGTTATCTCCCTAACCTAGTCATATTAGGACTAGGACTCTTCTCTCCTACATGGGCCATGGCCCTCTTTAATTAGAAGACCAAGTCTTCTAATTAATTCATGGCCCAGTTAATTAATTTTGATCAGGCTTTATTTAATCTCCCAATTAAATAGCCCAATTAACTAACTTAATCTCTCATTTAATTAAATCAGACTCTAAGTCTATTTAATTAATTATTCATTTAATTAATTAAATCGAACTTAATTAATTAATCCACAAATTAAATTACAATTTAATTTATGATCCTGATCCAATTCCAATTGGATCCCATTTTATTCAAATTGGGTCGACCCAGTCGACCCACCCATAATAATCGACCCAGTCGACTAGGTCGTTCTTATTTCCTCGCTTTCGCTTCATGTGTATTGTGTATGCCCCCGTAGGTTCACCACATAATTGACCGTGGGATATAATTAAATATTATTTAATTATTCGAGCAATACTTGCCCTAAATCAATCGAACACTCTATCGATTGATCATTCCAAAATTAGCACCCCTGCCAATTTGGGAATTCTCCCACACTCCACGGTCGATGTCCAGCCACAAGCCCATGGAGCCCAATCACTGGTGAATTAATTCAGTGAACCTTTTATCATTTATAATTTCCATATACGACATAATCTCTCCATCGATCAATCTCCCAGTCGAGACATAAGGGTATGGTCTTTCATCGGATTCCCTTTTCTTTTGTCTTGACCTTATGTATTCTGGTCTCGAAATAAATTTTCTTTAACTTAATCTTTATGAGCTACTTACATAAAGTCGTCAGATACCTTGGCCAAGGATTTTACCAGAATTAATTTCTCACAGAAATCCATTGGAGAATTTCCCAACCTATCAAGTTGGGTCAATGGATCCTTTGTTGTTGATATGAATCTGCATACGTGTTCCCCTATTACCAATATGTGTCCACAGAGACTTTCTGGCGATCCCCAGTCAGTCGGAACTCATATCAAAGCATAGACGTTCTCGCACCAGATAAACCCTATCACCTCAAGTAGTTAGGGATCGTTCCTCGTATACTATTATAAATTTGGAATAACTTCAACCCCGATATGCGACTACCGCTTCCATGGTGAGTTATTTCCTAATTGGGGTATTCAGTGCGCTTGCCATCCCAGCAAGCCACCCACTTATGTGTATCGATCATCCCAGTCACGCTCGTGGACCCCAGCGTTCTCCAGTTCATCGGAGTATACACAATAGTGAGAGTCTAACCGAGTCCAATGATGTCCTATCTCGATTGGATTCTACGACTCTTGAATATGTTCTAGATCACGGCCTTGGAGATCAGTCCACGGGTTGTCCCATAGCCCTGTGATCTAAGGACTTCTATCCTTATGCGTAGATAATTATTACATAAGATAAAGTTGACCATCTAATAAAGTGCATTTATTAATCAAAATTGAATAGTTCCTCATTTATTACAATAAATGCTCGCCATACAGCTGGCTTGCAGGACACTATTTCTATCAATCTCCCACTTGTCCTAAAGCCAGTCTTTTAATTTCTTAAGTCCCATCTTTTGCAGATGTTTCTCAAATGCCTTTTGAGGCAGAGGCTTCGTTAGAGGGTCCGTCGTATTATCTTCTGAGTCGACACGTTCCATCTTAATGTCTCCTCTACCAATGATATCTCTTATCACGTGGTATCGTCTTTGTACGTGCTTGGATTTCTGATGAGATCTCGGCTCCTTTGCTTGCGTTATTGCCCCATTGTTATCACAGAAGATAGTAATGGGCTCAGCGATGCTAGGTATCACATCCAATTCCTGGATGAAGTTCCTCATCCAAACACCTTCCTTTGCTGCATCACTCGCAGCAATGTATTCTGCTTCGGTTGTTGAATCCGCGGTTGTTTCTTGCATGGAGCTTTTCCAGCTAACCGCACCACCAATGAGGCAGAACACGTATCCTGATGTCGACTTGAAGTCGTCTACATCACATTGGAAGCTCGAGTCTGTATAGCCTTCCAATTTCAATTCTCCTCTACCGTATACCAAGAACAATTCCTTAGTCCTTCTCAGGTACTTCATAATTGCCTTTACGGCTATCCAGTGCTGCTCACCTGGATTAGACTGGTAGCGACTTGTAACGCTTAGAGCGTATGCTACGTCTGGTCTAGTACATAACATACCATACATTATGCTTCCTATCGCGGACGCATAAGGTACTCGAGACATATTGCTTCTCTCTTCAGGCGTCTTGGGGGCCATAGACTTAGAGAGTGCAATCCCATGTCTCATTGGAAGCAATCCTCTCTTGGATTCTTTCATATTAAATATTTTCAAGATTTTATCTATGTACTGGGATTGGGAGAGGCCCAGCAGTCCTTTTGATCTATCTCGGTAGATCCTTATACCTAGTACAAAGGATGCTTCTCCCATATCCTTCATCGAGAATTGTGTAGATAACCATGCTTTAGTTTCAGACAATGCTTTCACATTGTTTCCAATGAGAAGAATGTCGTCAACGTAAAGCACCAAAAATTCAACTGTACTCCCACTGATCTTCTTGTACACGCAAGGTTGAACATGTTTTTGATGAATCCAAAAGTTTGGATTGTTTCATCGAAAAGAATGTTCCAACTTCGGGAAGCTTGCTTCAGTCCATAAATGGACCTCTGGAGTTTGCACACCTTGTGTTCATCACCTTTGGATGCATATCCTTTTGGTTGCTCTATGTAGATCTTCTTGTCAATGTCCCCATTGAGAAAGACAGTCTTTACATCCATCTGCCATATCTCGTAGTTATACCACGCAGCTATGGCCAGCAAGATCCGAATGGATTTAGGCATTGCGACGGGCGAGAAGGTCTCCTCAAAGTCGATACCTGGCCTTTGAGTGTATCATTTTGCCACTAGTCGCGCCTTGTAGGTTATTACCTCTCCGTTCACTCCAAGCTTTCGCTTATAGATCCACTTGCAACCCACGGGAGCCACTCCCACTGGTGGATCTACCAAGGCCCAGACCTTGTTTGAGTGCATGGAGTCCAGTTCGGATTCCATGGCTTCGCGCCACTTTCCCGAGTCTATGTCTAGCATAGCCTCTTCGTAAGTCCTTGGGTCGGTTAGAGACTGTCCAGTCTCATGCAGCAGATCGTAGAACCTCTTGGGTTCTCTACGTTGTTTTTCTGACCTACGAAGAATCGGTGTACTTGCTGGTGCACTTTCATGCTCATATTCTCCCACTGCCTGTGGCGATGGGTCAGCTTGATCGACCTTTTCATCCTTTTCAGCTTCAGTGACCTCATCCAGTTCTACGTTATTTTCCTTCTTGTCAACCAAGAAATCCTTCTCCAAGAAGTGAGCGTTCCTCGAGACAAACGTAGTTTGTCTTGTAGGATCGTAGAACTCGTATCCTATTGACTTTTCCGGATACCCCACGAACTTGCACAAAGTGGATTTTGTTTCCAATTTATCTCCCACTAGCTTTTTGACGTAAGCGGGAGATCCGCATATGCGCATGAATGCGTATGAGGGTGCCTTGCCAAACCATAATTCGTATGGTGTCTTTTCTACGGATTTAGAAGGTACCATGTTTAGTATCTTCGTTGCCGTGAGGAGGGCATGTCCCCAAAATGAAAAAGGAAAGTCAGTGGCACTCATCATGGATTGAACCATGTCCATCAAGGTTTGATTCCTTCTCTCTGCTACTCCATTTAATTGGGGCGTTGCAGGAGGAGTCCACTGCGATAATATTCCATGCTCTGCAAGATAATTCAGAAATTCGTTACTAAGAAATTCTCCACCTCGGTCAGAACGAAGAGCCTTTATCGTATGACCAAGTTGATTCTCTACTTCCATCTTGAATTCTTTGAATCGCTCAAAGGCTTCAGACTTGTGTTTCAACAAGAACACATATCCATAACGACTATAGTCGTCAGTGAAAGTGATGAAGTAGTCATAGCCACCTCGGGCGCTTTTTCTCAGTGGTCCACATACGTCGGTATGTATCAAGTCCAATGTTTGCTTGGCTCGCTCAGGGTTTCCCTTAAATGGCAACTTAGCCATTTTACCATTTAGACATGGTTCACATGTTGGCATTTCATCAATGCGATCGATTTCAGTCGCGCCAGAAGATGCTAACTTTTGAATCCTTGACTTAGATATATGTCCAAGTCGAGCGTGCCACAATTGGGCAGATATTTCATTATCTTATTTCCTTTTGTTTTGTTGTATGTGCATGACTAACTTAGGCGGTTTTATGATGTAAAGTCAATAATTCAATGTACCAAATGAAAACGAAATCAGGAGCCTTTATTAAAATCAACATTATTCAATAACATGAATAAAAGTTTTTCATTAAAAACTAGGTACATAAATGAAAGTTTTTCCTAATGACTTTATCAAACCACCTAAATCTACTTTTGCCTATGACCTTGGTAGCAGCTCCAGCTCCATTACCTTATTCAAGGATCCAATCCTCAGGCTCCAGTTTCCTTGATGCTCCCATCACCTACAAGGATGAGAACTCCAGTCAGTGTCTAACACCAAAAATGCACAGTTAATTGTAAAATTAACTTCAACAAGGAATATACATGTTCGAACTCTCCATAGGTTCGAATTTAATCCTTTCCCTTGACCTTGTGCAGTAAGGAGCTCTGGTTTCCATTTGCTTTGGTTTTGAACGCCGCCCAGTCCTTTCGCCAACCCTTGCTTTCTTTCCAAAAGTAGCCTCGTGTTCCTCGAGCATTTGTCGCAGGACATGTACAGTGATCTCTCGCCTCTGGAGATTCAAGTCCGCGATAGATCGGTCATATGATCTAGGAAGAGATTGTAGAATAAGATCTACTCGGAAATCATTGTCCATCACGACACCCATATCATCGAGTTCAGACAGAAGTCGAATCATCTTGTGTACGTGGATTCTGACAGGAGTTTCCCTTCTCTTTCTTGCTTGCAAGAGTTCCCTCGTGATCGCGAATCTGCGACGACCATCTCTAATCCCATAAAGGAATTTGAGATTCGAGAGAATCTCTTTCGCGGATGCCATATGCTCATGTTGGAAACGCAGATCAAGTGACATATATTCCAACATGTATTCACGAGCTAAGCCATCATCCAGTTTCCATTTGGTGATGCTTTTACGGAGCTCATCAGGAACGTCATGTGAAATAGTAATGGGTGGTGGCACATACAAAACATAGGATATGTTTTCAGCTTCAAATAATCCATTCAAATGATGCGTCCAGAAATGCAAGTTGGGTCCAGTTAAAATATTACGTTCAAGTGATGAGATGGACAAATCTCTAAGTGCTCTAAGCTATTTTGACATCATTTCTATAAAATGACGAGAGAAGAAATAAATACGCGAAAGATATTAATTTAAAAATGCACAATTTACAAACATGGTTTTTATTTGTAAATTACTCCCACTATTTTAATCAAAATCTTATGCCCCCACATAAGTTTCGGGAATTTAAAATATCCTAGCGGGCTTAAGGCCCAAATGCAATCTCCTAGTACCCACGACTCGTTGGCCATACTATTTGATTCACTTGGTGGTCGATTACGTCGACGGTTAACCATCGCAGCTAACCCTTAAGTTCATTTAGCCTCGTTTTTCGATATGGACCCACGACTCGTGAGACATCCATATTTACTGATAGAAATAGTGTCCTGCAAGCCAGCTGTATGGCGAGCATTTATTGTAATAAATGAGGAACTATTCAATTTAGATTAATAAATGCACTTTATTAAATGGTTAACTTTATCTTATGTAATAATTATCTACGCATAAGGATAGAAGTCCTTAGATCACAGGGCTATGGGACAACCCGTGGACTGATCTCCAAGGCCGTGATCTAGAACATATTCAAGAGTCGTAGAATCCAATCGAGATAGGACATCGTTGGATTCGGTTAGACTCTCACTATTGTGTATACTCCGATGAATTGGAGGACCTGGGGTGCACGAGCGTGACTGGGATAGTCGATACACATAAGTGGGTGGCTTGCTGGGATGGCAAGCGCACTGAATACCCCAATTAGGAAATAACTCACCATGGAAGCGGTAGTCGCATATCGGGGTTGAAGTTATTCCAAATTTATAATAGTATACGAGGAACGATCCCTAACTACTTGAGGTGATAGGGTTTATCTGGTGCGAGAACGTCTATACTTTGATATGAGTTCCGACTGACTGGGGATCGCCAGAAAGTCTCTGTAGACTCATATTGGGTATAGAGGAACTCGTATGCAGATTCATATCATCAACAAAGGATCCATTGACCCGACTTGATAGGTTGGGAAATTCTCCTATGGAATCCTGTGAGAAATTAATTCTGGTAAAATCCTTGGCCAAGGTATCTGACGATTTTATGTAAGTAGCTCATAAAGATTAAATCAAAAAGAATTTATTTCGAGATCAGAGTACATAAGGTCAAGACAAAAGAAAAGGGAATCCGATGAAAGACCATACCCTTAAGTCTCGACTGGGAGATTGATCGAAGGAGAGATTATGTCGTATATGGAAACTATAAATGATAAAAGGTTCACTGAATTAATTCACCAGTGATTGGGCTCCATGGGCTTGTGGCTGGACATCGACCGTGGAGTGTGGGAGAATTCCCAAATTGGCAGGGGTGCTAATTTTGGAATGATCAAGCGACAGAGTGTTCGATTGATTTAGAGTAAGTCTTGCTCGAATAATTAAATAATATTTAATTATAACCCACGGCCAATTATGTGGTGAACCTACGGGGGCATACACAATACACATTAAGCGAAAGCGAGGAAATAAGAACGACCGAGTCAACTGGGTCGACTGGGTGAATAATCGACTGGGTCGATTATTATGGCTGGGTCGACTTGGTCGACCCAATTGGAACAAAATGGGATCCAATTGGAGTTGGATCAGGATCATAAATTAAATTGGAATTTAATTTGTGGATTAATTAATTAAGTTGGATTTAATTAATTAGAAGGGATTTTAATTAAATAGGCTTAGAGTCTGATTTAATTAAATGGGAGATTAAGTTAATTAATTGGGCTATTTAATTGGGAGATTAAATAAAGCCTGGTCAAATTAATTAACTGGGACATGAATTAAATTAGAAGACTTGGTCTTCTAATTAAAGAGGGTCATGGCCCACGTAGGAGATAAGAGCCCTTGTCCTAATAGGACTAGGTTAGAGAGATAACTATAAGTAGCTATCTTATAGTTATTTTTCACACAACCCCATAAGCAAAAATTGAGCAGAGCAAAAAATTCTCTCCCTCTCCCCTACCAGATCGGCCGAACCCTGTTCTTCCTTTGGAAGAATTTTCGTTTTCGATTCTTGTTCCAAAATCGTTCCTATATCCTAGATCATAATATATCTTGTGTTCTAGCTGATCAAGATTTATTATTTTCGTGTAATTGTGGTGTATCAACCCGTAGAGGCGCAACACGTGGGGCGCTGCTGCAGAGCTTCGATCGATTTGGCTGAGGAGGAATTCAGAGTCCATTTTGCTAGCTAAGAATTTGCAAGGAGATAGATATAACGTGTAAACTTATACTATCGTTTTAATTAATATTTATATATATACACCTAGAGTAGTACCCTGGCAAGATTCTATAAGAGGTCCTAAAAATTTTATATTCCGCTGTGCTTAGGGCTGTTTATCTTACCGAATCCCAACATTTACTAGCGTTAAATCATGTCCAGTACTCGTGGAGAGAAATAGTTCAATCCTATACACCCCACGACTCGTGAGACAGCGCCTAAAACCTTGCTATCCCCTCCCTTGGCACTAAACTCGTGCATCGAGGCAATAGACATATCATCTTCCTATAGCTCGACCCACGACTCGTGAGACATCGAGATATATTCGTACAATATGCCTAAGACCTAGTAATTGGATAGGCTTGGACCATAGAGACTATTCATATGCGCCCTTAAGTTCGATTTAATATTCTAATTGAATTTTAAGTTCAATTGGAGGTTTTAAGTTTTCTTGTGCGAGGTCTCATCAGATTATGTTTTATCTTGTTTACGTGATCTATTCTAAGCATGCATAACATACATCAAAGAATAATAGTAAACATACATCACCTAGCAGGATATGATTGATCGATTGCCCATCCTATGCGATTCATCACGAGCCATGTGATGAATCAATTGGTCAGTCTAGGGTTGAAATTAAATGTCCTAACTATTACAATTTTCAAACCCATACATCATGGGCCTTCTTGTAATATCCAGCTTGATTGGGCCTCCATGTCCTCCAAGGTTATGGGCCTCCATGCGGATCTCCAAGTCTTCATGAGGTCTTCTCGGCTCCAAGCCTACTCTAAGCCTAGCTTATAAATTTAAATGGTCCTATTCTATTACATTTGTTTGCGCAAGCAAGGGCACCAATCAGGCCCATTTAATTACAACCCATAAAATTAAATAAACCAAAAACTACATAGGGCTTAAGGGCAAAATCGATCAATCCACACATTCACTCAAGAACATGCATAAATTCACATATGGGCAAAAATGTAAATTTATCGGCTCCTTTAATTTTAATTCTCAAAAATTATCTAAGTTAATTAATTTTGAATTAACAATTAACCTCTAAGATTAATTAGCTCTTACTTGAGCTCTAAGTAATCTACAAACCTTATCTTGATTAAATTGGTTAATTAAGGTAATCTAAATCTCTAAGATTCTTACTTTATCCAAAACTCTAAGTTTCCCAAATTTTCCCAATCTACAAGATTTTCAAGATAATCCTATTTTGTTTAGATTAGTTTAATTAAGGTAGTGTTTAGTTCTAACAAAATAACTACCTTATCCAAAAACTCCAAGTTTCCTAATCTTCCAAAATTCTAAAATTTCCAGAATTTTCAAAATAGGCAGAATTAGAGTCCAACCAAAAATCAACCAGTCGGCGCGTGGCTGTTCGTGGCAGCCGCTGCTGCGCGTTACAGCGTGCGGCATCACGCGGCTGCGCGTGACAGCACACGGCTGGCATCCCGTAGGCTGCTGTCGTGCGCTGCACACGCGGCCAACGTGTTGTTCGCACGCTGCCGTGGGCAGCAGCACGCGGTGGCCGCCCAGTCGCGGTGCGCTGCCGAGCACCGCCGCGTGCCACCGCGGTTGGATCCAATTAAAATTTTTTTTTTATAACTCATAGATTTAATTAAACAAACCCAGTCAATTAAATCCCAATCCAAAATTACATTAACATGACAAAATTTTCGAATCTAAAATTATCCATTAACTCCAAGTTAAATAACAAATGTCCTAAAACATGCAAAGTTAAAGAACTAGCCACACATAAATCAAACATACGATTTAAAAACACAGAATTTGCAAATTCATATATATACAAAACCTAGAGTTGGCTCTGATACCACTGTTGGGATTCGGTAAGATAAACAGCCCTAGGCACAGCGGAATATTAAAATTTTAGGACCTCTTACGGAATCTTGCCAGGATATTCTCTAGTTGTATATATATGAATAAATAAAACGATAGTATAAGTTTGCACGTTATACCTATCTCCTTGCAAATCCAAGTTGGCAGTCAGCAAAACGGACTCTGAATTTCTCCTCAGCAAAATCGACCCAAGCTCTGCAGTAGCGCCCCACGTGTTGCGCCTCTACGGGTTGATACACCACAATTACACGAAAATAATAAATCTTGATCAGCTAGAACACAAGATATATTATGATCTAGGATTTAGGAACGATTTTGGAACAAAGTCGAAAACGAAAAATTCTTCCTAAAGGAAGACAGGGTTCGGCTATTGCAGTGTGGGAGAGGGAGAGAGTATTTTGCTCTTGCTCAATTTTTGCTTATTGAGTTGTGTGAAAAATAACTACAAGATAGCTACTTATAGTTATCTCCCTAACCTAGTCCTATTAGGACTAGGGCTCTTCTCTCCTACATGGGCCATGGCCCTCTTTAATTAGAAGACCAAGTCTTCTAATTAATTCATGGCCCAGTTAATTAATTTTGACCAGGCTTTATTTAATCTCCCAATTAAATAGCCCAATTAACTAACTTAATCTCCCATTTAATTAAATCAGACTCTAAGTCTATTTAATTAATTATTCCTTTAATTAATTAAATCCAACTTAATTAATTAATCCACAAATTAAATTACAATTTAATTTATGATCCTGATCTAATTCCAATTGGATCCCATTTTGTTCCAATTGGGTCGACTGGCCATAATAATCGACCCAGTCGATTATTCACCCAGTCGACCCAGTCGACTCGGTCGTTCTTATTTCCTCGCTTTCGCTTCATGTGTATTGTGTATGCCCCCGTATGTTCACCACATAATTGGCCATGGGTTATAATTAAATATTATTTAATTATTCGAGCAATACTTGCTCTAAATCAATCGAACACTCTGTCGATTGATCATTCCAAAATTAGCACCCCTGCCAATTTGGGAATTCTCCCACACTCCACGGTCGATGTCCAGCCACAAGCCCATGGAGCCCAATCGCTGGTGAATTAATTCAGTGAACCTTTTATCATTTATAATTTCCATATACGACATAATCTCTCCATCGATCAATCTCCCAGTCGAGACTTAAGGGTATGGTCTTTCATCGGATTCCCTTTTCTTTTGTCTTGACCTTAGTATTCTGGTCTCGAAATAAATTCTCTTTGACTTAATCTTTATGAGCTACTTACATAAAGTCGTCAGATACCTTGGCCAAGGATTTTACCAGAATTAATTTCTCACAGAAATCCATAGGAGAATTTCCCAACCTATCAGGTCGGGTCAATGGATCCTTTGTTGATGATATGAATCTGCATACGAGTTCCTCTATACCCAATATGAGCCCACAGAGACTTTCTGGCGATCCCCAGTCAGTCGGAACTCATATAAAAGCATAGACGTTCTTGCACCAGATAAACCCTATCACCTCAAGTAGTTAGGGATCGTTCCTCGTATACTATTATAAATAACTTCAACCCCGATATGCGACTACCGATTCCATGGTGAGTTATTTCCTAATTGGGGTATTCAGTGCGCTTGCCATCCCAGCAAGCCACCCACTTATGTGGATCGACCATCCTAGTCACGCTCGTGGACCCCAGCGTTCTCCAGTTCATCGGAGTATACACAATAGTGAGAGTCTAACCGAATCCAATGATGTCCTATCTTGATTGGATTCTACGACTCTTGAATATGTTCTAGATCACGGCCTTGGAGATCAGTCCATGGGTTGTCCCATAGCCCTGTGATCTAAGGACTTATATCCTTATGCGTAGATAATTATTACATAAGATAAAGTTGACCATTTAATAAAGTGCATTTATTAATCAAAATTGAATAGTTCCTCATTTATTACAATAAATGCTCGCCATACAGCTGGCTTGCAGGACACTATTTCTATCATCTGAGTCTGAATCTGATGAGTAGATAGTAGCTAGCTTTTCTGCTTCTGCTATCTGCACCTTGCCTTTCTGTTGCTTTCTTTCTTTTATGATTCTCTTTTCCTCTTCTGTATACTTCTCAGCTTTAGGATATGGGCAGTCTCTGATGAAATGACCGAATTTCATGCAATTGTAGCACATTAGTTTGGATTTATAGGAATCCTTATCTTGAGAAGAAGAAGTAGGGTTAGAAGTAGAAGCATTGTTGTATTTGTTCTTCATTTTTCTTTTGTAGAACTTCTTGAAGTTGTTCATCAGCAATGCAACATCTCCAGCTGTGTACTCCTTTTTGTTGAGTATTGTGGCTTCATCAGATGAGTCCACTTCCTTTCTTTTATGTGCTGGTCTTCTTGGATTTTCAGTAGTAACCAGGGCAACTGTGGGACTTGAGGTTGAGGTTTCTTCAACACCCATTCTTGGCAGTTTATACTCATAAGTCTTGAGTACTGAGAACAACTCGGTGAGTGAGATCTTTCCCAAATCTCTTGACTCATCCATGGCTGTCACCTTCGTGTTGAACTTCGGAGGCAGAGCCTTCAGCACTCTGACGGTTATCTCCTTATCCGTGGAAATTTTTCCAAGCTTGAGAACTTCATTTAATGTCCTTGTAAATCTTGTATCCATCTGATCAATGGTTTCCGCAGACTTCATCTTGAAATTATCCAGCTTTTCCAGAGCAACACTCAGCTGATGCTCTTTAATGGCGTCGTTTCCTTCGCTCATATCACGGACCTTATCCCACATCTCTTTGGCAGTGTTGCTACGCTTGAATTTGTCAAATCGATCATTGTCCAAGGCTTTGGTCATGATGAAACGGTCAACTTTGTCCAGATTGTACAGCTTGATTTCTTCAGCTGTCATCTCATTTAAATCTTTCTACACCACTATGTCTACTTCATCAACCTTTATAGTCTTGGTGAATTTGAATGGACCTTTTATGATACATGTGTACATGTTACCAATGTAAGTAGCTAAGAAGATCTCCATTCTGATCTTCCAGTCTTCGAAGCTCATACCAGCTATGTGGGGAACATGGCTGATACAATCCATTTTCAAAAAGTTTTGATTTTTCAAAAATATGCTCTTTTGAAAAAGTTTGAAAACCTTTGAAAAATACTCGGATCAAGCTCGTTGATCAGGCAGCTGATTCTAATGAACCACCTGCTCTGATACCACTTGTTTGTCCCAAGTGGTCAGATGAGGTCTAGAGGGGGGGGGGGGGATGAATAGACCTCTGAAAATTTTTGGCTTAAAAAGTTTTCACTCGACTGTCAGCAGACTAAGATGTTGAGGTCAGTAAGTTGACTAGGCTGATCAGTGAACAAATCTTTGAACAGTACAGTTAACCACTTCTCTTTAAACTACTTAGCTGATTTCAGTAAAATCAACTTTTGAAAGCAGAGTACTTGCAGCGGATTTTTATAAGTGTTTTTCACAAGTAAACTCTCAACAGTTTGAAAGATTTATCCCCAGATTTATCAAACTCTTTTCACAGAATCTTTCAACAGTTTTGTTAAAGTGTTTTATGC
This sequence comes from Penstemon barbatus, assembly GCA_003313485.2. NCBI lineage: Eukaryota > Viridiplantae > Streptophyta > Magnoliopsida > Lamiales > Plantaginaceae > Penstemon > Penstemon barbatus. Next base: position 43,817,683 of record CM064880.1, read on the forward strand.
AATCTAAAATATGCAAGTAAAAATGCAAAGTAAAACACACAGAATTTTTATAGTGGTTATATGGATTTAAATCATTTAGTCCACTCTTCCAAGTCACTTAAATCTTGGGTTATACTAGAAAACACAAAGTAATCAGTATACAATGCTTGCGCCAAACAACAAATGAAATGGCCACAAGTGCGCAATAGGAAATCACAAAGAAAGCCTATCCTCTGAAGCTAGATCACTCACAAAGATGGATCTACACTTCTCACAACACTCTAACAGTTTTTCACTCATAAAGGTGTTTATCTTTTGATCTTCAACTTCGGCTTTTGTCAACGAATGACTGAGCTGATGAGTGAGCTGTTCTTGAGACTTAAAGATTTTACTTCAGATTTTCTCTCAGAGATTGTGTTGTTTTTCTTATCTTCGTCTCATGAACTATTTATACTCCAGGATTTAAAAAAAAATATCCGTTGAAGATAGACAAATTTCAAATTCCTCGGGTACTGGTCCTTAATTTTCGCGAACGGCTCTCTGCACAGTGACACTACTGCAAACAGTACTTTCTGTCAGACAGCATTTAATGCATTTAGCTGATACGAGGTTTTCCTTCAATCATTTGTCTTTAATACCCTCGGACTTCATCATTTATTACTCCAAGTGCATTTATTACCGTTGGAGAGACTTTCTGATCCTTTCCACTTGGCTAATGAGAATACCAGTCTGATGATTGAATAGAGCTGATCCCAACTTGAACAAATCTGATTTGAGTCTTCTGATCTTCACCAATCTGATTTCTTTCTTCAACAGCAGATCAGTAGTCTTCTTGGAAAATCTAGAATTTTGATTTACCTGATGACTCTTTTAATCTTCAATCAAAATTCTAATAAGGGTTTTTAACTAAGCTTTCCTAACTTAGCTGGTTATGATGTTTTGGAAATCATAAAAACCTCCCTTCAAACTTCTAATTACTTGTCTTCTGATCTTCATCTTCATCCAACACGGACAATTGTGATGGAAGGCCCATCCATCCCCATTAAAGATGTAAAAGGTGAAAAAGTTCCCAAAGAATGGAAAGAACTTACCCCTGATGATAAACGGTTGGTGTCAATGAACACCAAGGCTAAAAACATCATATCTTGTTCACTCACCAAAGAAGAGTACAATCGTGTCTGCTCATGCCCTACTGCAATGGACATGTGGGACATGTTACAAGTCACCCATGAAGGCACCTCTCAAGTTAAAGAGGAAAGAATAACAGTTTTGGTCCACCAATATGAATTATTTTCCATGAAACCCGGTGAAACCATAAGCCAAATGTGCGCCCGCTTTATGGAAATCATGAACCCTATGACCGCCCTTGGCAAAACTTACCCCCAAAATGAACAAGTCAAAAAAATTCTAAGATCATTACCTCGTGAGTGGACACCAAAGGTCACAACCATTCAAGAAGCAAAAGATCTCAACAAAATGACCATGGCTGAGCTCATTGGATCTCTAACCTCCCACGAAATCACAATCCTTGCAAAAGATGAGGTACATTTAAATAATGAAAGAAACTCCTTAGCTTTTAATACTAACATTTTGCAGGGACAAGAAAGCGGAGACGAGGACTTGGATGAAGAAGACAAAAATGAGGAAGTCGCTCTTATCTCTCGAAGGTTAAATTATCTTATAAAAAAAAAAGAAAAAAATTTCTCAAAATTTTTCAAAAACCCAAAGGAGGCCCCCACGAAATGATTCGGAGATCAAATGTTGTGGATGTCAATGACCAGGACATATCAAGCCCGATTGTCCCGAACTTAAGAAAATTGATAAATTTACAAGGAGACCCAAACACAAAGGAATGAGTGCCACTTGGGATGATCAATAATCTGAGGAAGAGCAATTCGAAGATGAATCTGGAAACATGTGCTTCATGGCAAAAAATGAAGTAACTTATTCTGAATTTGATAATTTTGATGATCTGAATAATTTTGATGATTTAGATGAATGGGACTTAGCCTTAGAAGAATGTAAAATGGACTTAAAAAAATTGGCTGACCAAAATAATTTTTTATCAAACAAAATTGACCTTGTTTCTAATGAGAAAGAAGATTTGAAATATAAAGTAGAATTTTATAAGCGAAAAGTATATTCACTTGATCAAAATAATTTGAAACTAATTGATGAAAAAGAATACTTGGAAGAGAAAATTAGTGACTTAACCAATTGTCTTCAAAAATTTACGAAAGGCAAAGATAATCTTGATAAATTACTTGGCATGCAAAATGTATCTTTAGATAAAGCTGGTATTGGTTATGGCTCCTCTTTTGATAAATTAAGAAAATTATCAAATGCTTCATCTTTAACTCATAATACTTGTAATTACTGCTGTAAAATTGGCCATAAATCCTTTAATTACAATTTTAAAAAAGGTTCAACCACTAAATATAAGTGGGTGTCTATATATCCTGCTACTAACTCGCAAGGACCAAAAGCATTTAGGTACCTAAAGAGCAAAAGTGATTTTTTTCTTCAATAATTCTAACTAAATCAATTATGGTACATGAAAAACGCACTTTGTGAGCAATTTTATGACACCAAAATACTGTATTTTTTTTTAAAGTAATGATATAGCGACCTAAAGGGAAAAAAGAAGTCAAAAAGTAATTATTTGCTTATGTTTTTACAAAAGTAATTTTTCTTATGAATTACTGAAAGTATAAATTCTGTTGGTGGAAGATGCAATTTCCCCCATAATGAATTTTAAAGTTGCTTGAATCTTCCTTGAATATTTATGTTGCACCCATGCGAAATTCTATGTTTTGAATTTATTTGAGGTAGTTTAGTTCCGCTGCAATTTCGTTTAAATGCATGAGTGTTATAAATTCGTTTATGCTTGGTTTAGATGTTTTGACTTTTAATGTCTAATTAAAAGTTAGTAGATGTTTTTCATTTTGATATAAAATTGGAAAAATTTGTGCTGACCCCGATGAATTTAATCCTCCGCGGTGCTGGATGAATGTCATATGGACATGAACGAACAATTTTTTGTCCTCTCATGCCCATGTGTAGGACATCTAACCCCAATAATTTAAATCCACTAGAGTAGGATCTAAGTAATCAAAAAATTGTGTTAATGTGTTTGTCCTAAAGGATGGGAAGGGAAAAAAATTGGCTCAGAATCTTTTATGCCACAATTGTATACCACTAATAACTAACAGCCACATGTCAATTTCAATGCATCACATAATATAATTATTTCTTCTCTATCTCTCCATATTGAAACTAACTATTTGGCTAGCGATATTGCCAGAGCACCAATTGTTGGTGCCAGAACAATTTTTTTATTACTCCCTCCATTCAACAATACATGTCTTTTCAGAGAGAATATTTTGTTCCACAATACATATCACTTTAGGAATTTAAGATAAACTTAAATGATATTTTGACATTTTTACCCTTCTTCATTACAAAGAGAGAGAGAAGAAAGATGTATGGGAATTGGAAAAGTAAGAGATGGATTATAGGGAGTTATAAAAAAATTAATTGTTTCTCAAGGAAAATTATGTCCAACTACACTTTTATTTTCCTAAAATTTAGGTTATTAATTGATTCCTTAATCCTTGTGAAAAAAACATTAAATGACATGAAATGTGGAATGGAGGGAGTATTGCTTATTTACCGTTGGTGTTGGATGAAGATGAAGATAGAGTGCAAAGAAGTTAAAAAGTAAAGGGTGGTTTTGATGATTTCCAAAACATCAAGATCAGCTAAGTAAGGAATGTTTAGTGAAATCCCTTGGAAGAATTTTGACCAACTAAGAAGACAAATCAGACGGGTCAAAATCTCTCTTGGTCCAAAAGACTACTGATATGCTGCTGAAGGAAGAAATCAGTTTGGTGGAAATCAGTCGACTCAAATCAGATTTGTTCTAATTGAGATCAGCTAAGTATTTCATCAGACGAGAGAACTCAATCAGCTCAGTGAAGATGATCAGGAAGTCTGCCCAACGGTAATAAATGCACTTGGAGTAATAAATGTTGAAGAAGGAGGGTATTCATGACAAATGATTGAAGAAATCCTCGTATCAGCTTGGTGCATTAAATGCGGCTGACAGAAAGTACAGCAGACTGTACTATAGCAGTTGCAGAGAGCCGTTTCCAGGAAACAGGGACCAGTACTCGAGGATTTGAAGCTTGTCTTTCTTCAACGGAAATTTTTCAAACTGAGAGTATAAACAGTTCAAGAGTTTGAGAGAAGAACAACAACAACACATTATTCTGAGAGAAATTTCAAAGCAGAATTCTTCTAAGTTTCAAGAACAGCTCACTTATCAGCTTAGTCATTTGTTGACAAAAGCCGAAGTTGAAGATCAAAGAAAAACCCATAAATCTGAGTGATTTTGTTAGAGAGTGTTGTGAGGAGTTCTTATCCATCTTTGTGAGTGATAAGACTCTGTAGAATAGGTTATCTTAGTGATTTCCTAGTGCGCACTTGTGGCCGTTTCATTTGTTGATTGGCGCAAGCATTGTATATTGTTAACTGTGTTTTCAAGTATAACCCAAGATCTAAGTGACTTGGAAGAGTGGACTAAAGGATTTAAATCCATATAACCACTATAAAAATTCTGGTGTTTACATTTGCATAAGTTTTCTTGCACATTTCAAAATTGCATAGTTTAACACTTGAATAATTTGTTTAAAGATTTTAAAAGGAGTTCTAAAACTGGGGATAAAATCTTTAAGAGACCAAGTTTACTTGTGAAAAATACTTGATAACATCCGCTGCAAGTATTCTGTTTTAAAACTGATTTCACTCAAATCAGCTAAGTGATTATTAGAAGAGTGGTCAACTTTGATGTTCAAACTTTGTGTGCGATCAGCCTAGTCAGCTTACTGTTCTCAATCAGCTTAGTCTACTGACAGACGACTTGAAAAGTTTTAAAGTCAAAAATTTTTAGAGGTTTATTCACCCTCCCCCCCTCTAGACCTCAACTGGCCACTTGGGACCAACAAGTGGTATCAGAGCAGGTGGTTCATTAGAATCAGCTGCCTGATCAACGAGCTTGATCCGAGTGTTTTTCAAAGGTTTTAAATTCTTTTAAAAAAAAGCATATTTTTGAAAAATCAAAACTTTTTGAAAATGGATTGTATCAGCTATGTTCCCCACATTGGCGGTATGAGCTTTGAAGATTGGAAGATTAGAATGGAAATCTTCCTTGATGCCTATAATGACAAAATGTTCACATGTATCACTAAAGGTCCTTTCAAATTCACCAACACAATAAAGGTTGATGAAGTAGATATTGTGGTGGATAAAAATCTTCAAGAGATGACAGCTGAGGAAATCAAGCTGTACAACCTTGATAAAGTTGGTCGTTTCATCATGACCAAAGCCCTGGATAATGACCGGTTTGACAAAGTCAAGCATTGATTGCAAAGGAAATGTGGGATAAGGTTCGTGACATGAGCGAAGGAAACGATGCCATAAAGGAGCACCAGCTGAGTGTTGCTCTAGAAAAGTTAGACAACTTCAAGGTGAAGTCTTCGGAAACCATTGATCAGATGGATACAAGGTTTACAAGGACGCTGAATGAAGTTCTAAAGCGAGGAAAGACCTTCACTGACAAAAAAATTATTGTCAGAGTACTGAAGGCTCTACCTCCGAAGTTCAACATGAAGGTGACAGCCATGGAAGAATCAAGGGATTTGGGAAAGATCTCTCTTACAGAGTTGTTCTCCGTACTCAAGGCATACGAGTATAAACTGCCAAGAATGGGTATTGAAGAAACCTCAACTTCAGGCCCCACAGCTGCACTAGTTGCTGCTGAAAACCCAAGAAGAACAGCACATAAAAGCAAAGACGTGGACTTATCTGATGAAGCCACACTACTCCATAAGAAGGAGTATACTGCTAGAGACGTTGCATTGCTGATTAACAATTTCAAGAAGTTCTACAAAAGAAAATTGAAGAACAAATACAACAATGCTTCTACTTCTAACCCTACTTCTTCTTCTCATGATAATGATGCTTATAAATCCAGGAAATTGGGACATTTCATCAGAGACTGCCCATATCCTAAAGTTGAAAAGTACACTGAAGAAGAGAAGAGAATCAGAAAGGAGAGAAAACATCAGAAAGGCAAGGTACTGATGGCTGAAGCAGAAAAGCTTGCTGCTATCTACTCGTCTGATTCAGACTCAACACTTCAGAAGAAGAGTCTACTAAAGATGAGAACCCTGCTCTTATCTGTCTGATGGCCAAGGAATCTGATGATTCTGATGATGAGGTAACTCCTCTTGAAAATGAATTATTTAATTCATTTGAGCAAATGGTAGTCAATAATACAAGTCTTGTTGATGCATTTGCAAAGCTTAAGGAAGAGATGACATTGCTAAGAGAGCAAAATAGTTCACTAAAACTTAAGTTTGAATAACCAAAAGAATCAACTGAATATAAACTGCTTGAGAAATAGAATGAATCTTTGAAAGCTGAATGTGAAGTATATAAGGGTAAAATCATGGAACTTGAAAAAGTCATTGAGTCTCATGATAAGTCATCTGTTGCATCCACTCATATGTTTAATAAACAGAAGATGCCTTTAGAACAGGATAAGTTAGGACTGAATCATACTGAAAAGTTCATATCTGCTAACAATAGTAAGGTCATTTTTTATGTTCAGACTACTAAATCTGCTTCACCTGAGAAAGAATTAAAGGAGAAGAAAGCTCCTAAGGCCTTAGAGCAAAGAGCCAAAATTAGAAAAACAGACTGATAAAACTAAATAGCAGAGTCCTAGGAAGTCTGCTGATAAGAGTAAAACCAATCAGACTAGTAATAAAACTAAGTCGTTTGTTAATAAGCAAGCATCTAGTAAACCAAAGAAGCATAAGAACAAGAACAATCAAAATACTTGGTATGGAAATGAGTCATCATATTATGTGCAACCTGCTGCATATCCACCTGTATATCATGCACCTCAATTTCCAGCTTACTATGCATCTTACCCTGCTCATCCAATGCATGCAAATCCTGCTTATCATGCATCTTATCCTGCTTATGAACATCATCCCTATCATAATGATTATCAACATAACATATCTGCTGAATATGATGAAAATAAACATGTTCATGCTCCTGTCAAATCTCAGAAGCCTAAGACTTCAACATCTTGGCAGGGCCGGCCCTGTGGGTAAGCTGCGGATGCGGCCGCTTAGGGCCACTGATTCCGAAGGGCCTCCAATTTTTTTTTATATTAAAATATATATAAATAAAAATCAGAGGAAAAATTATTGCATTCAAAGTGCTTTGCCAACACAAGTTTCGAAAATTTAATTCTGAATATTAGAAGATACTTACACACTTTACACACTTGATGTTGAAGCTTTGTTTGTGAGGCAGAGATGGCGGACAACATAATTGGGGAAGAAGAAGTCTTATGATAGTAAAATAATAAAATAATGTATATGGCCTAAGGGGACGTTTGAAGTCTTTGTTTATTAGTCCATAATATCTATGGGCTAATAAAATAGTAAAATTGGAAATGGGCCCTTCTTAACTTAAGAACGTCAGGAAGCAAATTAAAAAATGCAACGCATCAAGTAATTAGGGACATACGACACAAATTGTAGGCTTTAGAACATGCGGATACCAATTTTTACCACGAATTGAATTTAAAAAAAAACTGTAATTGCAAAAATTGACGGGGATAAATCTAAACAAGAAAATTGCAAACTCTAATTGTGAGTGAAACACACAAGACGTACGTGTGGCATCTTCAAGTTTAATCTTCTCTCTTCATATATATTTTTTCTTTAGGTAAGGGGCTGTATATCTTTCTTTAATACATTATATATTAAGCATATTATTGTAAAGCAAAATTTTGGTTTATGTTTTTCTAAATTTAGAACTTGTTTGTGAATTGTATTTTTTAAATTTTGTTGATAACTATGGGTCCTAGAAAATACATGTCTGGGTATGAAAAATAAAAAATGAAACAATGAGTTGAATAACTTATTCAATATCAAGCATGTAAACTTGATAAGATTATTATTAGCAATAAAAATGCAGTTGGCCTGGGTTCGAGTTCGACTTTAGTTAAAAATTCAGGGAATTAGGACATTCTAAAAGAGGAAACTGAAGTATATATGATTTGAGAAATGAGGGCTTAGTGAACGAAGAAACTAACCTCGTTATTGTTTAATTCATTATTGTTTCTTCTTTAAATAATATGTCAAAAATTAAGGCCACAAATTTGAAGTTGGCTTAGGGCCATTGAAAACTCAGGGCCGGCCCTGCATCTTGGGTTATCAAGGGTGGAACTAATCCTCCAGGACCCTCTCAATAAAGGGTACCTAAAACAATTCTTTTTGTTTTGTAGGTTAGGATTAGGAGTAGGAGTAAAGTAGAGAAAATCTGGTACTTGGACAGTGGATGTTCAAGACACATGTGTGGCAACATACATGAGCTGACTGATGTTGTTACTGTAGACGGTCCTAATGTAACATTTGGAGACAGCAAAGAAGGCAAGATTGTTGCGTGTGGAAAGATAATCAAAGGCAATATTGAGATATCTGACGTCTCTTATGTTAAAGGCCTCAAATACAATTTGCTGAGCATAAGTCAATTTTATGAAAAAGGATTTTCAGTTATCTTCTCATCAGATAAGTGCTATGTTGAACAGATCGGTACAAAGAAGGTCATCTTATCTAGAAGACGACAAGGAAATGTCTACATAGTCGACTGGAATTCTGTGGACAAGAATTCAAATGTTTGTTTGGTGGCATCTACACCAAGTGAAATTAGTTGGCTGTGGCATAAAAGGATGAATCACGTAAATTTCAAGACCATAAACAGATTAATCAAGAATGATCTGGTAGAAGGAATTCCGAAAACAGTCATGAGCAAGGACAAGCTCTGTGACGCCTGTCAGAAGAGTAAACAAATCAAGTCATCTTTCAAGAACAAGAAGCACTAATCTTCTACAAGGATTTTGGAGCTGCTACATATGGACTTATTTGGACCCATTGATCCAATCAGCAATGGTGGGAAGAAATAATACCTAGCTGTTGTGGATGACTATTCAATATACACTTGGGTAATTTTCATGAAGAAGAAAAGTGAAACCAATGAGTATCTTACTAATCTGATGGAACTGATCCAGAATGAGAAAAGTATGAAGATATTAAAGATCAGATCAGATAGAGGAACTGAGTTCACAAACTCCACTGTTGAAGAGGATTGTAACATCAGAGGCATCAGTCATGAGTACTCTGCTGCCAGAACCCCTCAACAAAATGAGTTGTTGAAAGGAGAAACAGAACTCTAAAAGAAGCTACCAGAACCATGATAGTTGAATCAAAGTTGCCCCAAAGATTCTAGTCAGAAGTCATAATGAACAAAAATCAAAAAAAGACTCCATATGAAGTTTGGAACAACAGGAAGACAAATATTCATTACTTTAAAAAATTTGGTTGTAAATGCTTTGTTTTAAATAATGGGAAAAATCACCTTACTGCTTTTGCAGAAAAGGCTGATTAAGCTGTTTTTGTAGGTTACTCTACTGTTAGTAAAACTTACAGAGTCTTTAACAAAAGAACTTTACTTGTAGAAGAATCTATCCATATAGTATTTGATGAACCAAATCAATCCTCCGAAAAGAATCAAAGTACTAATCCAAATCTGTCTACTGATTTTCAGAAATTGAGTGTTGAAAGAAATGAAGAATATGTTCCCATCATACTACCTGATCTCAACTCAGCTGCTAACTCAAATGCTATTCAAAATCAGCCTGCTAATTGTCTAACAGACGAGTTGCAAACAGCTGACAGACCAGAGACTGTTCAACAGACTACTACTGGAACTCCAACAGTAGTGTTGCAAGATCAACTTAGAGGACAACATCCAGATTTGCAACCTGATCTCAGATGGCTCAAGAATCATCCACCAGAATTAGTGATTGGTGATCATTTGGATAGAGTAAAGACAAGAATAGTTGCAGCAAATGATGCAATGTTTGTCAGCTTCCTATCCCAAATTGAGCCCAAACAGATTGAAGAAGCTCTTAGTGATTCTAACTGGATTGAAGCTATGCAAGAAGAGCTAAATCAATTTGAGAGAAATGAAGTCTAGTACTTAGTTCCTAGACCAAGTCATCAAAGAGTAATTGGCATTAAGTGGGTATTCAGGAACAAGATGAATGAGGATGGAATTGTCACCAGAAATAAAGCAAGATTAGTGGCCAAGGGTTACTGCCATGAAGAAGGCGTTGACTTTGATGAAACATTTGCACCAGTAGCAAGACTAGAAGCAATCAGTGTTTCTTGCCTATGCTGCTCACAAGAACTTCATTGTCTATCAGATCGATGTGAAGTCTGCCTTTCTCAATGGAGAATTGCAAGAAGAAGTATATGTTGAACAACCACCTGGATTTGAATCATACAAAGAAGAAGACAAGGTGTATCGTCTGAAGAAAGCTCTCTATGGACTGAAATAGGCTCCAAGAGCATGGTATGACACTTTATCTGATTTTCTTTTAATTAAAGGATTTCGAAAAGGTAAAGTAGATAAAACTTTGTTCACTGTTGAATGGGAGGATCATATATTACTTGTGCAAATATATGTAGACGATATTATTTTTGGTTCAACAAACCAACAGATGTGTGAGAAGTTCTCCAAGATGATGCAGAACAAATTTGAAATGAGCATGATGGGTGAACTAAATTATTTTCTTGGTTTGCAAGTTAGACAGTTGTCTGATAGAATATTCATCAACCAACCTAAATACACAAAAGATCTGTTCAAGAAATTTGGCATGGAAACTAGCTCTACTGTTAGTATTCCCATGTTTACTGGACGTCGTTTGGATAAAGATGAAGATGGCAAATCAGTGGATATGACCAAATACAGAGGCATAATAGGGTAACTGTTATATCTAACAGCTAGCAGACCAGATATTATGTATTATGTTGGGGTTTGTGCAAGATATCAATCAAATCCTAAAGAATCTCATCTCTTACTTGCCAAGAGGATACTTAGATACCTTAAAGGCACTCAAGAATTGGGGTTGTGGTATCCCAGAGAATCTGGATTTGAACTTATAGGTTATTCTGATTCTGACCTTGCTGGCTGCAAGATTGATAGGAAGAGTACTACTGGCGCCTGTCAATTTTTAGGTAGTCGTTTGATCTCATGGATGAGTAAGAAGCAGACTTCAGTATCTATCTCTACTGCTGAAGCTGAATACATTGCTGCTGGAGCATGTTGTGCACAAATACTTTGGTTGAAGCATCAACTTGAGGATTACAACATAAAGATCAGTGGAATCCCAATCTACTGTGATAATACAAGTATCATCTCCCTTACTCAGAATACTACAAGACATTCAAGGACTAAACATATTGAAATCAAGCATCATTTTATCAGAGATCATGTGGAAAAGGGAAATGTCATCATTGAATATGTTCATACTGACAATCAGATTGCTGACATCTTCACCAAACCACTAAGTGATGCAAGGTTTTCAACTCTAAGAGCTGAACTAGGACTACTAAATTTGGATGCATAAGCTGAGGAGAAACTCATCAGAAGACTTGAGCTCACCACCTTACTCATCTTATCATCTTCAAGGTTAACTTTCAACATACTAGTTAACTGATGGATTCTTGAAGTCAGGGGGAACGTGTAAGACTAGCGGTACTTCTGATTAAAGGATGAAATTTGTTGATGAAAGTTAGTTGAAGTTATGTGTTCAACACAAAAGTTCTTAATTCTTGAAGATTGAAGATTAATTTATCTAGCTGGATTGACAAACAACAGAGGAAGATTACTAGCTATTGGCTTTCACTAGTAAATTCTGTTTTCAGAACACTCGTCTGTCAGATAAGTTACATTTTACTCATCTGATATTTTGTACAAGTGTTGCACTTAAACAGCTATTTTAAAACACGCTTTTACAATAGAGACTAGGTCGGTTCACATTCTCGTCAGTCATTTAATGTTTTTTTTGAATTTTCAAACCCGCGTATCTCGCCCCACGATCGTATCTGACAGATTACTGATCTAACGGTTCGCGTGAAAAATGGAAATCGAAGCGTCTTCACATCTATAAATCCATATCTGATCATCTTACTGTACGCACCCTCAAATTTCAAAGCATTCAAAGAGAATTTTTGTTTTCTTTCCTACTGCAAATCTACTCTCTTTTCTCTAATCTTTTCAGAAAAATCTTCATGGAATCCAAAGAAGAAGGAAGGTATCTCATTTATTCAACCTTCCACACAACTGGAACTACATTGATGAAGAAAATTCTTGAAAAGTTTAAGGCCGTGAATCTGGTAACTTTCATGGAAGCACATGAGGACATGGTATACAATGATAAAATTATGGAATACTCTATGGTTAGTCTGGTAAACCTAACTTTGAGAAGAAAGAGATAAACGCTAGAGTTGGAGGAGTTGAATATGCATCACTCCTGCCCTATTGAGTGAGAAGTATGGTTTGCCCATGAAGGGAAGAACAGACATCACTGCCTTGGCTGAGCCAGAAGAAGCAAACTTCTGGAATATTTGTGCAAAGGAAGGAGAAATCCTTGCTGGAAACATAAAGAAGAATCAGCTGAAGGATGAATATCAGCGGATGGCTGATATGTTTGCTAAGATCATTGAGAACTGCACATTCTCACTTAACAGTATACCTATGAAGAGGTATCATGCCATGATCGCAGTTCACTATGGAATGATAGTGAACTGGGCTACTTTTGTATGGTATATTATGGCTGAACACATCACGAAAGGGAATACATATCATAAGATATTCCGCAGCCATCTGTTCACTAGTCTTGGCTGTGGAATGACTCATGGAAAAGCCATTCATCCTGCAAAGGCCATGCATGTCTATCTAGTTGTTAAAGAGCAACCCAAAAGGAAAGTTTTTGATGCACCTAAGAAGACAACTGCTGCAAAGAAAAAGAGAAGCAATGCACCTGCTTCAAAGCCTTCTGTTCAAACAGCTGACCCAACTGCTGAAGCCAGAACATAAGAAAATACTGAGAAAATTGTTGATGAGGCCATCATAGCTCAGACAACAAAGGAATTTGAAGATGCTGCTTACGGTTCTCCATCCAGAACCATTTATGCTGAGAAGCTACTGGAAAATGTTGCTGCAAGAACAAGAAGTCAACTTAGAGACACAGCAACTTCCAGACCCTTTCAAGTAAAAGTGGTTCATACTAAGGCCACTGTTAGAAAGAGAATGACCGTTGTGTCATCTCCCACTGAGTTTTTTGACTTAGTTAGGCAAAGTCCTCTATCAGCAGAGAGGCCTGCTGGAGCAGAAGAGAAGTCTGCTGCCAAGGAGCCAGCTGATGATAAAGTTATTCAACAGACTGCCTCAAACGCTCCAACAGCTGAGGTTAACCAACCTCAAGATTATCCAGACGTGCAGATCATCGAACCCATTGCAGATGCACCGATTGCAACTGCTGCCCCTGAACGTGCTGCTGCTGAACAAGCTCAGACAACTGGCAAGAAAAAGAGGAAAAGAATTGTAAAGAAAAAGGTGTTTGCTGCTGAGAAGAAAAATAGGGAAGAAGCAGAGCAACGAAAAAGGGATGATGAAGAGTTCAGAAAAGTCGTAGAACTGAGCAAAGCTGAAGCTGAAAAAGCTGCTCAGAGGAAGAAGTTGACTGATGCTGAACTCAAAGCAAAGGAGGATAAAGATATGGCAAAATCATTGGAGCTTAGCAAGAAGGATGCTCATGGTCCGCACAGGGCTGGAGGCATCAAAATTGGCAAATCAATGAATGCCAGACAGATCCTACCTTCTGGCCAGACACAGGAAAAAGCCGTTTGCGGTAAAGTGGGCCTTGGACATTGTTAAGACTAACCTACTTGCCTTTGACAGATTTGAAGCAGTCTTGGAAGACTTTGACCACAAGCTGCATCAAAGAACTCTGTTTCTCCAAGAGAAGATCAGATACATGAAATGGAGAAACTATAGAATTAGCAAATCTGTTGAAGAAATCCAATCCTGGAAAGAGTTTGTTGATGAGGAAAAATGGGTCCTTAGCTGGCTGCACACTTCTTCAATTACTCAAGCCTTGGATCCAAAACGTGTGCGTGATGTTTTCCATGGTTATGCAAGAGGGATTGTTGCTAAGGAAGCTGAAACCATAAAAAACGCACTGCCAGCCAAACGAAGAAGAGATGACCCTGTTTAAAGGGCTGTGCAAATCGCAATGTACACGGCTTTAGAGAAGTAGGCTGACCGTTCCAGATATGATCAAGGTTCTCCTAGTGATCTGCCCACCCTACCAAGTGTTCAACATATAACATTTGGCTCTGAAGTTAGACAGTACCAGGAGCAATCAAAAGTAAAGGCACATGCACAAGGAAAAATGCCTACTACTAGACTGATCCATCAGACAACTGTTGTATCTGAAGATGGAACTCCTGAAGCTGTCAAAGTTGAAGAACAGACTGCTGTCCAAACGCCTTCAGCACCAGTCCAAGCAGGAGATGAAGCTGTTCTAGAAGATATCCCTGTCCACCAGGAAAATCAATCTGCCTCAACCTCCATTCCTACAGCTGACATGCACTCGTCACTAATGGAATCCTTTCAAATGATGCTCGAAAACTCTCTTAAGGAGATGGAAGAAAGGAATAGGTTGCTGATGAAGCCGATGCAGGAAGAGAATGCTAAGATGGTGAGAGAAGCCACTGACAACTTTCCTCTACCACAGGACAATTCCTTGATACTGACACAAAATCTGATCAACTTGAATAAGAATGTTGAAGACGTTAAAGCTGATGTAAATCACCTTCACGCAACTCTTCAGAGAAATGAGTCAGATATTGCTGGTCTGACAAGAACCTTCAAACAAGTTTTAGAAGCAGATACGGAGAAGAATTTTCTTTTTGTTAGGGAAATTGAATCCACAGCCAATAAGGTTCATGAAGAAATCTCCACACTTCAACTTAATGTTGATTGTGTCAATGATCAAGCTGGCATCATCAAATCTACTCAAATTCGTCATACTGCTCAACTGAACATTGTGGATCAGAACATTTGAAGACTTTATGCTGTTGTTGAACTCGACCCTGCTGATGATGACAAAAAGGGGGAAGAGAAATCAGCTACAGGGACTGCTCAAGCTACTGCTCAAAAGGGCTCTGCTGCCCAAGAAAAACCAACTGAAGAGTCAGAGAAACCGGTACTTGAAAAGAAAGCTGGAGATGAAGAAGTTGCTAAGGAGACTGATGAGCAACAAGCTGCTGAAGAGGAAGAAGCCAAGGAAACAGCAAAATCTGACAAGGAGATTGCTGCTACCAAGGATACACCTAATGAGCAACTTGATCCCTATGTGAAATACAAGAACTTAGAACGACTTAAGAGAAGGATTGATGAAGTAGACCGCTAGTTAAAAATGGAAGCTGCGAACAAAAATCTGGCTCCTGAGTATGAAAATGATGAAGATGAAGAGAGCTTTGATGAAGAAGAGGATGAAGAAGATGAGGAAGAAGAAGAAGAAGAATTCAGTTAAGAAACTGATAGCTAGACTAGAGTGCAAAGAAGTTAAAAAGTTAAGAGAGGTTTTAATGATTTCCAAAACATCAAGATCAGCTAAGTAAGAAATGCTTATTGAAATTCCTTAGAAGAATTTTGACCAACTAAGAAGACAAATCAGACGGGTCAAAATCTCTCTTGGTCCAAAAGACTACTGATCTGCTGCTAAAGGAAGAAATCAGTTTGGTGGAAATCAGCCGACTCAAATCAGATTTGTTCTAATTGAGATCAGATAAGTACTTCATCAGACGAGAGAACTCAATCAGGTCAGTGGAGATGATCAGGAAGTCTGCCCAACAGTAATAAATGCACTTGGAGTAATAAATGTTGAAGAATGAGGGTATTTATGACAAATGATTGAAGAAATCCTCGTATCAGCTTGGTGCATTAAATGCGGCTGACAGTAAGTACATCAGACTGTACTATAGCAGTTGCAGAGAGCCGTTTCCAGGAAACAGGGACCAGTACTCAAGGATTTGAAGCTTGTCTTTCTTCAACGGACATTTTTCAAACTGAGAGTATAAATAGTTCAAGAGTTTGAGAGAAGAACAATAACAACACATTGTTCTGAGAGAAATTTCGAAGCAGAATTCTTCTAAATTTCAAGAACTCAAGAACAATTCACTTATCAGCTTAGTCATTTGTTGACAAAAGCCGAAATTGAAGATCAAAGAAAAACCCATAAATCTGAGTGATTTTGTTAGAGAGTGTTGTGAGGAGTTCTTATCCATCTTTGTGAGTGATAAGACTCTGTAGAATAGGTTATCTTAGTGATTTCCTAGTGCGCACTTGTGGCCGTTTCATTTGTTGATTGGCGCAAGCATTGTATACTGTTAACTGTGTGTTTTCTAGTTAACCCAAGATCTAAGTAACTTGGAAGAGTGGACTAAAGGATTTAAATCCATATAACCACTAAAAAAATTCTGGTGTTTACATTTGCATAAGTTTTCTTGCACATTTCAAAATTGCATAGTTTAACACTTGAATCATTTGTTTAAAGATTTTAAAAGGAGTTTTAAAACTGGGGATAATATCTTTAAGAGACTAAGTTTACTTGTGAAAAACACTTGATAACATACGCTGCAAGTATTCTGTTTTAAAACTGATTTCACTTAAATCAGCTAAGTGATTATTAGAAGAGTGGTCAACTTTGTTGTTCAAACTTTGTGTGCGATCAGCCTAGTCAGCTTACTGTTCTCGATCAGCTTAGTCTGCTGATAGACGACTTGAAAAGTTTTAAAGTCTAAAATTTTTAGAGGTCTATTCACCTCCCCTCCCTCTAGACCTCAACTGACTACTTGGAACCAATAAGTTGTTTGTTTTCTATGGTTGAGTAAAAAAAGGAAAATAATTAATGCTCTCATTCACTTCTTTTGCTTTCCCGAGTTATCCCTGAAATAAATTTACGCAAATAATACCGGTAATTAAAATTTTAATTTTTGTCATGTTTCTAATTATCGTCATTTACTTATTCCAACATTATAATATCTAAAAAAAGCTTATATATGTATACATTATTTTAAGATGATGTGATTATATATACTGAATCAATTATGATGAATTATATATACTGGTTATTGAACTATATATATTGAATTACTTATACTTTTAGATTTAGTATCTTGATATTCTACAAGAGTACAAAAGAGCTTAATAGGGTCGAACACTACATTGTTAAAATTTGGTTTAATTTTAATATCGAGTCTAAAATTATATTGAACTTTGTTTGATTTTTAAACAAATTGACTATAACCATCTAATTGAGTTGAACTTGAAATGCTTAAGATTTTTACATGTATATAGTCATTTTTAAACATATCAAGTCGAACTCGAATTAAGTTTAAAAGTTACGAAACAAGAATATTATTCAATTTTAATTTAAATGTAAATAAATTGAACTCAAATAGTATTTTAACAATTGAACCACATTCGAATATCAAATACAATCCCCAATAAAAATTTATATGCAGTAGAAACAATAAAAACAAAAAAAAAATCAAAAGTATCATGTGATTATGAAGAATTAAGAAATGAGTTGAAGTTGTCACATCCTTGACATTTTAACTGGGGGGTTTTTAGGGTGCCGTTGTGTTAGGTTCCGTTAATTTATCGTTGTGTATCACATTATATGGTATAACTTACATGTAACAGTACATATTTACATTACATAGTATTAACCTCATATATTTAGTATGACCCCACATCATGTAGTATTTATTTCAAATTAATATTAATCCTTTATATTTAGTATGATCCCATATCATGTAGTATGTATACCAAATTAGGTGGTAATACCACGCAATGTATATCACATTCTATGGTATAAATTATATATGACAGTACGGGCTCACATTACATAGTATTAACCTCATATATTCAATATAACCACACATCATGTAGTATGTATTCCACATCAAGTGGTACCATGCAATTTGTATCACATTCTATGTTGTAACTCACGTGTGACAATACATGTTCACATTACATAGTGTTAATCCATATATTTAGTATGACCCCTCATTATGTAGTATTTATTCCATATAATGTGGTATTACAATGAAATGTGTATCACATTCTATGGTATAATTAACAAGTGATAGTACGAGGACACATTACGTAGTATTAACCAAATATATTTAATATGATCCCACGTCATGTAGTATTTTATTCTATATTAGGTGATTTATGCAATTTTTCTAAAGTTAATATTAATTATTCAAAAAAAATTTACATACCATTTATTTTAAAATATTATTGTAACATTCATTTATTTATTTTCATAATAATTTATTAGAAAATAATGTACTATTTGATGTTACTAAATATATAATATAGTATCATTTGTTGTGGTTTAGTACTACTTATTGTGGTAATATTATTATGACATGTCTTATTTCTATTGGTTATAACTTATAATTAGCGGCACCTAACGTAGCGGCACCCTAGAATTTTCCTTTAATTGGAGATGATAGTTGATAATGGAAAGTAAATATTTACAATATATTAGAGAGAGAATGTTGACATAATTATGGAGTTAGATTTAAGTCAAACTTAATTAGTATCCAATAATAGGGGTAAATTTGGAAAATAATTAAATTTGCTTTAGCAACAATAATTATTGCCCTGACAATATCTCTAGTGTAACTATTTATTCAGATCTAAATTGATTTTTGATTTTTGGGTCTTGAATTCCTTCGTGATGTTTCAATAAAAATTTTGCTGGGCACCCTAATTAAATAAGTTTATTATCATATTGAAATTAATTATTTAAAAATCTGAAGTAACTTTTGGATCTTCAATTCTTGTACCCTTGTTCATTGAAAAATCCTCAATTCAATTAATCTGTTTGCTCTAAATGGTGTTGGCTTGCCTCGATGTACAATAGGCTCTATGTAATTGACTCGATGTAAAATAAAACAAGTGTAGGACGTGCCAGTGTATGTGTGTGCAAACATAACGGTTTAAAATGGACATAATATGATGAATATGAAATATAAATCAATGTCCTGGCAATGCTCTGACTTCTAATCAATTTATTGTGGTGAAGTAGGCAAACTCTACCCCTTATTTTTTTCCATGCCTGCTTGGCCGCAGAACTTAACAATTTATGATAATCTTTATTAAAATGCCAAACTTTATAACCAATCAGTGTATCACTCGATATATTAAAACATTTATAGAAAAATTGGTTATTGTGTTGTGTGTCAAGCAATCTAAGACATGTCGACCTAATTTAAAACATGAACTAACATATAACAATTTAACAACAAAGACATATTAAAATCACTTGATAAAAATTTACTTATAAATAAAATCAGGAGATGAAGGCAAAATACCTCAATATATTAAATAAACATAGAGTTGATAAATGAAATCTAACCAAATACATTTTCTTTGTTTACAAACCTGACATAGTATGAAATATCATAATTAAACTCCTTTGTTGGCATCAGTGTTAGATTATTTAGTTTGTGAAGAATGACTCCTTGATTGGCAGGGAACCGCCATCTGAGATGATATGCAATAATTATCTTGTTGACATGAAAGTAACATTACTGGCAGGTGGCTACCATCGATGGAGCACTCAACCTTGACAGGTGGCTACCAATCGAGCTCCTAACCAGTAGGTGGCCACTGAAAATGGCATCTGTCGAGGAGGTGGCCACTCGGCAGATAGTTATCAGCCAGATGGCTATCAAACAACAAGCAGGTGACTACTTGATAAATAAATCATATCAGTACGTGGGTACTTACATAAGAGGTTGTAGCTCACAATTGGCTTCATGTGCAAAGTTGCCGACTTAGAGAGGCATTGTGCCTAATTCAGTGAAGATTTGATTGATTGAGAGTGCGTGTAATGATGCCCTTGTCTTCTATTTGTAGCCTCATTCTCCTGATAGTTATTTCTACTGATGTTGTTTGCCCACTTCTTCCACTTCCTCATTTTTAGGCATGATCTCCACTACTTTGACAGTTGCTTTCACCCATGTCTAATCTCCTGACGGTTGTTGCTCCTGGAACTGAATTTTGTGTTCACACTTGAGTGGTTATTTTCAACACATGTGTAACCTCCTTTGAGATATTTTAGAGAGTTGGTTAAGATTAATTTATCCATTATTTTCCTCCAAATATGGCCATTTTGTACTTGATATGGCTCTTAATTAAATTAATATTAGCCTAAAACACGTGCTATGCACGATTCAAATATACTAAAAAAGAACAAAAAATTATCTTTAAATAAAAAGCACTAAAGGACATACAATCTTAAACTAATAGTCGTGTTGTATAAATCAAAATTAACAGTTAATGATTGTCATTCATAAAATCAAATATTTAAAGCATAAGTTCTTGATTCGTTTAAAAATTAACACCTTGTTTGTTATGTCTTTGATGAATTTTTTTGACACTTTTGAAGATTAAAACAAATAAATATTTTTTAGTTCTAGAGATTATATCTCTTCTTTATATTTAGTCACATTAACCTAAAAACACAAACAAACTAATAATGAAACTTCTTTTATTATTTTTATTTAAATAGTGCTTATGGAATTTGTTTTTGGAAAATCTTTTTATTTGGGAGTAAGTTAAAATTAATTATTAAGCTCACAAAGAGCTACGTATATCTAAATCGAGGTGTAATACTACTACTCATATTTTCGTAGTTGGTATAAAAAATAAAATAGATGTAGATGTAAAGCTAGGGAAAAAAAAAACGATATAAATTCTTAAAATAGGATATTAGTATATTACAAAAATTAAGATCAACAAAAATAAGAAAATACAAGAAAAAAAAAAAAAAACAAACAAACAAACAAACAAACAAAACAAACAAAACAAAACAAATTGAAGCTACATGATTTAAAGATATTAATCAACCTTTAGAGGTCACATATATGCTATATTTGTGTAAAATGAAAAAGGAAATTAAAATTTTAATTAGCTATTATTTGTACAATAAATATACTAAAATAATGAAGAAATTCAATGTGTGATAATTCAATGAACAAATATAAAAAATTTAAATATGAATCACCTTTCATCATAGTTCGAAAAATATGATGTTCAAGTACAATTACTAATTAATACATATATTTATTAAGAAAATATGAAGTTAAATATTATGGCAAAATACTAAGAGGTAAGATGCAAATAATCTACACATATGAAGTATTCCATGATAATAAAAATACAATCAAATAAACCCAAAACATAAAAATCATATACAAAAATCAAAAAACGATAAACATATATGAAATTTAACTGAATAAACATAGAGTAGAAAATAATACAATTGATATTAAAATATGCATGTTTCTATCACATAAGATCATAAAATTTTACAAAAGAAAAAAAAAATATATTATTTCTATAAAAAAAAAATATACAAACACACACTAAATTAAAATATAAAAACCTTGTACAACATGATATTATAATCAAAAAATGAGAAAAAAGTATTTATATAATTTCATATGGAAGGAACATATGATATATGAAAAAATACATAAAAATTAAAAGTTCAACTGAAACTATTTAAAGTTTAAAACAAATTAATCAGCTCGATTTGTTTATCTCACAAGACCAAAAGATGAAAATTAAAAAAAAAAAAAAAAAAACGCAATGAAATAATAAAATACAATTAAATAAATCCAAAACATAAAAATCTTGTATGGAAATTAATAAACTATATATATATGAAATTTAACTGAATAAACATAGAGTAAAAAAGAATACAAAAGATATTAAAATATGCGTGTTTTTATCACATAAGATCATAAAATTTCACAAAAGAAAAAAAAATTAAATTATTTCTATAAAAAAAATACAAACATACACTAAATTAAAATATAAAAACTTTGTACAACATGATATTATTAGTCATAAAAAAAAGAGAAAAAAGACAATAAAATTAAAAGTTTTAAGCAAATTAGTCAGCTCGATTTGTTTATCTCACAAGATCAAAAGATGAAAACTAAAAAAAACCGCAATGAAATAATAAAATACAATTAAAAAAGCCCAAAACATAAAATCTTGTACGAAAATTAGTAAATAATAAATAAATATTTAATTTAACTGAATCAACATATAATATAAAAGAAAGCAAAAGATATTAAAAAAACTCATGTTTTTATCACATAATATCATAAAATTGTACAAAAGAAAAAAAATTAAATTATTTCTACAAAAAAAAAAAATGATACAAACACACACTAAATTAAAATATAAAAAATTTGTACAACATGATATTACAATCATAAAAAGACAGAAAAATCGAAAGCTTATCACGTATGATCATAAAACTAAAAAAAAATTATTTCTATAACAAAAACAATAAAATACAAATAAACACGAAATTAAAATATAAAACCTTGTATAATCGTAAGAAATAAAAAGAAGAATAGAAAAATTGAAAGCTTCAAAGCTTCTCAAGTCATAGTTATGAAGAAGAAAATTAAAACCATGACTTTCATGGAAGAACCAAAGAGAATATGATATCCAATATTCAAGAAAAGATTAATATAAAAGAAACATCCTTATGGAAGATAGCTGTAGCTTATTTAGGGGAGAAATTTTAGGAATTAATAAAGTTTTCTCTTATTTTTTAGGTGAAACTATATATGGGAGTATGCATATACATGATTAGTACTAATTGACATGAATTATGCAGATTATCGATATTATTACCTAAATGATGATATGTACAATATAAATTCATATAATAATTTCAACCAATCAAAAGTTTTTCACAAAATAAAATAATTCAAAACTCTAGAAAAATAGAATTTTAGTCAAAACACTCAATTGGAGTCAACACCCACCCTTCAAATATATATGGGGCCGTTTGGTAGGGTATATGGGATTAAGGTGGATTAGATTGGAGCCGGATTGAAGGCCATATTAAAAATATGTTTGGTAGACTTGATTGAATGCTTCCATGTTAATTGTGAATTGATATAAATTTTAATTTGTGATTTATTTATGTATAATGTGTTTCCATTTTAGAGATTTGAGAATAATTTATGATATGTTAAAAGGAAAATATGCAAATTTTAGGTTATTAGTGATATTTTACCTTATACATATTCACTCGGATTAACTAATCCACCCATGAGTGGGTGATTATAATCTAGTCTTAATACCGGGTCATAAGGATTTAATCTATTTGACCCGGTATTAGAGCAATGCCACCAAACAATGTATTAGCCCATATTAACTCATATAATATGACATAATACCCCTTATTAGGTCCTACCAAACGGCTCTATATGTATTAGATTAAATTAGATTAGATAGATTAGATTAAATTAGATTAGATTTCTATTAACTTAATTAATCAATAGTGTTGTATTTTTGGCCAACTTCTCGATCTCATTAATTAGACCGTTAACTAGTTGGTCCCTCGTTCGCATTGACGTTAGTGGGACAATTTATCCTTTATTTAGGTTTTTCCGTGGTTTGACCTGTTTACTTGTTTAAAGTTAAACTATTGAGGCTAGCCTCATTGGACATATTTATATTTCGGCCCTATTGTCTATCAATATTTTCGATTATCAAGCTGATCATTTTTTGTCGGGCCATTATTAGCCTGATACACATTAAAATTATATAGGGTATAAACACATACTCAAACTAATAATTTAAAAATGATTTTGGAGTCCATGAATCCACATATGATATTTTATTGAAAATTCTGCTGGTTACTTAATTCAATAAATTTCTTCTTGTACATTTGTATCTACTGTTTTCCGTTGTTTTTCCGACGCAAAAATTGTGGGCAGCATCGTTTTTTCTTTAAACATATCTTAATCGACTAGTAGGAACTTGAAGTCCCTATTAAATTTGTAAGGAACAACATTATTTAATTCAAAAACCCAAAATTTAAGAAAATTAAATTAATTTTCTAATTTTCGTTGGCTTTCAATTGGATATAGAGAATTTGATGTTAACATTAAAATTTGATTGAATATAGGGATCTCAACAATGAAAATTTAGATGTTAAAACTGGGGACATATAATTAGAATTTGATGTTAAAATTAAAATTTGATTGGGTATAGGGATCTCAAGAATGAAAATTAGATGTTAATACGGGAAGTTGGAGATAGAGAAGATGATAGGAGAAATGAGAAATAATCTAGTGTGATGCATGTCAAGTAAGTCTTACATGTGGCAGTTAATTATTAGTGATACGTAAGTGTGATACATAATTTTGGTGTAAAAAAGAAAAGGATAAACTTTTTAAAATCAACGAATCTTATGGATTTTTTCTACACAAAGTTGATACATAATTTCTATTTTTATTTTTAAAATGAGGGGTTTGAGTTTTTTTTAATTTGAGGGTGTTAAGTGTTATTTATGTGTTTCGGGGTGCAAAGTGTTCATTTATTGTGTTTTGGGGGTGCAAGTTGCTGATTTATTCTTAATTCGAGGGTGTTAAGAAATTTTTAAATTCTTAATCGGCACGAGATTCGTATCTTCATTCTAACAATCTAATTTTCCAAATTTTTATTGTAATTGTTTGAAACATGCACCAGTTTGTATGACATTGACGATAAAAATTTGTTCAAAAGTTTACTTGTTGTGATAGTTGGAACTTGGAATGGAAGTAATATCTCAATTTTTATTGTGAATTTTATAAGTTTGAATTTATGAATTGTGATAAACATGAATGGAGCCTCAATTCATGAATTATTACCTCCAGGTTTTTTCTTTATTACTTCCAAGTTTCTTTTTTGGAGCCTTAATTCATGAATGGAGCCTCAAGTTTTCTTTAATTTGGTGTGATAAATTATTCATCCAAGTGTAAATTTTTTTTTTTTGAGAACCATACAAGTGTAAATTTGAATTTCATAGAATTGAATTACAGAAGAAAAATGGATATGAATGCAATTTTATCAAATGGGTTAATAACTTGAGGTTGGTCTATAATTACTGTTCTATATAAAATGGGCATGTATCCATTTTCGACCGAATTATTCTGCGGTGTATTTAATTTGTTTTGAGCAATACATTAATTTTCTTTACTTTAAGAAATACTATGAACTCATTGATGCGTTTTACAACAAACATTTGCAATTGCTACTGTTAAATAATTTGTGATTCAAATTAATTAAAATTACTCATTTAATTTTTTATAATAAAATTGGTGGGACTACAATTATTTGATAGGACATATCATACCATATAAAAGCCTATATCTTAATTGGGTTTCAGACTTTAGACGTCTTCTCCCCTCTATGAATTGGTTTCTCATTTAAAAGTGAAAAGTTCTCTTTGAAGAGTTGTCTCTTCAAATTAGAACGTTAATGACTTTTTGATTTTAGAATTTCCTCTATAAATACCAATCTTTCTCCCCAATTCAAGACACAGAAAACTACTCATCTTTCTTCAAAGATTCAATACTACTTATTTATCTTCCTAAAAGAAAAATCATAGCAAATAGTTTTGAATATTATCTCAAAAAAGGTTTGGGTCATAGATTATTAAAAAAGGCGATTGTGGGCTATTCGAGTTCGTGTGATTCTCTTGTTCGAGTGCACGTCAAAAAGTCCTGAAGGTTCGTTGTATTTTGGGAATAGACGACGATTGAGTTTGCACCGGGGCAGCGGCGAATTCTATTCTAAAGGGAGTGCGTTGCACGCCTCGAACCGGGTTTTTCCATTACATCCCTCTTATAATTATTATTATCATATAAAGTAAATTAAAAATTTTGGTGTTGGTATTGTGTGAATTTGCTGTTTTCTGTTTCTAGAACTAACAATTTTAGAATAGAATTTATTTGCCGAATTGATAAGCCAAGTGACTAATAAACTGAATTGATTGAATAAAATTCTTGCACGGAATCTGTTTGATAGAATCTCTATAGAAGTGGGTTGAGTAAAATTAAGTTATAAAGTGTTTTTAGCTTACTAGTTTTGATAATTAGAAAATGGGCATTAATGATGAACAAAGCTCTATAAAACCTGAAAAATTTAATGGGTATAATTTTCATAGGTGGCAAAAACAAATGCGTTATTGGTTAATTTCCCTGGGGTTGTTTTCAGTAATCACTAATCCTAATACATCTAAAGAAAAAACTAATGATGGTGATACATCTAGTGAGTTAGTAGATAAAGATTACTTGTGTCATGGTCGTATACTTTCTGCCTTGTCAAATGTCTTATATGACATTTATCACTCTAATGATACCGCTAAGGAACTTTGGGATGCACTAGAAAGAAAATATGGTAAAGAAGATGAAGGTCTAGATAACTATGTAATTGGATGACACTTAAGCTTTAAAATGACTGATGACAAATCAATTGTACAACAAGCTCAAGATCTTCAAGCTATCTATGAAGAATTAGGCCAAAGGAATATTAAGGTTGATGAAAAGTTTCTCATTCATACTATAATTGAAAAACTTCCTTCTTCGTGGCAATCCGTTGCCAGTTCACTTAGGCATAAACGTGAAGCCATGAATGAGTCTTGATAATTTGATGGTTTCTCTTCAAATAGATGAAAGACAAAAAGAAAAGGAAAAATTAGCGCGTAGTGATTTCAATAGTGCTAATCTCATTGAGGGAAACAAGAGAAATAACTCCAAGAAAAAAGGAAATAAAAAGTATAATGATAACTTAAAAGCCAAAGGTGATATTAATAAAAATAATAATAATAATAATAATAATAATAATAATAATAATGAGAGGGGATGTTTTGTTTGCGGAAAACCCGGGCATTTTGCGAGGCATTGTAGGTATCGCAAAGACAAGAATATGAAAGCACAAGAAGGATAAATGAAACAAGCTAATGTGGTTGTTGCCGGTACCAATGATGGAACCGATGATAGGTTAGTAATTTCAAATTCTGAAATTAATCTAGCTTGTGAATCAATTGATTGGTGGATTGACACCGGTGCTAATATTCATGTATGTGTTGATAGATCTTTATTTTCGATTTATCAGGTTACAAACGGGAAATCCATGAATATGGAAAATGCTACTGCTGCAAATATTATTGGAGAAGAAAGAATTGACTTACAATTAAGTTCGGGAAAGATTCTATCTCTACATAACGTGCAGCATGTACCCGATATTAGGAAAATTTTGATTAGTGGATCCCTTCTTATAAAAGATGGTTTTAGACTTTTGTTTGAGTCAAATAAAGTTGTATTAAGTATAAACAGTAGCTTTGTAGGGAAACGTTATGTATTTGATGGTTTATTCAAGTTAAATGTACTTAAAGTTAGTAATATTAATAATAATATATTTTTTCTTTATAATGTTGATGTTTCTTCCAATGTATGGCATGGTCGTCTTGGACATGCTAACTTTCATACAATAAAGAGAATGATGAACTTAGATTTAATACCTAAATCTGAAATTAATTTTCACGACAAGTGTGAGATTTGTGTACAATCTAAACTTCCTAGAAAACCTTTTAGTTCAGTAGACCACAAAGCAAGTAAGACATTAGAATTAATCCATAGTGATGTTTGTGATTTTAAAATTTATTCTAGAAATGGAAAAAGGTACTTTGTTACTTTTATTGATGATTTTTCTAGATATTGTTATGTATATGCAATTAGAACTAAAGATGAAGTGTCAAATATGTTTAAAACATATAAGAATGATGTTGAAAATCAACAAGATGGAAAAATTAAAAATCTTAGGACCGATCGAGGAGGAGAATTTTATTTAGATGAAATATGTAAGGAACATGGAATTATTCATCAAGTTACTCCTCCTTATTCTCCTCAATCTAATGGAGTGGCTGAAAGGAAAAATAGGACTTTAATTGATATGGTAAATTCTATGCTATCTAGTTCAGGGTTACCAAATAATTTTTGGGGCGAAGCACTTATTAGTGCATGTTATATTCTTAATAGAATACCATATAAGAAACATGATAAATCACTTATGAACTTTGGAAAGGTCGAAAACCAAATTTAAAATACTTTAGAATGTGGGGGAGCATAGCAAAAGTACAAATTCCTAAGTAAAAGAGGAAAAAGTTAGGACCAAAGAAAGTAGATGGAGTCTTTATTGGTTATTCACTAAACAGTCCTACTTATAGAGTCTATATAATAAAATCAGAAATTGATGAGTTTCATGTAAGTACAATTATAGAATCTAGAGATATTATATTTTTTGAAGATATATTTCCAATGAAAAATAAATATGATTAACCAAAAACTTCTAACACTAGTTCTAGTTCTTTAAATACTAATGATGAAAGAATGAATGATAGTATTGAGGAACCTAGAAGAAGTAAAAGAGCTAGGAAAGAAAAATCATTTGGAGATGACTTTTATACATATCTTATTGAAGATGATCCTGTCACTTATAATGATGCTATATCTTCAGTTGATTCTATGTTTTGGAAAGAAGCTATTAATAGTGAAATGAAATCTTTACTTAGTAATAAAACTTGGGTTCTAACTGATTTACCAAAAGGTTGTAAACCTATAGGGTGTAAATGGATATTCAAGAAAAAACTAAGAGCCGATGGTTCCATAGACAAATATAAAGCTAGATTAGTTGCCAAGGGGTTTACACAAAAAGAAGGATTTGATTACTCTGGTACTTATTCTCCAGTAACTAAATTTAGTACCATCAGACTTCTTTTGTCCTTCGCTTCTATACTTAATCTTATTATTCACCAAATGGATGTGAAAACGGCATTCTTAAATGGTGAGTTAGAAGAAGAAATATATATGGTTCAGCCGGAGGGTTTTATAGCACCTAAACAAGAACATAAAGTATGTAAACTTGTAAAATCTTTATATGGTTTGAAACAAGCGCCAAAACAATGGCATGAAAAATTTGACCAAGTTATTCTTTCTAATGGTTTCGTGATTAATGAATTTGATAAATGCTTTTATAGTAAAGTACATGAATCAAATTGTGTGATATTATGCCTTTATGTAGATGACATCTTAATTTTTGGCACTAATATGAGTATTGTAAAAGAAACTAAGTCTTTCTTGTGTAATAATTTTGATATGAAGGATTTAGGAGAGGCTGATGTGATTCTTGGTATAAAAGTAATTAGATTCCAAGAAGGAATCACAATAACACAATCACATTATATAGAAAAAATTCTAAAGAAATTTGATAAATTCGATTGTAAGCCTGTGAGTGTTCCCTATGACCCTTCTATCAAACTTAAGAAAAATAGTGGTGATCCGGTTGCTCAATTAAAATATTCTCAAATTATTGGAACTCTAATGTATCTTTCTAATTCTACTAGACCGGATATTGCACAAGCTGTTGGGAGACTTAGTAGATACACTAATAACCCTGATACTAGTCATTGGAGTGCTTTAGAAAGGGTGGTAAGATATTTAAAATGCACTATATATTATGGAATACATTATTCTGGTTATCCCACTATACTAAAATGATACAGTGATGCAAATTGGGTTTGTGATTCTAATGAATCTAAATCTACCACTGGGTACGTGTTTACACTTGGTGGTGCGGTTGTGTCTTGGAAATCTTCCAAGCAAACATGTATATCTCGGTCATCCATGGAATCCGAGATGATAGCACTCGATGCAACTGGCCAACATGCAGAGTGGCTTAAAGGATTGTTATCAAACATTCCTCTAGGAGAGAAGCCTATACTGGCTATATCTATTCATTGTGACAGTCAAGCAGCTATATCGAAGTCTAAGCAAAAGAATTCTAATGAGCAAAAGAGACACTTGCGTTTAAGACAAAAAACGATAAAGTATCTCCTAAATAAAGGAATAATTGCTTTAGACTATATTCGGTCCGAAAAGAACATTGCTGATCCTTTAACTAAAGGACTTCCAAAATTGCAAGTTAGAGAATTTGTGAAGGGGATGGGATTGAAGTCCATAAATTGAAATCACCGATAGTGGCAACCCAACCTTATTAATTGGAGATCCCAATATGAAGATTCAATGGGTAATAAAGAAACTGTTTGGGTGATTGGACAACACTATAACTTAAAATTTTAGAATCCATATCGTGAAATAACTAGTGTTGTACTGCAACAAAAGAGGACGAGTATATATATACTCCTAATGAGTTCATAATTTAATAATAGGGTATTGAGTTGCAGACTGCCCTTGAAGAACTCACCTACACAACTGTGGTTGTGGGGCCGCAACCTATGAGACTAGGACTTATCTCTAGAGCACTTGTTAAACCAAGATACTAGCGCACGGCCGTAATTGTGCTACCCCGTTAGAACTTGATATCACTCACACTGTGTATGACTTGTTGAAGTTTGTAACAAAGAATCCTAGTTCAAGACTTATTTTCACTATGGCTTCTACAAATGAATACTTGTTATTACTAAGTGAAAGTTCAAGTCCGCAAGACACTTTCTTCCGATACATAGTAAAAACCGCCTTAGTCCTTTTGTTTTGTTAATTATTATTTATTTGAATCATGTGGGGGATTGTTAAATAATTTGTGATTCAAATTAAATAAAATTACTCATTTAATTTTTTATAATAAAATTGGTGGGACTACAATTATTTGATAGGACATATCATACCATATAAAAGCCTATATCTGAATTGGGTTTCAGACTTTAGACGTTTTCTCCCCTCTATGAATTGGTTTCTCATTTAAAAGTGAAAAGTTCTCTTTGAAGAGGTGTCTCTTCAAATTAGAACGTTAATGGCTTTTCGATTTTAGAATTTCCTCTATAAATACCAATCTTTCTCCCCAATTCAAGACACAGAAAACTACTCATCTTTCTTCAGAAGATTCAATACTACTTATTTATCTTCCTAAAAGAAAAATCATAGCAAATAGTTTTGAATATTATCTCAAAAAAGGTTTGGGTCATAGTTTACTAAAAAAGGCGATTGTGGGCTTCGTGGGATTCTCTTGTTCGAGTGCACGTCAAGAAGTCCTGAAGGTTCGTTGTATCTTGGGAATAGACGCGATTGAGTTTGCACCGAGGCAGCGGCGAATTCTATTCTAAAGGGAGTGCGTTGCACGTCTCGAACCGGATTTTTCCATTCCATCCCTCTTATAATTATTAATATCATATCAAGTAAATTAAAAATTTTGGTGTTGGTATTGTGTGAATTTGCTGTTTTCTGTTTCTAGAACTAACAAAAATCACTATCATGTCAAATAAATGGTTTTTAGATTCTTTTCCATAAAAAAATAGTACGACCCCAATTTTCAAACAAAATGGTACAAATTTGATCATAAAACATTGCCTTACAAGTTTGGTATATAATACTGTGCACAAATAGATTTGTGATTCAACAACATAATTTCTTAATCCAAAAAGATTCTTAATTACTTGATGAAAGTATACATATACTAAAATCTCAAATATCACCATAGAAACACTTCTTAAAAGCTTCCATATGTTCTTCTTGCAACCATGTTGCTACATTAAACGAACCATCCCCATCTCGACTCGGAATAATGAACCTTTTCCCATCAAATCCCATTGGTCCCGGCCCCAAATGAATCTCATTTCCCCACCCAAAATCTGCACCATACAAGGGCAAAGCCGTCCAACTTATGATCGCCAAATTCGGGTTACCATAAAAATCTCCCTTTGGCCTACAGTTATTGTCCAAAGATCGAAACCGACCCACGTCCGGTAATCCTTTAAGGTAATCCAAGTAACCCCGCAATTTATCCCCCGCCACATTCTCCTCAGCTTATCGGATCTTCTTGGAAGCCGTTCCTATCGAGTTAGATAACAAATTTCCTGATTTATCCGTGGCTTCGACCCAATAAATAGTATCATTGACTTCACCTCATCATGTCATCAGTTCTCTTAGCCTCCATCATGCCCAGTCTTGCAACCAGTTCTCTGTTCTTACAGATTAATTCCTCCATTCTACCCAATATTGCTGCCAGATCTTTGTTCTCATGGAGTAAATCCTCCAAAATCTTGCGGTTCTCGTCATTCTTCTCTCCATTGATTTGATGGGATAGATTCAATTGCTCAAAATTTGGATCCCATAAATGGTTTTTATAGTGCAATCTGCCCCAACTGTTAGTGGAAATTGCCTTTAGATTATGGGGATAATCAGCAGACTTTAGTATTTCCAAAACCTTACCCATTGCACCTTTCATAATGAACCCTACATTTTTTTTTCTTTTTACTCTTAAGTCTTAATATTATTTATTTAAGTTGATTTTTACGTGTATAACTTTGTAGATTTATATAAGGCTACAGACCAGTGACTTTCCTAATATACTTTCATTCAATTCAGGTGTGCTAGTTTTAACTAATGTGAATCAAAATATGTGAATCAAATGAAATTTCTTATCTAGACCAAACTTTGTGGCTAGTAATGCAAAACCATGGCTGGGCCTATAGCTAGACAATTTAGTTCCTCGCCTAGGGTCCTGACTCTAGAGGGACCTCAATAATTTATATATGTGTATATATGTTTAGTTTCTTTCAATTTAATATATAATTTTTTTCTTTCAAACATAAATTACATATTAGAGAGTTGTGTAAGTTGAATAAAATTAAATTAAATAAGATTTTAAGAACTCTCGAAATTAAGTGAATTTAATTAGAAAGAAAGAATGTGAGTTGTGCAAATTTTAAACAATTTATAAATGATGACTTGTCCTTATTTATACTTACCATATTCTCAAGCGGAATGTGGAGATCACTTTGATATAATAGCTAATAATGATATCTAGAGACTTTTATTAGATAACTACATGATTCATATGGACTTATCTAAAATTTTCTATTTTAGAGTTGTGTAAATAAGTGAGGAAACATCTAGAACTATCTATATAAAAGATCTTAGAATGAAGTGCGGGTTCGAATATGTCGGGCACATGGTTGGAGCGTGATCTTAAGTTAACTTTTACTAAGTGAATAAATATTGTTTAGACTTATTTGAGTTTCAGTCTAATCATAATTACTTTTCTATTATTGCAGTCATGAGGAATATGGTTATGCACGGTTCGGTAAATCAATCGGAGTGTATTAAAATCAAATATTCGGTTCGTATTGAATATTGAATCAGTATTTAATACAAGACTACTAGTCTAATTATTTAACATTATTCCTTTTCAGTTTTGGTATTATAGATCTATTTATCAAACCAAACTGGTAACTGATATTATAGTTCTCCCTCCATTGATCATTTATCTCTTGGCCAGGATTCCTCATGCCCAACTAATTAAGAAAATCATATATTGATTCAGCCGAATAATTTATTTCTTCTCCTTCTCCAACCCTAGAGTTCTCTCCATAATTACTGAATAGATAAATTTGTGATTTGATATAATGACCATTGCAACTATGTAAATAAAAATCCCTTTTCTTATTTTTTTTTCTTTTATGCTTTGTTTCGTTTTGAATACAATACATTTTTATCAAAATTCTCTGTCTATGTCATGTGAGCTTCGTTTAGCCACTTTATGATTTGAATGTGTCAGAGTTTTATTGGTATAAACTCGGACATGAAATTTTTAGTTATATCTAGGATTTTTGACAATTTGCACCCTTAAATAATAGGGTTCTGACACTTTGCACATTTTGGCACTTTATATTCTGAAAATACAACGTATTTGACACTTTGCACCCTAATGTGTGTTTTGATGAAAATATTCGTTGATGAAGGTTAGAATAATTATTTTATATTTTTTTAGCACTTTGCACCCTTAAGATATAGATTTTGATACTTTGCACCCTGAAAATATAGAATGTTAGCACTTTGAACCCTAAAAATACAATTCTTAGCATTCTTAACCTCAACTTAAAATTTTTATTTTAACCAAATTATTAGCTAGAGTTTAGGTAAGAACTCTTTTTTTCTTTTTTGTAGTTTAATAAATTTAACATGCTAGTAATAAATAAAAATAAATATGTAGAGTATGTCGTGTAGAAAAATTTAAGATCGATTACATGTGAGTCGTATAGAAATAATATCATGCAATATAATAAGATGTTAGATTTGTAAACGTGTTTTTTAGATATAATGTAAATACTCTCGATGATACTTGAAAACAAAATGAAGACAACGTCTTTTTTTTTTTAAGTAAATAAATTAAAATGACTATAATATTTACTAAAAATGCTATATAAATCATAATATCAACAAGAAAAAATGTGTATCTATCGTATAATTTTGTTTGAATATTATAATTGATGCAAATAAGTGTCTATTTTAGAACAAAATGTACATATAATTTGCCAAAAAAACTATGATTTATTTTTGTGATTAAACTCATGACAATTTTTATTTTTCATATTTGATTGTTGTGCATATAGAAATGACCATTTTATCTCTCCACTCACGACATTCATGAGATTTTTTCAAAGAAAAACACAGTAGGGTGCAAAATGTCATACAAATTACATTTCTAGGGTGCAGAGTGCCAAAAAAATTTAATCGGGGTGAAGAGTTTATATTTTCAGTGCGGAAATGTTGGATGAAGATGAAGTTGAAGAGCAAAGAAGACAAGTAATTAAGGGAAGGTTTTGATGATTTCCAAAACATCATAATCAGCTAAGTATGGAAAGCTTAGCTCCCTTAGAAGAACCTTGAACAAACAAAGAAGATATCAGAAGAGTTCAAAGTTCAAAGACCAGAAGACTAGTGATCTCATGCTGAAACAGCGAACAGAAAGGTAGGTCATCAGCCGAGTCAAATCAGATTAGTTCAGTATTTGATCAGCAGAGTGCCTATCAGATGGGTTGCTTCGATCAGCAGAGTAGAAGAGATCAAGAGTTCAGTCCAACGGTAATAAATGCACTTGGAGTAATAAATGCTGTAAGAGAAGGGTAGTAATGGCAAATGATTGAAGAAAACCTCGTATCAGTAGAGTGCATTTAATGCTGCTGCAGGAAAGTACAGCAGAAAAAGTACTGTAGCAGGTTGCCGTTTTTTATTCTGGCAAAGGCTATGGATTTGATGATGTGATTTGCTTCAACGGTCATAAATTCAAATCCAAGTATAAATAGAGCTGATTTTCAACGAGCGAGACACACAACAACAATCAGAGATTTCGTTTTTGAAGCAAAATTTGTCTAAGTCTCAAAAGCTCAAAACAGCTCACTCGTCTGGTGGAAGTCATCTGTTGACAGAAACCCAGTTGAAGAAAACAGAAAATTACGATCTGAGTGATCTTGTAATAGCTGAGTGTTGTGAGAAGTTGTGATCCATCTTTGTGAGTGATCAAACTTCAAAGAGTAGAATTTCTTAGTGATTTCCTATTGTGAGCTTATAGCCTTTTCATTAGTTGTCTAGGTATAAGTGGGGAAATATTGTAATCTGTGTGATTATAGTATAACCCAGAATCTAAGTGATCTGGAAGAGTGGACTAAAGGATTTCTATCCATATAACCACTATAAAAATTCTTTGTGTTATCTTGCATTCAATTTCTCTTGCATATTTTAAAGATTGCATATTTAAACACTTTGAATTATTAAAAGATTTTATAAGGAGTTTCAAAACTGGGGATAAAATCTTATTAGAACTTAGTTTACTTGTGAAAAACACTTTCAAACAATTCGCTGCAAGTATACTTTTTGAAAAACTGTTTTGCTGAAAAACAGCTAAGTATTTGTAAGAAGAGTGGTCAGTCTGCTGTTCAAGATTTGTTCACGATCAGCTCAGTCTGCTTACTGTTCTTCATCAGCTTAGTCTGCTGACAGAAGACTGAAAAGTTTTTAAGTTCAAAAATTTTCAGAGGTCTATTCACTCCCCCCCCCCCCTCTAGACCTCATCTGACCACTTGGGACCAACAAGTGGTATCAGAGCAGGTGGTTCATTAGAATCAGCTGCCTGATCAACGAGCTTGATCCAAGTGTTTTTCAAAGGTTTTCAAAACTTTTCAAAAGAGCATCTTTTTGAAAAATCAAAACTTTTTGAAAAATGGATTGTATCAGCCATGTTCCCCACATTGCTGGTATGTCCTTTGAGGACTGGAAAATCAGAATGGAGATTTTCCTAGCTGCTTATAATGACAACATGTACACATGTATCATTAAAGGTCCATTCAGATTCACAAAGACCATAAAGATAAATGAGGTTGACACGGTTGTGGAAAAAGACCTTCATGAGATGACTCCAGAAGAAATAAAGCTTTACAATCTAGACAAAGTTGGGAGATTCATCATGACTAAAGCCCTGGACAATGATCGGTTTGACAAGGTCAAACATTGCAAGACTGCAAAGGAAATGTGGGACAAAGTCAAAGACATGAGCGAAGGCAATGATGCAATAAAGGAGCATCAGCTCACTGTTGCTTTGGAGAAACTTAACAACTTCAAGATGAAGTCTGGAGAAACCATTGATCAGATGGATACCAGATTCACCAGAACTCTGAATGAAGTTTTAAAGTTGGGAAAGACCTTCACTGACAAAGAGATCAATGTCAGAGTACTAAAGGCCCTACCCCCAAAATTCAACATGAAAGTGACAGC
Organism: Penstemon barbatus; assembly: GCA_003313485.2. Lineage (NCBI taxonomy): Eukaryota > Viridiplantae > Streptophyta > Magnoliopsida > Lamiales > Plantaginaceae > Penstemon > Penstemon barbatus. Next base: position 43,854,108 of record CM064880.1, read on the forward strand.
AATGGAAGAATCAAGGGATTTGGGAAAAATCTCTCTTACTGAGCTGTTCTCTGTACTCAAGGCATTCGAGTATAAACTGCCTAGAATGGGAATTGAAGAAACCTCAACTTCAGGACCCACAGCTGCACTGGTTGCTGCTGAAAACACCAGAAGACCAGCACAGAAAAGCAAAGAAGTTGACTCATCTGATGAAGCCACTCTACTCAACAAGAAGGAGTACACTGCTGGAGATGTTGCACTGTTGATAAATAATTTCAAGAAGTTCTACAAAAGAAAAATGAAGAACAAATACAACAATGCTTCTACTTCTAAACCTAACTTTTCTTCTCAAGATAAAGATGATTATAAAGCAAAACTAATGTGTTACAACTGCAGGAAATTGGGACACTTCATCAAAGACTGCCCATATCCCAAAGCAGAAAAATACACTGAAGAGGAGAAGAAAATGAGAAAAGAAAGAAAGCATCAGAGAGGCAAGGCAATGATGGCTGAAGCAGAAAAGTTGACTGCTGTCTACTCATCTGATTCAGATTCAGACACGTCTGATGAAGAATCGTCTGATGAAGAAAAACCTGCTCTCCTGTGCCTGATGGCAAAGGAATCTGATGACTCTGAGGATGAGGTAACTCCTCTTAACAATGAATTATTTAATTCATTTGAACAAATGATGCTTAACAATACTGGTATTGCTGAAGCATATAAAAAGCTTAAGGAAGAGATGATATTGCTAAAAGAGCAAAATAGTTCACTGAAACTTTAAGCTGAAAAGCCAAAGGAATCAGCTGAATACAAACAGCTTGAGCAAGAATATGAGTCTCTGAAAGCTGAATGTGAAGTTTATAAAGGAAAAATCATGGAACTTGAAAAAGTTGTTGAGTCTCATGAAAAATCTTCTGTTGCATCCACTCATATATCTAGTAAACAGAAGATACCTTTAGAACAGGATAAGTTTGAACTGAACCATACTGAAAAATTTGTATCAGCTGACAACAGTAAGGTCATTTTTTATGTTCAGACAACTAAACCTGCTTCACCTGAGAAAGAATTAAAGGAGAAGAAATCTTCTAAGGCCAAAAAGAGCAAAGAGCCTAGTATAGGAAATCAGACTAGTAAGACCAAACAGCAGAGTCCTAAGAAGTCTGCTGATAAAGCTAAACTGAATCAATCTGTTGGTAAAACTAAGTCAAAACCAATTGAGCAAGCATCTAGTAAACCAAAGAAGCATAAAAACAAGAAAAATCAAAATGCTTGGTATGGAAATGAGTCATATTAGGTGCAACCTGCTGCATATCATCCTATGTATCATGCACCTCAATTTCCAGGTTACTATGCACCTTACCCTGCTCATCCAATGCATGCATACCCTGCTTATCATGCACATTACCCTGCTTATGAACATTTTCCTCATCATACTGATCATCAACGTGACTTATCTGATAACTATGATAAAAATAAAGATGTTCATGCTCCTGTCAAAGCTCAGAAACCTAAGAAGCCTAAGACATCAACATCTTGGGTTGTCAAAGGTGAAACTAATCTTTCAGGACCCTCTCAATAAGGGTACCTAAAACAATTTTATTTTGTTTTGTAGGTTAGGATTAGGAGTAGGAGTAAAGTAGAGAAGATTTGGTACTTGGACAGTGGATGTTCAAGACACATGTGTGGAAACATACATGAGCTGACTGATGCAGTTGCTGTGGATGGTCCAAAAGTTACTTTTGGAGACAGTAAAGAAGGCAAGATTGTAGCTAAAGGAAGAGTTATCAAAGGAAACATTGAGATATCTGACGTCTCATATGTTAAAGGCCTAAAGTACAACCTGCTGAGCATAAGTCAATTTTGTGACAAAGGATATTCAGTCATTTTCTCAACAGTTAAGTGCTATGTTGAACAGATTGGTACAAAGAAGGTAATTTTATCTGGAAGAAGACAAGGAAATATCTACATAGTCGACTGGAATTCTGCTAATAAGAATTCAAGTGTTTGTTTGGTGGCATCTGCACCAAGTGAAGTTAGCTGGCTATGGCACAAGAGAATGAATCATCTAAACTTCAAGACCATAAACGGATTAATCAAGAATGATCTGGTAGAAGGGATTCCAAAAGCCGTCATGAGCAAAGACAAGCTCTGTGATGCATGTCAGAAGGGTAAACAAATCAAGTCATCATTCAAAGGCAAGAAGCACCAATCTTCTGGAAGGATATTGGAGCTACTACATATGGACTTATTTGGACCCATTGATCCAGTCAGCAATGGTGGAAAGAAATACTGCCTAGCTGTTGTGGATGATTATTCAAGATATACTTGGGTGATTTTCATGAAGAAGAAAAGTGAAACCAAGGAACATCTTACCAATCTGATGGAACTGATCCAGAATGAGAAGAGTATCAAAATATTGAAGATCAGATCAGAAAGAGGGACAGAGTTTACAAACTCTACTGTTGAAGAGTATTGTAATATCAAGGGAATACATCATGAGTATTCAGCTGCTAGAACCCCTCAACAGAATGATGTTGCTGAAAGGAGAAACAGAACACTAAAAGAAGCTGTCAGGACCATGATAGATGGAGCTAAGCTGCCACAAAGATTTTGGGCAGAAGCAACAAATACAGCATGCTTTACCCAAAACAGATGTATGATCAACAAAAATCAGAACAAGACTCCATTTGAAGTTTGGAACAACAGAAAACCAAACATTCATTACTTTAAGATTTTTGGTTGTAAATGTTTTGTATTAAATAATGGGAAAAATCACCTTACTGCATTTGCAGAAAAGGCTGATGAAGCTGTCTTTGTAGGATACTCAACTGTTAGTAAGGCTTACAGAGTTTTTAACAAAAGAACATTACTAATAGAAGAATCCATACATGTAGTATTTGATGAGCCAAGTCAATCTTCTGAAAAGAATCAAAGTGTTAACCAAGATCTGTCTACTGATTTACAGAAGTTAGACATTGGAAGAAATGAAGAATATGTTCCCATCATACTACCTAATCTTAGTTCAGCTGCTAACTCAAGTGCTGTTCAAAATCACAGTGCTGATTGTCTAACAGACGAGTTGCAAACAGCTGACAGACCAGAGACTGTTCAACAAACTGCAAATGTTCAACAGACTACTACTGGAACTCCAACAGTAGTGCTGCAAGATCAAGACAGAGGACAACATCCTGATCTGCAACCTGATCTCAGATGGCTCAAGAATCACCCACCTGAGTTAGTAAATGGTGATCCTTTAGATAGAGTGAAAACAAGGAGAGCTGCTGCACAAGATGTTGTGTTTGTCACCTTTCTATCTCAAATAGAGCCTAAGCAAATTGAAGAAGCTCTAAATGATTCCTTCTGGATAGAAGCTATGCAAGAAGAGTTGAATCAATTTGAAAGGAATGAAGTCTGGTACTTAGTTCCTAGACCAAGTCATCAAAGAGTAATTGGCACTAAGTGGGTATTCAGAAATAAGATGAATGAAGATGGTATTGTTACCAGAAACAAAGCAAGATTAGTGGCCAAATGTTATTGTCAAGAAGAAGGAATTGACTTTGATGAGACATTTGCACCAGTAGCAAGACTTGAATCAATCAGACTGTTTCTTGCCTATGCTGCTCACAAGAACTTCACTGTCTATCAGATGGATGTGAAGTCTGCTTTTCTCAATGGAGAACTGCAAGAAGAGGTATATGTTGAACCTCCTGAATTTGAAGTCTATCAAGAAGAGGATAAGGTATATCGTCTGAAGAAAGCCCTCTATGGACTGAAACAGGCTCCAAGAGCATGGTATGATACCCTATCTGATTTTCTTTTAATTAAAAGATTTCATAAAGGTAAGGTAGATAAAACCTTGTTTACAATTGAATGGGAAAATCATATATTACTTGTGCAAATATATGTGGACGATATTATTTTTGGTTCAACTAACCAACAGATGTGTGATAAGTTCTCCAAGCTGATGCAGAATAAGTTTGAAATGAGCATGATGGGTGAACTCAATTATTTTCTTAGTTTGCAAGTTAGACAGTTGCCTGATGGAATATTCATCAGCCAAGAAAAATACACAAGAGATCTGTTCAAGAAGTTTGGTATGAAAACTAGCTCAACTGCTACCATTCCTATGTCTACAAGTCTTCGTTTGGATAAAGATGAAGATGGCAAATCAGTGGACATAACCAAATATAGAGGCATTATTGGTTCATTGTTGTATCTAACAGCAAGTAGACCTGATATAATGTACTCAGTTGGAGTCTGTGCAAGATTCCAATCAAACCCCAAGGAATCTCATCTCTTAGCTGCCAAGAGGATATTGAAATACATTAAAGGCACTCAAGAATTGGGATTGTGGTATCCTAGAGAATCTGGATTTGAACTTATTGGTTATTCAGATTCAGACCTTGCTGGCTGCAAGATTGACAGAAAGAGCACAACAGGTGCCTGTCAGTTCTTAGGTAGTCGTCTGATCTCATGGATGAGTAAGAAACAGACTTCAGTTTCTATATCTACTGCTGAAGCTGAATATATAGCTGCTGGAGCTTGCTGTGCACAGATACTTTGGTTGAAGCATCAACTAGAAGACTACAACATCAAAATCAGTGGAATTCCAATCTACTGTGACAACACAAGTGCAATCTCTCTTACTCAGAACACTACAAGTCATTCAAGGACTAAACATATAGAGATCAAGCATCACTTCATTAGAGATCATGTGGAAAAAGGCAATGTTATGATAGAGTATGTTCATACTGACAATCAGATTGCTGATATCTTCACTAAACCTTTAAGTGAAGTAAGGTTTTCAACTCTAAGAGCTGAGCTAGGACTACTTAAATTGGATGCATAAGCTGAGGGGGAACTCATCAGAAGACTGAAGTTCAACAGCTTAGTTATTCACTATTATATTCAAGAATTAACCTTCAACAGACTAATTAACTTATGGATTCTTAAAGTCAGGGGGAACGTGTAATACTAGCGGTACTTCTGTTCTAAAGATGAAATCAGTTAATGACAGTTAGTTGAAGTTAAGTTATCAGAATATATGTTCTCAATTCTTGAAGACTGAAGATTATTTTATCTTGCTGGATTGACAAACAGCTGAGGAAGATTACTAGCTATTGGCCTTCTCTAGTAATAACAGATATCAGATCACTCGTCTGTCAGATAAGTTAAACTCTACTCATCTGATGTCTTATATAAGCATGGTTATAAAGTCTCATTTTTAGAAACACGCTTTTATAAGTAACAGATAAGTAACGTTTGAGTTTCCCGCCTGTCTGACATTAAAATATTAAAATTTGAAATCCGTAACTCCCATTCACACGATTTAAAACTGTCAGATTAGATCAACGTTTCAGATTAATCACGATAACCAAATCAAAGGAAACCTATAAAGTCCGATCTGAACAGCACAGTCGTCTTACGCACTCAAACACTCTCAAATTCTCTAACTCTCAAACTCTCCTGTTTCGAAAGTTTATTGCTTTTGCAGAATTCTACTCACTAATCTCAGAAATGGAAAAGATTATTGATGGAAGATACCTAAACTACAGCAAATTTCACTTTTCGGGTACTAATCTGATGCGCTCACTTCTGGAGAAAATCAAAGAGGCATCACTTGTTCCTGTTCTTGAAGCACATGAAGATAGGGTTTACCTAGAAGATGTTGATCACTTCTACAAGACCAGGGAATTCTCCAAAAATGACACTATTATGACGGTTGTCATTGGTGGTAAGAAAATTGCTATCTCTGCTGCTGTTCTTAGTGAAATTTACAAGTTAGCAGATAAGGGAGGAGATGTGACCAGCTTAGGGTCAGAAAAAGAGGATGAATTTTGGGCAATTTGTGCGAAAGAGGGAGAAGAGATGACTGGGACTCTGATGAAAACTCAATTAAAAGATGAGTATCAGAGGTTCGCAGACATCATTGCGAAGGTGCTGGATTGTAGCACGAGCTCTCTAGATGGGTTACCAATGAAAAGGTACTACACCATGGTTTGCATATACTATGGACTGAAAGTTAACTGGGCTACTCACGTCTATGAGCTGCTGAGTGATAAGAGGCCTTCTCATGCCATCTTACTCAGTAATCTGTTTGCATCCCTGCAATGTCCTATGGGTGGTGGAAAGACCACTCACAGTAGCAAGGAGTTCAAATTGTATGAACCAGTGAGAAAAGTGGTGGCACAACCAAAAAGAAAGGCCACTGCAAAATCCAAAAAGGCCACCTCTAAGAAGAGCAAGAAGGAGGGTCAGACAAGTCAACCTGCTGAGCCAACAGCACAGTCTGCTGTTGTGGCTGGATCGGCACAAACTGAAGATGCAGTTCCAGAAAAGATGATTGAAGATTTCACCAAGGAGATTGAGCAGATGAAGACTGATTCTTCTCCTGAAAGAACTGAGTCTGAGGAAGAAATTCCTCTTCAAAGGTTGAAAAGGTTGAGAACCAGAAGTGAGGCAAGGGGACCTCCTACTGTCAACCCCCCTGCCAAAAGAATTGCCAAATCAAAGGTCAAGAGAAAGGTCACTTTCTCTGAGGAGCCAGTTGCAAAAGTAAGAGAAACAACAACATCAGCAGACAGGCCATTAGTTGTTGAAGAACCTGCTGATAAGCCTACTGAAGAAGTTGTCTCTACAGTTGGAGTGTCTACATAAGACTCATCTGCTGCACTATCTGCTGAAGTTGAAGAAGCACAGCAGACTAGTTCAACACATGAAAAAGATGCACTCTTGTTGCATCCTACTCCTGTTGCTGCAACCCCTCTTCAAGCAGTTGAAAGTCCTGAATCAAGGAGAAAACGGACTGGTAAAATTGCAACATACCTAACTGCTGCTGAAAAGAAAAGACAAGATGCTGCTGAAAAGCTAAGGAAAGCTGCAGAAAAGGCAGAAGAAGATAGGCTGAAAAGCTTAGAGTTAAAAAGGCTGGAAGAAGAGGCCAACAAGATGACTCAAGAGCAAAGGGACGCTATTGAGGAAGCAGAGTTAGCTGCTGCTATTAAAGCAAGCACCAAGGATGCTCATGGACCACAGCATACTGGTGGAATAGTTATTGGTGAACAAAGAGATCCTAACAAACCAATACCAGCTATGCCTGCACCAAAGATAAAGCCAAAAAGAAGAGAGGAGATTAGATTGTCTTTGGAGATTGTCAAGGATGACCCTGTCATCTTTGAAGAATTCCTTAAAAGGTTGGATGCTGAAAGTGCAAGAATCAACCGTCTGACGTTATTCAATGCTGAAAAGATCAGATACAACAGATGGAGAGAATTCAGACTGACAAAGAGTCCAGCTGAAATGGCCAAGTGGAAAGCCTTCACTGCTGAAGAAGCCTGGGTGTTGAAGTGGCTTGAGACTGGATCCTTAATTCAAGCACTTGATTCAGAATTCTTTCTGGACAGGTTAAGATTGAGAATAAGCCACATAGTCAAGGCTGAAGCAAAGAAGATCTTTGAGTCTGTTCCTGAGGATTATGATGAATCAGAAGACCTCAAGGAAAGATCAATCAAGTTGGCTATTGCTCAAGCAATGGAGCTATGGGCAAAGAAGTCTAGGAAGCTGAAGGGACAACCCAGCTCAATGGTCCCTCTTCCTAACATCAAGCACATTGTCTATGGTCCAAACATCAAACCATTTGAAGAGCTACCTGAGGAACCATACTCACCTATTATTCCTCTTGACAATTTTACATGGATTTCTCACAGGTCTGCTGTAGATAATGAAGGTTTGATGAAAACAGTTGAGACTGTTAAGAAGATCAAGTCCCCTGCTGACAAAGAAAAAGAAGAATCTTCTGATCAACAAAAGAATAAAGAGGGTACATCTGACCCATCTGATCAGAACAAAGACAAGGGTGACAAGTCTGACACAGCTGATGAGTCAAAGAAAGGAGAAATTATTCCAGCTGATCAGATCAAAGAAAAGGAGGCTGCTGTTGAAAAAGATGATCAGACTAAGGAGAAGGAAAGCACTCCTAGTCATGCTGATAAGGCCAAGGAAGCTGAATCTATTTCTGGTCCAGCAAATCAGTCTCTTGAACTGATAATTCAAGCAGCAGAGCAACTTAGTGGAGAAACACCTCTTGCTCTACCTCCTATTCCAACAGATATTCCTTCCACTTCTCAGGCTGCACAAACATCTTTGTTGGATTCCATTCAGCAAATGATATCAAATTCATTGAAGGAAATGCAGGAGAAGTTAACTGCTGATGTGTTGGCTGCTGTAAGTCAACCCACTCAAAAAGTTGTTGATGTCCCAACTCATCTGATTGAGGAGACTGCTCAGAATGTTCAATCTATCTGTCAAGAGATGAATGTACTCAGGAAAAGGACTCAAAGCACAGCTGCTGGTTGGAGGGATATCACAGAAACTGTTGAGATGGCCATCAAAGCAGAAGATGAAACATTGGTAAATATGGGCAAAGCTTTCAAATCCTCTGCTGATATGGTACTTGCAACCCAATTTCAGTTGGGTGAACAAGGTGAAACTATTCTCGACAGAATGAATGCTATGGAAGCTAACCAATCAACCCTTGCTGCTCAAGTTAATACTATCAAAATCAATCAGCTAAGGCAAGGAGCTCAGATGGATGCTCTAGAAGAAAACATCAAGCTTCTTTGTGATTCACTTCAGATCACTCCTATCCTACCAAGTTATCCAATCATCCCTGCTGATGATGACAAAAAAGGGGAAGATTGTGAGGAGCAAGCAACTGAAACTGACAAAAAGGAAGGAACTGAAGCTGAAGCTCCAAGTAGTTCTGCTGATAAGACTGATCAAAATATTGAAGGAACAAGCAGACTAACAGAAGAGAAGATCACAGAAGAAGAAGAAGCTGACAATGCTGAAACTGAAGCAAAAGCTAAGTCTGATAAAGAGCTAGCTGCTGCCAAAGACTCAGCTGAAGAACAGTTTGATCCTGATGTTAAGTACAAGAAGATAGAGCTGCTGAGGAAAAGATTCTGTGAAAAGTTGGAAGCTGAAACTTCCAAACTGTCTGATGAAGAATCTGAAAAAGAAGACAAGGAAGCTGAAAAAGAAAAGAAAGAAGAAGCTGAAGAAGAGAAGAAAGATTCAGAAGAAGAGAAGAAGGAAGAAGACTAGTTTAGGCTAGACTTTTCCTTTATCTTAAAAATACTTGTAATCTTTTAAAGTACTTTGCACTTTTCATCTATCAACACTTGTAATATGTAATCAGTTCAATTATCTATAAAATTGCAAGTTTGAATCCAACACACTATTTCTATCTCAGAAATTTTTTAGGATCAAAACTTTAGTTTAGGTACAGGTACTTAGCTGGAGTTTTTTCATCATCAAAAAGGGGGAAATTGTTGGATGAAGATGAAGTTGAAGAGCAAAGAAGACAAGTAATTAAGGGAAGGTTTTGATGATTTCCAAAACATCATAATCAGCTAAGTATGGAAAGGTTAGCTCCCTTAGAAGAACCTTGAACAAACAAAGAAGATATCAGAAGAGTTCAAAGTTCAAAGACCAGAAGACTAGTGATCTCATGCTAAAACAGCGAACAGAAAGGTAGGTCATCAGCCGAGTCAAATCAGATTAGTTTAGTATTTGATCAGCAGAGTGCCTATCAGATGGGTTGCTTCGATCAGCAGAGTAGAAGAGATCAAGAGTTCAGTCCAACGGTAATATATGCACTTGGAGTAATAAATGCTGTAAGAGAAGGGTAGTAATGGCAAATGATTGAAGAAAACCTCGTATCAGTAGAGTGCATTTAATGCTGCTGCAGGAAAGTACAGCAGAAAAAGTACTGTAAAAGGTTGCCGTTTTTTATTCTGGCAAAGGCTATGGATTTGATGATGTGATTTGCTTCAACGGTCATAAATTCAAATCCAAGTATAAATAGAGCTGATTTTCAACGAGCGAGACACACAACAACAATCAGAGATTTCGTTTTTGAAACAAAATTTGTCTAAGTCTCAAAAGCTCAAAACAGCTCACTCGTCTGGTGGAAGTCATCTGTTGACAGAAACCCAGTTGAAGAAAACAGAAAATTACGATCTGAGTGATCTTGTAATAGCTGAGTGTTGTGAGAAGTTGTGATCCATCTTTGTGAGTGATCAAACTTCAAAGAGTAGAATTTCTTAGTGATTTCCTATTGTGAGCTTATAGCCTTTTCATTAGTTGTCTAGGTATAAGTGGGGAAATATTGTAATCTGTGTGATTATAGTATAACCCAGAATCTAAGTGATCTGGAAGAGTGGACTAAAGGATTTCTATCCATATAACCACTATAAAAATTCTTTGTGTTATCTTGCATTCAAATTCTCTTGCATATTTTAAAGATTGCATATTTAAACACTTTGAATTATTAAAAGATTTTATAAGGAGTTTCAAAACTGGGGATAAAATCTTATTAGAACTTAGTTTACTTGTGAAAAACACTTTCAAACAATCCGCTGCAAGTATACTCTTTGAAAAACTGTTTTGCTGAAAAACAGCTAAGTATTTGTAAGAAGAGTGGTCAGTCTGCTGTTCACGATCAGCTCAGTCTGCTTACTGTTCTTCATCAGCTTAGTCTGCTGACAGAAGACTGAAAAGTTTTTAAGTTCAATAATTTTCAGAGGTCTATTCACCCCCCCCCTCCCCCCTCTAGACCTCATCTGACCACTTGGGACCAACAGCAAAGTACCAATATTCTATATTTTTAGGGTACAGAGTGCCAAAATATATTTTTCATGGTGCAATGTGACAAAAAATTATTCGAAAAGGACTATTCTACCCTTCTACCAAGGAATTTTCTTTCCATAACATACATTAGGGTGCATTGTGTCGAAAAAATTATATTTTCAGGATGCAAAATGTCAAAACTTATAATTTCAGGGTGCAAAATGCCAAAAATTCGTTATATCTAACTCGAATCAATTATTTTAAATATTGAGTTTTCAATAAAATTAAGTTGATTTGTGATTTTATCTATCAATAATATATGTTAAGAAAAAAACATATAAATACTTAATATATATTTTTACATTGAAAAAACAAATTAATAATACATGTTTTCTTTTTGTAAAAATATTGGGCCCCCATTGTAAATTTCACCTAGGGTCCCCTAATTTGCCGAACCGGCCTGTGGAAAAACATTACTCAGCATGAAGTTTTTTTTTTTTGATCAACAGCATGAAGTTATTATAATGCATAATGTGAGGCATTTCTATCTACAAATTCTAGGAATTTTTCCTAGACAAGATCTAGGTAAAAAAAGTCTCAAATAAATGACATGGCTGCATGGCGGAGCCACATTAAAAGGGGGGTGCATGGACCCTGAAAAATTTCTCCTTGCTTGTTTTTATTTATGTTGTTTTTATTTATGTAAATGTAAACATTTGTACTATGAAATTATTTATATAAATTTTATATTATATTTTTAAACGACCCCCTAATTATTTCATGTTTATTAGAGTTTGATAAAGTTAACAAGTCTAAATTCACAAAGTCGACATCAATTCAAACTCTAGAATATTCTTTTTATTTTGCAATTAATTTTTAAGAATTAACACTTTCAAAATATCAAGAGACTCCAACTTCATATAAATTCTTTTTCATCCTCATCTCTATTATCACAAAACAAGCCTACTAAAAAATTGTGCAAAACACAAATTCTACCAAAAGAAGTGTAGGTTATAGTTTTTTTATAGTAGGAGGAGAAACCATTGATTCTTGAGGGAGACATGTGAATGAATTATGTATATTTATATTAGTATTTTATCTAATGCTTGTTAGTTGAAATAAATAGATCATGAGATGATTTTCGTCGACATTTATAAAAAAAAAATATCATTCTATCGAATTGATTTTGAGCTTGAATTAATTTCGTCGAAGTTTCATTGTTGTTGTTGAATTTTTATTATTAATATTTTAAATTATAGTCTTTAATTTTATAATAGACCCCGGTGAAAAATAATTCTGGCTCCGCCACTGCATGGTAAATAATGTAGGCCTATATTTAACCCTCATTTATGCCTTTAATCTCCCAGGATTATGATTATTGGGCACGAGAAGTCGGGAACCATTCACCACCGTGTAATTTATCGAACTCGAAAATGAAATTATGTTCTAAATATGCAAGAATTGATGTGCATGTGGAAATGGCAACGATCAAATTTGTCACCAATAGGTGATTGGTCTAGTGGAAGGGACTAGTCACTACAAATTATTGGTATTTAGTAGTTATCTATTATTTGTAATTTTTTGTATTTGACAAATTATTGAAAAGATTTATAATGTTATGAATAATGATTAAATGATGCATGTATTAAAAAAAAAGGACTTAAACCTCAATGTCGTGTTTATTATGTCATTCGGGCTTGAAGAACGTATTTTATTTATCGGAGTATAAAGTGTCTTACAATTGCAGAGCTATAAAAGTTGAAATTATGTATTTTGCTTACTGAGCATAAAATGTCATACTGTATTATATATTTAGTGGCGGAGAGCCGGAGACACGTATATATATGGGCTTGTATGGTTCCTCCTTCCCTAAAAAAACAAAAACAAGGCTAGCGATATTGTTAAATCAGAGATTATTGCAGTCAAAACAATATTTTGCAATATTCAAATATACCCTTAATGTAAGAGCTTATAAGTACTCTCTTTTATTCCATTGATAAATCAATCTTCTTTTTATTAATTTCTTTTTACTTTTTGCATAGTATGTTTAAATTTACTAGTATATCTATCTACTTCTATTTACATTATGTATTTGAAGGGTGGGTGTTGACTTTAACTGAAGTTGTTTTGACTTAATCCTATTATTAAATTTTGAGTTTTTTAATGGTTGATCAAATCATCCACAATTTTGAATTTTATTCAAATTTGAGAACTGATTAATTTGAAATGAATTCTAACTGAACTAATTTATGCAATAAAACATGGCCAAAACTTGACAAATTGGCACTTTGCAACTCATTAAAGATTCTATCTACAAAGGAAGGTCAACGGGGATAATAATTTTGATCTCACTCCTAAAATAAAATTAGCACATATCACCCTCGAGTTAAGAACATATCAGTAACTTGTAGCTCCGAAACACAATAAATTATATTTTGCACCCCAAAACATAAAATTAACACTTAACACCCTCAAATTAACAAAAAAAAAAAAAAACTCAAACCCCTCCTTTTTCTCAAAGTCGACCATCGGGATGAAAAATATCTAAGTCAAAGTTGAACTTACCAATTTTTACGCATTCAATTGTTGTGCATAGCACGTTTAATTTGTACAAGTTATAATTCATGGCTTGTTAATTTGTTATATGATATAATCATTCCAAATTCATGGCATTTAATTTGTATATATATATATATATATATATATATATATATATATAAATGTAGGTTGCTCAATCAGATCGGAAACTTATCATTTTGCGTTAGATTTTTTTCACTCTGATGGTCAACTTTGCCGGAAAAATGAGGGTTTGAGTTGTTTTTTTAATTTAAGGGTGTTAAGTGTTACTTATGTGTTTCGGGGTGCAAAGTGTCCATTTATTGTGTTTTGTTGGTGCAACTTGCTGATTTGTTCTTAATTCGAGGATGATAAGTGTCAATTTTATTTTAGGGGTGCAAAGTGTCAATTTCTCAAGTTTTGGGGGTGTAAAGTGACAAAGATTTATAATTGAATTATCTATTTTTGTCTGAAAATAAAAGAGGGTGCAAAATTCTGCATTTTTCATATTTTAAAGGTGCAAAGCGTTAAATCTATGTTTTAAATATATAAAATGCCTATTTCTCATATTTCGAAAGTACAAAATGCAAAAACCCTACCTTTTCATAAGGGAAACAAACCCAACTAGAAATCCCTATATAAAAGTAAACGCTCTATCTCTTCTCAAATCCTAAAACCCTAGCTAAAACCCCTCTGATATCTTTCACTAAACCAAACCCTCGCTACATAAAAAAATGGCCTTAAACCTTGCGATCCGAAGGGCAGCTTCAAGAGTTGTACCTTTGGCCGTCCGAGCTTCTGTCGGAAGTCAGAGGTCTGTCCACCGCCACAGCGCAGCCCTCTTATCTACCTGTGCGAACAACTGCTCGCGAAATTTATTGCCGAGGACAATTCCGTCATTTCTCCATAGATACTCCACCAAGCCGGCTTCCAGTAAGAAGCCGAGTTCCGACGAGAAACTCCTCCGAGTCATCGAGGACGAGATTCAGTGTGCCGTCGAATCTCAGGAGGCAGATCAGGTTTTTTCCTTTTTCTTTTAATGTTACTGTCGATGAGAATCTCTTTTATATCGGCCCTTATGAAATTAGGGCGTATTTTGTGTAGATGTGTGTTATTTCGTGATGATATCATAAAAAGCGAAGAAAATTATTGCTTTGATATTGTTGTGTGGGGATGTTGTAGTTTTTTTGAAGTAAATAACAAATTACCTCTCTTTATTATTATTATTATTCTAAATAGCTAGGTTAACTCCATGTGATTAATAAATAAAAGTGAAAAATAAAGAACCATACTTCCTCCCTTTTAATTTTCATATTTTTAAAAGGGGTAAACTGCTCATTACGTAATATTATAGAGAGTTAAAGTTCCCATTCGCGCATAAATTTATAACAAAGAGGTAAAGTGAGGTTAATATGTTGTCAATGGTAAGATTAATTGGTAATTTTTATATGAAAATAAAATCTTAGTCGCATTATAGAGTGTGATGCAACACCTCTACTATCAAGGAGGTAAATTGTTCGTTATTTCATTTCACAGGGAGGTGAATTGCCTATTTTTCATATCACATGAAGGTAAATTGCCCATTAGACATATCACAAGGAATTTCCTTGCAAAAAACCTTATTTTTTAATCATGCGAAAAGGACTAATTTGATGAAAATTAATGTAGACAGATTATTAAAATTTTGTTTTAAAATACCTAAAAAATTAACATCTTGAGTTGATTATTGTATACTATCTCTGAAACTAACCAATTGCAGCTCTGAAGTCCATGTTTTTGCTCTACTATCCTACATATGTAGAAATGTAGGAGATTAAATGTTAGTGTTTCCTAAATGAGACATTTATCAAAGCTTAAATCGATATTGAAGAATTTTTTGTCTACAAAGCTTTTTTAGTCCCTGATTTTGGAAATTCTTTAATTTAATTTGATTAGTCTTATACTAAATGTAGAAGACTTAACGATATAACGATATGTTTTCTCATTTCCGTTGTTTTTATAGGGTGAGGAGGTTCCACAGGGCTTCCCCTTTGAAATTGAAGATACTCCAGGACAAAGCACTATAACACTAAAAAGAGAATATCAAGGTGAAACTATAAGTGTTGAAGTTCACATGCCTGATCTTGTTACAGGTGATGAGAATGAAAATGACAATGACAATGACAATGATGAAGAGGGTGAAGAAAAGGCAAACCAATCTAGTATACCTCTAATCGTTAAAATCTCAAAGAAGAGCGGACCTTCTCTGGAGTTTGGTTGTTCTGCTTACCCCGACGAGATTGCAATTGAAAGCTTGTCCTTTAAAAATCCTGAAAACACCGAGGATGATATAGCATATGAAGGACCCGACTTCCAGTAAGCAATTTTTTTTTTTGATGATTTGAGATGGATCGTTTTCTATTATTTCTTGTATGTTTTATTTGATAACATGAAAAATGGTTACCTTTTTTCCTCTCAGGGATTTGGACGAGAATTTGCAGAAGGCTTTCCATAAGTATCTGGAAGTGAGAGGAGTCAAACCAAGCACTACCAATTTCTTGCATGGGTATATGATTGATAAAGACAGTAGAGAATATGTGACATGGTTGAAGAACCTCCAAAAATTTGTTCAGGCATAAGGTGCAGGTTGCATACATTTCAGATCGAAATTGGTTGAATATTTTGATGAGTTAGTTCAAATTTATTGCTTTCTGCTGATTTTGCAGTACTGAACTTTGTTGTAGCTAATAGTTATCGAGAAAACGTGTTTCGTGATAAAACTTTGATTAGAACAAGTGGTCATACAATGATTTCTACTAATGTTGATTATTAACAGATTTTGAATTAAGTCGTGCATGAATATTAACTTCTTACCTCCCCGTGCTATTGTTAAAAGGCAGGTTATCCGCTATGATAAAGGGCAAGATGTCCATGTGATTTTGTAGAAGTAGCGCATGTTTTTTTCTTGGTTTTTGCATTTTTACGGGTGGTAAAGTGCCTATAGGCAATATCACAATTCACAGGGGTAGAGTCAAGAATGTTCATTAGGCAATATCATAGGGGGGTAAATTGTCCATTAGGCAATATTGCAAGAGGGTAAGATGCCCTTTATATTTTGTCGATGAAGGGTTAAATTGATCATTTTTTCACATCAGAGTGAAGTATCATTCGCATTAGAAGCGTGTGTAACACCTATATGACATGACATGGAGATAACACGCTCTTTCAATATTATGGGGGTAAATTGCCCAAACATATCACATAGTAGTGACTTGCAAATGTAGCTGTTTTAAGTCAATTGTCTAAAGTTCACATTTACTTTCACAATGAAACTTTTTCATGACATTATTCTTCCTGTGAATTATTATTCTCAACAAATTTTGGGTAGAGATTAGTACACCATAATTCTTTTTCCTTTTTTTTAAAAGAAATACACCACAATAACATTGAGTAATATAGTCGGTTGATCAACTTGACGTTAAAAGACTATGATTCAATCTGTATGAAGAAAGACTTCATTGTTTTCTCTATGTACACCACTCTTATGCAAAAGAAGAAGGAAAGAAATATATCAAGGGGTGTAATCAAGTTGAGTAGTGTCGAATAATACATTATTCAAGCTTAATTTAAATTTTATTGAGCTTGAAATTTTGTGTTTGAACTTAATTTGATTATTAAATGAGTCGAACTCAAATGATTCTTTATCGAACGAGCTGGAGTCGAGTTTCAAGTGACGTGATATTTTGTACGTATATTATTAATTCACACCATAAATGATGCATTCACAAGGTTTCTTATATATCTTCCCATTTTGCTCTTATTTTTACAACTTCAAAGACCCTTAGCATCAGACAGTGTTTTAAAAATCGGATCGGACCGACTGGTTCGATCGATTTAATTGGTAACCAGTTGTCAATCCGTTTTGGTTAACCCTCCAAAACCAGCTTTGTTCTTGATCAGTTTGAACTGGAAAAAACCAATAAAAAACCGGTAAAACCAATGAACCAGTGAACCGATTGAACCACTGGTTCACTTATAAAAATAAAAAGTTTATACTACGGACTTTTATTTCTCTTCCACGACATTTAAACTTCAACAATACTCTCACATCTCTTTTTCTATTTTTCACTTTGAATTAAATAAAATCAACAAGAAACAAAAAAATCTTATATATAATAAGTTATATAAATATATTTGAGTATCAAATTCATTAGAAAAGTCATTTTTTTTCACAAAATTCAAGTATTTTTATTTTTTTTTATATAATTCAATGACAAAATTCATCAATAATTTCTCTTTTTCATAGGTGATTAATAATAAAATTATTGTTTTTGATATGATGTTTATTATAATTTGAATTATTGCGTTGATATCATGTTATCATACTTGTAATTTTGTTGCTATCATTCATTCTTAACTCAAATTTTGTAGAAAAAATAATTGATCATGAGATAAACATTTAGTTTATGGAAATAAACTTGAAAAAATGAATAATATATTTTTTTAAATAGTTGATTACATATATTAAAATTAAAATTAAAATATTATATTGTAATGACGTCACACCGGCTGTACCAGTGGTTAAAACGGTTAAACCGATCTAACTAGTAACCAGTAAGGTTACCGGTTCGATGTCCGGTCCGGTTTTTAAAACATTGGCTTCAGAAGGGATAAAGGAATAAAGCATGATAGGATAGTGCCAGCAAGCCGATTCACTTTAGCTTGTAATAGGTCTATTCTGTAAAACAATCTTTGATTCTATAAATAATGCGCGCGTTTATTTATATATGTATAGAATAAACAGTAGTCAACTTCATCTCTCGCGAATACATTTAAGCGATTGGATGAAATCCTTGGATCACATTTGACTATGGGATGATTCACTTCGGTATTGAGTGCAATCATGAAACAGTCTCTAAGGTCGTGATCTTATAACACGTTCCAAGTCATAGATTCCGAAACGAGACAGGGTATCGTAGGAATCGTCAAGACTTGTACAAATATGCATGATTCACATAGAGTGAATTTGGAGCGCTTCATGAACAAGGCATTTGAGGCCAGTGCATATGAGTAGGTGGTTCGATAGAGGATCGAACGCATTGAACAACCCAAACAAAGAAACCCATTGTGGAAGCGCATGACGCATGTCGGTGATGGGATGTTTCTCAAGACTTATAATAGTGTACGATTTAGTCCTTAGACTTGAGGTGCTAGGGCAAATTCGGTACATGAGTGTGCGTACTTAGATCTAGGTACATGTCATGTAGCCAGATCATAACGTGCCTAGGTTGGGTGCGTATAGTTGTGTACGCGAGTGGTTAGTACCAATATGGAATCTACCGACTCATCGTAATGGATGAGGGAATTTCCTATACGATTCTTAGTTAATATATCCGAGGAATCTGCGGCCGCAGTTGGTGACGGATTTGGAAAGTTTCCAAATTTAGCAGTCACACTGGAATATTATCCCGAATTAGAAAGTATAGTTATCGAGACAATTTAGAGGTGCCGATCAATTCACACACCCTAAGTCTTGATTGGAAAATTAAGTCAATAGAAGGACCGTATGTACATGGCAATTATAAGAGGTGAGGTTCACAAATATCAATTCACCTGAAGTTGGGCTTCATGGACTTGTGGCTAGATATCGACCATGAAATGTGGGTACTCCTGAATTAATAAGGGAGATTAATTCTGGAGTGGTCAATTAAAAGGGTTTAATTGATCGGAGCAATTAACTGCTCGTAAATTAAATCACGAAGTGTTCGTGGGCCTGCTGCCAATTGATGGTGAACATAGAGGGTCACACACAATACAATTGGACAGTGACAGTCATAAAAGGAAATAAATGATTTGTTAAATCAATAAATGAATTAAAATGTTAATTCAATTGGAAGACTAATTAATTAGTTAGATAATTAATTAAAGCACTAAATTAAAGCATTTAAGAGAGATATTAATTTATTAATTAATATGGGCTAGTTTAATTAATGGGTAAATTAAAAGAACTTGCAAGACATGTGCCTTTAATTAAAAGCCCATAAGAAGTCTTGCAAGTCTAGGTTAAGTGGGAGGCTATAAAAGGAGCCTAAGTAAGACTAAAAGAAAGAAGTAAGAACAACCTAATCTCTCTCTTGCACTACAACCCTAGCCGCCCTCTGCCTGCGCCTCCCCCTCTCTCTTGCTCTTCCATTGCTGAATCTTGCTCTGCAAGTAGATCAAGCTATTCCTCCATTGACAGGCTTCAAGATCTATTTCGTAGCCTGCGACTTGGAGGTGTCCCTACAATCCAACTGGTGTGGATCAACTCTGGAGGTGATACACTTGGATCACTAACTGTGAATCTAGAACAAAGCTGGAGGTTGCCATCACCTTGCCTATGGTGAGGTAAAAATCGCATACCCTCTTTTAGTACTGTTTTGTTGCTTGATTCAACCTTTTCGCATATATAAGATGGATCTATGTATCATGGGACTGATGGGTATCTCGGAAAATTTTTAATTTCCGCACTTTTGTTGTTCTGACAACCGAGATATCCCAACAGTGGTATCAGAGCCAACTCCATTATTATTATGCGAAAATGCCTGAACTTTATGGATACATGTGTTTATTGCGCTCTGTGATTTGATTCTTACTTGTTCTGACTAGATCTACGATTGGGTAAAACTGCTTTTTTAGATCTTTGGCTAATTTATAGTTTTTGGAAACATCAGGACTGTTTATGTAAAAATCGAAAATCTCAAAATTAGGGCTGGAAATTTTGTTTTCTGTTTCTGAAAATTTTTGATAAAACTGGACTGTTTTTGAGATTCTGGTCGGTTTGTATTTTTGGGTCGTTTTTGCAATTTCCTAAAATTAAAGGACTATTTTGTAATTTCTGAAAGTTCAGGGGTCTGTTTGCAAAATCAAAAATTTTCTGGATTCAAAATTTTATTTTTTGGTCCTCTGGCCGATTTGGTTCTGGGGGTGTTTTGTAACTTTTCAAAACTTTAGGGTCAAAAGTGCAATTTTCGAAAGTTGAGGGGCCAAACTACAATTTTCAAAAGTTGAAAATCAGAGTCTTATTTTAACAGAAAACTTGTTTTGTTTACCCGAATATTGATTTTGTCATTATTAGTAGTGACAAAAAAGTAAGAATCATAGGAAGATAATTTTAAAAGGTGTTTTAAGATTAAGAAAGAAATACGTAAAAAGTTGTTTGCCTGTTTTTTGCTCTACGTGAACTGTTTACGTGGTTTTCGATCGTGCCGAGCCTTGACCCTAGGTAGATGTGATTGGTTTAATTTATTGTTTGGTTTTTATTGGGCCTGCGAGCCTTATGTAATTTTTGGGCCACTTTGAGTCTTTGTAATAGAATAGGGCTTTACTGCTTTACTAATTTAGGATGAAGGCCCGTTGCAAGTAAGGTGGGAGCCCAAGAAGAGATGAATGCCATGTATGCATGGTTATTTATGTAATAGCATAGGCCTCTTTGAGAACCCTTTAGATTGACCAATTGGGCCAACATCATGGCTCGATGATGGCCCACATAGGAGGCTCCCGATCGAAAACATATTGTGGTAGTATGCATGCTAGGCTTGTATGGCTTTTATTTATTTGTCGATTTATATTTGGCTTGTATGAGATGCGCGCTAGAATCTAGATCGTAAATAAAAGATAAAGCATTATTTACGCGGTGAGATCTCGAGGAGAGTTAGTATAATTTTCAAACCCGAAATTCCCCTCTCGAATTTAATATTAAGTCATATTGGGTACATTTAAAACGAAGTTTTAAAGATCCAAGCCTTCCATCAATAGGAACTAGCGTAAGTTGTCTACTTATTGACAGAGGTGATCCAGAGTCTGGCACCCGAGTCGAAGAAAGGGACAATACGCAAAATTCCTTGACTTCTGTTTTTAACTAAACTCGACAAGGGTGAGGACTGGTCGGGATGTGAATATCGACCGATAACTAATTACGGATAATTCACGACCGAGCCCGTTGCTCATCATGATTGATGGGTTATACTTAATGATTAGTAACACTTATGATGTAGCAGCGCTAGATAAGTGCGAAAACCGAGGCAAAATAGCTTGAAGGTTGTGTAGTGACACAATTGGTAAAAGTATACCTACCTGGAGAATTAATTGTATGGCCACGAGTCGTGGGTGCAATTAATGGCTGTTGGGACGTCAAGACCTACTAGGAGATTATATTTCCTGAGCAATCAAAGGGGTGATTGTTTCGACAAAATAGTGGGAGAACTTTTTCGAAACCAAGACCAAAATTTGTTAAGCATAGATCAGTCAGCTAAGTGTTGTCTTCTTTTCATTTGTAGATATTTAAGAACAATGTCTAAGAATCCATTATCTGTCATCCTCGACGCCAATAAACTGAATGGCTCAAACTTTGTCGACTGGCTAAGAAATTTGAGGATAGTCCTCGACTCCGAGCGACGGAGCTATGTACTCGACACACCTATGCCTGCTGCACCCGCAGCACGAGCAACTTAGGAACAACGAACCGCCCATGCCAAAAGGGTTGATGATAATCTTCAGGTTCGTTGCCTCATGCTGGCTTCAATGTCGAATGAACTACAGAAACAGCATGCTGAAATACCACTTGCTAGAGATGTACTTCTCCACCTCCAACAGATGTTTGGAGAAAGGTCTCGCACCGAAAGGTTCGCGGCCACCAAGGAGTTGTTTAATCTCAAGATGGCTGAAGGAAGCAGTGTCAAAGATCACTGTCTGCGTTTTATCAACCTGGTTGAAAAAGTGGGGCGATTGGACGTGGAATTGCATGCTGATCTTAGCACTGACCTCCTTCTCCATACGCTGCCTCGTTCATTCGACCAATTCGTGTTGAACTTCAACATGGAGGACATAAACCTCGCTCTTCACGAACTGACCAATTTGTAGGTTACGGCAGAATCTACTCTCAAGAAAGAGAAACCCGTGATGATTGCACACCAATCGAAGGCTGCAAAGCCAAAGAGAGATAAAAAGAAGAAGAAAGTGTTCTCTTCCAAAGCAGTCACCAAGGTGGTCGAAAAGAAGCGCAAAAGCCCAGACGACGAATGCTTCCACTGCAAGAAAGCAGGGCACTGGAAAAGGAACTGCCCAGACTACCTGAAACTGGTAGCCAAAGGTATTTTCTTGGTTGAAGTTAATATTTCTATTAACTGTGCATCGTGGGTGTTAGACACCGCAGCAGGTTCTCATATCTGCAATGATTTGCAGGTGATGGGAGCGGTAAGAAACCTGAAGCCCGGGGATAGAATCCTGCGTTTTGGTAACGGAGCAAGAGTTGCTGCTGAGGCAATAGGAGACGTGGAGTTAGTTATAGAGAATTTTACTTTAATTTTAAGAGACTGTTTGTACGTACCAACCATAATTAAGAACATTTTCCATTGAGAATGGGTCTCTATGCATAATTAAAGGTGGTTTAACTTATGCTCGTGGTACTTTGATGGATGGTCTTTATTCCCTTGAACCTATAAACTCCAACGTTATGCACATTCAATCTAGAAAAAGAAAATATGATAATCACACTCCACAACTTTGGCACGCTAGACTTGGACATATTTCCAAGAGTAGGATTCAAAAGTTGGTTTCCTCTAAGGCTCTTGAAATACAGAACTTAGATGAACTCCCGACTTGCGAATCTTGTCTCAAAGGAAAGATGACCAAATCACCCTTCATAGGGAATCCCGAGCGAACCAAACAGACAATGGATTTAATCCATACTGACGTTTGTGGACCACTGAGTGTCAGTGCGAGAGGAGGATTCTCGTACTTCGTAACATTCACCGACGACTTTGGTCGTTATGGATATGTGTATCTTATGAATCACAAATTCTAAACTTTGAGAAATTCAAAGAGTTTCGAATGGAAGTAGATAATCAACTTGGACATAGTATTAAAACACTTCGATCTGACAGAGGTGGTGAGTACTTAAGCCAAGAATTTCTTGATTATCTGAAAGAGAATGGAATTCTCGCGCAGCGAACTCCCCCTAGGACGCCCCAACTCAATGGAGTGTTTGAAAAGAGGAACCGAACTTTGTTAGACATTGTTCATTCCATGATGAGCTTCACTGACCTTCTATTTTCGTTTTGTGGCTTAGCCCTATTAACTGCTTCGAAGTTACTAAACATAGTACCTTCAAAGTCAGTGCCAACAACGCCGCACCAAGTATGGTATGGTAAAGCACCCGTGTATTCGTATTTACGAGTATAGGGATCTCCTGCCTATGTGAAGAACAAGAAAGAAGATAAGCTAGATAGTAGATCTAGTTTGTGCAAATTTGTGGGGTATCCAAAGGAATCCATTGGATACCTGTTCTACGATCCTAAAGAACGTAATAAGTTCGTATCTAGGAACACTCACTTCTTAGAGGATGATTTCCGCACTAACAGAAATGGGACAATATTAGAACTTGATGAAGTCCAAGAATCGGACCCATCCCCACAAACAGTGGGAGCTGAACCTGAATTCGTTGAACCTACTAGTACACCTACTCTTCGAAGGTCCGATCGAATTCGTAAGGAACCTGAGAGATTTGGTTTAATTCACGAAAACGAGAAGTTGGACAGTGATCCAAGGACATATGAAGTATGTTAGACATAGATTCGGGTGCGTGGCTCGAAGCCATGCAATCCGAAATGGATTCCATGCATTCCAACAAGGTTTGGACCTTGGTCGATCCACCTGAGGGAACTATCCCTGTAAGATGCAAATGGATCTTCAAGTGTAAGCTTCGAATGAATGGAGAGGTATTAACTCATAAAGCTCGCTAAGTGGCGAAAGGGTATTCTCAAAGGCCTGGAATAGACTATGAGGAAACATTCACTCCCGTAGCGATGTCGAAATCCATTCGGATACTCCTTGCCATAGCCGCGTGGCATGACTACGAATATGGCAGATGGACTTAAATATCGCCTTTCTCAATGAAGACATTGACAAGGAGATCTTTATGCAACAACCCGAAAGGTTTGTGTCCAAAGGAAATGAGCACAAAGTGTGTAAACTTCAAAGGTCAATTTATGGCCTCAAACAGGCGTCCCAACCTGGAACATACGATTTGATGAGACAGTCAAATCTTTTGGCTTTATCAAAAACGTATATGAACCTTGTGTATACAAGAAAAATAGTGGGAGTTCGGTACAATTCATAGTTTAATATGACGATGACATTCTGTTGATCGGGGACGATATTGGAATGTTAACGCAGACGAAAGCGTGGTTATCCGCGCAGTTCTCCATGAAAGATATGGGAGACGCATCTTACGTATTAGGGATACGTATCTATAGGGATAGATCGAAGAAGATGATAGGACTCTCCCAATCTCAGTACATCAACACAATTTTGAAGAGATTCAAAATGGAAGAATCTAAGAGAGGATTGCTTCCAATGAGACATGATATCTCTCTTTCAAAGTCAATGTGCCCTACAATAGACGAAGAAAAGATGAGAATGTCTCTCATACCTTATGCCTCTGCTGTAGGGAGCATAATGTATGCAATGTTGTGTACCAGACCAGACGTAGCACACGCTCTAAGTGTAACGAGCCGCTATCAGTCAGGCGAAGAGCACTGGACCGCCGTAAAAGCAATCCTTAAGTACCTGCGAAGGACTAAGGATATGTTCTTGGTCTACGGTGGTAGTGGAGAACTGAAACTTGAAGGATTCACTGATTCGAGTTTCTAGTATGACGTGGATGATTACAAATCCAATTCTGGATACATATTCCGCCTCAATGGGGCAGCGGTAAGTTGGAAAAGCTCTAAACAGTCTACCACTGCAGACTCAACCACTAAAACAGAATATATTGCAGCATCAGGTGCAGCAAAGGAGAGTGTTTGGATGAGAAACTTCATCCAAGAACTGGATGTAGTTCCTAGCATTGTTGAACCTGTAGTAGTCTTCTGTGACAACAACGGGGCGATAGCTCAAGCGAAGGAGCCGAGATCACACCACCAATCCAAGCACGTGATGAGGAAATACCACGTGATCAGGGAGATCATTGGTAGAGGAGACATACACATGGAACGTGTCAACTCAGAAGACAACATAGCTGACCCACTAACTAAGCCGCTTTCGCAAAAGGCGTTCGAGGGACATCTGGATAAGATGGGTCTTAGAAACGTTTGTGAATGGCTTTAGGGCAAGTGGAAGATTGATAGGATAGTGCCCAGCAAGCCGATTCACTTTAGCTTGTAATAGGTCTATTCTGTAAAACAATCTTTGATTCTATAAATAATACGCACGTTTATTTATATCTGTATAGAATAAACAATGGCCAACTTCATCTCTCGCGAATACATTTAAGCGATTGGATAAAATCCTTGGATCACATTTGACTATGGGATGATTCACTTCGGTATTGAGTGCAATCATGAAACAGTCTCTAAGGTCGTGATCTTAAAACACGTTCCAAGTCATAGATTCCGAAACGAGACATGGTATCATAGGAATCGTCAAGACTTGTACAAATATGCATGATTCACATGGAGTGAATTTGTAGCGTTTCATGAACAAGGCATTTGAGGCCAGTGTATATGAGTAGGTGGTTCGATAGAGGATCAAACGCATTGAACGACCCGAACAGAGAAACCCATTGTGGAAGCGCATGACGTATATCGGTGATGGGATGTTTCTCAAGACTTATATTAGTGTATGATTTAGTCTTTAGACTTGAGGTGCTAGGGCGAATTCGGTACATGAGTGTGCGTACTTAGATCTAGGTACATGTCACGTAGCCTGATCATAAAGTGCCTAGGTTGGGTGCGTATAGTTGTGTACGCGAGTGGTTAGTATCAATATGAAATCTACCTACTCATCGTAATGGATGAGGGAATTTCTATACGATTGTTAGATAATATATCCGTGGAATCTGCAGCCGCAGTCGGTGATGGATTTGGAAAGGGGTTTCCAAATTTAGCAGTCACACTGGAATATTATCCCGAATTAGAAAGTATAGTTATTGAGATAATTTAGAGGTGCCGATCAATTCACACACCCTAAGTCTTGATCGGGAAATTAAGTCGATAGAAGGACCGTATGTACATGGCAATTATAAGAGGTGAGGTTCACAAATATCAATTCACCTGAAGTTGGGCTTCATGGGCTTGTAGCTAGACATCGACCATGATGTGTGGGTACTCCTGAATTAATAAGGGAGATTAATTCTCGAGTGGTCAATTAAAAGGGTTTAATTGATCGGAGCAATTAACTGCTCGTAAATTAAATCACGAAGAGTTCGTGGGCCTGCTGCCAATTGATGGTGAACCTAGAGGGTCACACACAATAAAGTTGGACAGTGACAGTCATAAAAGGAAATAAATGATTTGTTAAATCAATAAATGAATTAAAATGTTAATTCAATTGGAAGACTAATTAATTAGATGATCTAATTAATTAGTTAGATAATTAATTAAAGTATTTAAGAGAGATATTAATTTATTAATTAATATGTGCTAGTTTAATTAATGGGTTAATTAAAAGAACTTGCAAGACATGGGCCTTTAATTAAAAGCCCATAAGAAGTCTTGCAAGACTAGGTTAAGTGGGAGGCTATAAAAGGAGTCCAAGTAAGACTCAAAGAAAGAAGTAAGAAAAACCTAATCTCTTTCTTGAACTACAACCCTAGCCGCCCCCACAACCCTGGGCGGCCGCCCAACCCTGTGGGCCGCCCCCTCTCTCTTGCTCTTCCATTGCTGGATCTTGCTCTGCGAATAGATCCAGCTATTCCTCCAGTGACAGCCTTCAAGATCTAGTTCGTAGCCTGCGACTCGGAGGTGTCCCTATAATGCAACCGGTGTGGATCAACTCTGGAGGTGTACACTTGGATCACTAACTGTGAATCTAGAACAAAGTCGGAGGTTGTCACCATCTTGCCTGTGGTGAGGGTACCCTATTTTAGTACTGTTTTGTTGCTTGATTCAACCTTTTCGCAAATATAAGATGAATCTATGTATCATGGGACTGATGGGTATCTCGAAATTTTTTTAATTTCTGCACTTTTGTTGTTCTGACAACCGAGATATCCCAAAAAAAATTACTCCTATTTTTATGTATAAAATACTAGTAATGTTGCAGGGTAATATAATATATATAACTAAATCCTTTGCTTAATAATGTAATTATTTACGATATTGATTTAGTAAACAATGTTAACTAAAAAAAATTATGTTACTAGAAAATTGCTCTTTGTAAGCATTTTATGGCACCAAAAATACTGTATTTGTAAGCAATCATATAGGAAAAAGACAAAATGTCATTAGTTGCTTGAAATGTTAACCTAAGTATTTTAGTTCTCAATCATTGGAAGTTGAAATTGTATTTGTAGAGGCTGTAGTTTTACCTCCATAATGAAGTTATTATATTGTATAATTATGGTAAAACAAGTGACACATGAATAAAAAATGAAATAACATTAAATATATATTACTGACTTTTTTATATTTTACCCAAAAAAATAACGAGTACCTTTCACATATATTAGAGGGATAACTCTTACATTTTATAACTTCATATTTTAAAAAAGGCTTTCTAAAAAAAAAAATACTTGACCAAAAAGATATAAAAAAAAAATTACAAATATTATATTAGTGGATATTCCTAGTAATTACTTATATAATTCAAAAACTTGTTTTTTAATAATTATCCATTATTTCACTAACATCGTACGTGGACTCTGATAACTTCTTTTGTAACTGATTTGGTTATTAATAAAAGTCTCTCCTCCCCAAAATAGAACTTTCATCAATTTTTTACCTCAATCACAAAACCTAAAACTACAATCAATTAACAAGAAAAGAGTGACCACAAAAGCGTGGTAAAAACGATACACGCTTTCTGCTATGTTTAGCACCCCAATCCCCTTTTCAACTTACCAATTTCTCACCACCCGTCACTACCCACTGCTTCATTCACCACCTTTTACACTCCGGTGAGCTTCCTCTCCATTTATTTATATGTATATGCCAACACATAAACCTAATATATAGTATTTTAGTCATAATTTCAGGCGGTTGAGTTTTCTCGCGAAATCAGAAGCAATGTCACAAGGTACGTACTCCGAGATTGAATCTTAATCAAATGATTGATTATATACTGTTACTTAATTTGCGGATTAATACTACAATGAAGAAATTCAATGTTTAGAATGACCTAATATTAATTAATTGATTAATTAATGTGCATTTGTTGTTTTTATGTGATGCTTTGAGTTGCTTATATGAAGTTGAGCTGATGTATGTAATAAATTTTTAATAATGAATCTTAATCAATTGATTCATTGTATAATGTTAATTATTTGCTAGTTATGCTGTTAATACGATGAAGAAATATATCTTTGAAAAAAACCTACCAATTAATTAATCAATATGCTGTTTATTGATTTTCTATGCTTTGTGTTGCTCGTGTAAAGTTGTGCTGATATATGTAACTTTTTTTAAATATTGATATAGTGTCTGCGTATGATGAGGCAATGGAGGCTTTGTCTTCATTGATAACGAAGCGCAGTCGTGCGGATAAGAGCAACAAGGGAGATCGTTTTGATTTATTATTTGATTATGTTAAGGTATTTTTGTTTTCACTTATGATCGAGGCTACTCTGTTTTTTTTTTTCCGTATGTTTAGGCTATGTTTGGATAATGAATTTCACTATGATTTTGTTCGTAAGTTTAGGCTATGTTTGGATAATGGATTTTACTAAAGAAATTGTTTTCCCTGCCTCAAATAGATGAACCTTTTGTTTTATCTTTTCTCTTACTAATATTCAAGATCTAAACACAGGCTCAAGTTTGGTGTGGAATCAAATTTATGGTTTGTTGATGAATGTAGGTGTTGGAACTAGAAGAGCCAATTAAGCAGATGAAGATTATTCATGTGGCAGGAACCAAAGGAAAGGTATATAAGTAAATTTGATCTTTTGGTTGGGATGTGGATATAGGGATGGTGATAACCATGGTCTATTTAGTGAACTTTTTTTTTTTTTCCTGTTCTTTTTTTGTTTAAATTCAGTTCATATGTTGATCATGCTTGTATTTGAATTTGCACTGAAATGGTTTCTGTTGTGTATACTGGAATATGAAGGGATCAACTTGTACGTTTACAGAATCTATTCTGCGTAATTGTGGTTTCCATACTGGAGTTTTCACATCTCCTCACCTCATTGATGTTCGAGAAAGATTTCGATTAGATGGGTAAGTGTCTATCATTAGTAAGAGGGCACAACTTCTTTTAATTAATCAGACAGATTTTAGATTTTTTATATATTGTCTTGAGGTCATTTCAAGTATGAAACATATAAATCTGCATATGGTCTTGTTGTCTTGTTATTTTTCCTGTTTTACGTCTACTCCAAATTTTGGCCCTCTACTGCATATCTGCATTGCATAGTGGTCCTATTTTCTCATGGAGAAGAGTTAGTATTTGGTGAAAAGTCGAGCTCTGGAAATTATGTTAATATGTATACTTATGGTGTATTGATAACTTGGTTGCTCGGATGAGACTGATGTTGCAAAAGAGCAATCTGTATTGGTTCAGAAGTCTGGAAACTAAATTGACTGATATTACCTGGAAGCCTGGACATTCAAGATCTTAGTTTTGTTGAATTCTTGTACAGTTTGGATGTCTCAACAAAGCTTGGAATAAACTTGCGATTCCAGTTGTTCAGATAGGAATATAAAGTGAATTTGTAGCTAAGGTGTATAGTAAGCTTAGGAGACTGATTGAATTTAGAAAGCTGTGTTTGCTGGTTTTTTGGATTTAACATTCTTGTACCCCTGAATTTTCATTAATAAAATTCTTGGTTGTTGGTAAAATAAAATGAAACATATTAATCTGATGTTATTCTCTTTATTTTTTTTTTATTCAGTGTGGACATTTGTGAAGAGAAGTTTCTGGCATACTTCTGGTGGTGCTGGGATCGATTTAAGGCATGTGCCAACATGTGCTTAGTACCAATATTATTCGGGAATATGTGTTTCCTAATCTATTATCTATTTTAATGTCCATTCAGTCTGAAACACTAATTTTTCATGGTTTTGATCCCAGTTGTCAACTGTACTTATTGCCCTTCTTACAAATCTTTAGAAAAAGATTGACATCGATTAATGATGAAGTAATTCCTCGTTAATATGTCTATTCATGCTTGATTGGAAATACTTGTAGACCTTAGTTCATACATAGATTTGTGAATATACTTGATTTGGAACAGCTGCATAAATACCTTATCATGTTGTCAAACATAATGCTTCAGACATGTTCCCTATCTATTATAGCCCTTTTAATATAGTTTTTGCAGCTGAGATTTTGGAAAGATAAATTGGAGCTGGGTTAGCCTTATGAATCCTTTTAATGTATCTGTGAAATGAGTACCATTTAGATGTGAAGCACTGGTATGTGTAAATATTTTTTAATCTTCTCTGATTTCTATACTTCAGCATACCAGTTTCATGATACAGCCAAGTGCTTTTTTGGCCTTTGATTCTGTTTTAGTTTGATTTACGTACTACAAAGGTCAGTCATTATGCATTTTTTATCATCAAATAGGCGGCGGATGGGGACATTGATAATTATTATGATCTCCTTGTGTCTGGTGTAAACTTCTTGAATTGTTTGGACCACTATGTTAAAGCTACGCATTTAGCTGCTTGATACTATTTTCAATTTGACATTGTGTTCATATGTTTCTAGAGGAGATGATATCAGTGAACATATCACTAAGTGTTGCGTTCTTTCTTCATTTTCCCTCAATATCTATTGTTTTCATGCAGGAACAAACGTCTGATGAGTTACCTATGCCAACATATTTCCGTTTCCTTGCTTTGCTTGCCTTCAAAATATTTGCAGCAGAGCAGGTAATTTTAAGCTACACTTGCATGTGATTAACTGTCAGATGTCTGATTTTTATCTCAATTCAGTTTGGTGCTATTGGATTCAGGTAGATGTTGCCATTTTGGAAGTTGGTTTAGGAGGAAAATTTGATGCAACCAATGTGGTATGCACCAGTTACTTAAATTGGAAAAGAGATCTATGGTTGTATCAAACCATGGATTCATCTTCCCGCCTGCTTTTATATTCTAAGAAAAGGTTAGTACTTAGAAGATCTCTGACGTCATGGTGAATGTTATTTCTTCAGGTTGAGAGCCCAGTTGTTTGTGGTATAGCTTCTCTAGGGTACGACCACATGGAAATTCTTGGTTAGTGTTTTTGTCCATGATCTTTAGGTAACTGCTTATTCTTGATTTATTTTTGTTTGAAAGTCTAGCAATTTCTGATTTGAAATCCTTAAATTATACAAAATTGGGGGAAGGGCATTCAATGTGGTCGAAGATGGTGGAAGTGCTCCTTCTGGTGAAGGGTGTCAGGGGTTTTTATTAAGTTTTCCTGGAAGAATGCCAAAAACACTTTTCATTCAAGAGTTAGATGCTTCGCTTTACTTTAGTTGGCATGATAAGATTTAGTATCTTTGGCAGCTCTATCTTGGTTTAAATAGTTGATGCTGAAATTAAATTAATTTGAATTTCCTTTTTCGATTGTGGAGATGCTTCACTTTAGTTTAGTTGGCATGAAGCATATGTTTTATCTTGTTACTTTTAAAAAAATGTTTATCTTTCTCATACATTTATCATTACCACTAGCAGGAAATACACTGGGACAAATTGCTGGGGAAAAGGCTGGGATTTTCAAGGTATGGGCAATACAAAAATTTATTTAATATGTATAATAACAGGAATTTATCAATCACTTTACTACTGGAGTTGCTTTTTCTTCAGATTAATTCACTTCCTTTTTCTTCTTTTCATTATTTATTTAGAGGGGTGTTCCAGCCTTTACTGTACCACAGCCTGAAGAAGCCATGAGTGTTCTTGAAGAGAAGGCTTCAAAGCTGGAAGTGAGTTGAATATTTTTGTTTACTCACTAAACTTGACTTACGAGCTTTACCATGTTTTAGGAATTAAGATTTCGTATTGAGAAACTTGATGAAAATGTGCTGTTTGTCTTGCTGGGGTAAAAATATTTCTTTTACTACAAACAAGTTAGGCTTCGGAGATGAAATGTAGAGGCCAATGTTGTCTTATGATGCCTGCGGCTTTTGTAGAAAATTCTGCATATCAATTAAGGAAAAAAAAGGATGATTAAAAAGCAATTAGCAATAATATAATTACAATGCCTTTTACTTTATATTTTTCTCTTTGATATGCTGGCTCAGATTCATTTTGGAGATTAAGTTAATACATGAGACTGCTGTTAGGTACCTCTTCAAGTAGCAGCTCCATTGGATCCTAATGTGCTGAGTGGTCTGCGATTAGGGCTTGAGGGTGAGCACCAATATTTAAATGCTGGCCTTGCAATTGCACTATGTTCGACTTGGCTTCAGATGACTGGTCATATTGGAATCAATTACCTAAACCAGACTGTAAGCTCTTTGAAATGGAAATTTACAATATTGCACTAATATATTATTATCTTAATTTTTGTCCCTTTTTCATTTTGTGTAAGTAGACCTCCCTGCCTGATGAATTCATTAAAGGACTAGCAACTGCTTCTCTCCAAGGACGGGCTCAAATTGTCCCTGATCAATTGGTTGAGAGTGACAACCCAGATGATCTTGTTTTCTATTTGGATGGTGCCCATAGTCCTGAAAGCATGGACGTATGTGCCAACTGGTTTTCCCTTGCAATTAAAGAAGATAGAAATTCGACATCCAAAGCTTTGCATGATTCAGGGAAGAGAAATAGTAGTGAAACATCCAGACAAAGTTCCACTCAGGTGATGTTCTTTAATCATATATATGGCAGGTTTCAAATAGTTATTGTTAGATTTTAGTATGGCAATTAGTTTAAAGAATATTTGTTAGGGGACTGAAATGCTGTCTTTGAAATTAACACTTTCTTTGTGAAATCCGTGAGTGAGTCTGCTCTTTTTCCTTGAAACCCTACTTTAGGAGATCAAACATGGAACAATCTCTTTGTGCGAAATATTAGGTCTTTCTGGATAGATGCCTCTTAATTGTGAAAAAATATATTCTGGATCTCATTCTTAGGTTGATTTACATGAAATAAACTAGGTCATACCAGATAGACCAATTATAATTATACATAATTCATATTTGTTGGATTTCATGCAACAAAATATTTAAGCTGATAGAAGACATCTACAAATGTAGGCATGATGCTTTAATGGCCTATGAGACTATATTTTGATACAACAAGGAATCTTTGTGATTTGTGCTGGATATTTTACAAATCAATGTAGATGCACGTAATATAAATGAGCAGGGTATAATTTCACTTAAGTATTTTTTGAGCTGAGGTTTATTGAAACTACAGTCTCTCCAAAAGCATAAAATCTCATCATTAGAAATGACCTTGCAACCAAAATTTGAACTGTAATACAAGAAGATTCATATCAACAAATGGGCACACTTGATGATAACTTTTTTGTTGGAAAGATACTCGTAGATTACTACATCTTGGTGCAGATGTATAAGTAGGATTAGGAATCTTTTCGCAAACCAAATTGAGGAAATATATGGACAAATCTGGTTCTTCCCATTCTTTTAGAAGGCTTGAGCCGATGAGAGAAACATGACACCTCAAGTGGCTCGGTCTTGTGGACGTAGGTAATTTGACCAAAAGGACTCCATGTAGTTTCTCCAAGGAAGGTGAGGAAAACACTCTAAACTTTAGCCTTTGATAAAGCATAAAGTATTCAAATATTTACGATATACTAATACAAATATCCTATCTAATTTTTGAATTACATTATGTCCGATCATAGACCCAGATTCTGATGCCGCCTCTTCCTCCTCTCCTTCATTGCTCATTAAATTGAATGCATGAATTTTCATTGTGCTTTTAATTGTTCATTTCAAGGATGTGAATATTTTAATTATTTTTGTGCTATTTAATTATGGTAAAAGACTTAAAGAAGGAAACTTAATAACTTAGACAATTTGATAGAAGAGAATAAATTATAAAAGATATGATTGGTTAACTAGTTTAGATGGTAAAATGGTAAAAAATTATCTGCTGTTATATTTATTCAAATAACTAAGAGTTCTTCCAATGGTTTCAGAAAATCAAAAAAGTAAGTAATCTCAAATTTCCAGTCACAATTTTTTAGAGCTCCTACTTTATACAATAGAGTGTGATTTGAGATTTCATCATATGTGAAAAAGATAAAGGGTAATAGGTGGATATTGTATAGTAGACAAAAATTGGCGGTGCTTTACTTATGTTTGGAAAAACATTATGTGGAAGGTTTTAAATATGTCAATTTCACGTTACAGTGACGGTGAACTTTTCGTTATGGTATTGGTGCCTAACAGAGAAGAACTTGTAAACTGAGAGTAAACATCATCCTAGTTATAATTGGAAATCACATAGGGGAGTTCTTTATATTGGACAAAAGCTCAAATCGAGGACAAGTAGTTTTTCCTTTAAACCCCCTTTTTTTTTTATTGATGCACTGCATCTCTATATTAATTGGAAATCACATAAGGGAGTTTTTTTATATTGGACAAAAGCTCAAATGGAGGACAAGTAGTTTTTCCTTTAAACCCGTTTTTTTTTTATTGATGCACTGCATCTCTATATTAACGCTACCTCTTTGCTTTAGTAAAGTTTGAGTTGTAGCAATGCTGTAGCCAAACTCAAAACTCAGCAGGATCATTCCATTACATAAATCATAATTAATTATAAATAAATCTTAGAAATGAAAATCTCCATAATATGACTGGTCTCAAAATATAAATAAAATGATTCAACACTATAAATTAAACGGTAGTGCCAAGTTCAAAGTACTGAAACTCTATGATGCATGAACACAATGAAGTCTAACATGAACAATCTACCATAGCACAAATTGAATAAGAAATCATATGCTCTACTTCCACCCTTGTTCTAATAATCCAATCTCTCAATTCTTTGGTTATATTCTAATTAGACGAGTCTTTGTCTATTCACGAATAAGACAATAAAAGAAATTTCATTCAAAAGAGATGTGTATTAAGTTTTTACTGGATTGGTGAAATACATTATTACATCTTGCTATGGATATTTATGGAACAAAACTCACAGAACAATGAAAGAAAATATGAATAAATTAGTGGTATGAAATTGTGTAAATACCCACTCTAAGGTTTTGTCATATGGCAATCACTTGGAAACTCAATTAAATTTAGCTTAATGTGAAAACAACTTTGTGTAGATAAATTGTGGGACATGAATGAAAAAGCCCTTAATGATTAAGAAATGAAAAAGAAGGAAAAATATTAGTCTTGTATGAATTTGATTTAGCCACAGATCACGAACAATAATGTATAGAGAAGAAGGGGCTGGTAGAACTTAGAAGTATGAGTATTTGCTCATTTTTAAGTTTAAAAGGACAACTTCAAGAAGAAAGTGAAGGGAACAAAATTTCAGGAGACCTACTATAAAGTACTACCAATAAAGTTGTACAAGAATTTACCCTCTAAAATTTCTTTTGGCTTAGTACTCACATTAGTGTAGGTAGGTATATTTCTTTAAGACATTAAATTGCAAAACTTTTTCCAACTAAAATAGTGACTCTTCACTACATAGTTTTGTCTCTTGTCGATAGGATAAAAAAAGTCAAAAACATTTACTACACAATGAGATATTTTACATTTTTGAGTGGGGTAATTGAATCACATTCAAATGTATGTGGTTCTGCCACTGGTTCTAGTTCATCTTGAGCTGAGTGAGTCTAAAATTTCATGGGACTTTCAGAATCAGTGGTCTTATATGAATAATGGAATTTCTTAAATGTAATCTTAAGACCCACAACTATAATAAGCAAGAATGTACTTCCTTATGAGGCTAACAGAAGAATACTAAAAAATAGATTTATTAAAACAAGATTTGCACGACTTCTTATGAGCATTAGAGGATTTGTATTCCTAGCACTCCTGAAAGTTTGTCCGTCTTCCAATTAGCAATCAAAGTCTCCTAATATAGCATAGCAATCAATTCTACTTTGTACTTTTACTTTATATTATTCTTCTTAATAACCAAAATGAGGTCCTAAATCACCAAAAAAAAGATTTTATTATCCATTTCTTTGTTTGATGAGTTATTAGCTCATGAAGCCGATGAATTTGATTTGTTGGCAATTTTGCAGATTTTGTTGTTCAACTGTATGTCCGTGAGAGACCCTCAGTTGCTTCTTCCACGCTTATTGAATGCGTGTGCTAGTCATGGTAAACACTAAGTATAAAAAGTTTACTTTTTGCAGAATGAAGTGATAAATGAGGAAAGTGCTTATAATTTATAGCTATTAGATTAATTATATCTTATGATGTACAAAGCGTGCAAACTGGTAAGCTTATCTTTTAATGCTAAGTTGTAAAATGTCTTTTCTTTTCAGGAGTTCACTTCAATAAGGCCTTATTTGTTCCCAACACATCTGTGTATTACAAGGTGGGTACTGGTGTCTCACTTCCTGCCGATGCTCAAGTTGATTTGTCGTTTCAGTTGACTCTTCAAAAAATATGGGAAAGCCTTGTCTTGGGGGAAAGAGGTAACATTGCCTTACTTTTTGGTAAAAGTATTTAATTGTACTTGTAGTATTTATCTGAAAAAACACCACTCCCCTCTTCCCTGGACGATTTTTCTGTTATTGATTTATCTGGTGTTTCCTGGAACTAAAAAGATCCAAATATCCAGGGACCTTGACAGAAACCTGGTTTCTCTGCATTACTACCCCTCACCTTCATTTCTCGTGGTTGAGTTTATAGCTGCCTTTCAATTATAGCACTAGAATTAGTCAATGATAATGTTATCCTCTTTCTGATATCAGCTAGATTTCTGACTCAAATTATACAAAGATACTTTTGAATAAGAAGCATGGTATGGATATGAAATAATGGAATAGAAATTTCTTCCAGAACTAGTATACTTGTGGTGGACATGCTCAACTTGATATAGTGTGTGCTCAAAATATAGTTCTGGAATGGATGGGCCATTATTAGACCAAGTGACCAATCCACACTAATATGACAAAATTTTGAGATCCAACTGGATCTGTCATGATGACTGTTGTTATGAAGAGCTCAAATGCTATTTTCATAAATGATATATACACTATGCCTTTGGGATTATATAGTTGTACCAAATAGCTAATTGCTGACCGAAAAGCACAACCCTTTTCTCTCGCATTCTTGTAAAGAATTTAACATAAAACTCCTTTTGTAAGCGTAAGAGAACTACAAATGGAAAGATTAGCACATTTAGAGAAAAGAAAAGGGGTAGGTAAGTTTGTTCTTACCAACCAAATACGATAAAATGCAAAAACCCCTCCAGTGTTGTGCAAACCCTGCATGAAACTACCACGTGTTAAGTTTATTGCACCAAATCCCCTTTTGTTTTTATAAACTCTCCACGAAATCCCTGTTTTGTCCACTTCGGTGAAATGTTAGACAGGCATGTGCATCACTCACGCTCAGTGAGACAATTCTTAATAAACATATCCTTACTCCTGATACCAGTGCTTCTCTCCAATCAACAATTGATTATTTCATCTGAATTTTTCATTTTTCTCCTCATGCGGCAATATGTTTCGTATATATTGTTATTATCATGTTATTGCCGCTGTCATTTGTTTTAAACACC
Organism: Penstemon barbatus; assembly: GCA_003313485.2. Lineage (NCBI taxonomy): Eukaryota > Viridiplantae > Streptophyta > Magnoliopsida > Lamiales > Plantaginaceae > Penstemon > Penstemon barbatus. Next base: position 43,891,886 of record CM064880.1, read on the forward strand.
TCAATAAAACACGGATTCTAGCTATTGCATATAGATCTTATACTCTGTAATTTTGCCAGGTAGAGAAGCAAAGAATGCGGACTTGACTAGTGAAGCAGGCATTGATGATACGGAGAAAGGTGGTCGTATTTGTGAAAACAGCACGGTGTTTCCTTCACTTCCATTAGCTATTAATTGGCTTCGGGAAAATGTTAGAAAAAATCAATCTGTTCGTGTTCAGGTAATTTAAACTTTATATGAAAGAAGAGACTCGGACTTAGATTCATATCTTTCAAATTTTATGCGCTTTTCAAAATTATATTGTAATCTTTTTATTTCTTCTTCTCTTATTGCTTTTACCAGGTGCTAGTTACTGGTTCTTTACATCTAGTAGGTGATGTATTGAGATTAATCAAGAAGTAACAGGTTTGAATTTTGGTTCTGACCAACTGTAAAAGCATCCACGATTTCAGAATCTCGGTAAATTGGTTTTTGTGTTCTAACTCGAAATTTATGAAAACGCGAGAATTTAAATTATGGGAAATGATCAGTTGCATGTTATTTTTTTTGGCAACCAAAAGACTATTTTACACCTTTCTCCTGCAAAAAGATTAAGCCCTCTTGTACCGCCTGAAATTTAAGTTTGATGTCAGGGGAATGTGCTTATGAGTTGGGCTGTACATATTTAAAATTTGGTTTGGTTTTTCAGATTATTGAATTTGATTTGATTATTAGAAGAACCAAATTGCATTGAACTTTAAAACAAATATTGTCTGCGTTTGAGAATTTTAATTTCTCGCTCATTTGAAAATTAATTGGTACATTATTGGTACATATGTAAAGTTTTCATGTGTCAAATTATTTGTCATTAATTAATCGCTCATTACTCGCTCCGTTTCAAATTAGCACATTTGCAAAGTTTTTATGTTTCAGATTATTTGTCACATTTTTATTTCCCATTGCATATTTATTCAATTTTATCATTCCTTACTTATAAATTTACATAATAAAGTAGAGTATTCAATGATTAATGACATTAATTAAAAAAAGTGATTAAGGAAGAGTGTTTTAATCTGAGTGAAAATGTCAAAGATGTCAGTTAATTTAAACGTAGTGAGTAATTTTTAGTTTATTAAGCCAAATTGCAATGATCTATGTAAATGTCCAAATGATCCAATCTGTTAAAGATTTGTATCCCACAATAAATAAAAAGAAGGATATATGTGTGTAATATATATATAAATTTTATAAAAGTAAGTACCATTAGATAGTAATTTATTACTCGTCCATAAATTTATTTAAACCAACCTTTTAATCTACAAATATGAATATTAGTGAAGAAAATTCGAACATATGAGCTAAAATTAAATAAAATTAAAAAGGTAACAACTTAGGAAAAAAAATATCAATTTAATATTTTAAATGAAAATTTTATTAAATCCGGAAAAGATTCGATACCCGATCAAATTTTAATAAGTGCCTCCTTTGCCTCAAGTCTACATCATAAATTTGTAATAAAATTTGGTCCGCACAAAAACAAACGCTTAGGACGCTGAAGTAACACATATTTATAGAGCTCAACCGGAGTTGAAATGTAAGATTAGATAATTTGTTTATGTCTGAATGAACAATATATTAATTACTGATTAATATTTGTAATGATTTTCTGTAATACGTATTCGTCAAAATATTAAACAGATAAATATATTTATAGCTGATCAATATTTGTAATGATTTTCTGTAATACGTTTTCGTCAAAATATTAAAATTTTTTACTTACACGATTGTTCAATACTTTATCACCCCGGAAAGGCGAATGTAGTAGCTGATGCATTAAGTAGAAATGCAACGATTTATTACTTCAAAGGAATAGAAAATCTCATCAAAGAGCAAGAAGTCGAGAAAACTATTGTTTGCATACAATCTTATGCACGTTTAGTTAATCTACATATTCAATCGGAATGGTACTCTCAAATCCGGGCCGCACAACAGGAGGATGAAGATATTAGAAAACTAATAGAGCCTGAAGAAAAGGAACCAAATTCGAATTTTAGTATGGATCCATCAGGTATATTACGATTCCAAAAACGAGTTTGTGTACCAACGAAAATGAGAAGAAAATTAATGGAAGAAGCACATAAAACAAGGTACACAGTTCATCACGGAGGCACCAAAATGTACAAAGACTTAAAGAAATAATTCTGCTGGAACGGAATGAAACGTGATATTGCGAACTTCGTCAAGAAGTGCATGACTTGCCAATTGGTTAAGGTCACGAACATCAACATCCTGCCGGCAAATTACAAACTCTTCCGATACCTGATTGGAAATGAGATCAAATCACCATGGATTTCATCACAGACCTTCCGACAATAGGGGGGGGGGGATATGATAGCGTTTGAGTTATTGTAGATAGACTTACTAAGACTGCTCATTTTATTCTAGTGGGAAAACATTACAAAGTTGAGACCCTAGCCGAGCTATACCAGAAAGAAATCATCCGTCTACATGGCATACCTTCGAGTATAGTCTCGGATAGAGATCCTAAATTTACTTCTAGATTGTGGAAGCAGTTGCAGGAAAAGTTGGGAGCTAAGCTTAACATCAGCACAACTGCACACCCACAAACCAATGGACGATCTGAACGAGTCATTGGATTCCTAGAAGACATGTTGAGGGCATGTGTATTGGACTTCAAAGGTAGCTGGAATAAACATTTGCCACTCGTGGAATTTGCATACAATAATAGCTATCATGCTTCAATTCAAATGCACCATTATGGACGAAAATGTCGCTCACCGATCCATTGGGATTTAGATGAATGGCGTGCTTCTTCAGATGGCATACGCAGATTACTAAGGCCATAAATTATTCAAGACGCCATTGACAAAGTACAAATGATCAAGCAAATTATTAAAGCGGCCCAAAGACAGGTAGAAAAGCTATGCTGATCGACGTAGAAAAGATCTGGAATTTGAAGTTGGAGATAAAGTATTTCTCAAAGTATCACCCAGAAAAGGATTCAAAAGAATTGGAAAAGGAGGAAAGCTAAGCCCGCGTTATGTAGGGCCTCTTGAAATTTCCGAACATATAGGAAATTTAGCCTATAGATTTGATCTACCTCCTAACATCACTGGAATCCATGATGTGTTTCACGTGTCACAAATTAGGAAGTATCACCCAGATAAATCCTACATTATAGATCCTAACAATGTACATATCGAAAATGATCTATCCTATGAAGAAAGACCAATTCGGATCCTCGATAAAAAATTTCAAGAGCTTCGCAACCACAAGATATCCTTGGTAAAGGTGTTGTGGAGAAATCACAAAGTAGAGGAAGCCACTTGGAAACGAGAAGAAGAAATGCGGAAACATCACCCCAAACTCTTCACTCCAGGTTAGAATCTGGGGACCATAATTTTTTTTAAGGAGGGGAGAATGTAAAAAAAAATATATATATATATATATATATATATATATATATATATATATATATATATATATATATATATATATATATATTATAATACCCTGTTAATATATAAAGATTTGAAATAGAACATATGTATATAATAACTATCAAACCGAACTCGAAACAATTTTTTTAACGAACCAAAACAAACCGAAAAAACTTGATATGAAAATAATTTACTAACAATTATCAAACAAACAAGGTCGAAAATAAAAATATCAAAAATAGCCATAAATTGAACATTCAAAATAACCCCAACTCTTCCTCTTTATTACTTCTCTACCATTATTTGTTCTATAAATAGGAACATCCAATACTCTCCAAATCACCCCCAAAATCAAACCTTCCATTCTCAAAAAAATTGAAACCGTGAGCCTCCTTCTTCCATCAGCTATGAAAAAATAAAAAGGTAACCATTCTTCATCTCTACTTTAAAGCCCATAAAAAGTATCTTAATCCTAACTAATTTTGATGAAATTTATCCTTCTCCCTATCACCATCAACACCTAATTAAGGAGTATATAAGTTCAAGCTTCTTCCAATATCATAACCATAGAAGAAGATATCGCGGTAATTACTTCCCTTTCCCCTGTTTTTGCTCAGCTGCTGTAAATCCAATATAACTTCAAATCGAACACCTTCGGCTCGTGGGGTGTCTATAGGGTCGTTTTCGGAATAGTATCGGCGAGTGAAACTCACTCACGGAACTGTTTTGGGGCTGCCTCGTAAAACAAGTTGTAAAACTAAAAATTCTGCGGTATCTTGCAGTTTTTGCACTTATAAGTCACTCTAAAAAACCTTGGTAACTTGATAAATTAATAAGGAAAATTAATGGTTGATTAATGATAAAAAATGGGATGTAACTTGCCTATGTTCTTGAATAGTTTAAAACTTTTTATAGATTAGTGCTTATACCCATCTTAGTTTGGATCATAAGTTTTTCTTTTGTATAAAAACAATTTATAAAAAGACACAAATGTTTATAGCAATTAGATTACTTCAAAAGGTTTGCACCATATTACTTATTGTAATGCTAAAATATTCTCAAAATAAAAAAATGATGTTTTGCCACAAAGAATGTAACCACATGATTCAAATAGGCTAATTTTCTCTGTTATTAGAGACAAAGAATGTACTAAAGTATTGTCTTGATGAAACTAGAATGTTATTATTCAGTGGATACTTGAACTAATCAAGTTGCTTAAATAATATTGGAGATTTAGATGTATAATTTGTCTTAGGATGAATACATATTTCATAAGGTTGAAAAATTAATCATAGCTATTTTTGCTGATGGATGATTGAAGCTAAGAGGTCATAAAATAAATATGAAGAAAATAATAAAGAATTGAAGTTCAAATCAAGTCTCTGTATAAGACTAAATAATAAACTAAAGCTAACTAATTTAACTAGTTATAAGTTAGTAATTAATTATTGAATAATTAAAAAACTATGGTTAAAGTATTCTCAAAGTTATATAACTTATATAATTGAGAATATCGATAATTACTTATGTATATTTGATTAGCTTTCTCTTAATTAGATTTATCAATTATTAAAGGATGTCTTTTCATTGGAATCAGTATGAGGAATGAGATAAAATCATACTCGTCAAAGTACTAACTTTGCTTACATTTATATCTTGATTTGGGGGTAAAAGGGGATGCGTAAACTAATACTTGGAACTACTTTTGAATTCATAAACTTGTATAAGACTAATGTGTAAAGTACGGGTTCATGTATTATGTATCACTGGAAAGACTACATAGAAGCCGTCTTATTTAATGCTTGTAAACCACCTAAAACTATTATTTAAGGTATGAAATGAGTCTTGGTCATCCTAATAAACTGTAAACTACAACTCGTATAAGTCTCTTTAGCATTATGAAAAAGTAAGTTAAATATAAGAGTTATCAAATATGCTGCTAAAAATGATATGGGGTAAAAATGCTAGTGAGCTTAAGTTGTGGCACAAAAAAAGCAATAATCTCGTAACAAAATCACCAAGCCCTAGATCCTCAAAAGTTCTCTGGATTTCAAGAATTCGAATTGTGTTATTGTAGAAAAATTTATTAAATTTTATATTGATTTGTTTTATTTTTGTAAGAAAAATATTTGTTATTAAAGTGAAATTTTATTAACCAATTGTGTTATTGTAAATAAATTATTAAATTTTAAAAGGTTTTCTTTTTGTATGAAAATATATGTTATTAAATAATTGTGTTATTGTAAATAAATTTATTAAATTTAAATTTGGTTTGTTTGATTTTTGAATTAAAATAAACGTTATTAAAACTTTATTTACCAGATTAAGTTATTGTAAATAAATTTATTAAATTTTAAATTGGTTTATTTTATTTTTTAAGAAAATATATGTTATTGAAATTTTATTTATCGAATTATGTTATTGTAAAGTTATTAAAGCTTTATTTATCAAATTGTGTCACTGTAAATAAATTTATTAAATTTTACAAATTTAAAATTTAATAAATTTCAGTACAAAATTTATTACACGGTTACAAAGATACCCCTGTAACACAAAATATATTACAAATACACCCCTTGGGGGCAAAATTGGAAAAACATTAAATAGTTCTGATGACGTCATCATCTACCGTAAAAATTTACCGGTTTTCCCGAAAAAGTCGAAGGGGTCTTCTTGTAATATTGTTTTGGTCAAGGGGGTGTCTTTGTAATATTTGAAATAGGAGGGTAATTTCTTGTAATTAGGCTTATAGTCAGGGGCTGTCTATGTAAATTTTCCAATTCAAGTCTTTAAGCCAATTCAAGCAAACTTGGTTAGTTTACTCATCTTATCAAAAAAAATTACCATATCCTTTTATCTTTAGTAGTAATGAAGTTCCATAAATTTAGTAAGGAATCCAAATAAAAAATTCATCAAAGGTCATATTTTATTCTTGTTTTAGATAAGCTATAATTTATAAAGTATGGGTATTCTTGACCAAAGTGTATAAAGTAATCATAAAATGACTTTATAAAAATTTGTATGAAAGGCTTATATACTCAACTACTTAGTTGCAAGGATTATTAGATTATATATTATTGCAAATTTTTTAAGAATTCAACCAAGTTACATATGACAAGTTAATTACCCATCTTCTATCAATTATTTGATTAGTTTCTCTTACCACTTTATTTTCAATTTACACACACATTATGAGGTTATTTAGAGTATTTAAACAAGGAAAGAAAGAAAAAAAAAAACCAGTTTTACACATTAAATTTGAAACAGCCCCAAACAGTCCCTACTTTCACTCGCCGGTACTGCTCCGAAAATGCGCCGCTAGGTACCCCACGCGCCGGAGGTGTTCGACACCTCCCATACCAATGAACTCTAAATTCTGTCTTCTTTCCAAGGTACATACGGTTTACAAAAATTCCTAACCAATTTAGAGATACACCAAATTTATAGGGATTGCGCAAAAACAGGGAAAAGAGAATTTTTACCTTGATTTCTCTTTCCTTGCTTGTGGGATTGTGAAGATGTTTGAAAATTATCTACTTCTAATGATTTTGTTGGTCCCAAGTGGTCAGATGAGGTCTAGAGAGGGGGAGAGGGGGGGGGGGGGTGAATAGACAGCTGGAAATTCTTTCTTAAAATTTCTCTATATTTTTCTGTCAGCAGACTAAGCTGATCAAGATTCGTAAGACTATTAAGTTGGTCGCTCACAAAGCTTTGAACAGCAGAGTTGACCACTCTTCTGATATGACTTATCTAATTTCAAGATTATCAGAGTTTGAATAACTTACTTGCAGCGAATTTATCAAGTGTTTTTCACAAATAATTTTATTAACTTAAAAGATTTATCCCAGTTTTAAAACTCATTTGAAACCTTTAAGTTAACTTGAATGTTTGAAAGCTTTTTGAAAATATACAATGTAAAGTATGCAAGAAATCAAACACAATAATTTTTATAGTGGTTATACGGATTGAAATTCTTTAGTCCACTCTTCCAAGTCACTTAGATCTTGGGTTATACTATAATCACAAAGTTTTACAGTATACAAAGCTTGCGCAATTCAATAAGCCACAAGTGCCGAGCAAGAAATCACAAAGAAATCGTACTTTATGAAGTTAGATCACTCACTAAGATGGATCTACACTCCTCACAACATTTTTCTCTCTTTACAGAATCACTAAGATGTGTATATTCTTTTGTTCTTCAACTCGGCTTCTGTCAACAGATGACTTAGCTGATAGTGTTCTGTTCGTTGAGTTTTGACACTTAGAAATATTTTGATTCGAATTTGCTCTCAGTTGCTTGTGCTTGTGCTTGTCTCTAACTCTTGAAACACGAACTATTTATACTGGAGTTTGAAATCTATCCGTTGAAGTAGGACAAAATTTCAGCGCTCCAAGTACTGGTCCCCCCTTTTTTCTGGAACGACTACCTGCAACTGTTGCACTATACATTCTGCTGTACTTTTTGTCAATTGCATTTAATGCACATTGCTGATACGAGGAATGTCTTCAATCATTTTTCATAAATACCCTTCTCTTACAGTATTTATTACCTTCAGTGCATTTTTTTACCATTGGGATGAATTTCTGATCACTTTCACTCTGCTGATCGAAACTAGTATTCTGATGAACACTCTGCTGATCTCAAGTCGAACTCATTTGATTTGAGTCTGCTGAAAATCCACCAGTCTGATTACGGATGCAACAACAAATCAGTAGTCTTCTGGACCATAGATTTGACCCTTCTAATTTTACTTCTTCCTTCGTCAAATATTTTGAGGTTTGAACTAAGCTTCCAGTACTTAGCTGATGATGTTTGAAAATCATCAAAACCTCCCTTCACTTCTTAGTCTTCATCTTTATCCAACAAATATGATGACGAGATGAAGAATCTTACCTTTTTAACTACCTTATACCTCCCATCGAGGAGCTACCTCGAGAACAATATAGATGGCATGCCCGGGTGCATGCCGATCCAACTCGGAGCACAACTACCTCCAACTATGAGCGAAACTGAATCACGAATGGGTACTGAACAAAGAGACCATACACTGACGGCCCGATGTCGCCCATCAGTCACCTCTGTTAGTCCCAGGACCCAACTTCCCAAGGGCGTCCCCAAAGGTATTAGTAACTGAAATAAATTGAACTAGAATCTAGAAGTAGTTTGTTGTTCATACAAGGCTCAATACCAAGATAGCATTTGACGAGTAACAAGAACATACTTGAAAAGTGTTTGATAACCACGCAGAGCAAAATATATTAGAATGTTGTATAACCAAAGCATATGATAAATTTCTCAGACAAGAGTGAGTTGAGTTCAAAAAGATAATGGAAAATTATTCATGGCAAGATCATAGGAATTAGTATCACCTTCAGAAATAATGAAGTATCGAATAACTAGTGAATGCTTGAATAATGTTCAATAGTAAAAAGATTAGAAGTACCATAATGCGTTGAACAAAACTGACATACGGTAATGTAGATCCGAGTTCACAATAAAATGGAATATAGCAAGAAACGTAATTGGGAGAGAGATTATTAAAAATATTTGATACGTATGAATTGTTAGAAGTGAAGAAAGTGGCATATAAATCACAGTCATGTCCTTTTTCCTCAGGGCGTTGTGCCAAGATGGATACACAAAGAACGGGAAACCTCACCTTCAAGTCCAAATGTTGGAGTATACTCAAAACCTAATTCAGGTAAACAATATCAATGTTTGTATCCCAACCATAAACTATACTTTTAAAATCCATCTTATCCCACTAATTCAACTATTAATCCTATACTTGTGATTCTTGTTGTACGTGAAAATAAGCGTGCCTAACTAATAAATTTATTAAAAATATTCATTTCAAACATATATTTTTACATATTCACCATGATATAGTATAAAAAGTGAAACAAACATCTAGCAGCTTGTAGCCTATTTTCATTCAACACCAGCAATTATGCTTGTAAGTTCCATAACTTTCTACGCATGTATCAAAATGATGTAAAATAAAATTATATGGTTTTCTACTTCAAACTAGTTCCATTAGGTTGGAGTTTTGCACTTACGAAACAATCCCAAATTAATGTTAAAACTTGCAACGACATCCAAGAGTAACCTTTTATAAACCTAGCTAGTATTTCTTCATTACAGCCTTTTTATTAAATTGGATCAAATATATTTAATCCATTTTTATAACTTAATCAACATAGTATTCAAGTTGAAGTATTAACAATAAATCTTTTGAATTGAAGAATCAACAACATTCAAGTTATAATCTTCAAGAAGTTACAAAAATTTCAATTAGGTCCCACAACAAGAACTAGCATCTATATTTATCCATTTTGCACATTTTGATCATGTAATAATCATCTTATTTCAACATTAAAGCATCAAAGTGAGTTTATATTAAGATAGAAGGCCAAATTTGAAAAAAATTAGCTCAAACATGTAAAAGGCTCCAAAGAAGTCCCGGATTAACTATTAAATCACCCACAATAATTCGTGGAGGCCTAGCTAGTCAAAGTTAATCAAAGTTTAATCCAACATCATAATTCATAATATAAAAGGTAAAGTATCATAATACCATAGAAAATATTCAACCTTATTAAGTTAATAGGCTTTAGGAAGTTAAAGATTCGTTAATGGTGTCTAACAAGAAGAAGCAGCATCAAAGTTAATATATATTCATTCAATCTGCAAGTTTAAATCAACTGTTAATCATATTATTTGATTAACGAAGTATCAAAGTGTTTAATATTAGGATAGACGGCCAAAACTTGTGCAAATAACCCAAAAGAATGAAAAGACCCAAAATAGTCTCGGCATGTATGACCCACTCGCCGGTACTGTTCAGAAATTGTGCCACCAACGTGCTGGCGCGCCGGAGGTGGTCGACACCTCCACCACAATCACAATCTACTGTTCGTTCCCTTTCCAACCATGTATTAATTTTTAATAAAACACAAAGCCAATCTCAGGTTATGGCCTAAATACGAAAGGTGCGCAAATGAGGGCAGTGTTGGTTCATACCTCAATTACTCCTTGTGTGATGATGATATTCAAGAAGGGCTAAAGGGAATTTGTTCTACACTCAAAGGGCTACATGACAGTGATTCAGTTTGAAGAAATTCGTCCATTAAGGCCCTCAATCGAACCATCAAATTCAACTACTGTAAACATGGGCTGCCCTGCTTTTCTTCTTCAAGTTTCCCCGCGAATTTTACTTATTAAAGACATTAAATTTAGTTTTGGGAACTCTATATTACATATTTTAGGTGTGTAGATATTTTACTTACGAAGGGGATATTGGAGAAGATGGTAGAGAATTGAAGAAGGAAGTGAAAGTGTGTGGGTGTGTGTAGTGTGTATAGAATGGGATGAAAGAATGGTAAGGGAAAGTCATTCATTTATAGGGGAATTAGGGGCATTTTGGGAAATTAATGTCTCCCTAAGGCTTTGTTTGGAAAAAAAAATTGAAGATCTTTAAAAAGATAATTAACTTGACCTAAGATGATCGATTAATTATAATTATAAGATGCATTAGTTTATAGTAAATTTTATCATGCTTTCTTCCTCGTATATTTGTATAAGGTTTGGGAACTAATATATTTAGCACATAATTTAAGTTTATATAGTTGGTATATATAAGTTTTGACATAATGAATTAGGATTCAAACTTTTTCTAATCGAGTAATCTAATCATTAAATTATAAACTAATAGAATATCTACCTTCTAATTTTTATTTTTATTTTAGTCTTTCATTTTATATACCATGTTTTTAAATATTTTGCTTCATAGATTTAGGGATATTTTGATCTGTTTAACACAAAACTTGAGAAGATAATAATATATTAGACTATAACTATTTTATTGAAAATCTAGGGACTATATTGGGTATCATTAGAAGTTTTGGGTATGTTTTTTAAATATTTAAAATAATAATACTTTTAAAAATTATCTATTTTTGACAAATTTAATAGGGGTTTCACATGATACTTTAGCCGCAGTTCTTTTAAGAAATTAGCAGTTGGTATACTAATTAGTTAGCTTCAGTTTATCATATTGGCCTTGTACAAAAGCTAAATGGTACTCCAATTTTTCATTAATTTCTTCACATATCTTTCATCACCTCTTGTTGAACATGTATAGATACTAAGACAAATCATTTATTATATTCAAGTCTTCAAGCCAATTCAAGCAAACTTGGTTAGTTTACTCATCTTATCAAAAAAATTACCATATCCTTTTACCTTTAGTAGTAATGAAGTTCCATAAGTTTAGTAAGGATAATCCAAATAAAGAATTCATCAAAGGTCATATTTTATACTTGTTTTAGATAAGCTATAATTTATAACGTATGAGTATTCTTGATCAAAATGAGTAAAGTAATCATAAAAATGACTTCATAGAAATTAGTATGAAAGGACTTATATACTCAACTACTTAGTTGCAAGAATTATTAGATTATATATTGTTGCAAATCTTTTAAGAATTCAATCAAGTTACATATATCAAGTAAATCACCCATCTGTTATTAATTATTTGATTAGTTTCTCTTACCGCTTAATTTTCAATTTACACACATTATGAGGTTATTTAGAGTCTTAAACAACAAGAAAAGAAAGAGAAAAAAAATCAGTTTTACAAACTAAATTCGAAATAGCCCCAAACAGTTCGGGGCGGATGACTTTCACTCGCCGCTACTGCTCCGAAAACGCGCCGCTAGGTACCCCACGCGCCAGAGGTGTTCAACACCTCCCATACCGATGAACTCCAAATTTGTCTTATTTCCAAAGGTGCAAACGGTTTAAAAAAAATTTCTAGCCAATTTCGAGATACAACCAATTTACAGGGACTGCGCAAAAACAGGGGAAAGAAAATTTGTTCCTTTATTTCTCCTTCCTTGCTTGTGGGATTGGGAAGATGTCTGAAAATTATCTACTTCTTACTGAATAAGGGCTGAGGGAGACGAAATTTTGTTATCAAAATTAGTTAGATTTAAGGAATTCTTAATGATTTGATGAAGAGATGAAGAATCTTACCTTTTTAGCTTATTCTCACTTCTACATAGCTAAGGAATTTGAGGAAAAGTTTGTGCTTGATTGTTCTTGATTGTTATGTCTCTAATTTAGTAGCTGAAAATGAATAGTTTGGGTTAAGAACTCACTTATGAAAGCATCGTAGATCAACAATTTGAAAGAAAAGAAAATGAATTGAAAAGGAAGAAAATGAGGGTTTTCTCACCCGAGGGTCCTATCCCTTCATTTGGCAAGAGCATAACGACAAGAAGAAAAAATGTTTTTGGTGTGGTGAATTGGTTCTGGGAGTTTCCTTATATAGAAAAATTCAAGGATGTGGTTGTAATAATTGTAAAGAGTTGGAGTCTAATTGAAAATTAACTTGTGGTAAGACTCAACTTGCTATTTTATGTATATATAATATATTTGTACTTATATTATCGGGGAATTACATATTTTGTGCTATAGTTACATGATTATTAAAAAAATATTTATACCTTATATGTAACAACCTGCATCCCCGAGATTGGATCCCGAATTGGGTAAATCCCGAGGTCGGTTATGTGAACAATGAAACGAGAAATTTTTTTTTAAAATAAATTTCTAAACCCAAAAGTACTAACTATGGTTTATAAACATAGACTGCGATAAGCAGTGTTGATTAACTGATAATTTAGCGAATAGTTACATAAGTCTTAGGATATTTTTACAACAAAAGTATTCAAGGTTTAGTTTCAAAATATTGTAGAGGTATACATAACAAAAGACTTCAATACACATATTATCCGAAGCTGAGCAAAATGAGATGATCTAATCGACACCCGAACTACCGACTCTTGAAATACCTGTAACTGAAAATTTTGACATGAAATGCGTAAGTTGATAAATCAACTTAGTGAGGCTGAGTACTAACCAATATAATTTAGACATCAATTAGACAATTGACATAATCATTTCATATAATTCATATAACAGATTTACTGAGTGCCGACTCCTCTTACCCTCCATGCAGATGAACCAAACACACCAGTAAGGAGCGACCTTACACAGACAGATGCATTGACAATGTCATTACTCAGAAGTTTTGACTTTACGGACCAAGTATAACTCCATACTTGGCTCGTAGTCGGGTTGTAGGTGAGATCAAGGCAACCTCGCAAACCTCGTCTACCAAGATTGTCGTAGATCTAACGTCAACCAAAGATAGATAAAACAGAACAAACATAACCATACATATTAAATTCGACTTTAAATACATAATTCAACACTTATTCAAACTTACAACGTGCCTTAATCTATCATATGATTAAAATGATATTCTTAATAGTGTCAACATATCAGATAATAGCATTTCTACTTTCATGAAAATTTCATGTATAAAACTTGAAATTTTAACTCTAATCAGTCTACTACTTCAGAATAATATATATATATATATATATATATATATTTATATATATACTTAGACTCGGACCATAAATTTTACATTTAGCACTCACCTGATTGGTTTAGTTAGATTTCGGAAGGTCGGGATACGGTATGTCTCCAGAACCTGTACAAGTACATGTACCTGAACTTAGTATCTACGCACTTAAACTTAACTTAAACTTTAGATAAAACCAAAACTTAAAAGGAATTACCCAATTGTTATTTTCTTTCTTTAAATAAAAACTCTTTATAAAAAGAAGACTTATATATTTTACTCCACATAAGTCGAGGGCGAAAAATATTAAGTGACCATAGGGAAAAAAAATAGCAGCACGCCTTGGCTTGCTGTAAAAGATGTACAACAAGCTAAAAAGCTTGCTGTAAAAAGAAAATGGACAAACGGACAGCAAGCTTGTTGTGTATATATATATATATATACTAGTGGGGTGGCACCGCGCAAGGCGCGGTGTTTGTTGCCCAGTGCTTGTGATTACTGAATTGGTGTTATAATTGGATATGTCCATGTAAGCTTAATTACCGTGAAAGCATGTTTAACCTTAAGAAGAGCATTGGATATATCAATGTAAGCCTAATTCCCGTGAAAGCATGTTTAACCCTAAGAAGAGCATAACATGTCTAAACCTGCTCATATACACATATCTACATCAATATAACATCTATATATATAGTCGAAACTCAATTTTATGGATAGTAAATAGGCACCGACGGATGTGAAAATGACTTATTGCAATGCTAAAGAGATTATAGGCCACCTTAAATAGCAGGTAGAGACTGGAGCAGAATAAATAGATCAGTCAGTATATTTAATTATGAGCAAATTGAATTCTATTAAATGTACATATTTAGTCCAAACAACAAATCCCCTATCAAGACAAAGAATATTGTGATTAGTAATCAAGATTTTATAATCACACTCAAACATAGGCCACACATAAGAATTCATCATATTCTGAAAATTTTGAACAAAAGCATCTAGGTGACTTAAAGAACAATGTCATATCCCTCACACGCAACAATGCCTTTAAAAAATATAGCCAGAAAGTACAAAAACTGCAATAGCTCACTATCAAATACTTGAAAAGAGAAATACGACCTCAACATCCACAACCAAGGCCATCACACATCCGAAATTACTAATCTTAATGGACAGTCTGCTTAGGAAAGGCAAGGCAAATTCCTGCACCTGAAAGCCAACGAAGCTCAACCCATTGCCCAAAATCTAGTCTGTAGTTGCCGAAATCAAATAGGCAAGGAAACTTCCCCAACCTAAAATCCACTAAAAATCAAACCAATTCCCAAATTCCTTCCAGAGCTGCCGAAAGTAAAAAACGGGGCAAGTGAATTTCTTAAGGCACCCACATATATAAACAACGAATAAAAAAAGAAAATCTAACACAACATTGAAAAAAGCCAAACACACAATGCATAAGCATCAAAACACCGAATTTAAACATCAAAACTACACCTTGTTATATCTGGAATGCAACAAACACGGGAAAAAAAAAAAGGATTATTATTTAAGTGTAACAATGAGCATATAAATTAATAATTTGATTGATTATCTGATAATTGCAGCTATCATTTCTCAGAAGCAAGTCCATTATGGTTCTCCATAACATGAAAATAAATATTGGATATACAGCAAAAAACATTACAATTCCTTGGTCAAATGAGTGACTGCACGGAAGGAGTCAACTTACAATTAAATTTAGCAATTACCAAATTCTCATTCTTCTCTTGATAAGTCCATAAACTCCGAACATGCATCTTCAAACATGAGCTTTAAATTCCTCCCTGCGATATTTTAGAGCTGTTAGTAATAAGACGCTTACATGAGTACAATCCAAGAAGAGAATCAGAAACAAAGAGGAATCCTGCAAATCAAATAAAACCTTTAGCATCACCAAAAATAAACTGAATATATGAGTGAATTAAAAAGAAAGGAAACCAATACTAACCTGAGAGTACAAGCTACAGGAACAAGCCTGTAAATGAAAAGAAAGGCATTATTATGATCAGAAACAAACTAAATATATGAATCAACAAAGAGGAAAGGAAAACTAAACCAACCTAAAAATGGAGAATTGGGGAGATGAGATAGAATATATTAAGGACGCATCTTCTCTGCAACACGACACAATTATATACATGAGATGATTGAACTTTGGACATAATAAAAGATTCAAGGAAACACTGTATATCTTTATATAAATAACAAACGCAAAGAAGCAATAGAAAATGATATATGAAAGATTCAAAAAGATTCTCCCGAGTAAAAATAAACCAAACAAGAATTGAATCTCAAACTTCTAAGATGAAGAGTGTGATATTCTTAATTACCTTCAACGTTGGAAGGTCTGATGACGATGAAAATGCTCACTGCATATTAATATCTTGATAATCTTTCAAGTACAAATACAGGAAATTGAGGAAAAGAAAATATATTAAGTTTCTAATAATGAATATTCAAAACTAAATAAATGGAGAGAGGCTGCAAAGAAATTCTATTAAAATCAATAAATCAATCAATGAAGTACAAGCATAGTAAAAATGAACAGTAATATATCTATCTCAAGAAGACAAGGAGATGACCTTTGAAATAAAGCTTGCCTCTGGATAGAAAATAGATAGGATACAGAGCTTCAATTTTTGGACTGGGAAACTTTTGCACAACTTAGAAATGACGGAAATAAACATAAAAAAATAATAACAAACTATTAGAAGAAATCAAAATAAAAATACCTCAAACAAAAACCATAGAAAACATCACCACCGCGGACTCTGAGACGGTCTCTCCCTCCCTCTATTTTTGCTGTCTCTATTGTCTGAAAACATCGCACTTTATGTTTGCTTTTTTGCACTCCGACACCGTCTCCCTCTGCCCCTTTATTTCCGCTTATTTTCTGTAATTGAAAATATATGAACATTAGAAAGAAAGAATATAATGGAGAAAATGAAAGAGTGAGAAAATTGATGGCTGCTTTATCCATTTCGACGATTTCTTTTCGGAAGAAACTTAAATTTTCGGGAAGAAATTGAACTTACATGAATTGAGAAACAATGGAGGAAATTGAGATTTATGAGATTTTGTAGGGTAACTTTTGTTTATGAAGAGATCAATGAAAGAACTCTTTAGAAAAGAGGGAGAAAGGAGAGAATGGTGTGAATTGAAGAAGAGAAAGGAAACCCACTATTTGGGTTTTTTGACAGAAATTAAGGCGGAAGAATGAAAATTTAGATTAGATGCAGAAGAATGGAGAATAAAATTAACCTTGTAAAAGGAATAGGGGGCGGCTATGGGTACTGTAGAAATAATAGGGGGCGGCTATGGGTATACTGCTGCATAATAGAATTGGACGGTGGACCATGTCAGAGGATGTGAATTTGCCGAAAAATGAAACTCAAAATTCTGAGTGGGCCCCAGACAGGGGGACGATCGCGGTCAATAAACACGAAAAAGAAAGAGAAAAGAAATTAAAACAGAGTACAAAATGGGAGAGAAATGCCCATACGACGTCGTTTTGCTATTAAAACGTTTAAAAAAAAAAGAAAAAGAAATAGGAGTGTACTATTCAAATAGCGGTACACTCTTATAGTTCTTAATATATATATATATACTTTATATCAATATTAACATATAGGCCAGCAATTAAACTCCACATAATAGCTCAATGATTATTAAACATGCGTAATTGAAAAGCAATTGGAAATATATATGTGTCCAGCAATAATCAAATTACTTTTACAAATCTTCCAATTAAAAGTAGAACTTTCCGAATAATTACTCAAAACATGGATCCAAAGTTTTTAAAATTCACAAGTTTTCTAGTTTCTAACAAAATACCCCAAAATAAAAAATCACACTCTAACAACTCATTATCATTTTAAAATAAGGTAATAGAATTCATAAGGCTTGCTCCAGCGGCAAGGGTGGGGGTTCGAATCCCATTTGGAACTTGGATGAAAATATTTATATGTGTCTATCTAAGGGTCATTTGTGGTGAAGACCCTTTGTGCGCATAGAGTACAGCAGTATGGTGAGATCCCGAGGCTTGGTGGAGGCACATCCTGCGATTTACATCCTTCAAGGTTCTAGGGCAAGGGTTCCGAGGGTCCAGGATTAGTCTAGTGTAAGCTTGTACACCTGGGTTATCAAAAAAAATAAAAATAAATAAATAAGGTAGAATTCCAAACAAAAATATATAAACCTTTTATCAAATATGAAGATGGGTTTTCAAGATTTACCTAAAACTTTTGAATTTAGAGAAAAGGAAAAGTCTATCTCAACTCCTATGCCCCTTTTTGCCTCTTGGTTCTAAAGTGTTGACAATGGTGTAGTGATTTCGACGGAGGTACAAGTGCAGCACCACACTTGAAATTCCTAAAATCTAACTTTCATTCACAAGAACAAAGTGGATTGTGAGGTAGTGTGATTCTCCAAGTCACAAATTAGTATATATATAGGAGAACTGAAAATTGGGTTTGGCAATTATCAGATTTACCTTATGTGCATGATCTCCAGGTGGAAATGAATTCTTTCGCCCATCGACACATAGTTTTGGCGATCAGTTTGTTACCCTCTATCAAATATGAAGTTTTGACAAATAGCAAGAATAGTCCTAATAGATTTATAAAGTTACAATTATATATATATATATATATATATATATATATATATATATATATATATATATATATATATATATATTATTTTATTCTCAAATAAAGTATAGATAATAGGACTTTAGAAATTTTTAGAGATTTTTCCTAAATTCTATCTTAATAATGAGGAGGATAAAAATTATGTATTCAAATAATAATTTACTTAAAAGTTTGTACTTGGAGGATATATTTTGATTTATATAATTACACAAAATTAGACCGAAATCCTTCGGGGTTAGATTTTCAATCTAGAATACTAACTGGCTTCTCTTCATAGGTTAGATTTTATTGAATTATTAAAGGTTCATAGTCTAGTACATGGGATGGATCTGGATTGTACTTTTTCAAAAATGATACATGGAACACATCATGTATCCCACCAAGGTCTGCGGGTAAGTCCAACTTGTAGGCAACAGTTCAAATTCTCTCTAAAATTTTGAAGCGCTCAATGTATGGTGGTTTAAGCTTTTCTCCTTTACCATGTTTAATAGGTCCTTTCTTGGGAGATACTTTAAGAAACACTTGGTCTCCCACTTCAAATTCTAACGGCTTTCTTCGTCGATCAGCGTAGCTTTTCTGGCGACTCTGGGAGGCCAACATTATTTTCTTAATTACCGGCACGATCTCCATAGCTTCTTGAACCATATCAGGAAATACATGATCTTCTTCCACAGCTATGGGGTTTGGCAATTTCTGCTCGTCTAAATCCCAATGGATTGGAGATCTACATTTTCGCCCGTATAGTGTTTCAAAGGGCGCCATCTGAATGGTTGACTGAAAACTATTGTTGTACGCGAACTCTATTAGCGACAAATTCTTATCCCAACTTCCTTTGAAGTCAAGTGCACAAGCCCGAAACATGTCTTCTAGAATTTGAATAGTCCGCTCTGACTGTCCATCTGTTTGGGGATGAGCTGTTGTACTGAACTGTAGCTTAGTCCCCAAAGCCTCCTGAATTTTCTTCCACAACCTTGACATAAATCTCGGATCTCGATCTGATATAATATCCTTCGGTACTCCATGTAATCGAATGATCTGATCCCGGTACAATTCTGCTAGACGATCTATGGAGTAATTTATGCTGATGGGTATAAAATGGGCAACCTATGTCAGTCTATCGACAATGACCCATACCGCATCATACTGGCTACGAGTTCGTGGTAAACTTGTCACGAAATTCATTGTTATAGATTCTCATTTACACTCGGGTATAGGTAGTGGTTGAAGTAAACCTGATGGCCTTTGTTGTTCGATTTTTACTCGTTGACAAATCAAACATTTTGCCACATACTCCGCTACTTCCCTTTTTTCCCACCAGAAATGAGATTTTAAATCCTGATACATCTTATTCCCACCTGGATGAATACTATATCGGGAAGCAATGAGCTTCTTCCATAATCTTTTCTTTTAGCCCGGTGTCCTTAGGGACGCATAATCGCCCACTAAATCTCAGTATTCCTTCGGGATCAACAATGAAAGATGAATCACTTAATCCCTAAAGTGACTCCTTGATTTTCTAGATTCTTTCATCTTGTTGTTGAGTTGTAGCGATCTGATGAAGAATGCCTGGTCGTACTTGAAGACCCGCAAATAAAATTCCCATCCTAACCTCTTCAGGTTTCCAACAACATACATTTTCTAACATTCCACATTCCTTTGCCATAAGGTGCGACGTTTTAACCTTTCAACTTAGAGCATCTGCAACTACATTAGCCTTCCCAGGGTGATACTGGATTGTGCAATCATAGTCATCTAAAAATTCCAACCAACGCCTTTGTCTCATATTCAATTCCTTTTGAGAGAAAAGGTACTTCAAACTCTTATGGTCTGTAAATACCACAAAAGCTACCCCATACAAATAATGTGTCCATTTTTCCAAGGCGAAAACTACTGCATCTAATTCCATGTCATGTGTCGGGTAGTTCTTTTCATACGGCTTTAGTTTTCTCGAGGCATATGCAATAACCTTACCGTTTTGCATCAAAACACAACCCAAGCCTTCTTTTGATGCATCTGTGTATACCATGAAATTCTCTAGTCCATCGGGTACGGCTAACAATGGTGCGGTTGTTAATCTTCTTTTGAGTTCTCGAAAGCTCGCCTCACACTTATCGTTCCATTCGAACGGGACCTTCTTTTGAGTTAACTTTGTCAATGATGAGGCAATATTAGAGAAGCCTTGTATAAATCGTCGGTAATACCCTGCTAAGCCCAAGAAACTTCGGATTTTTGTTACCGTTTCTGGCCTCTTCCACTCAGTTACTGCCTCGACTTTGGATGGATCGACCGCTATCCCATTTCCAGAGATAATATGACCTAAAAAGGCTACTTGGTTTAGCCAAAACTCGCACTTACTAAACTTCGCATACAATTTATGATCCCTTAAAGTCTGTAGAACCTTACAAAGGTGAACTTCGTGCTCTTGATTGGACTTGGAGTAAATTAGGATATCGTCAATAAAGACTACTACAAACTGATCAAGATATGGTTTGAAAATTCGGTGCATTAAGTCCATAAAAACTGCAGGGGCATTAGTTAGTCCAAAGGGCATTACCACAAATTCGTAGTGCCCATACCTTGAGTTAAAGGCTGTCTTTGAAATATCTTGTTCCTTAATTCTCAGTTGGTAATACCCTTGTCTCAAATCTAATTTGGAAAACACTCGGGACCCTTGCAACTGATCAAAAAGTTCCTCTATGTGTGGAAGAGGGTACTTGTTCTTGATGGTAACATTGTTCAAGCCTCGATAGTCAATGCATAAACGCAACGACCCGTCTTTCTTTTTTACAAATAGCACCGGAGCTCCCCATGGTGAAGAGCTGGGTCGAATGAACCCTTGTTCAAGCAATTCTTGAAGTTGAGTCTTCAATTCTTTGAGTTCAGATGGGGCCATGCGATAAGACTTCTTCGCAATAGGCGATGCTCCAGGAACAAGATCTATGGTAAACTCCACCTCTCGATTTGGTGGTAGTGTCGTCAACTCTTCTGGAAATACATCAACGAACTCAGACACCACTGGTACTTCTTTCAACTCCAATTTATCCTTAGGTTTATTGATAAGGTATGCGATAAAACCTTGTCCGCCCTTAATAAGTTTCCGACGAGCTTGGGCGGCAGACAACAAGGGTACCCTTAAGGGTTTTTGAATACCCTTAAAACACACTTTTGGGTGTCCCAGGGTAGAAAGGGATACAGTTTTAAGACGACAGTCTAACTGCGCAGAGTGCGCGGACAACCAATCCATGCCAAGAATTACATCGAACCCTTGAATGGGTAAGGTAATTAAATTGTCGGGAAAAACTTCTTTTTCGATATTAACCTCACAAGACTTGTAAACTGAGTTTATTATAAATGAGGTCCCTAAGGGAGTATGAACCTCTAGTTCAAAAGGCAAGCTTTCAACCTTATGACCCAACTTGCAACTGAATCAGGGTGTTACGAAAGAGTGAGAGGCTCCTGAATCAAATAATACTTTACATGAATGCCTAGAAATAGGACGTATACCTTCCACTACGTCAGAGGCATCATGTTCTGCTACTGTTTCACCCTCTATAGCAAAAGCTTGTCCATGTACTCTTGGCTTGGGTGAATTTGCAGCTTGTGACGGACCTCCACTGGATGGAATAGATGAAGCAAATCCTTTAAGACAATTCTTTATGAAGTGTTCCTGCCTTCCACACCTTAAGCATTTTCCTGCTTCCTTCCAGCATCTAGCTTCACCATGGCCCTTGACCCCACAATGAGAGCAAATGATATCCTTGTATTGTCCCTGAGGGTTCCTTGGTTTATTGTTTGTCTGTGGACCCTTAAAATTCCTTGGGCCGGCTGCTCAATCCTTGATCCTTTTCCCGAACCTCTTCCGGTTTGCCAGTTTGATTGAGGAGGCCTTGACCTCTTTTCTGCAAATTGTGTGACATTAAGCTTTATCAATCCACTTTCAATTTTTGTAGCTTTATCCACTGCTTCTACAAATGACACAACATTTTGCGGGAGTAAGGCTTGTTGTAATTCTGGACGTAGACATTTGATGAAACGTCGAGTACGACAAGGCTCATTGTCCAGGAGATGAGGGGAAAATCTCACTGGCCGGGAATAAATGGCTTCAAACTGAGGTACTAACATGGTTCCTTGTTTTAATGCTCCAAACTCTTCCTCACATTGTTCTCTCACAACCGGCGTTACATACTTATCATCGAAGTCTTTGATAAAGTTTCCCCACGTTCTCTCAATCCGGTTGTGTTCCCATACCATTTCTCTAGATTGCCACCATGATCTTGTTGCATCTTCAAACAAGAAGGTGGCGAGAGAAATCTTCAAGGTATCAGAATAATCTAGGACTTTAAATATATTTTGTACTGCTTCAGTGATACTGTCATCAGGTTCTTCGAAGAAATTTGGGGTTTTGAATCGCAAAAAAGCTCCCAGGTCTGATCAAGAGAGGGAGGCGCAGGTGGTGATGATGGACGATGAGCATTATTTTGCAATGACCGAGAAAATTCCCCCAAGGCAGCGATGATTAATTCAACTTGGATCGACACCGAGGGTATTGGTGTCCCCGATGCTTGTCCAAGGGGTGTCTGTTGGGGCGACTGGTTATCTTCCGAATTACCTGCCATCTGATCACACGTATGTGTTGAGTCATTGGCTCAATAATAAGAAGAAGAAATCATTAAAATATCTTAACAAGAATATTAAGTGCAATAAATCTCTTAGTCTAAGAAACATAAATCTCATATTAATAAAACGCAACTACATAATACGTGGAATAGAAAACATATAGCATAGTCTCACAACAACAGACAGAAAACGAGGATACAGAAATAGAGAAACAACGACAAGGAAGTCCTAGATACGAAGAACATGAAATAAGTCTAAGGCCACCATGGCAAACCACAAAGAACACACATAATCCAAATCACGATCCTAAGTGCGACCCTCAGTCATCCTCCTCTACTGAAGGTTCATCATCCATCAGGTCATCCTCTTCAGTAGCATCCGAAAGTACATGAACAAGGGCGCTAAGGCGATCACGAACTAGGACGGCCCTCATCGCTCGACGATCGATGTCCTCTCGAACATTTCCTAACTCTTCTCTCAGGTCCTAATTCTCGGTACGAACGTCCCTAGTCATCGCATCAGACTCTCACTCCCTGATCTCTCCACCAACGGAACGACGAAATTAACGGTCTCGATCCTACTCCAGGGTATGTACCACCCGATTAGGGTAGGAACCCCGGAGGCGCTCTTGCGGACCACCTAATCCACCACGCAGAGATGGTGGAGTATACACCTGACGCGGGCGTGCCCTCTGATACAATATAAAACGAGGGGGCGAGTCAGTTCGACCAATGACCCTGTTCCCACTCTCTCTTGCCTGACCATTTGATTGTCCAAAACCCGAGGCATTGTAGCTTCCGTCGCTTGCCATATCCTATCAAAATCGAGAAAGGTAAGACAACATAATCAATAATGCAAGTTCAACGATGAAGGTTAACTTATGTCATCACGACACTAGACTCCAAGGATCCTAACCTGACTTCTAAGCCTAGGCTCTGATACCACTTGTGACGGCCCGAGCCCCCGGGTCGAATCCTACGTGGATCCACTCCCGAGTCCGGGTCCGTAGTCGGTGAACACAACCAAAATTTATGGTCAAATTTTGGTTGTGTTCACCGAATACGGATTTTATGGTCAAATTTTGTGATTTTATGGTCAAATTTTGGTTGTGTTCACCGAATACGGACCCGAACTCGGGGGTGGATCCACGTAGGATTCGACCCAGGGGCTCGAGCCGTCACAAGCATCTTTCACATACCTGACCTCGGGATTTACCCAATTCATGATCCAATCTCGGGGATGCGGGTTGTTACAAATGGTATCAGAGCCTAGGCGTAGAAGTCAGGTTGAGTCTAGTGTCGTGATGACATAAGTTAACCTTCATTATTGAACTTGCATTATTGATTATGTTGTCTTACCTTTCTCGATTTTGATAGGATATGGCAAGCGACGGAAGTTACAATGCCTCGGGTTTTGGACAGCCAAATGGTCAGGCAAGAGAGAATGGGAACGGGGTCATTGGTCGAGCTGACTCGCTCCCTCGTTCTATATTGTATCAGAGGGCACGCCCGCGTCAGGTGTATACTCCACAATCTTTGCGGGGTGGATTAGGTGGTCCGCGAGAGCGTCTCCGGGGTTCCTACCCTAATCGGGTGGTACATACCCTGGAGCAGGATCGAGACCGTTATTTTCATCGTTCCGTTGTTGGAGAGATCAGGGAGCGAGAGTCTGATGCGGCGACTAGGGCCGTTTGTACCGAGAATCAGGAGTTGAGAGAAGAGTTAGAAAATGTTCGAGAGGATAGGGATCGTCGAGCGGAGAGGGCCGTCCTTGTTCGTGATCGCCTTAGCGCCCTTGTTCATGTACTTTCGGATGCTATTGAAGAGGATGACCCGATGGAGGATGAACCCTCAAAAGAGGAGGGTGACTGAGGGTCGCAGTTAGGATCGTGATTTGGATTATGTGTGTTCTTTGTGGTCGGCCATGGTGGCCTTAGACTTATTTCCTGTTCTTCGTATCTAGGACTTCATTGCCGTTGTTTCTCTATTTCTGTATCCTCATTTTCTGTCTGTTGTTGTGAGACTATGCTATATGTTTTCTATTTCACGTATTATGTAGTTGTGTTTTATTAACATGAGATGTATGTTTCTTAGACTAAGAGATTTATTGCACTTAATATTCTTGTTAAGTTGTTTTAATGATTTCTTCTTCTTATTATTGAGTCATTGACTCAACACATACGTGTGATCAGATGGCAGGTAATTCGAAAGATAACCAGTCGCCCCAACAGACACCCCTTGGACAAGCTCGGGGACACCAATACCGTCGGTGTCGAGCCAACTTGAATTAATCATCGCTGCCTTGGGGGAATTTTCTCGGTCATTGCAAAATAATGCTCACCGTCCATCATCACCCTCTGAGCCTCCCTCTCTTGATCAGACCTTGGAGCACTTTTTGCGATTCAAACCCCCAAAATTCGAGTACTCAGCCTCACTAAGTTGATTTATCAACTTACGCATTTCATGTCAAAATTTTCAGTTACAGGTATTTCGGGAGTCGATAGTTCGGGTCTCGATTAGATCATCTCATTTTGCTCAGCTTTGGATAATATGTGTATTGAAGTCTTTTGTTATGTATACCTCTACAATATTTTGAAACTAAACCTTGAATACTTTTGTTATATATAAATATCCTAAGATTTATGTAAATATTCGCTAAATTATCAGTTAATCATTTATCGCAGTCTATGTTTATAAACCATAGTTAGTATTTTTGGGTTTAGAAATTTATTTAAAAAAGAAAAAAAATTATCGTTGCATCGTTCACATACCCGACCTCGGGATTTAACCAATTCGGGATCCAATCTCGGGGATGCGGGTTGTTACAAATATATAAACTTTGACTCTGACCATAAATTTTACATTCAGCACTCACCTGATTGGTTTAGTTAGATTTCGGAAGGCCGGGATACGGTATGTCTCCAGAACCTGTATAAGTACATGTACCTAAACTTAGTATCTACGCACTTAGGGTGAGTTTGGCCTTGCGATTTGAAAATCAATTATAGGAGAATTAATTTTCCTAAATGGTTTTTGACAATAATGGATTATGATATATTTCAATTATAAAATAATTACTTTTTGATAATAGCTTTTGCAAAAGTAACACTTTAGTTACTTCTAAAATAAGTTGATTTTTAGCTTCTGGAGATCCCAAAAGTGATTATGATAGTGAGGGTCAAACACCATTAAAATCACGATTGACTAAAAGCAATTTCTATAATTTGGGCCAAACACTTCAAAAATCACAATGAATATCTAGAAGTATTTTTAAAAGCTCCCACCGCTGGGCCAAACTCAGGGTTTTTGGCATTTTGCACCCTGGAATTATAGGGTTTTGGCACTTTGCATCCTGACTTAAAAGTTTTGGCACTTTGCACCCTGGAAATATAATTTATTTGGTACTTTGCACCCTAGTGTGTGTTTTAGTGAGAAAATCCATTTATAGAAGGGTAGAATAGTTATTTTTAATTTTTTTTTTCACTTTACACCTTGGCAATATAGATTTTGCACCCTTAAAATATAGAATGTTGACATTTTACACCTTAAAATTATAAAATATTAGCATTTTTCACCTCGATTTAAATTTTTTGGCACTCTATACCCTAAAAATATAATTTGTATGACATTTTGCACCTTAATGTATTTTTCTTAATAAAAATATACTCATGAATGTCGGCGATGTAGAGATAAAATGGTCATTTCTATGCACAACAATCATAACTTGTTATTCTAAAAGTATTTTACTTTATAATAACTTATTTTAACATTTTCTCTTTGTAAAATTAGATTAAAAAAAAGACATTGCCTTCATTTTATTTTCAAGTATCCTCAAGATTATTTACTTTATATCTAAAATACATGTTTAGATATCTAACATATTATTATATTGCATTTTATTTACATAATTTAGATTATCATATTAAATCGGTGTTGAAAATGCTAGAAATTATATTTTTTGGGTGCAAAGTGCCAATATTCTATATTTCAGAGTGCAAAGTGTCAAAATCTATACTTTAGGGTTTAAAGTGCAAAAAATATTTGAAAATAACTATTTTACTCTTCAATCAATGAATTTTTTCTTCAAAACACACACTAAGGTGCAAAATGCCAACTAAAGTGTATTTACAGGGTGTAAAGTACCAAAACTTTTAAGTTAGGGTGCAAAGTGCCAAAACCCTATAATTCCAGGGTGCAAAGTGCCAAAAGCCCCCAAAACTCGCCTTTAAACTTAACTTAAACTTTGGATAAAATCAAAACTTAAAAGGAATTACCCAATTGTTCTTTTCTTTCTTTAAATCAGAACTCTTTATAAAAAGAAGACTTATATCTTTAACTTCAGATAAATCGAGGACGGAAAATATTAAGTGACCATATATTAGTCGGGGGCAAAAAAAGTAAAGTTGTACAGCAAGCTAAAAAGCTTGCTGTAAAAAGAAAAAGGACAAACGGACAGCAAGCTTCAAGCTTTGAAGCTTGCTGTATATATATATGTATATACATATATATATATATATACAATCAATATTAACATACAGGCCAGCAATTAAATCCACATAATAGCTCAATGATCATTAAACATACGTAATTGAAAAGCAATTGGAATATGTACAATAATAATCAAATTACTTTTACAAATCTTCCAATTTAAAGTAGAACTTTCCAAATAATTATTCAAAACATGGATTCAAAGTTTTTAAAATTCACAAATTTTCTAGTTTCTAACAAAATACCTCAAAATAATAATTCCTTTAAATCACACTTTAACAACTCATTATCAGTTTAAAATAAGGTAATAGAATTCCAAACAAAAATATATAAACCTTTCATCAAATATGAAGATGGGTTTTCAAGATTTACCTAAAACCTTTGAATTTAGATAAAAGGAAAAGTCTCTCTCAACTCCTATGCCCCTTTTTGCCTCTTGGTTCTAAAGTGTTGACAATGGTGTAGTGATTTCGACGGAGGTACAAGTGCAGCACCACAATTGAAATTCCTAAAATCTAACTTTCATTCACAAGAACAAAATGGATTGTGAGGTAGTGTGATTCTCCAAGTCACAAATTAGTATATATATAAGAGAATTGAAGATTGGGTTTAGCAATTATCAGATTTACCTTATGTGCATGATCTCCAGGTGGAAATGAATTCTTTCTCCCATTGACACATGGTTTTGGCGATCAGTTTGTTACCCACTTATCAAAATGAAGTTTTGACAAATAGCAAGAATAGTCCTAATAGATTTATGAAGTTACAATTGTATAATTTATACAAAATATATATATATATATATATATATATATATATATATATATATATATATATATATATATATATATATATATATATATATTATTTTATTTTCAAATAAAGTATAGATAATAGGACTTTAGAATTCTTTAGAGATTTTTCCTAAGTTCTATCTTAATAATGAGGAGGATAAAAATTATGTATTTAAATAATAATTTACTTAAAAGTTTGTACTTGAAGGATATATTTTGATTTATATAAAAATCATATAATTACACAATATTAGACCGAAATCCATCGGGATTTCACATTATAGTTATTAGTTGATCAAATCAAAAGTAATCCACTATTAACGTGAACTAGATAATATTTACAACATATGTTACAATTGTTCGTGCGAAATATTTTCTTAAAACTATAAAAGAAAATTGATGAACGACTTTGACATAAGAAATAGGAGGTGACTTTAATGTTATGTTTAGAAGAAAAATGTTACAAAGATCATAATATAATATGATCAACATTTTTATTATACTAGAAAAGTGCATGTACATTGTACGTGTCTAGTTAAATTAATGAGTATTATTTGTAAATCAGAGTAAATTAATTTTACAGTGTCAAAACATAAAGAGAATTAACCCATTTTTCACTTATTTAATTCGATTTAACATGATCTTTTAGCTGATTTTATTCATACCGGTTTTGCCCAAATTATCACCATTCTTGCAAGTGTTCACTAATGTCACCCGAATTTTCATCGATTTTACATGTTTTCAATTATTTCATAGATATTTTTTTTATCAATTTCACAAATTTTCACCAATTTCGGCCATTTTTCACGAAAAAAAATCCATGAGAATTCAATGTTATGCATGTCTTGATATTATTGAAAATTCTTTATATTTCTATATTCTAGCCAAAGTAAAATTACACAATTAACTAAGTCAAAAGTATTTTTTATATTTAGAGTGCTTATGACTTACGTTGTACTAAATCTTTAAATTAACATTTTTTTAATTAAATGAATATTGATGCTAAAATATAATAATTTTTATATATATATTTTAGGGGCTATTTAAAATAATAATGTTTTTATGGTTTATTTTTATCTATTATAAGAGAAGAAGATTAAAACTATAAAAAATGAGAGAATTTATAAATTTTAGGAGTCTATATAATAGATATATATAAATAAGAATTCGTGTTTAATTATACCTCTTCAATTATATATTTATTATAACTTTATAATTTAAATAAGGGTATTTTAGTCTCCACAAAAAAGTTAAAGAAATATTTTTGTAATAGTAGAGATGAAATATAGATAAAGCATATTAATATTTTAAGATACAAGCCCAAAATTTAATTATTGCCTAGGTCCCCAATAAAGGTTGGACCGGCCCTGCTAAAAAGCAAAGCATGCATAATTTTCTCACATTTCTGAAAAATTAAACAAAAACGAACAACCAATCTTTCTCGGAAAATGTTATCAAGAGAATCTTCATTATGTTTAATTTCTTTTCACCATATCAATTCAATGTAGCTAACAACCAATTTAAAACACCTACTAAAACATAAACCAAACATTTTATTTCTACAAAAACATCATCATTATACTTAATACTTAATCTATAAATCAAGGGGTAAATGCAAAATACTCCCCCATGTAAAGTGCTAAACATGCAAGAGATTATCCTGTGAATTTTTATTGCGCCAAACTTCCTTGTATTTTCAAAAATCCGGCAAAAAATACCTAATTTATAAAATATAGGTCATTTTAGATCGACATATTTCAAAAAACCATTTTAAAATACTTCAAGTTGGTCCCTACCTACAACTTTACGTAAAATATTTTTAAAATTTTTTCTTCAAATATGTCGACCCTAAACAATCTATTTTTTATAAATTGGATATTTTTTGTAGGATTTTTAAAAGTACAAGGATGTCTGGCGCAATAAAAATTTTACAAGGTAGTTTCTTACAGATTTAACATAACACTATAGAAAAATGTGAGTAATATCTTCATTTTCCCCATAAATCAGACATATAAAAATTCAAAAACTAATAATCAGTCCATTACACATGCACTTGCCTTTTCTCAAACAACTCTAAAATGCTCTCCTCACAAAAACCAAAACCACTGGATAAAATTGAAAATTGCAATTCAATATATCTATTTTTCATCTGAGGATTTCAAATACCAACGTTTGAGACGGGCTGAAGTTTTAGATACCTGCAAAATAATTAAAAATTAATTAAGCAATATTGTTTCAATTCCATTCTTTTCAATATATATCATTTTTTCTTTTCTTTTCAGAATTACTACTAATTACCTCTTCATCCCAGTTTGTTCTCCATGTCATGATACTAAGGGCAAGTGTCACTGTAACAACTCCACTAATCATTCCAATCCATATGCCCTGTGAAATCAATACCTATTTCAGTCAATTTACAATGCCAAATATTTCATAGCCGAAACGAGTTCAAGTTTAGTTGGACTGGATTCGGGTCGGTTTCTGGGGTTTGGTCACAGTGAAATTTAAAACACCCCTTGTAATTTGTATAATTCATACAAAAATAACTGCATTGTTTTCATGGACCAAAACTTTCATCTTTTTAATCGAAAATATCGAAAAGTTTATGTTTTTAAATCAGGTGAAACGAAAATAAGATGCAATTTTGAAGACTATTTATTTGTCTTAAACTCTGTTATTTTCCTAAATTTAGTAAATTTTTTTACAATTTTTTCTCAGTATTTCCGAAATATTTCCAATTAGTCTCGAGATTTTTTTAAAATTTGGTTGACCCGAAACATACATTCGAAACAAAATTTTGATCCATGATTGTTTTATTGTTAAAAAATCCTAAGTATTTGTTTTTTAATATCACACCGCACCTGATTCCCTGTAATTATTTCACACATTTTGACTTATTAATTACCTTCACTTGGAGATGGGTCACATATCCAAGAGCTGCTCCAACTGGAAGTCCAATACCATAAAAGCAAATTAAGTTAAGAACTGCAACTTTTGTTTGCAAACCTGATCCAATTGCCACACCTGGTATAGAAAAACAATATTAAAAAGAAAAAGAAAAATTGAAATTTTGGAGACTTAATTTAAAAAACTTGAATTAAGGCAAATTTAGGGGTAAATGCAAAATATAAACCTGGAAGAAATTAACCTGTAAAATTTTTATTGCGCCAAACTTTCTTGTAATTTGAAAAACCCTACAAAAAACGCAAAAATTTGAAAAAAAAGGCCGTTTTGGATCGACATATATCAAGATACAATTTTTAAAAATACTTCAAGTTGGTCTCTACTACTTCACTTTAAAATTTTTTGAAAATTATATTTTGAATTATGTCGATTCAAAATGACCTGTTTTTTTACAAGTTGGGTATTTTTTGCATTGATTTTTAAAGTACAAGAAATTTTAATGCAATAAAAATTTCACAGAATAGTTTCTTGCAGATTTAACATTACACAGGAGAGTAATTGGAGTAATTGTAAGACGTAGTTCACCTGAGAGCACTGGATAAAGGCTATTAAACAACACTGAGAAAGCTAGTGGAATAGAAAGATCTGATACAGCCTGTACTACTTCTTCTTCGTTCGAAAACAAATACCCAAGTTTGTTGCCGAATATCAAGCAAAGAATCCAAAAAATAATCCCAATTAAAAATGATGTGCTGATCACGACTTTGATTGAAAATTTTGTAGCTTTAGCATCACCTCTGCCTAGCTCATTCGCGACTCGTACTCTGTTCAAGCGAGAAATGAGAACTTCCAAGTTATCGATTTCCACATAAACGACATATATATACATTTGTACAAGGTTAGATGTGTTATTGCATTTCTAGAGGCACAACCGCACAACTATAGTCCTATTTTTATCGCGTAATTTTTCAGGCTGACACATTTAATAGTGTCACAACTTCAATATTAACGATAATTTTAGTGTCAATTGAGACCCAATTTCAAAATTGGCCTCGAATTTCCACTGTGATGACGGTCATGACATGAAAATTGGAATTTTGACCATTCAACACCTTTTTCATTAAACAAAAAATTTAAATGGAAAAGAAGAAGAAGGAGGCGGGTAACAATTTAATAGATTAATGGAATGTTTGGTGTATTATATAGGAAAAGTCAGGATTTTTAATTTTTGTATTTTTTTAAATTAATTTATTTTTAATGAAAAAGGCGTTGAATGGTCTAAATTTTTCATTTTTCATTTTTCATGTCACATGGCCAGTACATGGGGGAATTTCAGGACAATTTTGAAATTGAGCCTCAATTGGCACCAATATTGCCATTGATGTAGAAGTTGTGACATCAAATGCGCTAGCCCAAAAAATTACAAGATAAAGAGGTCAGTGAACTATAATTGTAGCAAAAAATACAATAATTCCATAGTTAAATACATACACTGCAGCACCCATAAAGCCCAGGCTGATCATGAATTCCCAAGCAGTGACATTGAGGCTACAAATTTAATTCCAATCAGAAAACATAACTTTATATAGTGCCCCAAAAAAAATAAAAAAATCAAGCATCAGTAGAACAAATTGTTTTAATGGCAGCAAGCTTATCATTATGAAAAAAGTGTCACAAAAAAATAACAATGTAGTCGTAATTCTAAAAGGAAAAAAAGGCACATATTTCAAATGTCAATTTATTGATATTTTTCTGTTGTCTTGAAACTTTATAATGTTAAAGTTACAATAGTGATATTTCACATTTAGCTAGCTACATCACTACGACTAACATGTTTATAGATGTCATTAATATTCTTTCTAGCAATATGACTAGATGATATATGTCCCTTGGGTTTTTGCATGTTAATTCTATGTGATATGTCTAATGGATAATCTGTCTTGTGATATAAAAATATGTAATTTACCTTTATGTGAAATGAAATAATGAGAAACTTACCTCATTGCTAGTGGAGATGTTGCACACACATTTTATAATGCGGCTGAAACTTTATTTTCATGTAAAAATGATCAATTTAACCTATATTTGACAAGATATTCACCTCACTTTACCCACTTGATATGCGTAAATAGATAATTTACCTCATTGTAATATGCATAAATGGACACTTGAACTCATGTGATATTACATAACGAGCATTTTAATCCCTTATAAAAAGGTAAAAATCAACAAAGAGGCAGTATTCTTCTTTTATATGAACACAAGTGTTTGTACCCAAAATATTTTTTAGGTTCATCAGGCCAATAACGGCCCAACAAGACAACAGGGTTGTATTTTGCCTTTTTATCTATCACAGGGAGTTAAACTGACTATTTAAGATAACACATGAAGTTAGTTTGCTATTTACTCTTTTTATAACTAGATGTAAAACTATAAGAGTGAATAGCATTTTTGGTCCTTCTTGTGGGTCAAATTTTTCATTTTTGTCCCTCTTAAATTTTTTGTAGCAGATTGGTCCCTCTTATCAATGTAATGTATCACATTCGTCCCTCTTATAACACATTCTTCCCTCAAAAACTTTTTGTAGCAAAATCATCCCCCTAATCATTCTAGTGTAACAAATTAGTCCCTCTTAAACACAAATTACATCAACTTTCGTCCACTTTAGAATATATCTTAAATTTAAGTGATGTATTTTGTATTTAATAGGGCCTAATGTGTTACACTACATTGATAAGAGGGACGAATTTGATACAAAAAATAAGAGGGACGAATGTGATATACTATATTGATAAGAGAGACCAATCTACTACAAAAAATTTATGATGGACGAAAATGCAAAAGTTAATCCATAAGGAGGACCAAAAGCGCGATTTACTCCAACTATAAAGTGTCACAAGAAGAGATAAATGTCATGAATCAGTATCATATAAATCTGCAATTAGATTTGTGATTTGCCAATTTTTTTGTAGTGTCACTTAGCTTCCTACCCCAAACACAATTTCTGTTACTTACCATATAGAGAATGCAGATATGGCAACCTCTGCATTTGTCATATATCCAGCCAGTAAAACCAGAATGGCATAATACCACAACTCCAAGCTATGTAACATTCAAAATTGCAGAAAATCAATGAACGAAATCTGTAAACATGAATTAGATTGATCCCAATATTGGTATAAACAAAAAATTAGAAAGGAGATTTACCAGATCATCACACCAGAAGAAATCGAGAGCTTCACTACCGGAAATATGTCCTTTAATGCAGCAAATGTGAACCCTTTCCACGAGTCGGGACACCAACCTCCGAAAACATACACAAATTCTCCAAACACCAAGAACCATGAAGATATGCATAGTGCACCCATTGCACCCGGGACCCCCCAATTTAGAACATACACGAAAAGCCAAGATAAAGGAATGTGAATTAGAAGTTGAAAAACGGATAGCCACGCAATGACCATGTTCTTCTGTTGTGCTTGGAGATACATTTGGATCGTTGTTGAGAAAACAACGCTATAGACGAATGCAATGAACCATAGAGAAATATTTCCAGCAGATTTTGTGATGGATTCTTCTTCGCCAAGTAGCTCAAAGATTTGTCTTGCCAAGAGAAAAACGGGAAGTAAAATGGTTAATGTAACGAGGTTGACTAGCCATGATCTTTGTAAGAAAATACCCATCATATGGTATTGTTTTGCTCCAAAGGCTTGGCCACATAGAGTTTCAGTTGCACTAGACATTCCCATCTATACAAGATAAAAACACAGTATAACTTTTACTCATTGAAATTCATAAACCAAACATAGCCTAATGGTAATGATAAATACAAGGATATGAAGAATGCATAATTTACCACAATTCCATAGACAAATCGAACGCTTAAGGTCTGAACAAGTGCGTAACCTGCAAGATCGGTTGAACCTATGTGTCCTATAAACGACTGAGTAACGACAATAGTTCCAAATGAAGTAACTCTTGAAATAATACTTGGCAATGCCACCCTCCATATCTTCTTTGATTCTTCACAGATCTTCAAATCACTCTTTTGTAAAGTATTTGAACTAAGCAGAGTCTCTTTTATTCCACTATCCATGGCTCTACACTAAACACAACAGTAAATGAACTTTCAATCAATTAATTATAAAGAAAGAGAATTTCACTTTTGGAACCAAAAAATTCCCAACTGGCTGTCAAAGAATAATGGAGTATAATTATAGTGAATTATACTTTTAACACAATACTTTATCCTATTTTATACAATTGGTATCAAGTTTTTGAAAGAAATATTTGGTAGTCAAATTATATGCGTCTCTTAACATATTTAATTTTGCCATCAAATATTTGAACCATTAAATTGTGTCTGACCCTTATAAAATTTGAATATGCATCTTGGAAAGCAACTAGAGTTTTGATGATAATTTAATAGAATTATTGACATATTTGACGGAAAACCTAAATATATCAATGGGAATCATATTTTTTGATATCAAATGTGTTTTTTCGGAGTGTGATATGCAACATGTAATTCTCTCATATAATTATAGGAAAAAAGGAAAGTGTAAAATGCATAAATATTTATACCATGTGCTTTTCCTAATAGGTATAATAATCCATATATTAGATAAAGCTCATTTGTTAACAAGTCTTGGACATTCTTGACGTGAACATCTTCATTGACTATAAGTGATAACCATTCTTCCTGATTTGGAGGGGAATTAAAAATTAAGCTTTAAATGTTATTTTTTCAACGAAATAAGATGTCAAAACACTCTTGTTTACTTAAAATTTGATTTTAACCCATCTTAAAACTTAAGAAATTATAATAACCTTCATAATTCTTTTTAAATATAGAAATAACCCCCTTGTTTTTTACAAAATAGAAGATGACTCATGGGATAACTTCTAAATTCCAGATGAACAATAAAGCTAATAAAATATTAACACTAAGGTCTTCTTGTCAATTAGATTAATCACATCGAAATTTAGGGCTGAAAATCAAGTCAAGCTATTCGATACTTGACTCGAGCTCGTTCGATAAAAGCTCGTTGGAGCTCGGTTCGTCAAATAATTAAATCAAACAAGCTTGAACAAGATTTCTCGTTCGGTAACTTTTGAAACTCGGCTCGAACTCGACTCGATAAGCTAAAAATTGAAAAAACACATATAAAATACCAAGCTACTCGATACTCTGCTCGAACTAGTTCGATAAAAGCTCGTTTGAGCTCGGTTCGTTAAGAAATCAAACCAAGCTCAAACACAAAATTTTAAATTCGATAAAATTCAAACCAAGCTTGAACAACGTTCGATAATGCTCGGCTCGTTTACACCCCTACATGGAATGTTAATTTTAGCATTATACTCCAAAGAAAAGAAAGATTAATGGGGAAAAAGGTATAAGAAGAAAGGCAATATATTCAAAGAATCAATCCTTTTACGTAGTGGGATTGTAGAAAAAATAGCAAAAACTTTTGGAAAATACTGCATCATTATAAGCATAAATTCTCAACTATACTTTGACAGTTTGCATCAAATAATATATATATATATATATATTAATATATATATAGGAAGCACTAGCAAGAATCATCTGCAATAAGAAACACGCACAACACACACACGAATACAGAAAAGTTGCGTACGTAGCTAGAAGATTTCTTATTAGTTGATGAAAAGGGTTAATAGTCTCATTATTTAATTCATGAAAAAAATGTGACAAATAGAGTTAGGTTTCTCATCATATATTGTCACTTGTCATAGATTGCTATTTTCTCAGTTTAATGACATTTTATTTTGCACAAAAATGGTTACACAAGGGCAATAAATGATTAGAATGCGTATGGATTGTTTCTCTAATTAGACATTTCATAAATATGCAGATAATAGAGGGTTGGATTTAAAATTATTTTTCATAACGAAAATCTTTATAAAGGGTTAGTTGTTGAAGGTTATTATCAGATTTAAAAATATGCTAATTATATTTCTCTTAGAAATATCTTAAACTAATTTGATGAGTGTGATTTTTTTTTCTTAGTATTTTTAAATTAGACCTAGAATTCTTTAAAAAATTCTTATGACTTATTGATATTTCGAAAATTATCAAGGTATTTATTGCACAATCAGTAAGATTAATATGCTTAAATAATAGGAGTATACTAAAGGAAGAGCTCAATGTTTTTCTTTCATTAAATTATTTAATCTTTTAAAAAGTACAACTCATATGGTAGTCGATCCATTGATAAAAGGATTGCATGTAAAAACTTATAAATAACATGTTATTAGTATGAGTCTTTTAAACAGTCCTTGAATGTAATAAGTGGTTATCAATAAATTGTTATTAACTTAAATTATTGTTTCTATTTTCTTGTTTCCAATTATATGTATACATATTATATTTGAATTTGATAAAATAGGATTTGTCTTAACAAGACAATGTTAAAGGGGCAATTGTGGACTAGAGTAGTAGAAGTTTATTGGTGTAATACATTTTTTTTTTTGTTTCTTAAGGGTTTAATACCTTTCAAGGCGTGTCGGACACATAAAGTGGGAACCTCTTCCAAAAGGGATTCAAATCTGAGTCCGCTACTTTGTAGTGACTACTCCCTTCCACTAGACCAATCACCTGTTGGTTATTGGTGTAATAAATGGAAGGGAATATGATAAACCAATTCATATGACCTCTATGATTCACATTAGTGATTTGGAGTATATATATTTAGTGTAAATTAAGTATACAATTTACCTATTTTAGTTTTCAACCTTTGTTTTTTTTATCTAAATTGTGATATATCACGTGTCAAATTTTTCTTTAAAGAGCCCCATAGAGTCAAAATTATTCTTAACTTAATTGATTTAGTGGACCAAGTGGGAGAATGATAGTTTTATTTTATTAAGTGGTCCACTAAGCTCCTTTAACTACAAATTTTAAGGCTGAGACTCTTTTTATGATTGATTAAAGGTTGATATTTCAATGGGTAAATTGAAGTCTTACAGAAGTGGGTTATGAAGGTCATGATGGTTGGTCTTGCACATTCTTGTAACTATTACATTTAGTGGCTCTCTATTCTCATCTATAAAAGGAGACACAGTCCACTCCTCAAAGTTGTACCAAAATAAAAAAACTAAAAGCATTAACAAACTTCCATCATCTAAAAGTGTTCTAAGGTTATGTCATTGGGATAGAAAGAGAGGAGAATGTGAGTTAACTAAAAAAGCTGTACAAGTGATGAGTTAATTAGTTTAGTTCGAAGGATTACTTTGAAGCAAACGTTATACCTTGATTACTCGATTGCTAACGATAGACTGATGAACTCTCGTATCCTAATTATATTTATAATATGCGTTAATTGATTAACATATTATTAAACTTTTCGCATAAAAGTTTAATAAAAGTCTACACAAAGCTTATATGTTATTTTTATTAGAAAAACTTACACGTGTCATTTTATTTGTTAGCGAGAATCCCTCAATGGAAGATCGAGTATTCTTCTGCAAGAAAAGTGATAATGGTACCCCCACATTAAAAAGTGAGAACACCTATTCACCTAAAATATTGGCAGTAATTCACTTTTTATTTTTAGAATTGTCAATAAAAATTTACAATAATTCCTCAAGATATTATTGGCACAAAAAAATGTTAATTCACCCTATCCACTTAAATAATTTACAGTAATCTCTATATTGGCTTCTGAGTTTATTTTGAATGGGTGAAGTGAGCTATTAGAATATTGATACAATGAACTTTTTGTTAGTATAAAATAGCAGAGGGGAGTCTGCTAATAAAAAAATAACGAAATGAGATTTTTGTCAGGTGTTTTTAGTGTTTAGCCCTATTCAATTATTTATGATAGTTTGGTGCATATTTTTCATAACATAAAGAAAATTTCTTGCACTTTTTCCCATTCCTCAAGAATCTTGTAGTTCCTTTCTTTCTTCTTCATTAATAAATCTCCTCAATTTATTTATCTCTATCTCTATTTCTATTATTAAAATTAAAGCATGAATATTTTTCAATTTTTTATGAACTAAAACACCCCTATTTGATTTTAATAATCCTTCAGAGTTCTAGGGCAAGGGTATTAAGGGTCCAGGATTAGTCTAGCATAAGCTTGGACACCTGGGTTATAAAAAAAAAATCAAAAGAAACTTTAGAAGTATAATTAAATTAGGAATTATTAGGTATAATTAGACTAGGACTCACAAAAAGTTATAACACTTAAAGTATTATTAAAACACTTAAAATAATACAATATTGATACTTATTACGCTTACAATCATAATATTACTAAAAACAATTTGTAACGCACTTGCAACACCTATATTGGCTCTAATTTGGACACCTTAGCAAGAAAATTAGAAAAAAAAAAAAGTCAGTTTTTGTTAGAAATATGATTACTAAATATTATGAGGGAATACCAAATTACTTCCTTATGTTATCGTTAAAAGGTGGTTTACCTCCCTATAATATATGAAAAGGCAAAATTCATCCTCATCAACTCCCTCTTAATTTTTGCATTTTCATCGAGAGGAGGAGGGGGGGGGGGGGGGGGGGGGGGGGTTAAGTGGCTTTTAGACAATAACACATGGAGGTAAAATGCCTTAATTACGCAATATTTCATGGGGTAGTTGCCTGTTATATTCGGTCAATGTAAGGTTATTAATTTTCATATTAAAGTGATGCCTTAGTCGCATTTTGGAGTGTATGTGCAACACCTCCACAAACAGTGAGTTAAAACACTCATTATTACTTATTACATTGAGGTAATATGCCTATTTCCAAATCCGAAGTGAGAAAAATCGTTCGTTTAACTTGCAAAAAACCCTATTCACATATCTTTTTCTTTTTATTTTATTTTTTATTTCGGTCTCTTGTTTTTCCATTAATAATTAATATTTCATATAATTTAATAAGATATTATTATAACTATTAAAATCTATATATTACTTTAAAGTTGAGAGAATTTCACTTTTGATACCATAACTCAACATACTTTAGGGATTTGATACCACAACTTTTTCTCCCGACACATTTGATACCATAACTCAAATCAACTTGACACATTTGATACTTCCGTCAAATTGGAAACGGAATTGCCACGTGATTGTCACATGGCCGTTAAAACTTTGCACATTTGATACCATAACTTATGTTGACTGATAATTTTACCCCATAACATTTCAGGTTACCAAAAAAGCCCCACATCTCTAAATTTAGTGACGATTTTAGTCCACATTGTTGCAAAATTTCCAAATTGACTCGAATAACACCACGTGCTGACCAATTTAGAACTTTACACATTTGATACCATTACTTATGTTGACTGATAATTTTACCCCATAACATTTCAGGTTACCAAAGAAGCCCCACATCTCCAAATTTAGTGACGATTTTAGTCCACATTGTTGCCGAATTTCCAAATTGACTCGAATAAGACCACGTGCTGACCAATTTAGAAAATTTTACTTATTTTATTTAAATAACTAATTTAATTTATAAACAATATTAATAAATTAAATAATACATTAACATAACTATCACCAAAATTAAGAAAACATATTCTTTTTAAAAATAAAATTTATATAATAGAATTAATCTATTTAATATTTATTAAAATATTAAATAATAAATAATTATAATTTAATAAAAAAATCCCCACCCCACCCCACCCCACCCAACCCACCCCTCCAACTACCCCCGATTCCCAGGCCGCCGCCGGCCTGGGTCTTCTGTCCCAGGCCACCGCCGGCCTGGGACCGAAGATCCCAGGCCGACAGTGGCCTGGGATCGAAGAACCCAGGCCGGCAGTGGCCTGGGACAGAAGACCCAGGCCGCCGGCGGCCTGGGAATCGGGGGGTAGGGTGGAAGGCTGGGGAGGTGGTGGGTGGGGTGGGGATTTTTTTTTTTTAAATTAAAATTATTTATTATTTAATATTTTAATAAATATTAAATAGTTTTAAATTATATAATTTATTATTTTAATAAATATTAAATATATTAATTCTATTATATAAATTTAATATTTAAAAAGAATATATTTTCTTAATTTTGGTATGTTAATGTATTATTTAATTTATTAATATTGTTTATAAATTAAATTAGTTATTTAAATAAAATAAGTAAAATTTTCTAAATTGGTCAGCATGTGGTCTTATTCGAGTCAATTTGGAAATTTGGCAACAATGTGGACTAAAATCGTCACTAAATTTGGAGATGTGGGGCTTTTTTGGTAACCTGAAATGTTATGGGGTAAAATTATCAGTCAACATAAGTAATGGCATCAAATGTGTAAAGTTCTAAATTGGTCAGCACGTGGTCTTATTCGAGTCAATTTGGAAATTTTGCCAATGTGGACTAAAATCGTCACTAAATTTGAAGATGTGGGGCTTTTTTGGTAACCTGAAATGTTATGGGATAAAATTATCAGTCAACATATGTTACGGTATCAAATGTGCAAAGTTTTAACGGCCACGTGACAATTCTGTTTCCAATTTGACGGAAGTATCAAATGTGTCGAGTTGATTTGAGTTATGGTATCAAATGTGTCGGGAGAAAAAATTGTGGTATCAAATCCCTAAAGTAGGTTGAGTTATGATATCAAAAGTGAAATTATCTCCTTTAAAGTTATTATAATGTTCCCATTTTTATATCATTTTTGTAACATATTCACCTTTTATTAATGTCTTATAATATTTTTGTACAAGTAAAAGAGTAAGGTTTTCTAGTGGCATTAAGGGTGTTCACTAGAACTGGCCATGGTTCCGTAAATTGATCGAACCAAAATTTCAGTTCGATAAACAGTTCTTGTCAGAGAATCGACCATTCAGAGCGGCCGGTTCTCAGTTAATAACAATTGGTTTACTGAACCGAATTGATTGGACCAATTTTTTTTTTTTAATTCATGTTTTCAGATACGATGGAGATTTATAATTTTTATGTTTGAATGGTTTGTATAAACTTAAGATTATTTTTTTAAAATAATCTACCTCTTTGTACTTGATTTAGATAATTTTATGTTTGAGACTTCTATGTTTGAATTGTTTGTAAGAACTTCGATGATATATTGAATGTTTGTATGGTTTGTGTGTTGTTGGATTCTTTTGCATGTTGTGCAATAAATTTAATTTTTGAATTTTTTAAAAGAATAAAAAAATGAAGTTTCGATTTTTTGGACCGAACTGAAATTTTCGGTTTGACAAACGGTCCACGGTCTCAAAATATCCGAACTGGTAGAATAACGAAATCGGTCAGGTTCGGTCCGAATGCTCAGCTCTAGTGTTCGCAGTACAGTCTAGTACGGTTTTTTACTCACCCAAATCCAACTCAATAGTTGCGAATTTTTAAATCACTAGTCCAAGCCGAATACAACAAGTCTTAATATTGCATTTTGCGGTCCAACTTTAATGTATTTTTTGTTATTTGATAAGATAAATAAAAATGCACTAATTAATTACAACTATTTATTTTATGAATAAATTTCGTAAATTTTCATAGAAAATATAATGGATGTAATGTAAAATAGATCTTCAATGAATACAAAATGGAAAAACTGCTTTTTTGATACCATAAGATAGGTTAACTTACACTTTTGATAACCATTAGATACGAAAATACAAATTTGGAACATACCCGAATTAGGTTATCAATTATTCATTACACAAATAGAAAACTTTTCCCAAACAATAAACAAAATAGAAAAATACCTTCATATTTGAACTTGATGTTGCTGGTTGACGCCCCAATGAAATTTTACTTGATAAAATCATTTTTTCGTTGCTTTGCTTATTGTTTTTTACGAAATATTTTTTAACCTTTCTATTCTAGTACACTAAAAATGAAATTTCGGAAATTTGATTGCTCAAGAATGAAAACAGAAACATCATCATAAACTAATCCTAGATTCAATTAAGTGAAAGAGCAAGTACACATAATCAAAGAGTACGTATACACAATTTTAAACTCCTAAAATATTATACGAATCAAGATTGAATATACATTATTAGAAAAAGAGCAAATTTCTATAATTTTTTCATAAATTCCATCGATATTTACATATTTTAATCGAATTAGACCGTAAAAAAAGTGTCATCGAAATCAAAACTGTACAATCGAAGAAAATGGGTTACCAGATATATATCAGTTAATCTTTCCAGCTTCTTTTATCACGGCTAGCTTGTTTACCGATCGATTTGTATACTGCAAACTACTGATAATACAAAGGAGATAAAAAGCAGGAGTTAGAGAAATCATGGCCCCGTCAGAAAATTATAAAAATCAAAGAATCCAGATTCTATAGCACGATCTTATATATTA
Organism: Penstemon barbatus; assembly: GCA_003313485.2. Taxonomy (NCBI): domain Eukaryota; kingdom Viridiplantae; phylum Streptophyta; class Magnoliopsida; order Lamiales; family Plantaginaceae; genus Penstemon; species Penstemon barbatus. The sequence goes on from CM064880.1 coordinate 43,935,562, forward strand.
TTTAAATATTCACATGTCTTATTTTATTCAAATGTCAAATGTAGTTTCCTTTATTAAATTTTTTATTTTATGGAAATCAATAATGACTCCAGATTTCTTCATGTATGCACGATATATATTCTTATTTAAATATTCCACATGTCGCATGTGCTTACGTAAAAATTTGAACTGCTCCCTTTTTTTTTACTAAATCATTCTTTCAATAAAATTTAGGGGCAAATACAATATTCTCTCCTGTGTGACGCTAAACCTACAAATAACTATTCTATAAAAAAAAAAATTATTGCGCCAAATTTTCTTGTATGTAAAAATTAGGTCATTTTAGATCGGCATATATCAAGCAACCATATTTAAAATACTCTTTTAATAAAATTTAGGGGGTAAATGCAAAATACTCCTCTATATTATGTTAAACTTGCAAACTATCCTGTGAAATTTTTATTGCGCCAAACATTCTTGTACTTTAAAAAAATCTTGCAAAAAACACCTATTTATAAAAAAATAGATAATTTTAGATCGACATATTTTAAGAAATCATTCTTAAAATACTTCAGGTTGGTCCCTACAATTTCACTGAAATTTTTTTAAAATGGTTTCTTCAAATATGTTGATACAAAGCGACCTATTCTTTTTATAAATTTTGTTTTTTTGCAGGAATATTTTAAAGTACAAGAAAGTTGACGCAATAAAAATTTCACAGGGTAATTTCTTGTAGGTTTAACATAATATAGGAAAATATCTTGCATTTTCCCCAAATTTTAGCCCTAAATTTTGAGTGACATAATCTCATTGATATTCTGCACTCAACGTATGCCAAAAAAAGAAAAAAAAAATTCTCCGCGTAGTGTAAAAGAAAATACAAAGATGTACTAACTATCGTTTATACTTAGATGAAATATATATCGTACCATCACATATTTCCTTTCCATTATTCGGGTTGAGCTGTAAGTACTATCTAGTAGTTAAAAAAAGATAACATCCAATTATATATCAATAAAAGATCAAACGGATATAACTCGTTTGAAACACGATGTGGTTAAGCACCTTGTCAACGTGACCCAATTATAATGTTTAAATGGAGAAGCTACATCAAAGATCGAGTTCAGATACTTCACAATCATATAAATGAATAAAGGTATGATCGAAGACTCAACTTGAACAAATACTTATTTTATCATATCTAATCCATCTATCACATATATCCAAGATATTTAATCCAAAAAAGGGTGTAAACGAGCTGAGTAGTGTCGAATGACATATTGTTCAAGCTTGGTTTGAATTTTATCGAGCTTAAATTTTATGTTTGAGCTTGGTTTGAATTTTATCGAGCTTAAAATTTTATGTTTGAGCTTGGTTTGATTTCTTAACGAATCGAGCTCAAATGAGCTCTTATCAAATGAGCTCGAGTCGAATATCGAGTAGCTTGATATTTTATTTGTATTTTTCAATATTTACCTTATCGAGTCGAGCTCAAGCCAAGCTTCAAAACTTATCAAATGAGAAATCATGTTCATGCTTATTTGATTTGTTTAACGAACTGAGCTCAAACGAGCTTTTATTGAAAGAGCTCGAGCCGAATATCGAATGAATTGGTTTGATTATCAACCCTTATTGGATGAAGATGAAGAAGTGAAGGAAGATTTTGATGATTTCCAAAAGTCATCGGCTAAGTAATGGAAGCTTGGCAAACCTCTGAAGACTTTTAATCGAGAAGACAAGTTAAAATCATAAGGTTAAATTCCGATCCAGAAGACTACTGGTATGATAATGAGTTCAAAATCAGACAGGTGGATTTCAGCAGAGTCAAATCAGATGAGTTTGATTTGAATTAGCAGATTGATCATCAACAGAGTGAATTCGATCAGCAAAGTATCAGTGATCAGAAAGTCATTCTAACGGTAATAAATGCACTCAGTGTAATAAATGCTGCAAGAGAATGGTATTAAAGACAAACGATTGAAGAGAAACCTCGTATCCATAAGGTGCATTTAATGCTATTGTCAGATCCGAATAACAGATTGAACAATGAACAATTGCAGAGAGCCGTTAAGAGACAAGGTCCAGTACTCGAGGAAGATCTGAAATATGTCTTATCTCAAAGGGCAGAATTCAAACTTCAAGTATAAATAGTTAAATGTTCAAGAGTTAGAGACAAGCAACTCAATCACAACAACTGAGAGAATTCAAACGAGCAAAATCTTTCAAGTCTCAATACTCAAGAACATAACACTAAACAGCGAAGTCACCTGTTGACAAGTTAAGTTGGAAAATAAGAAAATATCATTAATCTTAGTGATTTCTGTAAAACAAAGAGTTGTGAGAAGTAATTTTTCCATCTTTGTGAGTGAAAATACTTCAGAGGGTTGGTCTCTTTAGTGATTTTCTATTACTTATGGCTTATATCATTTTGTTGTAAAAGCGCAAGCAGATTGTCCTATTTACTTTGTGTTCATAGTATAACCTAAATCTTCGTGATTTAGAAATCTGGACTAAAAGACATCTTTATCTATATAACCACTATAAAAACCCTTGTGTTTGATTACTTATTTTTATACTTGCATATTTTCATAAGTAACCAAACTTTTAAAAAGATGAAACTTGTAAAAGGGGGAATTTATAAAATAGGGGTAAAAACCTTTTGAAGTTAAAACTTGTTTGAAAAACATACTTGAAAAATTCGCTGCATACAAGTTTAAAACTCTGAATTTATCGTAACAAATAAGTAAATCAGATGAGTGGTCAACTCTGCTGAATAAGTTAGGTGTCAAATCAGCATAGTGGTCTCACGAGTAAGATCAACTTACTCTGCTGACGATAAAGCTAAAAAAAATTGAAAAAGGTACATAGGTCTATTCACCCCTCCCCCCTCTAGACATCATCTGACAATTTGGGACCAACAAGTGGTATCAGAGTAGGTGGTTCATTCGAATCATTTGCCTGATCAACGAGCTTGATCCAGAGTGTATTTTTCAAAGGTTTTCAAAGAGCACATATTTTTTTGAAAAATAAATTTTTTTTAAAATGAATTGTATCAGCCATGTTCCCCATATTGACGGTATGAGTTTTGAGGACTGGAAGATCTGCATGAGAAAATTTCTTGCTGCCTACAATGACAATACGTACACTTATATAACCATATATCCCATCAAAATAACAGAAACCATCAAAGTTAACGATCAATAGATGGTAGTTGACGAAGAACTTGAAGAGATGACACCTGAAGAAATTAAGCTGAATAATCTTGACAAAATTGGAAGATTCAGCATGACCAGAGCCCTTGATAATGACAGGTTTGACAAAGTCAAACACTACAGAACAGCAAAAGAGATATGGGACAAAGTTCGCGACATGAGCGAAGAAAATGATGCAATCAAAGAGCATAATCTCAGTACAACTCTTGAGAAGTTGGATCATAGTATTCACCCCCTCTATCACTTCTTAAACATTTAATAAATGATTCACATTGTCAATATTTCAGTTTTATAAATTTCAAATTTATCAATAACTTGATCTTTTGAATGTAATAAATAAACATAACAAAATCTAGAATAATCATCTATAAAAGTTGTATAATATTTATTTCCAACTATAGATGGAATACTATGTAAATCACGTAAATCATTATGAATTAAGTCAAGTAACTTAGAACATCTATCAACTTTAGGAAAACGAATTCTAGTGATTTTTGTACGCATACAAGTTTTGTGTTTATCAAGATTATTATCAATTTCAGGAATTAATTCTAATTTAACCATATCATGCAATCTTCTATAATTAACATGTCCTAAACGACTATGCCATAAACAAGAAGTAGATTCCACAATATAAGTAGAAATAACTTTATTAATATTATCAATATGTTGTGCTCAAGCATGTCCTCATACATATAGCATTTTCCTACAAAGGCTCCACCTTTAGAGAGTACAAAGTTATCAGCCTCAAAAACTAGTTTGAAGCCATACTTACTAGGAAATCAACCAGGTACAAGATTTTTTCTAACTTCAGGAACATAATAAAGCAGTACCCGAGTTACGTTTCCCATGAATATAACACTTCCATCATTGACAGGTGCAAGGCTTTTGAAAAGGCTCTTGTCCTTGCAAACATGTTTGGTTGCACCAGAACCTGTCCAACATGCTTTATCATCTTGTACTAGATTCACTTCAGAAATCATAGCCACGAAGTTGTTGTGTTGTGAAATTTTGGTTTTACACTTGATTTAAGTAAATCATAGTTTTGAAATAAACAAATCTTATAACTTTATAATATGATATATGACATAAAATAATCAAAAATATAAAACGACTGGCCTGATGAGAGTCACGCCACTAGACGCTCGTCCTAAGAAAGTGATTGTCTCCCCTCGTGCAGGTATTGGCGGCTGATCACAATCCCAAGATAAAACCCATATGGCCACGCCTCGTCCTCATCCGTGAGCACGTTCACAGGAAGACAAATAACCAGACTTTATCTCTAGTGCCCAAACACAATATAAAAAGTATTTTGTGAATGCAACCTATCTAGCTAGTGAGTGTGTGTTACTAAGACTCTAGGACACTCCTATTTATAGTGTTCATGAGAGACCTTAATGGTCAAAATATTAAGAGCCACATAATGGCGCATTAAGGGGATGTTAATGCATTTGACGTTACAAAATTTATTTTTTATTTTGAAGTTTAAAAACTTCTAAATTTCCAACAATCCCCCACAAGTTTTAAAACTTCAAAATATGCATATAAAATAAATGGGCACTAAAATACCATGCAATGGGTGCAGGAGCCTTCCGAGCTTGAACCTACACTTAGTGTTGATGATTTTCATTTGAAGAAACCATAATGGCGCAAGCGCTTTGAATTAGGTCCCTTGGCCAAACTTCAATACATCACACACACAGTATCGACATCAGTCTTAGTTCGCGGGTTAGCGCGTCAACGGCCGTGCGCTCGAATCTTGATTCTCATGAGAGTTTCTAGGGTCAGCCCAAACCCATAGTCACGGCCCCATGACAACTCTCACTTAGGTGAAACCTCCAAGGGTACGTGCGACCTATACCCTGCGGAATTCCCGCCTTGATCTCATTAAGGGTTAAACCCAACCGTAATATCACACTATGAAACACTATCACCATAGGGATGGGAAGGAGGTGCTCTCCTATAAATTAGTGTTAAACGAGTCACGCATTACAGGTTGTTCCTACCCATTGAACCTTCTTCATGGGGTCTCCAATCACAAATGTTGGGTTACTCCTGGAGGTGACTCCCTTACGGGCTTACGCCCATCCCCCTCGATGAAGGATCAAGCCTTTATAGCTAGTCCTGAGACAAAATTCCACCTCGTGAAATTATTATAAATTGCCTCTTATATTTTAATTTTCACCATTATTTTTTTTGAAGTGCGATATGTGTCGCATTATTAATTTCTTCAATATTTCATTGTCTCGTGCATGTGCACCTGTTATAATAATAACTCAACAAAAGAGAATTGTTAATAAATAATCATGATGTATTCGCCATCATCCATCAATTTTTTTTTTCTTTTTTTTTATTTCAGACTTTTCCTCCATCAAATTTAGCATGAGCTTTGAATCTTATGCTACAAGTTATTTAGGGATTTCCCTCTCATTGATTTTCTTTTAATCAAAATAAAATATTTATCACATCATTTGATCTCTTATCATAGTGCACAACTTCAACACTATAATGTATGTCATAAAGAATTTGATAAACGGTGAATTTAAACATTTCACATTAGCTCATATCATAATTTCATATGAATGAATTAAATTAAGACAATAAAGTCTTTATCCGTAATAAGTTTTAGTTTCATCAAAGTAACCACCACAATAAATTATATTTAATGAGTAATAGTATATATCACACTAATAATTATATGCTTTAAATCTAAGCAAACAAATATCTCAATGTAATCAGAATAGACGATTTAACTTAGATAAAACTTTCACCCCCACATTTATAAGGATAATATCAAGATAGCTTATCACCACATAATTTCGTCATTTTACCCAAACATTTGGAAAATATTAAGTTACTTACATAGTACTCCGTATATAATTTCTTGTTTAACATGCATAAAACCTTTCATGGTGTAAACTAGTTTACTTCCAGCATGCCTAAAATTGTTTATAGGCTAACAGATAACTTTATTCTAGTTTATAATGCAATGATATGTGACTTTCATAATAAAGACATATATATTATAGGCATTGATGTCTAGTATTCAAAATGTTCAATAAATATCATTTAACTATTGGAGTTACATGTAACTTCTAATTAATATTAGAGATAGACCATAATTTATTTATTTATTATTTTTTTTTATCAATCATGAAATGCATAAAATTTCATACCATTACGCAAGATTAAGAAATTCCAGCACATAAATCCACATATTTTGCAGAAGAGTATGAACAAGTTCAGCTTCTCTTTACTTAATAGCAACAATCACTTTCCTCAAAGATAACAGATGAGGCCTATAGACTTTAAATATTTTATATATGCATCCCTCAATAAAAGTAACATTTTCTATTTGCATACCAAACACTATGTGTTTGAATACACTTAAAATGCTTATCAAAATAACATACTTTATTATTTTATTTTATCAATATTTTAGTAACTCAAATAATTATAAGACACATTTTATTTTATTTTATTTTTTCATAGAGAGTTGAAAACATTTGTTAACAAAGATGATATGACCTTGAGAAAATCAGTACATGCATCGAATTAAATTTGCCACATTAGAATAGCATGGAGTTTCTTAATTAATCACATGACGATTAAATTATTTTATCACGACATACATAATTAAACCATAACCATCATTTTTTTTTCTCATACCATACTATCAAACTCATAGTATCAAATATTGAACCAACTATAATATATGAATGGCAAATTATATAATCATTTGAAATGTAAAATCATTTTTTTTAATGACATTAAAATAATGTAACCCCATCCATATTACTTATGTAATGCCATTGGAGATTATAATAATGCTAGAATTAATACCTTCAAGGTCAAAGGAATTAAGTATGTATTTAATAGGGTGTTTTATTCTATTTCAATAAATTGGTTTTAAGGCTCGTCTTATAAAAGAAATATTAGTAACAATATATTAACGGCAATAATTTTTAGCATTAAATGCTTCATTAATTTATTAAAGAAATCAATTAGCCATTAAATAATAATATCCATGTAACTTTCACACAAATAAACAAAAAATAATTCATGAAGCACATAAAACACAATTATTTAAGTTTTATTTTATACAAACTTTATCTCTTACATGTATGTATAGCTTATATATTTTGTGACAAGAAAGCACTGATGTACTTTTCAAAGATTAGAGTAAAATCTTATATGTCCTTAATTCACTTCATCCATGAACAAACCAATTACGGTTAGTAATGTTTAATTTAGTTTAATAGGATAAATCAAAACGACTTTATGGCATTCAAATTTTTATTTTTCATAATAAATGTAAAGAACTTCAGTACCAATTCTTGGCTTGCAGAAATACTTTTAATATTAAAAAGTAAATTCATTTAACCATCAAAATAAAAGGCTCGTTAAAATTGGCTTTAACCACTTAATGGGTTTCGGTATAATATTCTTCAATTACTATGTACGAAATTGCGTCCTAACCACTGTTGTTGCGGAATTTACACACGCAAATAAACGCAAGTGCACGTATCGAACAAATAATAAAGAGTAAGTATAAGAGTATCGTCTCCACAGGGACTTGACTAATATCTACCAATTCCAATTCCTAATTTTCTTATAATATGGTTCCTAATTCAAATATATTTTCAGATTCAATTAAACTAGATTAACTAAATGAAGTAACTAACCTAAGTACTTGGATTGAGTTCGAATAATGAGAAGAGAAACCTAGGGTTATAATCCACTATGTTATCTATCGATTGCTCAATTGAGATTTTCGTAATTATTGTGGTGACAAGAGTGCTACCCGAGGATTCAAGTATATTCCTACGTATCTTCCGAATTACGTGAGAACCTAATGTATTATACAAATCGATCCTATTCCTAGGTGATTCATAAATAACACAAAGCATTAAACACGAACCTCATGTAACGGGTATAAACGCCTTAAGTATATTCCTATACTAAGAATCGTTTACTATTCAATTTCCTATCTAATCCTAATCTCCCTTTTCCAAGTTCGAAAAGAATATTAAATCTAACAACTAGGTGATCAGTCAAGTTGCAAGCATAGAGAACGAAATTAAATCAAACACAAGAATTGCCCCTAACTACGAATAATCCAATAAAAATAATCAAAGTAACATAGTTTCATAAAAACCCTAGATCCTAAAGAATTAGTTCATGATAAATATAAGAAGAAAATAATAAAGGAAAGCAAATCTGAGTTCATGTGGTTTTATAGACAAAACGATGAATCCAAGATAAAGATCTTCAATATTGCGTTCTTCTTGCTTGGGTGATCTTCGGGACTTCTCTCTTTCCTTCTTCAATCTTTCTCCAAGTAGATCTTTGATGTTGTAGGTGTATTTTATGAGAAAAGTATGTTTAGAGCTGATCAAAGATGTGTAATTTCGTGACCTAGAAGTCCTTATATAGATCTACCAAGTTGAGTCCAAGTAGGAGACTTTGGGCCCAAGGATTCTCTTAAAATCCCGCTGAAAATCGCGCCAGGTTTGCGCGACAGTTTTGCAAGTGTCATAACTCTCAGCTCCGAACTCCAAATCAAGATCCGTAAAATCTGTGGTGTAGCTAACTCATTCCTCTACATCATAGTCGAAATTCAACTTCATTGGAGCTTCCTTGAAAGAGTTCTGGTCCTCGGAGTGCACAACAACATTTCTGACAGCTTCTTCGTTCTTGCACTACTTGACTTCATTTGATCTTTAATTCGGTGTTCTTCGCTTCCAATCATGTTCTTAAATCCAAAATAGCTTAGGCCTATAAATATGTACACAATATATAAGAAAATATCTCAATTCATGCATAAAACAATTAAACCAATGACTCGAGCGACAAAATACAAATCTAACTAAAATTGCCTAAAATTCTATCAAAACTCTAATAAGAATAATCGAATGAGTTAAGGAAATAGACTTGATAACACTGTTTTCACAGAGTTATCACACCCCCAAACTTAAACTATTGCTCGTCCTCGAGTAATGACAAAAACTTAAACGACACGAACATTCACAATCATGCATCCTAAGTCAAACTACTAACTAACAATTTCAAAACGTTATGCATTCTATCATGTAGTTCCTGCGTGTGTGTGTGTGTATATACATAAAACGAGAATGTCAGAATCACCTAGATCCATATAGCTTCGAAATCATTGAGCCTAATTGCATGAATTCCTAAATTGTCAAACATATTCTCTATTTCCTCAGGTTATCATACTAATTACTAAGTTCTAGCAAAGCTTTCAGTCGAAGTTATGGAATCCTTTAAGTTTGAACTTTCATTTAGCATTTTCTTCATTAAATTAGCATAACTTAAGTATATTTAGCACCACTCACACTCATAACTCGTTCTAAAGAAGCAGTCAAAATAGAGGAGTGCAGAATAGTAGAATAGTTAAGTCGATGCACCCATATATCGTTCATCTTATCGCAGTCAAGTTAGAGGAGTGCAAGTATAAGTCTCAAGCGATGAGGTTTTTCAGGTCTCATACAATTGAGGTTATTTTCTTTGAATTTAACTTATAGTTTTTCAATTATTTGCTTCATTTGGTTCTTGTTAAAGTTATCCTTTCCCTCAAACTTAAGCAAAACTATCATTTAGATCCTTAGTATTTTTACCCTCGAATCTAGAGATCATGTAGGCAAGAAAGGATTTCTTAAGCTCTATTCTAACTATAATTCTCCAACGTCATCCTAAATTCTCGATTATGTATTCGTGCTTAAAATGTGCAGGAAAAACATCAAAAAAACACATAAAATTTCAAAAAATTTAGTTAAAGTCGACATAGCATGCACGAAGCAAATGCGACCTCACCCCCAAACTTAAAACGAACAGTGTCCTCACTGTGACATAAACACACGAGTTGAAACATGCCAGATTAACCAAACAGGAAAGACGAGAATATGCACATGCAGACAGTAAGACAACCACCAACAAAATATAACAGATAACAGTGAAAAGAATACGTCCCTACGAGGCTGTGTTTGGCGATCTCCTGCATGTCTGTCCCTCCTACGCATCATCCTCGGGACCGTTCGACTTCGTGGTGCCATTTGGTTCACTCCATCAAAACAATCAATTCCCAAGTAGCACATCGAAACTAAAGTCTAATCAATCCCAACCACTCCTACCAACTATTCACACCATCAAGCAACAATATCGTAACCACAAGAACCGTTCAAGACACCGTTCCTCCACACTTCTCAATTAATCACAAGCAAAAATCCAAAAATAGCATAAAAAACCCTCCAACTAGCAATCTAAATCAAAATCAAGAGTCAGAACGAAGAAAGGCAATAATCAATTTTGTGACCAATGCCCGGCACTTGGGAGAAGGCCAACTGAGATGGAAGAGCTGTGGCGGTGTTAAGATTTGGGCTGGTGGCTGTTTTGTGCAAGGGGCGGCGGGTTAGGGGGCGGCTATGTCGTGGTTGGGTGGGGTGAGGCGGCGCTGCTCGTTGCTTGGAGAGAGAGAGAGCGACGGGTTAGGGTTTCGGCGCGGTGGTGGATATTGGGGAAGAGAAGGGCGCGGCAGATCTGGGGCGAAGAGTGGCTGGTCGCGGCTGATGTTGGAGAGAAAAGTGCAGGTCGCGTCGGCGGTTCGCTGATGATTGGACGGGCTGCACGAGGTAGGGTTTTGAGAAGGCAGGTCGTGGAGAACTGGTGGTGGCGCGGTGGTTCGCGTGGTTAGGGTTTGCGTGGGAGGAGGGATGGGTTTCAGTCGCGGCTGATGGGTGGAGGAGATGGTGGTCGTGGTTTGAGGAGAGTTGGACGCGGCGGCGGCTCTCGGCTGGGTGCAGCGGCTTCGTGGGTAGGAGAATGGCGGCGGCCGGAATTGTTGTGGTCGGCTGCTGAGAGGGGCTGTTTGGGTTGGTTTGTGAAATTGGAGAATAGGGAAGGGGGAGAGTGAGTATTTTTCCGATTTTTTTTTTTTTTTTTTTTTTTTTTTTTTTTTTTTGATGCCATGGCTTGATCCAATTTGAGCCATGGCCTTTCGATTCTGAAAATTTATGTCTTTTTGGGCACTTGAAGTTGAGCCATGGCATGACTAAAGTTGTGCCATGGCTTAAAGCTGCTGAAATTTGTGCACTTCATTGTTCAAGACTTGAGCCATGGCCTGATTCAAGTTGTGCCATGGCTTCAAGCTTCTGAAAATTGTGCACCCTTTTTTCTCAAAATTGAGTCATGGCCTGGTTCAAATTGTGCCATGACTTAATCATTCTTTTTCTCCAAAATGCCCCAGTCCATGAAATATTCATCTCCTCGTTACCTTGCATCGCGATATGCCTGCAAAACCCGACAAAACACCACATATCACACTAAAACAAAAACAAAACGAAACAAAAAACGCAAAAACAAAAACAAATAAAAGCTTGGGTTGCCTCCCAAGAAGCGCTTAGTTTTAAGTCATTAGCTTGACTTTGATACTTCCCTTTTAAGGTGGCCAATAATCGAATAGGGTCCCGTCCGGATCAAGCATAAGTCCGGGCCTTTTTGCTTTCTTTGTTGTCCCGAAATTTGGTCTTTCCCTTGTAAGCTCAATTGGGACAAATTTGAACCTCGTATCGAATCGACAAGCTCTATCCCCAGGTTCAAATCTCTTGTAATCTTTACCAACTCCAATCCAAGTCACGCTTTGAGGATGGGTATGCATATTGTACTTCGTTTTATCATCAACCCTTCCTTTTTGCGTATCTCTCACTAATATCTCATCCACACCAAAATAAGACCCATCGCTTTTTGACTCATAAATTGGAGATGTGATAAACTCAATTGTATCCTCCTCTATCTCCATTACCTCGATCTCATCTATCAACGTCATTGACTTGTTGATTTCGATGTATTCCCTGATTTGATCGTCATTCGGAATGGTTAAGATATTTTCTTCTGCATCCGGGATCCCCTTGTCATGAAGAACATCGAAACTTGTCAATTTATTGCTATGTGGCTGCTCTATTTCACTCTCAAAAATAAGAGAATTTGTCTCTCTCGGCTTAGTATCTGATAATATCGAATTATCCTCTTCATTCAATAGTGAGCCTTGAGGTAGATTACCCATTCTTAAATTGAATGCGTTAATTTCATATTCGATCATTTTCATCTTCTCCATACAATCGGTGAATGCCATCATAAATGCAATACTTGGTTCTGTTGATGGTTGAGAATACGCTTGATCAATTTTAGATCTAATCTTTTTCATCTCCTCTATACAATCGGTGAATGCTATCATAAATGCAATACTTGGTTCTGTTGATGGTGGCTGAGAATACTCTTGGTAGCTTGGATGTATGAACGAGTTGGTCATCATGAAATTTGTGTATTGATTACTACCCAGATCATCTCTCCATGGAACATTTGGGTTAGTCCCCCACCCTGAATTGTAGTTGTTGGGGTGAAGACTGACCATACTGACTATCCTGAAATTGATCCACGTATAACCATGAATTTGAATTCAGTGGGCAACGATCGTACGAGTGTTCACCTGCACAATACACACAAGTTGTTCCTTCATTACGCCAATGATAACTGCTATGATTCATACCAAATGAAGAGAACGAGAAAAAGAATAACTAACTAGGAACCAACCAAAAGAAAAATAAAAAATAAAAAGTGGCAAATAAATGTTGCAAGTCCCCGGCAACGGCGCCAAAAACTTGTTGCGGAATTTACACACGCAAATAAACGCAAGTGCACGTATCGAACAAATAATAAAGAGTAAGTATAAGAGTATCGTCTCCACAGGGACTTGACTAATATCTACCAATTCCAATTCCTAATTTTCTTATAATATGGTTCCTAATTCAAATATATTTTCAGATTCAATTAAACTAGATTAACTAAATGAAGTAACTAACCTAAGTACTTGGATTGAGTTCGAATAATGAGAAGAGAAACCTAGGGTTATAATCCACTATGTTATCTATCGATTGCTCAATTGAGATTTTCGTAATTATTGTGGTGACAAGAGTGCTACCCGAGGATTCAAGTATATTCCTACGTATCTTCCGAATTACGTGAGAACCTAATGTATTATACAAATCGATCCTATTCCTAGGTGATTCATAAATAACACAAAGCATTAAACACGAACCTCATGTAACGGGTATAAACGCCTTAAGTATATTCCTATACTAAGAATCGTTTACTATTCAATTTCCTATCTAATCCTAATCTCCCTTTTCCAAGTTCGAAAAGAATATTAAATCTAACAACTAGGTGATCAGTCAAGTTGCAAGCATAGAGAACGAAATTAAATCAAACACAAGAATTGCCCCTAACTACGAATAATCCAATAAAAATAATCAAAGTAACATAGTTTCATAAAAACCCTAGATCCTAAAGAATTAGTTCATGATAAATATAAGAAGAAAATAATAAAGGAAAGCAAATCTGAGTTCATGTGGTTTTATAGACAAAACGATGAATCCAAGATAAAGATCTTCAATATTGCGTTCTTCTTGCTTGGGTGATCTTCGGGACTTCTCTCTTTCCTTCTTCAATCTTTCTCCAAGTAGATCTTTGATGTTGTAGGTGTATTTTATGAGAAAAGTATGTTTAGAGCTGATCAAAGATGTGTAATTTCGTGACCTAGAAGTCCTTATATAGATCTACCAAGTTGAGTCCAAGTAGGAGACTTTGGGCCCAAGGATTCTCTTAAAATCCCGCTGAAAATCGCGCCAGGTTTGCGCGACAGTTTTGCAAGTGTCATAACTCTCAGCTCCGAACTCCAAATCAAGATTCGTAAAATCTGTGGTGTAGCTAACTCATTCCTCTACATCATAGTCGAAATTCAACTTCATTGGAGCTTCCTTGAAAGAGTTCTGGTCCTCGGAGTGCACAACAACATTTCTGACAGCTTCTTCGTTCTTGCACTACTTGACTTCATTTGATCTTTAATTCGGTGTTCTTCGCTTCCAATCATGTTCTTAAATCCAAAATAGCTTAGGCCTATAAATATGTACACAATATATAAGAAAATATCTCAATTCATGCATAAAACAATTAAACCAATGACTCGAGCGACAAAATACAAATCTAACTAAAATTGCCTAAAATTCTATCAAAACTCTAATAAGAATAATCGAATGAGTTAAGGAAATAGACTTGATAACACTGTTTTCACAGAGTTATCAACTGTTCATGCAATTAATCACACATGAGAATAACAACTTTAATGACCGACAAGGACTACACCAATTTCGTAATATATAGTATTAAAATTTAAAATTTAAAATTTAAAATTTAAAAATTAAAAATTAAAACTATCCGCACATATCACACTAAGGCCAAACTTGAGAAGAGCAGTCACAATTTGATCTTTTAAAGTTTGACGTGTTATTTACAAATTATTTATTCTTTCTAATAGTTAAATATCATTTTAACACGGAAAATAAATTGTAATAGGCCAAGTAATAAGCCGAATGTGTACACATCATCGAAAAACATTCCAGCTAGCATTCACACATCACATTTGAATTAGATCAAAGGAAATAATTTTGATTATAAATCGTACCTGGATTTTGATTCTCCAATGAATTTTATTCCTCTTAAAATAGTCTAACAGAGATATACATGCTCCTTTGATATATCCCAAAATCTTTTGCATTATACAAACTTTTGATTTGCATAAATTCTCCGTAGTACCTCAATCAAACATAAGATGAAATTGTTAGAGAATTCAAACCCCTTAGAGTCTCTTACTAAACACAAATCACAAATCACAAATATCAATCACTTTCTTAGATTGTTGCGAAATTTTGGTTTTACACTTGATTTAAGTAAATCATAGTTTTGAAATAAACAAATCTTATAACTTTATAATATGATATATGACATAAAATAATCAAAAATATAAAACGACTGGCCTGATGAGAGTCACGCCACTAGACGCTCGTCCTAAGAAAGTGATTGCCTCCCCTCGTGCAGGTATTGGCGGCTGATCACAATCCCAAGATAAAACCCATATGGCCACGCCGCGTCCTCATCCGTGAGCACGTTCACAGGAAGACAAATAACCAGACTTTATCTCTAGTGCCCAAACACAATATAAAAAGTATTTTGTGAATGCAACCTATCTAGCTAGTGAGTGTGTGTTACTAAGACTCTAGGACACTCCTATTTATAGTGTTCATGAGAGACCTTAATGGTCAAAATATTAAGAGCCACATAATGGCGCATTAAGGGGATGTTAATGCATTTGACGTTACAAAATTTATTTTTTATTTTGAAGTTTAAAAACTTCTAAATTTCCAACATGTTGCTAGGTCCTGAAGCATTTTTTTTTTCAGATGACAACATTCAGCCTTTATTTGGCCATGTTTTCCACAATGGAAGCAAGGACCCTTCTTTTTCCTTTTCTTGAAATTCTAGCCATTTAGTTTCATAAATTATTGTTCCTTGTCTTTCTTCTTAAAGTTGTTATTTGGTGGTTTGTTTGATTATCCCACCTTAACCACATGGATTTTGAAACTTCAGAATTCTCAAAGGACTTAGAAGTCTCTTCTAGATTGCGAAAAATTTTCTCAACACGAATATGGTTTCCAAGATACTCAAGAGTCATCTCATCTTTCTTATGTTTAAGAGTTTTCTTAGCATCTTTAATTTCATGATGGAGGGAATTTGTCAATTATAGAGGACACAACAATGGTATCATTCATCTTCAATTTATATTGTTCATAACGTGATAAAATTTGATCAATTTCATGCCACTGATCTATATCATAACGACCATCATCCATTTTGTAGTTATTAAAACGACTAATAAAAAAATGTCTGCTATTTCCATCTTCGGACATGTAACTTGCCTTCAATTTGTCCCAAAGTTCATTTGCAGTAGGCACAATTTGATAAGCAGCGAACAACACATCAGACACCCCATTCAAAATATCGCCTCTACAAATGTAGTCATCATTTTTCCACTTCTACCTTGCACGACTTTCAGCAACAATTTCATCATTGATTCTTGTAGGCTTCTGTTAAGTGAGCACATAGACAACTTTCAGAGTTGCAGGTAGGAAATGCATCTTCTTTTGCAAACGGGTGAATTTTTCTCCTTCAAAATGTTCTTGTTTCACAATGTTGGTAGACATTTCTTTGATTGATGCCATTAATGCAGTAACCAAAAATTAAGTCCTAAGATTGGTAGGAAATAAGTAACAGACTGCGGTAATGGAATCAATGCATGTTGCAATGCCATTTTCTTTAAGAGTTATTTCGCTCCACCACACTGTATACAATAGAGATTTGCGACTTAGTTTAGGATACAATGAAACCCAATGTTTAATTATGCTTTGTACTCACAAAAATAAACCACATGACACACACGGATTTGACAAAATTATCTAACTTATAGAATATTTTTCTGCAGTAAAATATAGCATAAGTAATTTGGAGAAGGAGAAAAAAGTTATATTAATTTCATAACTATATTTTTCTTTTATAAACATATATGTGTCTATTCCGAATAGACACACTTATTTGAATTTGGATACAACTTTTAAAATTAACTGTCATAATTTTAATAGTCTCAAGTTTCCAATTCATATTCAAATTCGAGATCAAACAATGGTAGTTATTTAATAGTTATTTTAAAAATTACTCCAACGTCTTTCTCATTATGATTGAGTTATCCTTTTAAATATAATTTAATTATGGATAATCTTCTTACCGTATATTTCATCAACACGGCCAAAGTCAAATAAAATGTCACATGGTATAAATATCATGTAGTGTCGCATAAAACATTATAGGAATTTAATGGTGAGTTTTTAAAAATAATTTAATATTGCTGGTCTAATTTAAAGCATTTTGCAGGCATCGGCTAGGACGAGAAAATAATTAAATTTCTTGTCGGCAATTTTATTGGAAAGGGTGGGAACCCCTCAACCCAGTAGAAATTTTGTTGATGAACTCACACTATATTGCTTATTGCTATCGAATATTATGCATTTAAGAAATTAAATAATTAAAGAACACATATCGTGATGGCCGTGGGTAGATGAAAGAGACACTAACAATGAAAAGGAATGAGAACATAATTACTTTTTCTTTTTACTATAATAATTAATGTGAACGGTGAATAAACATAATCAAAAAGATGTTTGGGCACCAATAATAATTATCGCTAGCCAATTAATTTATCATATTACTTATTCTCTATGTTTTTAAATTTTGGGTGAAATATAGTTTTCCCCCTTAAAATATGGGGTGGTATCAGTTACCTCCTAAAGTATCATTTGTAACACTTACCTTCCTCTGTTATATTTTTAGAGTTTTTATTCCACAAATACCCCCACCCCTTATATTAAAAATAAATATTTTTATTAATTTATTAACAAAATGTTGTCTCTTTATTAATTATGAATCCATTCATCCACCAAACAACATCATGTTTCAATCTCTTCATATTTTTGTTACCTTCCGTTTTTCAATCTCAATTTTTTTCTTAATTTTCATCATATATTTTCTTTATTTCTTTATGTTGAATTTGTTTTCATTATTTTCTATTTCAGTTTTTTCTATCTCAATTTTTTTTCTTTATATTTTTTTCAATTTTTATTTAGTGGGTAGTTATCTCATTTATTTTAATTGGTACGAATTTTTTGAGTAAAATCTTGGAGAGTTACTCAAAATTTTGAATTATATTCTGTAACAAAAACAAAGGAGATAATTATCATCAAATAAAATTTGAGCAAAATTGTAAAGAAAAAATCGAGATATAATATAAATGAAGAAAAAAAATTGAAACAAAAAATAAAGAAAACAAATTGAAACGGGAATAAAAAAATAGAAAATGAAGATAAAATTGAGACAAGAAAAGCGAAGGAACTAATTACATGAAGAATTGAAACAGAATATTGTTTGGTGAATGGATGGATTCATAATTAATA
The DNA here is from genome assembly GCA_003313485.2 of Penstemon barbatus. NCBI lineage: Eukaryota > Viridiplantae > Streptophyta > Magnoliopsida > Lamiales > Plantaginaceae > Penstemon > Penstemon barbatus. Next base: position 43,953,662 of record CM064880.1, read on the forward strand.
AAGAGACAACTTTTTGTTGATAAATTAATAAAAATATTTATTTTTATAAAAGAGGTGGGAGTATTTTTGAAATAAAAACTCTAAAATTATAACCGGGGGTGGGGGGTGGGGGGGGGGGGGGGGGTAAGTGATACTTTAAGGAGGGTAATTGATACCACCCTCATATTTGAAGGGGGTAAACTATATTTCACCCTTAAATTTTTACTATTTTTTTTGTGAAGTCCAAAATAATATCACTTTTTATAAATAAAATATTTTTTTCAAAAGGACTATGCTAGCATCACAGTCAAACATCACATCCCATAATATAAAATTACAAAAAAAAACCCAAAACCCTAAATCAAATAAAAATAAACCCTATTTATAAAATAAACCCTAAACCCTAAACCCCAAATTAAACATTATGTCATAAATTCTAAATTCTAGGCATTGCAAAATGCTTTTAATTATGAGTTTATATTTTTATTATAATTTTCGAGATATTTTATATTCAAATATTGATAATTGATAAATTAACATTTGGAAAGTAATAAATTATTTTTTATATGAGTAATATCTTATAATTTAGATGCTCATTTGTAATTTTTGAAAGTTGATAAACTAAAAAGATTATTTGAAGAAAAAACTAGTTAAACAAATAGTAGGTAACACAAATACTTTCAAAAGCATAAAAAGTAGGTTGTACAATGGGCTGTGAAATTTGAGGCTGTGATATAATCATTTTCCTTTTCAAAAATACCCTCTCATATAAAGTAATAATTTGACACCATTAATTCTTAGTCACTACATTTAAGGGCATATATGTACAAATATTTAAAAGTTTTATATTTTTAACTTTAAGTTAAAATTCTGCCCCAAAATTTAAAAGATAGGAGGGTAAATATCACTTATTGTCATTATCATTAATTTTTTACAGAGTTGTTCCTTTTAAGATTTTTTTTCCCTATGTTAGTCCTTCTCATAGTTATTTATTTCACTTTGACCCTTTTTTAGGCTGAACATGGAGGTATTGATCTCAAGTGACCTACACGTGTGATTATTTTTGTCCATTAATTACGATAGCGTTATACGTAAGTCCCCAATATAACATATGTAGTAATTCATGTGACATTGAATCCATCATATTCAATCAGAAAAAGATCAAAATAACATAAATAATTCTAGTAGGGACTAATGTGAGAAAAAAATTAAGAGAGACGGCTATTTAAAAAATTAATAATAGTGAGGACAATAAGTGACCTTTTGGCAGCTTGCACCCTCGAAAATGGGCCTTTTGGCAGATTGCACCCTCGAATTTAAATTTTGCAAGATTGCACCCTCTAAATTTTTTCGGCCAAATAATTCGCCGGAAAATCAAAATTCTGATGTTGAAAAGGGTATAATTGTCTTTTTAATTCAATTCCCTCCAAAGAAAATTATTAACCGCCAAAAAATTAAGCCAACTAAATTAAATGTGTAGTTTAGGGGTTAATTTGTCCATTTACACATTAATTTAATCTAAATTCCTAAAAGAAAAATATAAAAACCCTGCTCCAGCAACACCGATTAGGGCTTTATCACATTCTCACTTCAATTTTGCCCTATTTTTGCATCACATTTACTATAAAATCGAAGTTATATGTAATATTAATTATTTTACACCGTGTATGGATCAATGGGATTGAGATTGCGAGTAGAAGAAGATGAAAATTATGAGTTCCTCATTACCTTGGGTTGTCAAGCTCCACATTATGGTAAGAAAATCGATTATTAATTTTTTTTGTTATTCACACATATTTTCGGGCACTGTTCCTTTCATAGTACTATATTTATGTATTATGGTAAGAAAATCGATTATTAGGTTAATATGAATATTGTTGCTAATTCTTATTTGTGGGTTGATAAGTTGATTGTGTTTACATGTGTTTATTATGTCTTGGCAATCATTTTTGAGCTGATGAAGAACTATGCAAAAATGGTTGAAAGATTTAAATGTGTTGTAAGAAAAATGAAAATCTAGGAACAAAATTTGAATTTTTGGAGGGAATTGAATTAAAAAGACAATTACACCCTTGCCAACATTAGAATTTTGATTTTCCGACGAATTATTTGGCCGGAAAATTTGAGAGGGTGCAACCTGCCAAAGCTTATGTATTTCGAGGATGCAATCTTCCAAAATCTAAATTCGAGGGTGCAATTTGCCAAAAGGCTCATTTTCGAGGGTGCAAGCTGCCAAAAGTCCACAATAAGTTATGTTTACACAAGATAAAAGAAATTTAAAAATTCAAAAAATTATAAGAAGAAGAAGGTACACACATAAGCTTCAGTCGACAGAGACAAATGGCTTATGCTGCAATAATATCTCTGGTTCAAACCCTGGAACACACCAGAGTTGACAATCAAATTCTTCAAGATAAACAACAAATGGAATCTCTTCTTGAAAAGGTAAGTTTCCTTCGATCCTTCCTCCAAGATTTTCCACAAAAAAGCAACACCCAAGTCAAAATTTTGGAAACACAAATCAGAGATGCAGTTTATGAAGCAGAGGATATTATCGATTCATATGTATCAAATCAGTTTCTTTCAATATGTGAATGTTGTGTGGATAGATAATTCACAATCTTTTTTCATCAGCTTCAAAAAGCAATAGATAGAATTGATTGCATAAAATCTGAGGTTATGGAATTTAGGACACTTGCTTCAATAATTTGCAACCAAAGAATTATGTGTCATTGAAACCATCAATTTCTTCTAGTGGTAAGAATGGAATAGTGGGACTTGTTGATGAAGTGTTGGAAATTAAGGATAGATTAACTAGACCACCGTCGAATAAACTTGAAATCTCGTCGATTTTTGGGATGGGAGGAAGTGGTAAGACTACTTTAGCTAGAAATATCTATGAAGATGCATTTATTCAGTATCACTTTGATATTCGAGCTTGGATAACCGTATCTCAAGAATATGATGAGAAGGAAGTGTTATTAGGCCTCTTAAAGTCCATAACGAATCTCACTGCAGAAATATGTGAAAAGGGTACCGAAAATTTAGCAGAATATTTATACAAAAGTTTAAAAGGTCGCCGATATTTAATTATTATGGATGATATGTGGGAGATGGAGGTTTGGGATAATGTAAAACGTTATTTTCCAAATGATATGAACGGAAGTAGAATCATGTTAACTACTAGGATATTGGATGTGGCATTGTATGCCAGCTCTAACTTAAATCCTCCGTTTTATATGCGTTTTTTAGACAAGAATGAGAGCTGGAATTTGCTTCAACAAAAAGTGTTTGGGGAAGAACGTTGTCCTCGTGTGCTTGAAGCCGTTGGGATTGAGATTGCACAGAGTTGCAATGGACTTCCTTTGGCGATTCTTCTAGTTGGTGGACTACTAAACAAGGTCCATCGTTCGCTAGATCAATGGAGAAATATTGCGGAAAACATAAAAGCAATCATGACTTCACAAAATGACCAATGCTTAGAGATACTATCTTTGAGTTATAACCACTTGCCTCATCACTTGAAACCGTGTTTCCTTTACTTGGGAATTTTCCCAGAGGATTACCAAATTCCTGTTTCCAAACTGATTTGGTTATGGGCCGCGGAAGGATTTCTCGACTCGGGTAGTGGTGAAATTGTAGAAGATGTGGGGGAAAGGTATTTAAAGGATCTTATAGACAGAAGTCTTGTTTTAGTTGGCGATAGGAAGTTTAGTGGCAAAATTACAACATGCAGCATCCACGATCTTGTCAGGGACCTTTGTGTGAAAGAAGCTCGGAAAGAAATGTTTTTTCATGTCATGAAATATTATGATGATCTGTCGACACCAGAAGGTACGCAAGCTCAACAACGTCGCCTTAGTATTCATTCAAATGTGTTGTATGTTAATAATGTTTCATATCGCAAGGATTTAATAATATCGCTTTCAGATGATCGTTTGAAAAGAATTTATGACTCGATGATACTGAATCCAGTGATGCATTCTCTTATATTTACTGGTAGCTACTGTAATCCCATAAACATTTGTCTAGGTTTTAGATTGCTTAAGGTATTAGATGCCTTTGGCCTGACTTTTGTTTGGTTTCCCCCGGAAGTAGTAGAACTTGTTTACTTAAGGTACCTTGCTTTAACATTTAATGGTGAGATTCCTGCATCACTTTCCAATCTTCGGAATTTGAAAATATTAGTTGTTAATCAAGCCATTTTTGGGACGTTTTCATATCTACCTTCCGAAATTTGGGCAATGTCACAACTAAGGCATCTAAAGTTCAAAGAAATGTTCTTCTCTGATTATCCTGTTGCACTGTTTTATGGTGAAAAGGTTTTTCGTCTAGACAACTTACAGACTCTGTCGGGAATAAGAAATTTTAGACTTACGGAGGATGTTTATATGAGCATCCCGAATCTAAAGAAACTCAGAATTTTGTACAACAAATACTCGGAGACAGAGGATTGGTCATTCTATTGTCTTAACAATCTTGTCTATTTACATCAACTTGAAACATTAACATGCGAATTTCGCTCTACCAAACTTGTTCCTTCATCTCTAAAGCCAAACCTTCTAGACCTTAGTTTTCCCTCGAAGCTCAAGAAGTTGACTCTACGCGGTTGGAAACTTTCTTGGGAAGATATGGCAATAATTGGTTCATTGCACAATCTTGAAACTCTCAAGCTGCAATACTGTGCTTTTCAAGGACCTGTTTGGGAGCTATTTGAAGGGGAATTTTGTAGGCTGAAAGTGCTGCTGCTAGAAAACATTAATCTGGTCAGCTGGAGGGCTGAAACTGACCATTTCCCGAATCTTGAGCGCCTAATTCTTAAGTTCTGCAAAAAATTAGAGGAGATTCCATCGAGTTTTGGAGACATACCTACGCTTCAATTAATTGTTTTGATTAGTTGTTGTCCTTCTTGCGTAAGTTCAGCAGAACAATTACTAGAAGATCAGCAGAATTTGGGTAACGACAACCTCGAAGTTAAAATATTGTGTTAGTCGAGATTAGCAAGGTGTCCAAACAAGACTTACCATATAACATGTACTCTTTGTGTGTGACCAAAGAGAAAGACATAACTTGGTGTTGAATTTCAGATTAGTGTCCATTCCATTTAAGTTTTGGATGTGATTTTGTGTGAAGTTTATTTATTAATATCTCATAGAAGAAATGTGAATGATAAACCTGGTTATGAGTGAGATTATATTATTTGGTGCAATGTTTTGAAGTATTTTTGTCATTTGTGTTATAAGATTCAAGCTGTTACAATTAGTAACTGGGCTGCCTCTATGAATTTACTGTTGTGCAAAAAAACCATATATCATCTTGGGAAAAAAAAGCTTCAACTGTCGATGTCGGTTGATTTAGAGCAAAAGATAAAAACATCCCCTATGCTTTATCTAACTCCCAAAAATTCTCCTGTGTTATTTTAAATACCAAAAAACCCCATGTGTTTGATTTTAAATACCACACTCGACCCAAGTAGTATATACTTATAATTTTATTTTTGACTTTTGGTGGAATGACAAGATTACCCCTATGTGTTTGTTTTTTTTTAAATTTATATATTCTTTTTGAAAAAATAAGTATATACTACTTGGGTCAAGTGTAGTCTATAAAATCAAACACAGGGGGGTTTGGGGATTTAAAATGGCACATAAGGGGTTTTGGGGAGTTAAACAAAGCATAAGGGTGTTTTTGTCTTTCGATGTCAGGGGTAAAATTATCATAACAAATACTTGCAATTTTGGCGTTTGAAACACACTCTTTTTTTTTTGGGGTGTATTTGACACTTATTTGAAATTATAGGAAATTTTTTGGGAGTTAAAATAACACAGGGGGATTTTGGGGAGTTAGACAAAGTATAGGGAGTATTTTTGTCTTTTATTCGTTGATTTATATTACTAGTCATCCTCAACACGCGTTCTGCGTGCATGAATCTTTTTAAGCACAACATAAAAAGATTTTTAGAGAATTGATCCAACGAAAAAGCGAAAAGGAAAGATTAATTAACGAATCTAATCGGAAAAAGTGGAGAAGTTAAAAAGGTACATAATTAGATAACTTTAAATGTTAAGGGTAAGATAGAAAAATAAAAAATGGTGTAGCATGATATGACTCATCCTTTTACATAGTACACGTATTTTAGCAAAACAAATAAAAATTGTTTTTTAGGTGTGGTGGATGTAATAGGAGAAGTCAAAAAGTTACTACATAATTAGGGAACTTTAAATATTGAGGGTAAAATAGAATCAAAAGATGGTGCAACTTGATATGATTAGTTTTTTAAACACAAAAAGTAAGGAATTTTTTGGGAGAAAAAGTAAAAGTTCAATTTTATTTAAATGATGTAATGAAACAAGTGAAGAAGTTAAATAGTTACATAATTAAGTTAATTTAAATATTAATGATAAATATAAATATATAAAAATTGGTGTAGCATGCTATATTATGAGAAGACTTCTCTTTTTAATTAGGGATTTTTGCACGTCACCCCCCAGTTTTTTTCAATTTTTGCACTTTCCCCCCCGAAACACATTAAATATGACCATGCCCCCTGCTTTTATGTATTTTGTGCACTTACCCCCCCAAAATGTCTTAAATGTGACAATGCCCCCTGCTTTTATGTATGTTTGTGCACTTACCCCCCCAAAACGTCTTAAATGTGATTGTGCCCCCTGTTTTTATGTATGTTTGTGCACTTATCCCCCCCCCCCCCACCCCCCATACCAAATTCCGATCAGATTTTCCATCGGAACTAAAACACCTGCAATGCACACAAAATTTAAGAGGGCAAAAGGGTAATATTACCAGCGGTGCGGCAACGTTCCATATCCAGTTCCAATTCCTAGATGACTTGATTTCTCGGTGTATGTAATGAAGGGGTCTCCTTAAAAAAATGAATAAGAAAGCAACAAGAAATGTTGATATTGATTTCTCCAAATCATGAGTTTTGCGTGAGAGAGAGACGATATGAATTTGTAAAATTGTTCATGATTCACTCAATTTCAGTAAATAGAGGAGAAATTGAGCCTAACTGAGATAAATCGTAATTTTTTTTTCTCAGTTTCAATTCACGTTTTTAACTGATGTTCAGGTTTTGTGGGAAATAAGGATAATTTTACCCTTTTGCCCTCTTATATTTTTGTGTGCATTGCAAGTGCTTTTATTCCGGCGAAAAATCTGGCCGAAATTTGGTATGAGGGGGTGGGGGGGGGGGGCAAGTGCACAAACATACATAAAAGCAGGGGGCACAGTCACATTTAAGACGTTTCGGGGGGGTAAGTGCACAAACATACATAAAAGCAGGGGGCACAGTCACATTTAAGACGTTTCGGGGGGGTAAGTGCACAAAATACATAAAAGCAGGGGGCATGGTCACATTTAATGTGTTTCGGGGGGGAAAGTGCGAAAATTGAAAAAAACTGGGGGGTGATGTGCAAAAATCCCTTTTAATTATATAGATGTAGATATGAATTCGAAGGCAACAAAGTCCTTCGACCTTTTAGCAGTGTTTTGAAAATCGGACCGGATCGATTGGTTGGCTCGGTTTAACCGCTAATTGATCTCTAATTCGGTCCGATTTACCCCTAAAAACCAGTCTCCTAATTAATCAGTTCGAACCGGTATAACCAGTGACCAGTGGTTCACTTAAATTGTTTTTTTTTTTTTTAAATTTAGAGATACTTTGTTATTATTACTTATTTGAACTTTTGTTTAACATTTAATAGAATTACATTTATATACTTTAATAAGAAATAACATTCATTATTTTAGTATTTAAACAATCAATGTTTTAACAATAAATGAACAACAATCAATGCAATATTATGTTTTTTTTACATAAAGAAGTACATAACCATTTTCTCATCGTTGTGAATAATATTATTTTATGTATGAAATTATGCAAATCAATTACCATATAACCATCAAGTTACAACAATAGAACCCAAATGAACAGGCCAAAACTTTGAAAATTAGATGAACTTTTAATTTTGTTGTCCGGTTATACCGATCGAACCAGTGACCAATAATCAGTAGAACTTCCGATTCAATGACCGGTCCAATTTTAAACACACTGCCTTTTAGCCCCTGTCCTAACTTCATTAAATGGTTTATTCGGGTCTGGCCGAAATGGCGTGTACATCAATTTGGATGAAAAGGATTGAATATAGTAAGGCAACGTTTGGTTTCAACAATATGGGCCGATAAATAGAGGTATTGGGCCAATTAAATGTAATCTTGGGTGAATATTTCTGTCCGGTTGGGGCTACAATATTATGGGCTGCCTGGCCTAATTCGATGAAAATGTGGGCCAGCCCGCCTAATATTGTATATTACAATTTGGCGCACCCCCCCCCCCCCCCCCCGCGATTATATTTTAGTGGCCCAATTTTGATTTTCTGACCCGAAATTGCCCTTTACTTTCGCGTTATTTACAAATAAACCAGGGCATAATATACAAAAATCTGAAAATTTTTCCTTCCCTCCATTATTTCCCCCTTGTCTCTCTCTCACCGGCCGCGACATTGTTGAGCTAAGAAGTGTACTTCGATTTTTTTTCGTCTCTCACCTTAAATCTTATTTAACACACTTTGTAATGGTTTCTATTGTGTTCCTTGGCAGATTTGAAGAAAGAAATTGGTGGTGAAGAACCCTAATCGAGCTAGGTACGGTTAAGCGAAGTTTTTTTTTTTTTTTTTTCCTATTTTCGATATGAAGAAGGTTGTGAGCCAATTCCTTTGCAATATTACAGAGAAACCACATATTTATTCCTACGTATTTATCATTGAATCCATTGTCGGAAATGCTTGAATTTTCTTGAATGTAAATTTTTTGCCTAATATCTTGTGAACAAGCTCATGTTAAAGGGTTATACCTAGGACTTTTAATAAAATCGAAAAGCAACTGTTTTTATTTAGGTATTGTTTAACATAAACATATATTTTGGTTTTGGGTAATATTTAAGTAAATGTTGGGTAGTGTTTATATAATTTGTTTGGGTACTTTATTATATAATCTGTTTTATATGATTTCATTAATAAAGAGTGTATACTTGTGTACTTGTTTATGGTATTATGTTGTGCATTTGCGATAATTTTTTTTTTGTGTGTTCTTCATGTTTGTGTATTGAACATTATTTTGACAGCCAAGTTTCAATGGATTCACGAAGGAAATAAATGTTGTTATTATTATTTCATCAATACTTTTGGATGGGTGTTTTCTATATTTGTTTGCGATTTATTTCACAACATGTCGTGCACAAACCAACACGATATAGTCTAATACGTAGAAGGCGCAAGCAATCAAAAATTTTATATTATACTTGTTTCGAAGACACCATACAGTGTAAAGATAACATTCATCTTAATACGAGTGCATTCGAAAAGTTTTGTTTTATGTTACATAACGTTGGGGGGTTAAAAGATACCATTCAATTGGATTAATAAATGCATTTTATTATATGGTCATCTTTATCTTATGTAATAATTATCTACGCATAAGGATAGAAGTCCTTAGATCACAGGGCTATGGGACAACCCGTGGACTGATCTCCAAGGCCGTGATATAGAACATATTCAAGAGTCGCAGAATTCAATCGAGATAGGACATCGTTGGATTCGGTTAGAATCTCACTATTGTGTATCCTACGATGAACTAAAGAACGCTGGGGTCCACGAGCGTGACTGGGATAGTCGATACACATAAGTGGGTGGCTTGCTGGGATGGCAAGTGCACTGAATACCCCAATTAGGAAATACCTCACCATGGAAGCGGTAGTCGCATATCGGGGATGAAGTTAATCCAATTTACAATAGTATACGAGGAACGATACCTAAATACTTGAGGTGATACGGTTTATCTGGTGCGAGAACGTCTATACTTTGATGTGAGTTCCGACTGACTGGAGATTACCAGAAGGTCTCTGTAGACTCATGTTGGGTATAGAGAAACTCGTATGCAGGTTTATATCATCAACAAAGGATCCATTGACCCGACTTGATAGGTTGGAAAATTCTCCTATGGATTTCTGTGAGAAATTTATGGGTTGTAATTAAATGGGCCTGATTGGTGCCCTTTCTTGCTCAAACGAATGTAATAGAATAGGACCTTTTATTTTTATAAGTTAGACTTAGATTAGGCTTGGAGCCGAGAAGACCTCATGAAGACTTGGAGATCCACATGGAGGCCCATAACCTTGGAGGACATGGAGGCCCAATTCATTACATGGAGGCCCAATCAAGGTGGATATTACAAGAAGACCCATGATGTATGGGTTTGTAAATTGTAATAGTTAGGACATTTAATTTCCACCCTAGACTGACCAATTGATCCATCACATGGCTCGTGATGGATCGCATATGATGGACAATCGATCAATCATATCATGCTAGGTGGTGTATGTTTACTTATATTCTTTGATGTATGTCTTGCATGCTTAGAATAGATCACGTAAACAAGATAAAGCATAATCTGATGAGACCTCGCACAAGGAAAACTTAAAACCTCCAATTGAACTTAAAACTCAATTAGAATATTAAATCGAATAACGGGCGCATATGAATGGTGTCTTTGGTCCGAGCCTATCCAATTACTAGGTATTAGGCATATTGTACGATATCTCGATGTCTCACGAGTCGTGGGTCGAGCTATAGGAAGATGATATGTCTATTGCCTCGATGCACGAGATTAGTGCCAAGGGAGGGGATATCAAGGTTCTAGGCGTTGTCTCACGAGTCGTGGGGCGTCTAGGATTGAACTATTTCTCTTCACGAGTATTGGACATGATTTAACGCAAGTAAGTATGGATGTCTCACGAGTCGTGGGTCCATAACGAAAAACGAGGCTAAATGAATTTAAGGGTTAGCTGCGATAGTTAATCGGCGACGTGATCGCCCACCAAGTGGATCAATTGGTATGGCCAACGAGTCGTGGGTACTGAGCGATCGCATTTGGGCATTGAGCCCATTAGGAAATTCTTATTTTCCGAAGCTTATGTGGGGGCATAAGTATTCGATAAAAATAGTGGGAGTAATTTACAAATGAAAACCATGTTTGTAAATTATGCATTGATATTAATCTGTCGCGTATTTATCGTCATGTTTATGATAGTTTTTCATAAGTAATGTATCATTGAATATTTACCATTATACTTGAATCAAATAAATTGACTGAACCCAAATGAATTTTGAATGACTTCAAAACTTGAGAAATTATTCTCGAGTCCAAGCAAGGACTCATCTCCTTACAAAGATTTCATTAGTTTTCCTTTCGAAGTGATATACCATCCCTTGTCTTAAGGGATGTGATAGTTCCATAATGGTTGGAACTGATTGCGCTATAAGATTTATACGCAAAAGGTGTACATAAGCAAATGAGTATGGATACTCATATACCGACTAAATATAATATGCATAGTCAATAAAATATAAATAATCAAGATTTCACACACTTGAGTCTTTGTAAAAACCGAAATGCGATACACGAATACTAAAACATATTTCTGAATTAAAAGATTCAAAGACTGAGCTCGACTGGGTCGAGCTTGACTGGGATGCTGTACATAGTAACCGACTTTCGAATCTTGCTTAATGGAAATTAGATTTAGTAGTTGGTTGCTAGGCAACTAAGAGGGTTAAACAATTGCAATGGATTCAATCCATTTAAAAGTGTGGAGAAACACTGAAGCATTAGTGGGAGATAAGGCATCTCTTGTACCCTCATGGGTGAAAGTACGTTGTGATGTACAATTCCAAATTATTTTTGGAATAAAGAAAAGAGCCTAATCAATGAAAGCATGTAAGAGATTTGGATCAATTCAAAATCGAACATGCATCAACAAATACACAATTGATTATTTAATAGAGAATTAGATTCTCAAAATGTAAGACTCGCTCAAAACATTGTCAGTTGTTGAGCATTTTGGACATGTAAATGTCCATTAAGAAATCTTACTTGAAATTCCTTATTCAATCAAATAAAAACTTGATCGAGAAAATCGAAGATACTGGGCTAAGTATCTCTGAAGCCAGTTCCAAAACATATCACGTGATATGAGTTTTGGTATTGTACCTCCATATGCATTCATGCGCATGTGGGGTCTCCCGCTTATGTGAATAAGCTAGTGGGAGATAAGCTGGACGTAAAGTCCATCTTGTGCAAATTCGTGGGGTATCCAGAAAACTCAATAGGATATGAGTTCTACGATCCTACAAGACAAACTATGTTTATCTCGAGGAACGCACACTTCTTGGAGAAGGATTTCTTGGTGGACAAGAATGAACACAACGTAGAACTAGATGAGGTCACTGTGTTGGGATTCGGTAAGATAAACAGTCATAAGCACGGCGGAATATAAAAAATTTTAGGACCTCTTAAGGAATCTTGCCAGGATATTCTCTAGTTGTATATATATGAATATAAATAAAACGATAGTATAAGTTTTCTCATTTATACCTATCTCCTTGCAAATCCTCGGCTAGCAAAACGAACTCTGATTTCTGCTCCAGTAAAATCGACCCAGACCTTTTGAGTAGCGCCCCACGTGTTGCACCTCTACGAGTTGATACACCACAATATCACGAAAATAATATATCTCGATCAGCTAGAACACGAGATATATTATAAACTAGGAATTAGGAACAATTTAGGAACAAAACTCGAAAACGAAAAATTCTTCCAAGTGGAAGAAGGGTTCGGTCGATATAGCTAGGGAGAGGGAGAGAGTATTTTTGCTCTTGCTCAATTTTGCATATGGAGTTATGTGAAAATCAACTATAAGAAAGCTACTTATAGTTTTCTCTCTAACCTAGTCCTATTAGGACTAGGTCTTCTCTCTCCTACATGGACCATGACCCTCTTTAATTAGAAGACCAAGTCTCCTAATTAATTCATGGCCCAGTTAATTAATTTGACCAGGGCTAATTTAATCTCCCAATTAAATAGCTTAATTAATTAACTTAATCTCCTATTTAATTAAATCAGACTCTTAAATCTATTTAATTAAAATTCCTTTCTAATTAATTAAATCCAACTTAATTAATTAATTCAAAAATTAAATTCCAATTTAATTTATGATTCTGATCCAATTCCAATTGGATCCCATTTTGTTCCAATTGGGTCGACCCAATCGACCCACCCACAATAATCGACCCAGTCGATTTTTCACCCAGTCGACCCAGTCGACTCGATCGTTCTAATTTCCTCGCTTTCGCTTCATGTGTATTGTGTATGCCCCCGTAGGTTCATCACATAATTGGTCGTGGGTTATAATTAAATATTATTTAATTATTCGAGTAAGATTTACTCTAAATCAATCGAACACTCTGTCGATTGATCATTCCAAAATTAGCACTCCTGCCAATTTGGGAATTCTCCCACACTCCACGGTCGATGTCCAGCCACAAGCCCATGGAGCCCAATCACTGGTGAATTAATTCAGTGAACCTTTTATCATTTATAATTTCCATATACGACATAATCTCTCCATCGATCAATCTCCCAGTCGAGACTTAAGGGCATGATCTTTCATCGGATTCCCTTTTCTTTTGTCTTGACCTTATGTACTCTGGTCTCGAAATAAATTCTCTTTGACTTAATCTTTATGAGCTACTTACATAAAGTCGTCAGATACCTTGGCCAAGGATTTTACTAGAATTAATTTCTCACAGAAATCCATAGAAGAATTTCCCAACCTATCAAGTCGGGTCAATTGATCCTTTGTTGATGATATGAATCTGCATACGAGTTCCTCTATACCCAATATGAATCCACAGAGACTTTCTGGCGATCCCCAGTCAGTCGGAACTCATATCAAAGCATAGACGTTGGCTCTGATACCACTGTTGGGATTCGGTAAGATAAACAGCCCTAGGCACAGCGGAATATAAAAACATTTAGGACCTCTTAAGGAATCTTGCCAGGATATTCTCTAGTTGTATATATATGAATATAATTAAAACGATATTATAAGTTTTCTCGTTTATACCTATCTCCTTGCAAATCCTTGGCTAGCAAAACGAGCTCTGAATTCCTCTCCAGCAGAAATCGATCCAAGCTTCTCAGGAGCGCCCCACGTGTTGCGCCTCTACGAGTTGATACACCACAATATCACGAAAATAATATAACTTGATCAGCTAGAACACAAGATATATTATAGACTAGGAATTAGGAACGATTTGGAACAAAACTCGAAAACGAAAAATTCTTCCAAGTGGAAGAAGGGTTCGGTCGACTTTGGCTAGGGAGAGGGAGAGAAAATTTTTGCTCTTGCTCAATTTTGCATATGGAGTTCTGTCAGAAATAACTATAAGATACCTACTTATAGTTATCTCCCTAACCTAGTCCTATTAGGACTAGGGCTCTTCTCTCCTACATGGGCCATGGCCCTCTTTAATTAGTAGACCTAGTCTTCTAATTAATTCATGGCCCAGTTAATTAATTTGATCAGGCCTAATTTAATCTCCCAATTAAATAGCCCAATTAATTAACTTAATCTCCCATTTAATTAAATCAGACTCTAAGCCTATTTAATTAAAATCCCTTTCTAATTAATTAAATCCAACTTAATTAATTAATCCACAAATTAAATTCCAATTTAATTTATGATTCTGATCCAATTCCAATTGGATCCCATTTTGTTCCAATTGGGTCGACCCAGTCGACCCAGTCGACTCAGTCGTTCTTATTTCCTCGCTTTCGCTTCATGTGTATTGTGTATGCCCCCGTAGGTTCACCACATAATTGGTTGTGGGTTATAATTAAATATTATTTAATTATTCGAGTAAGACTTACTCTAAATCAATCGAACACTCTGTCGATTGACCATTCCAAAATTAGCACCCCTGCCAATTTGGGAATTCTCCCACACTCCACGGTCGATGTCCAGCCACAAGCCCATGGAGCCCAATCACTGGTGAATTAATTCAGTGAACCTTTTATCATTTATAATTTCCATATACGACATAATCTCTCCATCGATCAATCTCCCAGTCGAGACTTAAGGGTATGGTCTTTCATCGGATTCCCTTTTCTTTTGTCTTGACCTTATGTACTCTGATCTCGAAATAAATTCTCTTTGACTTAATCTTTATGAGCTACTTACATAAAATCGTCAGATACCTTGGCCAAGGATTTTACCAGAATTAATTTCTCACAGAAATTCATAGGAGAATTTCCCAACCTATCAAGTCGGGTCAATGGATCCTTTGTTGATGATATGAATCTGCATACGAGTTCCTCTATACCCAATATGAATCCACAGAGACTTTCTGGCGATCCCCAGTCAGTCAGAACTCATATCAAAGCATAGACGTTCTCGCACCAGATAAACCCTATCACCTCAAGTAGTTAGGGACCGTTCCTCGTATACTATTATAAACTTGGAATAACTTCAACCCCGATATGCGACTACCGCTACCATGGTGAGTTATTTCCTAATTGGGGTATTCAGTGCGCTTGTCATCCCAGCAAGCCACCCACTTATGTGTATCGACTATCCCAGTCACGCTCGTGGACCCCAGCGTCCTCCAGTTCATCGGAGTATACACAACAGTGAGAGTCTAACCGAATTCAATGATGTCCTATCTCAATTGGATTCTACGACTCTTGAATATGTTCTAGATCACGGCCTTGGAGATCAGTCCACAGGTTGTCCCATAGCCCTGTGATCTAAGGACTTCTATCCTTATGCGTAGATAATTATTACATAAGATAAAGTTGACCATTTAATAAAGTGCATTTATTAATCGAAATTGAATAGTTCCGCATTTATTACAATAAATCCTAGCCACACAGCTGGCTT
The DNA here is from genome assembly GCA_003313485.2 of Penstemon barbatus. Classification (NCBI taxonomy): domain Eukaryota; kingdom Viridiplantae; phylum Streptophyta; class Magnoliopsida; order Lamiales; family Plantaginaceae; genus Penstemon; species Penstemon barbatus. The sequence goes on from CM064880.1 coordinate 43,969,434, forward strand.
GCAGGACACTATTTCTATCAATCTCCCACTTGTCCTAAAGCCAGTCTTTTATGTTCTTGAGTCCCATCTTATGCAGATGTTTCTCAAATGCCTTTTGAGGCAGAGGCTTCGTTAGCGGGTCCGCCGTATTATCTTCTGAGTCGACACGTTCCATCTTAATGTCTCCTCTACCAATGATATCTCTTATCACATGGTATCGTCTTTGTACGTGCTTGGATTTCTGATGAGATCTCGGCTCCTTTGCTTGCGCTATTGCCCCATTGTTATCACAGAAGATAGTAATGGGCTCAGCGATGCTAGGTATCACATCCAATTCCTGGATGAAGTTCCTCATCCAAACACCTTCCTTTGCTGCATCACTCTCAGCAATGTATTCTGCTTCGGTGGTTGTATCCGCGGTTGTTTCTTGCTTGGAGCTCTTCCAGCTAACCGCACCACCATTGAGGCAGAACACGTATCCTGATGTCGACTTGAAGTTGTCTACATCACATTGGAAGCTCGAGTCTGTATAGCCTTCCAATTTCAATTCTCCTCCACCGTATACCAAGAACAATTCCTTAGTCCTTCTCAGGTACTTCAGAATTGCCTTTACGACTATCCAGTGCTGCTCACCTGGATCAGACTGGTAGCGACTTGTTACGCTAAGAGCGTACGCTACGTCTAGTCTAGTACATAACATACCATACATTATGCTTCCTATCGCGGATGCATATGGTACTCGAGACATATTTCTTCTCTCTTCAGGCGTCTTTGGGGCCATAGACTTAGAGAGTGCAATCCCATGTCTCATTGGAAGCAATCCTCTCTTTGATTCTTCCATACTAAATCTTTTCAAGATTTTATCTATGTACTGGGATTGGGAGAGGCCCAGCAGTCCTTTTGATCTATCTCGGTAGATCCTTATACCTAGTACAAAGGATGCTTCTCCCATATCCTTCATTGAGAATTGTGTAGATAACCATGCTTTAGTTTCAGACAACGCTTTCACATTGTTTCCAATGAGAAGAATGTCGTCAACGTAAAGCACCAAAAATTCAACTGTACTCCCACTGATCTTCTTGTACACGCAAGGTTCGAACATGTTTTTGATGAATCCAAAAGTTTGGATTGTCTCATCGAAACGAATGTTCCAACTTCGGGAAGCTTGCTTCAGTCCATAAATGGACCTCTGGAGTTTGCACACCTTGTGTTCATCTCCTTTGGATGCATATCCTTTTGGTTGCTCCATGTAGATCTCCTTATCAATGTCCCCATTGAGAAAGACAGTCTTTACATCCATCTGCCATATCTCGTAGTTATACCACGCAGCTATGGCCAGCAAGATCCGAATGGATTTGGGCATTGCGACGGGCGAAAAGGTCTCCTTAAAGTCGATACCTGGTCTTTGAGTGTATCCTTTTGCCACTAGTCGCGCCTTGTAGGTTATTACCTCTCCGTTCACTCCAAGCTTTCGCTTATAGATCCACTTGCAACCCACGGGAGCTACTCCCATTGGTGGATCTACCAAGGCCCAGACCTTGTTTGAGTGCATGGAGTCCAGTTCGGATTCCATGGCTTCGCGCCACTTTCCCGAGTCTATGTCTAGCATAGCCTCTTCGTAAGTCCTTGGGTCGGTTAGAGACTGTCCTGTCTCATGCAGCAGACCGTAGTACCTCTCGGGTTCTCTACGTTGTCTTTCTGACCTACGAAGTATTGGTGTACTCTCTGGTGCACTTTCATGCTCATGTTCTCCCACTGCCTGTGGCGATGCGTCAGCTCGATCGACCTCTAAGGCCTTTTCAGCTTCAGTGACCTCATCTAGTTCTACGTTATTTTCTTTCTTGTCCACCAAGAAATCCTTCTCCAAGAAGTGAGCGTTCCTCGAGACAAACGTAGTTTGTCTTGTAGGATCGTAGAACTCGTATCCTATTGAGTTTTCCGGATACCCCACGAATTTGCACAAAGTGGATTTAGTTTCCAATTTATCTCCCACTAGCTTTTTAACGTAAGCGGGAGATCCCCATATGCGCATGAATGCGTATGAGGGTGCCTTGCCAAACCATTATTCGTATGGTGTCTTTTCTACGGATTTAGAAGGTACCATGTTCAGTATCTTCGTTGCCGTGAGGAGGGCATGTCCCCAAAATGAAAGAGGAATGTCAGTGGCACTCATCATGGATCGAACCATGTCCATCAAGGTTCGATTCCTTCTCTCTGCTACTCCATTGGGTCGACTGGGTGACTGGGTCGACCTATTTGGAACAAAATGGGTCCGATTGGAATTGGATCAAGTTGGAATTTAATTTGTATGTTAATTAATTAAGTTGGATTTAATTAATTGTAGAAAGATTGAATTAAATAGAGTTGGAGTCTAATTTAATTAATTGGAAGAGTGGTTAATTAATTGGGCTATTTAATTGGGAGATTAAATAAAGCCTGATCAAATTAATTAACTGAGCCATGAATTAATTAGGAAGACTTAGTCTTCTAATTAAAAGGGCCATGGCCCATGTAGGAGACTTGGAGTCCTAGTCCTAGGAGGATTATGTTAATGAGATACCTATAAATAGGGGACTTGATGTCATATCTCACACACAACTTGAAGAGCCAAAAAGCCAAGTCAAGAAAAACTCTCCCTCTCCTCTCCCAAGAAGAAATCGGCCAAACATCTTCTTCCTTAGGAAGAATTTTTCGATTTCGTTCTTCGTTCCAAATTCGTTTCCTAACCCCAGATCTTAATATATCCTGTGTTCTAGCTGATCAGGATATATTATATTTCGTGTAATTGTGGTGTATCAACCCATAGAGGCGCAACACGTGGGGCGCTGCTGCAGGGCATAGGATCGACCAACCGAGGGAGAAACTTGACTTCGTCTGCCTACTAGGATTTGCAAGGAGACAGGTATGACGTGAATCTACTTATACTGTCGTTTATTTAATATTCATATATATACACCTAGAGTAGTATCCTGGCAAGATTCCGTAAGAGTTCCTAAAAATTATTAAATTCCGCTGTGCCTAGGGCTGTTTATCTTACCGAATCCCAACACAGGAGAAACTGTGAGCAAGTGTTTCTATCGAGTTTTCACGTGTTTGCTAAAGCTACATCCAATCTTAATGTCTCAACCAAATCCGATAACAAACGATTGCGATGACGATAGGTGGAAGTATTTTCCGGTGAGACAAGTACATTTTTACTTTCCTACTCCATTATTTATGTGTTATTCACATTTTATGTTAATGTTAGCACCTCCATCTATGTGTAGGGATGTATCGGGGCACTTGATGGTACCTATGTAAATGTCCAAGTTCCTAATGCGGATAAAGCACGTTATAGATCACGAAAGGGCGTTATTTCCATGAACGTGCTTGCCGCATGTGATTTTGTATGAGGTTTCACCAATGCTTTGGTAGGATGGGAGGGATCCGCGGCAGATGGTCGAGTTCTGAGAGATGCAATTAATCGGCCCAATGGTTTCAAAGTGCCTACGGGTATGATTAACAATGCATGAACTTTTTCTTGAAATGACTGATTTTTTTATTTAATATGATTAACTAATTTTATGAAAGTATTTTATTGTCTTTAGGAACATACTACTTGTGTGACAACGGGTATACTAACGGAGAAGGTTCCTCACTCCTTACAGGGGCATGAGGTACCATTTGAAAGAATGGGGGGTTGGTATGGATGCCCCACAAAATGCGCAGGAATATTTCAACATGAAACACTCTCAAGCAAGGAATGTTATCGAGCGTGGTTTCGGGCAAGTTAAGAAGAAGTGGGGAATTTTAAGGAGCAACGCATTATACCCCTTGAATACACAAAATAGAATCATTATGGCATTGTTGCTGATTCAGAACTTTATGCGTCTTACTATGAGGAACGACATTTGGGACTTCGACCCTGATCTGAGATTTGATAATGACGATGATAATGACCCCGCATCCGAAGGTTATATTGATATTGTTGAGCCGTCGCATGCGTGGAACCAATTTTGGGACAACATGGCTCGTAAAATATTTTTGAAATGGAGTATGAACCGGCGTTGAATTGTTACTTAAAATTTGGATTTTTAAATTTGTTTCCTAAAACTTTTAAGTTCGAATGTGCACTATTACGGGCTGTAAAGTATTTGTTGTGTATTGTTACGTATTTATGATCTATGTGAACCTGATTTCTATTAAATTTGATTTAAAGTTGAGCACTTTTTATTGTTTAGGAAATATATTCATTGTTGCTTTTTTTACTAATATAAATTGTCATTCGAATGCAGCCTAGTAGAAATACGAAATGACATCCATTCCACGTTATGGCGACGCGGTACCAACCCAAAAGAAAACCCAGGGAGTGCGTAAGACTTGGAATGCAAATGAGGAAGAACAATTGATCATATGTTTGAAGGATCTGCTTACCAATGGTTGGAAGTCCGATAACTCATTTCGACCCGGCTATTTGCAAGCCCTTGAAAGTGCACTCAATGCAAGGCTTCCAAGTTCGAATATGACCGTTAAGCATATAAATTCGAAGTTAACGGTATGGAAGAAGACTTACTATCAATTACTTGGAATGCAAGGAACAAGTGGCTTCGGTTGGAACGACAGTGGGAGGACAATTACAGTTGATGACGAAGTTTGGCAATATATGTGAAGGTACGGTAATTTGAGTTTTTTTAATATAAACTGACTTGTTAAATTTTCCTAATAAATAGCAAGTATGAAAAGCATGTTAATTCAATTTTGTTGATTGTTATTTTTGTGTTACGTTGTGTAAAATATAGTTATGTTGCTAACATAGTATTTTCATATATGTTTTGTGTATATTTGCTGGAAATTGCCATTACCCCCATGCTGAAAATGCATTTATACCCCTGTTGGATATTGCATTTACCCCCTACTTGAATTGCATGTACACCCTGTTCAAAATGCAATTACCCCCTTACTGGAATTGCATGTACACCCTCTTGAAAATGCAATTACCCCCTGCTGGAAATGCATTACCCCCCTGGTTGAATTGCATTCACCCCCCTTGCTGGAATTGCATGTACATCCTGTTCAAAATCCAATTACCCCCATGCTTGAATTGTATTTACCCCTCTGCTGAAATTGCATTTACCCCCCTGCTTGAATTGCATTTACCCCCTGTTTTAATTGCATTCACCCCGTCGCTGGAATCACATGTACACCCTGTTTAAAATGCAATTACCCCCTGCTGGAATTCCATTTACCCCATGTTGGTATTGCATTTATCCCATGCTGGAATTGCATTTAACCCCCTGCTGAATTTTTTTTGTACTAATGCAATTACCCCCTTTTGAATATGTGAATGTTAGGCACATCCAGATGTTGCAAGTATGCGATTCAAGACCTATACTTACTTTGATGATTGGGTAGAAATCTTTGGAAAGGATCGGGCTATGGGGAATAATGCGGAGGATTTTGTGGAAATAGTTGAGGATTTGTTGAAGACCGGTACAATGAACAGCGGATCATATAAAGGAAAAGAACCGTCACATATTATTGAGGACCAGTTCAGCAGCCCCTGCGTTGACCTAACTACGGATGGTTCGGACGTGGGAGAATTTTTATTGGATATACCACCTTTCAACATGGATTTTAATACGTCTGGACAAAATAAGCTGAAATTGACTAAGAAAATCAAGAAGGAATTCGGCACGAAGGAAAAACAAGAGAGGAAGAGGAAAACACCGGAATCCTTGGGTCCGGAAACCATGAAACCCGAATTTGAGAACTTTATAAACGCGGCAAAATCAACATGGACTGACCTTACTTCGAAATTTGCCAAAGAGGAGGATTCGTATGACGAGAAGGCTCAAAAGATAATAGCTGCCCTTGAGAGCATAACCTCGATTTTCGATGAAAATCGGAACTACCTATCCTTCAAGATAATGGACAATCCGAAGCACGTTAGCTTGTTCTTGAACTCCACGGAACACAACCGTGAGATGCAAGCACATATGATCCTCGAGGGTAAGATGCCTTGAATATTTTCCAAGTTTACGTACACTTTTGTTTTGGTAAAGATTGTGGTAATCTCGTTTGATGGTGAATATGTTTGTGATTTTGGGGATGCATATTTTTTGGTTATGCAAGTAAACCTTTAATTTCATGCTTTAGTTAGGTTGGAAACATTGGCCATTTTGCTTTCCTTTGTAATTTGCCTAACTAAGGTCATGACTTGGCATACTGTGAACTATGGTAGTTTTTTTAATGCAATTGTGAATGTTGTGTGCATTATTAAGTTTTTGTGAATTGGACTACAATTGTGAATGTTTTGTGTATTATTGAGTTTTTGTGAATTGGAATGCAATTGTGAATGTTTTGTGTTTATTGATTTTTTGTGAATTGGAATGCAATTGTGATGTTGGGTGTATTAATGCATTTTGGATAAAATTGTGAGTTGTGGTTGATATATGAATTAGAAATTATTTTGTCAAATTTTGGTTGTAAAAGCCTTGACATATTTGCAATTAACCCCCCATGAAAATGCCATTACTTCCCAATATATGGACGGTTGGGCCATTTCTTATATTGCATATTGGGCTACTTATTGCATATTAGGCTTATAATAAACTGGAAAATTTGAAAAATGAAATGTAAATTGCAAAAACACCCTTGCAGTATTGGCCTTACGTGAACTGCAAATGAAAGGGGGTGAAATTGCAATTTTCACAATTTCAAGCTTTGCACTAAAAATTTCAAGCAATCTCACGAACTAAAATGCCTAAATCTGTCCAGGAACAAATTTTTGAGTTAACAATGCAAATAATACGAAAATTCAATTAAAAATAAATTACCCAAACATAATAGAAAATACGAACTAATAAGTTGAAGTTGAAAATAAATAACAACAAATTACCCATAAATAAGCATAGACAAATCTAATTGATTCTTCAATCATTTTTCTTGTCAATAAATGACCCATTTGATGTCCCCTCGTCTGGCCAAAGACACTTAACCACTGAAGACGGATTTTCGTCTTGCACGTCATTGTCTTCATCCGTCAGTGTCGTGTTGTAATTGGCCAAATCATTCCAAAAATCTGGATCCTCGCAAGGGGAAAATGTAAGTTCTTGTGGGTTCAACGGTGAGCCACAAGTGTTCGCTGATTTTCATCTTCAACATCGTTTACTTCAAACCACTGTAGATTAACGGGGGAGGCGGGTGGAGGCGCCCCAAAATTCACCCCATTATGTCCAAAATTTGACACAAATTGCTCCATTTTGGCTCACCATTAATAGCATAGGCTTCATAAAAGGGACTTTCCTGATGATTGAACGAGACCAAATGTGAACACAACACAAAATTAGTTTCACAATTTGCAAAAAAAAAAAAATATTTAAAATAAAGATTACCATGCATAAGTGTTTGACAATTTCCAAGCCATCACCACCTACGTTGTTAGTACTGCCAATTAAATAATACCCAGATGTGTTCATCAAATAACTGAATGAAGCATGCCTACGCTTAATGCGATTGAATCTGGCAGAAATCTCTTTAGAAGTAAATATGGTACCAAAAAAAATATTGACTTCGTTACGAACAACCGTGAGTACATCACTAAAACTATAAATAAAAATTGCATTTTGAAAGTAAGCTTCACTAGCTAGAAACTCGATGAAGTAATCGTCAATTTCTTTGGTCCATCTTTCGGTGTAAAAAAATGAGATTGAGGACGAGGGTTGAATGTGGACATAATGAAAGCTTGAAGAGGAAGAGTTATTATTGCCCTTGGAAGATTTATGTGTAAGTAATATTTTCAAAGACAAGTGGACAAATTTATAGCAAGTGTTTGATGGAGTAAAGTATAATTAATTTGTTGTATAGTGGTCTATTTTGCAATTAAGTCACCTAATTTTGAATACAAATTACTAGCCTGATTTTGATACGACAAGTTCATAGCCATGCGCAGGAATCTTGTGTCACATTTTGCAGTAATGAAAATTTTGCTCAGGAATCTTTGAATTTCTTTATTAGTCTTGACCCATCAAAATAGCAAAAAAAATGTATTCATCAATGTTATGATTTTTATAGGAAATTTTGGAAATACAAATATGTATATGGAAGAGTTTTTTGATTATAAGTTGGTAGACATTATTAGTTTTTGTAACTGCACAATGAATAACATAAAATAACTTAAAACAGTACCATTCATTAATTGATGCAATCATAATTACATAATTATATCATAAAAATAGACAAAAGTTCTAAACTTTTCACTGATAACAATCAGTGAAATTTAAATGCCCATACTTGGACATTTTTCATAAGTAGCAACATTAAACATAAGGTCCATAATCAAAAAAACTTAAAAACATTCATCATCCATAAAAGATGACATTACAGGCCATATAAGACAGCAGCAAAAAACTATTTTCTTGAAATCAATCCACCTTCCAAAGACTATCACCAAACATCCCATCACCTTCACCATCACCGGATCCTGCGGAGGGACTACCATCGAACTTTTCAGGCTTAATAAGCTGATTATCAGGGTCATCCAGCTCGGGAAACTTCAGCTTTGTGCCATCACCAACCAACACAACAGCATTTTCATCATCGTCAGAAACTCATATGTAGATGGGCCAACCTGGGCTTCCCGTCAAGTCCTCCGGAAAATCTGCCACCCCCTGAATCTCAAAAGTTGTTTCATGCATGATGTGAAAGGGATTCCCGTTCAACCTAAAATGCCTAATTAGGGCATTCTCCTTCTACAACATGAAAGAGGATAAAATTAAAATTAAGACGTATAAAATTATAATATCAAAGAACAAGAATGCACAAAGTTCAAATATTACCGCAGGGTTGACAACCCTCCAATACTCAACAGTAACTGTGGGGTCACAGTTCTCAATGTCGTACGTCACCCCGGGGGTAGATATATACTTCCCAAACATCCGGTGTATTGTTTGCATGTGCTCCAGCTTTGACTTGATGCTGGAAAGGCTGAAGCGTCTACCGAAGAATGCACTCATTCTCGATGCAGTGCGCTGGCATGCTTCATTCAGGACGTTGACGTCATTGAGATTCGACTTTTTGGCCTCTTTGAGGATACAAATGTTAAAAAACCAGTTTTCATTGAACTTCCACCCATCATTGAGTTCGGGAACATCATTTCGACGTGCCTTGGCCATTATGATAACAAACCTAAATCATAAAAGAAATCAGCTTAGTTTGCAAGAACTGTGAAATTGTGAAATCATTAAGATATAGAAAATTTAAACATAAGAAGAAGTACTTACAACTATGAAATGGTCTTGCTTCTTGAGGGCAGTGAGAGGGGTATTCAGGTGTAGGAGAAATGTAAATATTTATAGGAGAAATGTATAGAACGGTGGGAGGAGAATCATTTAATAAGGGGTAGACTATGTATTTATTAGTAAAGTATTGGAAAGAAGCAACATTTAAGTGACCTGAAGAAGGTGAACCATTGGTGTACTCAAAAAGTCATGAAAGCATTTATTGGGTGATGGGAATAGACACTACATTTGACCACCTCTAAACAAACAAACACATATCACATTTAATGCTCTCTGTTCCCCAAAGACAAAAAATCCAACACCATATTTGTGCAATGTGATACAAGTACTCAAAAATTATCAATAAAAATTAAAGGGTGATTTACACTCAGACCCTCTCAGGTTTGGGCATATTACAAGAAACCACCTATTGTTTTAAAAATTACAGGGACACCCCCTCAGGTTAGGGCATATTACAAGAAACCCCTTACGTCGTTAAAAATAGACGGAATTTGATGACGTCGGCAAAAATATTTTTGATTTTCCAAATTTACCCCTGGCTAAATATACCCACAAGGGGTGTCTATGTAATTATACTATACCTCAGGGGGTGTCTATGTAATAATATAATACCACAGGGGGTGTCTATGTAATAATATTATACCACAGGGGGTGTATTTGAAAGATTACAATAACTTTAGGAAGTTAGTTGTAGCCAACTGTCAAATTTTATAAAATGACAAATAGATGTTAATGTTGGCCATATATTTTGACTATAAATTTCGTGGAGGTATTTATAGCCAATGGTCATATTTTAAAAAATGACCAATGGATGTTATTTTGACTATAAATCAAAATCTTCACTTGTAGGGATGATACAACTTTAAATCTTGGCGTGCATCTATAATCATTATGGGTGCATTCTTCATACAACACATGAATATTTTGATTATCGATATTTTAAGCATCTCACACTACATCTTGAATTTGATGATGATATTATCAAATTTGTGGGATGAAACACAAAAGAAAATAAAAACGTTTGGACTGCTATTTATAACCAAAATATGTGGCTAACAATAATATCCGACAGTCATTTTTTTGAATATGACAGTTGACTAGAACTAACTCCCTGAAGTTATTGTAATCTTTCAAATACACCTCATGTGGTATAATATTATTACATAGAAACCCCCTGAGGTATAGTATAATTACATAGACACCCCATGTGGGTATATTTAGCCAGGGGTAAATTTGGAAAATCAAAAATATTTTTGCTGGCGTAATCAAATTCCGTCAGTTTTTAACGCCGTAAGGGGTTTTTTGTAATATGCCCGAACCTGAGGGGGTGTCCCTGTAATTTTTAAAACAACGGGGGGTTTCTTGTAATATGCCCAAACCTGAGGGGGTCTGAGTGTAAATCACCCAAAATTAAATGCATCTGCAAATTTGGCAGTTTCATTGACCAATTTAAGGAATGAACAAACAAAATTCACAGTTTCATTGTGTACAACAAATCCTGGCATATTCAAACAGTACCCAAAAAAACAATACCCAAGATTTTAAGTCACATTCAAACAGTGCCCAAAAAAACAGCAAGCAAAACATTGAATCACAACCAAATCCCAGGACCAATTATGCCCTTCAATTGTCCCAACATAAACTACTAATCAATACTAGAAACATGTTTCTCATGCCATCATAATACACCCATAATCATCACCAAAATAAACCAGAAACAAAAAAATTAACATGAACAACAATTCATACAGTCTAATACACATATAAACAACAACTCATAGTTCACCATGATATGGAATATTCAATACAAAATATACATAAACAGCAGTCACAAAGTTGAAGAACATCCAAATAAACTAAATAAAAGCATAACCTAAACATCATAATACAAAATATTAATGTCACTACCCCATACCACGTTGTTCCAGTCAAACAAATTCACAAAATTAAAGTAGGTCAGGCAATTTGAAACCAAATTAGGATAAACAGAGCACAGATCATCATAAGCTTTTGCTTACGACGCAATGCTCTGTTATCCGCCTGAAGTTGTGCAATGGAACTAACTATGTTGCTCATTTCAATGGTCATTGCTTCGTTGCTACGCTCCAAACGTGTATTCTCTGCCTCAGCCTTATTAACCCTGGCCAACAACCCAGGTATAATCAACATTGATCTGTCACACATGACTGGATCAAACCATTCAAAATAATCACAACGCTCACCCTAATCAAACAAAAAAAAGCTCAGTATTACTAAATTTTCTAAAATCAATACAGTTGGATGACATATTATATAAAAAAGAGTACACAAACCATACAATTGTTCCCGAACATCGTAAAAATCTACGGTCCGGGTTGTCTTTTGTCCAAGATGTATAAATTCTGACTTGCGAACCACAATCACACGGTCTGCGCCCAATGAACCGATTGGAGGAGCTACTACTACTAGAATCCATGGCTATTCCTTCAACAAGGTTAATGCCCACGAAGTTAATTTATGAACAAATCTAATGAACTATAAAATTACGCGAAAATAAAACATGAATAGGTCAAGAAACATTACCAGTGGATCAAATGAATGATTCGCGTGTGGGAGACAGCTAGGGTTTTTTTTTTGGGGGCGAATACTCCTACAACAAGTATAACATACGAATTAGTAACTTGAAATTGTTAATTTACACGGAAAAAACACGACAAAAAGATGGAAGAAACATTACCAGTTGTTTTTCTCGTGTTGTAAACTCCTCTCAAGCAGAAGAAAATTATTTGGGAGGAACCTAGGGTTTTCAGAGCTTCAGTGGCGCAGCCAAAATGGGAGGAAGGTAGGATTTTTTTCGTGCAATTATACCAAAATTTCAATGGCCAAGATCAAATTTAATGAACGGTGGAGATTAAATCTCGTAAGCAGCCGACGAGGGTAAAATGGGCATAACAATCGTATCTATCCAACCGGACGGACTTCTAACATTTGGGCCGGATTAAAAATGAGCCAATTATAATATACCGAACATGGTATTACAAGTCCAGCAGATTAATATTATATGCCCAATTGCACAATTGGGCTACTTAAGTAAATGGGCAACCGAACGAGGCCTAAGATTATTGTATTATGGGTTTTAAATTTCTTTTAAGAGCATTTTAAATCAGTATATGTCCTAATTGATTTTGTTGTTAAGTAAAAAATTGATGCCACGTCCTCAAGATTTTGAAGATATTTTATCGAATCCGGATTGGAGCACCAGTGAAGAAATTTGTCTAATATTTTCATTTGTTCAAATTTACAGAACCAAGCCGGTGAATGATTTACGTTCAATGGGTTGTGCATGCACAATTATCGAGTTAATGTTGCACGACAAGGTATCCAACATTAGGTGTAAGATTTCTAAAATTCGATCAAAGTTCATATAGTTTAGTCAATTTTAAAAGACACTTGGGGTCACATACAATTGGGCAACAAATGTGGTGACGGTTGGGTCTATTTACATAATGCGAATTCACGAGGTTATCACTCGCACATGCTTAATTTAAATATATTATGCTATATATTAATATTACGCAATTTGTGAATATAATTTAATCGGAATATTATTTACTTAGGAGACAGTCGTGGAGAGACATTTTAGGACTAACAGTTTTCATTGGTACGAACAAGTTGACTTCATCTTCGGACAAAAAGAATCAGCTCTCTTGCCGGAAGAAAATATTGGAAACCACTATATAAGAGACCAATCATTGGCGAGGACCATAAAATAATTATCCTTGATACACTTCATTGCCAAATCTTTTGATATTTAAGAGGTACTTTAAAAATTTAGGATAATCATTCCTAAAGTAGGAATTAGAATGTTATATATATTTAGATTAAACAAAGCCATATATCGCAAGATTTGGCAATGAACCAAAGATATTTTGTTGCTTCAAAGTTGATCATGATAGAAATAGTGTCCTGCAAGCCAGCTGTATGGCTAGTATTCGTTGTAATAAATGCGGAACTATTCAATTTAGATTAATAAATGCACTTTATTAAATGGTCAACTTTATCTTATGTAATAATTGTCTACGCATAAGGATAGAAGTCCTTAGATCACAGGGCTATGGGACAACCCGTGGACTGATCTCTAAGGCCGTGATCTAGAACATATTCAAGAGTCGTAGAATCCAATCGAGATAGGACATCGTTGGATTCGGTTAGACTCTCACTATTGTGTATACTCCGATGAACTGGAGGACGCTGGGGTCCACGAGCGTGACTGGGATAGTCGATACACATAAGTGGGTGGCTTGCTGGGATGGCAAGCGCACTGAATACCCCAATTCGTAAATAACTCACCATGGAAGCGGTAGTCGCATATCGGGGTTGAAGTTATTCCAATTTGCAATAGTATACGAGGAACGATCCCTAACAACTTGAGATGATAGGGTTTATCTGGTGCGAGAACGTCTATGCTTTGATGTGAGTTCCGACTGACTGGGGATCACTAGAAAGTCTCTGTGGACTCACATTGGGTTTAGAGGAACTCGTATGCAGATTCATATCATCAACAAAGGATCCGTTGACCCGACTTGATAGGTTGGGAAATTCTCCTATGGATTTCTGTGAGAAATTAATTCTGGTAAAATCCTTGGCCAAGGTATCTGACGACTTTATGTAAGTAGCTCATAAAGATTAAGTCAAAGAGAATTTATTTCGAGACCAGAGTACATAAGGTCAAGACAAAAGAAAAGGGAATCCGATGAAAGACCATACCCTTAAGTCTCGACTGGGAGATTGATCAACGGAGAGATTATGTCGTATATGGAAATTGTAAATGATAAAAGGTTCACTGAATTAATTCACCAGTGATTGGGCTCCATGGGCTTGTGACTGGACATCGACCGTGGAGTGTGGGAGAATTCCCAAATTAGCAGGGGTGCTAATTTTGGAATGATTAATCGACAGAGTGTTCGATTAATTTAGAGTATTAGTTGCTCGAGTAATTAAATAATATTTAATTACAACCCGCGGCCAATTATGTGGTGAACCTACGGGGGCATACAGAATACACATGAAGCGAAAGCGAGGAAACAAGAACAAACCAGTCGACTGGGTCAAAGTCGACTGGGTCGATTAAATGGGTGGGTCGACTGGATTGACCCATATGGAATGAAATTGTATTCAATTGGAATTGGATCAAGGTTATAAATTAAACTGGAATTTAATTTATGAATAAATTAATTAATTAGGATTTAATTAATTAATGGAATAATTAATTTAATTAGACTTGGAGTTTAATTAATTAATTAGGAGATGATTTAATTAATTGGGCTATTTAATTGGGAGATTAAATAAAGCCCTGAAAGATTAATTAATATGGGCCATGAATTAATTAGAGGACTTAGTCTTCTAATTAAAGAGGGCCATGGCCCATGTAGGAGAATTAGTATCCTAATTCTAGTAGGATTAGGTTATGAGAGATATCTATAAATAAGAGACTAGGTCTCATATCTCACACACAACTCTACAAGAAAATCAAGAAAAGCAAAGATTCTCTCGCTCTCCCTCTTGTGATCGGCCGAACCTACTTCAACTTTAGGAAGAATTTTCGTCTTCGATTCTTCGTTCCAAAGTTGTTCTAAAACCTAGATATTAATATACCCTATGTTCCAGTTGATTAGGATATATTAATTTTCGTGATATTGTGGTGTATCAACTCGTAGAGGCGCAACACGTGGGGCGCTAATCAAAGGTGTGGGTCGATCTTACCGGGGCAGAATTCAGAGCTCGTCTTGCTAGCCGAGGATTTGCAAGGAGACAGGTATAGACGAGAAAACTTATACTGTCGTTTAATTATATTCATATATATACAACTAAAGAATATCCTGGCAAGATTCTTTAAGAGGCCCAAAAATTTTATATTCCGCTGTGCCTAGGGCTGTTTTTCTTACCGAATCCCAACAGTGGTATCAGAGCCAACTCTAGGCTTTGTATATATATGAATTTGCAAATTCTGTGTTTATTAAATCATATGTTTGATTTATGTGGCTAGTTCTTTAACTTTGCATGTTATAGGACGTTAATTGTTTAACTTGGAGTTAATGGGTAATTTTAGATTCGAAAAATTTTATCATGTTAGTTTTATTTTTGGATTGGGATTTAATTAGACTGGATATGTTAAATTAAATCATGTGAGTAATCAAAACAAAAAAAAAAAAAATTAGTTTTTGAGTTCAACCGCGGTGGCACGCGGCGGTGCGCGGCAGCGCACCGCGGCTGGGTGGCCACCGCGAGCAGCAGCGCGTAAACTGCGCGCTGTCTGCGCATGCAGCACACGGTAGCTGCCTTCGGGCAGTCTGCCGCGTGCTGGCAACGCGCAGCAGCACGCTGCTGCGTGCTGTTACGCGCGGCAGCAGCCGCTGCGTGCGGCTCACGCCTGGCCTTCGTGGCCGCGTGTGTGCTGCCACGTGGCGGTATCCTATTCGTCACTTCGTGGCTGAATTTTGGTTGATCTCAAACACGCCTATTTTGAAAGTCCTGGAAAATCTTAGAGAATTTTGGAAGATTAGGAAACTTGGAGTTTTTGGATAAGGTAGTTACTTTGTTAAACTTAAACACTACCTTAATTAACTAATCTAGTCAAAATAGGATTATCTTGAGAATCTTGGAGATTTGGGAATTTTGGGAAACTTAGAGTTTTGGATAAGGTAACAATCTTAGAGATTTAGATTACCTTAATTAACCAATTTAATCAAGATAAGAATTGTAGATTACTTAGAGCTCAAGCAAGAGGTAATTAATCTTAGAGATTAATTGTTAATTCAAAATTAATTAACTTGGATGAATTTTTGCGAATTAAAAATTAATAAAGCCGGTAAATTTACATTATTGCCCTTATGTGAATTTATGCATGTTCTTGTGTGAATATGTGGATTGGTCGATTTTGCCCTTAAGCCCTATGTAGTTTTTGGTTTATTTATTTTATGGGTTGTAATTAAATGGGCCTGATTGGTGCCCTTGCTTGCGCAAACGAATGTAATAGAATAGGCCATTTATTTTTATAAGTTAGACTTAGTTTAGGCTTGAAGCCGAGAAGACCTCATGAAGACTTGGAGATCCACATGGAGGCCCGTTTACCTTGGAGGACATGGAGGCCCAATTCATTACATAGAGGCCCAATCAAGCTGGATATTACAAGAAGGCCCATGATGTATGGGTTTGAAAATTGTAATAGTTAGGACATTTAATTTTCACCCTAGACTGACCAATTGATTCATCACGTGGCTCGTGATGGATCGCATATGATGGGCAATCGACCAGTCATATCTTGCTAGGTGATGAATGTTTACTTTTTCGCAAATTATTCTTTGATGTATGAGATGCATGCTTAGGATAGAAAACGTAAACAAGATAAGCATAATCTGATGAGACCTCGCACACTTAGAAACCTCCAATTGAACTTAAAATTCAATTAGAATATTAAATCGAATAACGGGCGCATATGAATAGTGTCTATGGTCCGAGCCTATCCAATTACTAGGTCTTAGGCATATTGTATGAATATATCTCGATGTCTCACGAGTCGTGGGTCGAGCTATAGGAAGATGATATGTCTATTGCCTCGATGCACGAGTTTAGTGTCAAGGGAGGGGATAGCAAGGTTTTAGGCGCTGTCTCACGAGTCGTGGGGCGTCTAGGATTGAACTATTTCCCTCCACGAGTATTGGACATGATTTAACGCTAGTAAGTATGGATGTCTCACGAGTCGTGGGTCCATATCGAAAACCGAGGCTAAATGAACTTAAGGGTTAGCTGCGATGGTTAACCGTCGACGTATTCGGCCACCAAGTGAATCAAATAGTATGGCCAACGAGTTGTGGGTACTAGGAGATTGCATTTGGGCCTTAAGCCCGCTAGGATATTTTAAATTCCCGAAACTTATGTGGGGGCATAAGATTTTGATTAAAATAGTGGGAGTAATTTACAAATAAAAACCATGTTTGTAAATTGTGCATTTTAAATTAATCTTTCGCGTATTTATTTCTTCTCTCGTCATTTTAATAGATATGATGTCAAAAGAGCTTAGAGCACTTAGAGATTTGTCCATCTCATCACTTGAACGTAATATTTTAACTGGACCCAACTTGCATTTCTGGACGCATCATTTGAATGGATTATTTGAAGCTGAAAACATATCCTATGTTTTGTCTGTACCACCACCCATTACTATTTCACATGACGTTCCTGATGAGCTCCATAAAAGCATCACCAAGTGGAAACTGGATGATGGCTTAGCTCGTGAATACATGTTGGAATATATGTCACTTGATCTGCGTTTGCAACATGAGCATATGGCATCCGCGAAAGAGATTCTCTCGAATCTCAAATTCCTTTATGGGATTAGAGATGGTCGTCGCAGATTCGCGATCACGAGGGAACTCTTGCAAGCAAGAAAGAGAAGGGAAACTTCTGTCGGAATCCACGTACACAAGATGATTCGACTTCTATCTGAACTCGATGATATGGGTGTCGTGATGGACAATGATTTCCGAGTGGATATTATTCTACAATCTTTTCCTAGATCATATGACCGATTTATCGCGGACTTGAATCTCCAGAGGCGAGAGATCACTGTGCATGTCCTGCGACAAATGCTCGAGGAACACGAAGCTTCTTTTGGAAAGAAAGCGAGGGTTGGCGAAAGGACTGGGCGGCGTTCAAAACCAAAGCAAATGGAAACCAGAGCTCCTTACTGCACAAGGTCAAGGGAAAGGATTAAATTCGAACCTATGGAGAGTTCGAACAGGTATATTTCTTGTTGAAGTTAATTTTACAATTAACTGTGCATTTTTGGTGTTAGACACTGACTGGAGTTCTCATCCTTGTAGGTGATGGGAGCATTAAGGAAACTGGAGCCTGAGGATTGGATCCTTGAATAAGGCAATGGAGCTGGAGCTGCTACCAAGGCCATAGGCAAAAGTAGATTTAGTTGGTTTGATAAAGTCATTAGGAAACTTTCATTTATGTACCTAGTTTTTAATGAAAAACTTTTTATTCATGTTATTGAATAATGTTGATTTTAATAAAAGCTCCTGTTTTTGTTTTTCATTTTGGTACATTGAATTATTGACTTTACATCATAAAACCACCTAAGTTAAGTCATGCACGTACAACAAAACAAAAGGAAACAAGATAATGAAATATCTACCCAATTATGGCACGCTAGACTTGGACATATATCTAAGTCAAGGATTCAAAAGTTAGCATCATCTGGCGCGATTGAAATCAATCGCATTGATGAAATGCCAACATGAGAACCATGTTTAAAGGTTAAAATGGCTAAGTTGCCGTTTAAGGAAACCCTGAGCGAGCCAAGCAAACATTGGACTTGATACATACTGACGTATGTGAACCACTGAGAAAAAGCGCCCGAGGTGGCTATGACTACTTCATCACTTTCACTGACGACTTTAGTCGTTATGGATATGTGTTCTTGTTGAAACACAAGTCTGAAGCCTTTGAGCGATTCAAAGAATGCAAGATGGAAGTAGAGAATCAACTTGGTCATACGATAAAGGCTCTTCGTTCTGACCGAGGTGGAGAATTTCTTAGTAACGAATTTCTGAATTATCTTGTAGAGCATGGAATATTATCGCAGTGGACTCCTCCTGCAACGCCCCAATTAAATGGAGTAGCAGAGAGAAGGAATCGAACCTTGATGGACATGGTTCGATCCATGATGAGTACCACTGACCTTCCTCTTTCATTTTGGGGACATGCCCTCCTCACGGCAACGAAGATACTGAAAATGGTACCTTCGAAATCCGTAGAAAAGACACCATACGAACTATGGTTTGGCAAGGCACCCTCATACGCATTCATGCGCATATGGGGATCTCCCGCTTACGTTAAAAAGCTAGTGGGAGATAAATTGGAAACTAAATCCACTTTGTGCAAATTCGTGGGGTATCCAGAAAACTCAATAGGATACGAGTTCTACGATCCTACAAGACAAACAACGTTTGTCTCGAGGAACGCTCACTTCTTGGAGAAGGATTTCTTGGTGGACAAGAAAGAAAATAACGTAGAACTAGATGAGGTCACTAAAGCTGAAAAGGCCTTAGAGGTCGATCGAGCTGACCCGTCACCACAGGCAGTGGGAGAACATGAGCATGAAAGTGCACCAGACAGTACACCGATACTTCGTAGGTCAGAAAGACAACGTAGAGAACCCGAGAGGTACTACGGTCTGCTGCATGAGACTGGACAGTCTCTAACCGACCCAAGGACTTACGAAGAGGCTATGCTAGACATAGACTCGGGAAAGTGGCGCGAAGCCATGGAATCCGAACTGGACTCCATGCACTCAAACAAGGTCTGGGCCTTAGTAGATCCACCAGTGGGAGTGGCTCCCGTGGGTTGCAAGTGGATCTATAAGCGAAAGCTTGGAGTGAACGGAGAGATGATTACCTACAAGGCGTGACTAGTGGCAAAAGGATACACTCAAAGACCAGGTATCGACTTTGAGGAGACCTTCTCGCCCGTCGCAATGCCCAAATCCATTCGGATCTTGCTGGCCATAGCTGCGTGGTATAACTACGAGATATGGCAGATGGATGTAAAGACTGCTTTTCTCAATGGGGACATTGATAAGGAGATCTACATGGAGCAACCAAAAGGATATGCATCCAAAGGAGATGAACACAAGGTGTGCAAACTCCAGAGGTCCATTTATGGACTGAAGCAAGCTTCCCGAAGTTGGAACATTCGTTTTGATGAGACAATCCAAACTTTTGGATTCATCAAGAACATGTTCGAACCTTGCGTGTACAAGAAGATCAGTGGGAGTACAGTTGAATTTTTTGTGCTTTACGTTGACGACATTCTTCTCATTGGAAACAATGTGAAAGCATTGTCCGAAACTAAAGCATGGTTATCTACACAATTCTCGATGAAGGATATGGGAGAAGCATCCTTTGTACTAGGTATAAGGATCTACCGAGATAGATCAAAAGGACTGCTGGGCCTCTCCCAATCCCAGTACATAGATAAAATCTTGAAAAGATTTAGTATGGAAGAATCCAAGAGAGGATTGCTTCCAATGAGACATGGAATTGCACTCTCCAAGTCTATGGCCCCAAAGACGCCTGAAGAGAGAAGCAATATGTCTCGAGTACCATATGCATCCGCGATAGGAAGCATAATGTATGGTATGCTATGTACGAGACCAGACGTAGCATAAGCTTTAAACGTTACAAGTCGCTACCAGTCTGATCCAGGTGAGCAGCACTGGATAGCCGTAAAGGCAATTCTGAAGTACCTGAGAAGGACTAAGGAATTGTTCTTGGTATACGGTGGAGGAGAATTGAAATTGGAAGGCTATACAGACTCGAGCTTCCAATGTGATGTAGACGACTTCAAGTCGACATCAGGATACGTTTTTTGCCTCAATGGTGGTGCGGTTAGCTGGAAGAGCTCCAAGCAGGAAACAACCGCGGATTCAACCACCGAAGCAGAATACATTGCCGCAAGTGACGCAGCAAAGGAAGGTGTTTGGATGAGGAACTTCATCCAGGAATTGGATGTGATACCTAGCATTGCTGAGCCCATTACTATCTTCTGCGATAATGATGGGGCAATAGCGCAAGCAAAGGAGCCGAGATCTCATCATAAATCCAAGCACGTACAGAGACGATACCATGTGATAAGAGATATCATTGGTAGAGGAGACATTAAGATGGAACGTGTCGACTCAGAAGATAATACGGCGGACCCGCTAACGAAGCATCTGCCTCAAAAGGCATTTGAGAAACATCTGCATAAGATGGGACTCAAGAACATAAAAGACTGGCTTTAGGACAAGTGGGAGATTGATAGAAATAGTGTCCTGCAAGCCAGCTGTATGGCTAGTATTCGTTGTAATAAATGCGGAACTATTCAATTTAGATTAATAAATGCACTTTATTAAATGGTCAACTTTATCTTATGTAATAATTGTCTACGCATAAGGATAGAAGTCCTTAGATCACAGGGCTATGGGACAACCCGTGGACTGATCTCTAAGGCCGTGATCTAGAACATATTCAAGAGTCGTAGAATCCAATCGAGATAGGACATCGTTGGATTCGGTTAGACTCTCACTATTGTGTATACTCCGATGAACTGGAGGACGCTGGGGTCCACGAGCGTGACTGGGATAGTCGATACACATAAGTGGGTGGCTTGCTGGGATGGCAAGCGCACTGAATACCCCAATTAGGAAATAACTCACCATGGAAGCGGTAGTCGCATATCGGGGTTGAAGTTATTCCAATTTGCAATAGTATACGAGGAACGATCCCTAACAACTTGAGATGATAGGGTTTATCTGGTGCGAGAACGTCTATGCTTTGATGTGAGTTCCGACTGACTGGGGATCACCAGAAAGTCTCTATGGACTCACATTGGGTTTAGAGGAACTCGTATGCAGATTCATATCATCAACAAAGGATCCGTTGACCCGACTTGATAGGTTGGGAAATTCTCCTATGGATTTCTGTGAGAAATTAATTCTGGTAAAATCATTGGCCAAGGTATCTGACGACTTTATGTAAGTAGCTCATAAAGATTAAGTCAAAGAGAATTTATTTCGAGACCAGAGTACATAAGGTCAAGACAAAAGAAAAGGGAATCCGATGAAAGACCATACCCTTAAGTCTCGACTGGGAGATTGATCAATGGAGAGATTATTTCGTATATGGAAATTGTAAATGATAAAAGGTTCACTGAATTAATTCACCAGTGATTGGGCTCCATGGGCTTGTGACTGGACATCGACCGTGGAGTGTGGGAGAATTCCCAAATTAGCAGGGGTGCTAATTTTGGAATGATTAATCGACAGAGTGTTCGATTAATTTAGAGTATTAATTGCTCGAGTAATTAAATAATATTTAATTACAACCCGCGGCCAATTATGTGGTGAACCTACGGGGGCATACACAATACACATGAAGCGAAAGCGAGGAAACAAGAACAAACCAGTCGACTGGGTCAAAGTCGACTGGGTCGATTAAATGGGTGGGTCGACTGGATCGACCCATATGGAACGAAATTGGATTCAATTGGAATTAGATCAAGGTTATAAATTAAACTGGAATTTAATTTATGAATAAATTAATTAATTAGGATTTAATTAATTAATGGAATAATTAATTTAATTAGACTTGGAGTTTAATTAATTAATTAGGAGATGATTTAATTAATTGGGCTATTTAATTAAGAGATTAAATAAGGCCCTGAAAGATTAATTAATATGGGCCATGAATTAATTAGAGGACTTAGTCTTCTAATTAAAAAGGGCCATGGCCCATGTAGGAGAATTAGTATCCTAATCCTAGTAGGATTAGGTTATGAGAGATATCTATAAATAAGAGACTAGGTCTCATATCTCACACACAACTCTACAAGAAAATCAAGAAAAGCAAAAATTCTCTCCCTCTCCCTCTTGTGATCGGCCGAACCTAGTTCCACTTTAGGAAGAATTTTCGTCTTCGATTCTTCGTTCCAAAGTTGTTCTAAAACCTAGATATTAATATACCCTATGTTCCAGTTGATTAGGATATATTAATTTTCGTGATATTGTGGTGTATCAACTCGTAGAGGCGCAACACGTGGGGCGCTAATCAAAGGTGTGGGTCGATCTTACCGGGGCAGAATTCAGAGCTCGTCTTGCTAGCCGAGGATTTGCAAGGAGACACGTATAGACGAGAAAACTTATACTGTCGTTTAATTATATTCATATATATACAACTAGAGAATATCCTGGCAAGATTCTTTAAGAGGCCCAAAAATTTTATATTCCGCTGTGCCTAGGGCTGTTTTTCTTACCGAATCCCAACAGATCAAGAATAATTATTTTATGTTACTATCCTATTTTTGGTCTCGAACATTTACTGCACTAAGAAAGTTATGTTTCCAATCGTTCATATCACAACACCACCCTTGATCCGAGCATTCCTTTTGCACTATCTATTGTTATTTCTGGAGGCATTCCATAGTTGGTGTTTCCGTTAGAACAAAAAATTGATTGTGCATGGTATTTCTAATCCAGATTCGGTGTGATACAAAGAAACATCCACAGGGGCACGAAATTTGTTTGTTTGTGCATTTATTCTTTGAATTTGTTTGAAATGAGGGGCAAGAAAATCGAACAAGCCATATGCGATGTATAAGTTTTTAGGGTAGAATATTTGATGGGGGTTGGGGGGGTGTGAAATTGGCAATTGGTTATTAATTTTGGACATTAAGGTAAAATGTATGATAAACCCATAAAAGTTGATTGGATTGCACACTGAATTTTTTTAGCGATGAATAGTGGAGATGCATTATAATTTTGGACATGTTGAATTATTTTGTATAGGTATTGATTTTCACATGGACCATATGAAGTGGATGACTACACGTGCAAAACGACAAAACAATATGCACACTACTCAATTACTCTATCAAAATTTAAATTTCCATTATGTCACAACATTATAAAAATTGTGATTGTGCTCAAATTCCAGAATCTAAAAAAGAAGGTGGTGTTTGCAAATTATGTTAAGAATTCCAAAAAAATTATTTTTGTGTGTTTGCAAAATAATATACAAAATCTACTATTTTTCTCCCATTGTACTAAAAATGTCAAAATTGCCCTTCAATTATTAGCATTTTTCTTGAAATAATTCATTAAAAAGAAACCCTGGAATTTGAAAAAATTAAAATATTTTGTTGGATGAAGATGTAGACAAAGAAGTGAAAGAAGGTTTTGATGATTTTCAAAACATCATCATCATCAGCTAAGTAATGGAAGCTTAGCCAACCTATAAAGATATTTAACCAAGGAAGAAGCCAAATTAAAAGGGTCTTATGGTCCAGAAGACTACTGATATGTAGCTGCATTCGGAATCGAACTGGTGGATTTTCAGCAGACTCATATAAGATAAGTTCGACTTGAGATCAGCAGAGTATTCATCAGATGGGTAGTTACGATCAGCAGAGTCAGGAAGTCATCCAAACGGTAACCCTCTAAATCTCCAAGACTAGTTAAGTTAGCCCACTAATTAAAAATCCATTTATTCTAATTAATTAAATTGGACTCTTAGCCCAATTAATTAATTCTCATTAATTTTTATCTAATTAAATTAAACTCCAAGTTTAATTAATCAAATATTTTCTCTCCTCAATTAATTAAATATAATTTAATCAATTATTCTTATCAAATTAAAAACCTATTTATTTTGACATTTCGATTCAATTCAATTGGATCGGATTCTCGAGCCCACATGGATCGACCCAGTGGATTTCAACTTTTTCCGTTTCCTGTTTTCGCTCGATGTGTTTGTGTATGTCCCCGTAGGTTCACCATATAATTGACCGCGGGTTATAATTAAATATAGATTTAATTATTCGAGTAAACATATACTCTAAATCAATCGAACACTCTGTCGATTGACCACTCCAAAATTAGCACCCCTGCTAATTTGGGAATTCTCCCTCACTCCACAGCCGATGTTTGGCCACAAGCCCGTGGAGCCCAATCACTGGTGAATTAATTCAGTGAACCTTTAGCCTTTTTACAATTACCATGTACGCCTTAATCTTTCCATTAGTTGGTCTCCCACTCAAGACTAAGGTTGTGGATTTTCATCAGTTTCCATATTTGAATTGATTTTATGTATTCTGGTCTCGAAACTATTCCCTTTGACTCAATCTTTATGTGCAATTTTCATAAAGCCGTCAGATACCTTGACCAAGAATTTATCGGAATACGTTTCTCACAGAGATTCATATGAGAAGCTCACAACCTATCAAGTCGGGTCAACAGATCCTCAATCCACGGGTTGTCCCATAGCCCTGTGATCTAAGGACTTCCATCCTTATGTTAGATAATTATTCATGAGATGAAGGTGACCTTATAAATAAATGCATTTAGTAATCAAATTGAATTGTTCTTTAATTTTAATTATTACTAATTAAATGCAGTTAAACCAGTTGGCTTCCAGGACACTATTCCATCATAGTATTGAGTAAGAAGTGTGTTACAATATATATGAAAGAATTAGAATAATACCATTGTGAACAAATTGATTTGATTGAGAAATATCTTCGTAATATATCGTAACTAGCCTAAAATACGTGCTATGCACGATTCAAATACACTAAAAAATAAAAAAAAAATAAAAGGCAATCTCGAACATCACATTCGGGTCCAAAACCCCCAACTTGTCTTCCTATCTAAAACTAGAGCGAAGGTTAGGAAGATTGATCTGTTGAAATCTAAATTTGACATGTTTGGTGTTTGTGTTGATTCCAGAGGGAAATCTGGAGGTTTAGCTTTACTGTGGAATAAAGAACTTCAAGTTGATTTACAAAGCCTTTCTCCTAACCATATTGATGTACATATTGCGGAAACCGATAATCCTACAGGTTGGCGTTTGACTGATTTTTATGGGGAACCGGATATTTCTTGTAGACAGAAAACTTGGGACTTACTTCTTCATCTTGCTGGCCCTAGCTCGAAGCCATGGGTTTGTATGGGAGATTTTAATGCTCACATTTATCACTCGGAAAAAGAGGGAGAAAATCGTACACCTGGTTATCAATTGAGAGATTTTAGAAAAGCATTACAGGACTCAGGTCTTACTGATCTGGGCTTTTCAGGCTTCCCATATACCTGGTCGAATGGGTGGGAACTCCCACGTACAGTCAGCGTTAGAATTGATAGAGCTTGCATATCGGATTCATGGAAAAATAAGTTTCCAAACATCAATGTTAGACATCTCAGGTTCGATGGGTCTGATCACTTTCCTATCACTCTTCATGCTCGAGATCGAGAACTAGAGCAGACGAGACAAAGGAGGGGAAGCTTTAAGTTTGAATCAATGTGGCTTGACAATGTGGAATGTCCCAAGGTGGTTAGGGATCATTGGGATGGGGATGGGCCGTATGAGGGGGGTAATGTAAGGGAAAAGCTTGAGTCCTGTAGGGATGGACTAGTAGCATGGAATAGTTTATCTTTCAGGGGGGTTAGCAAGAAAGTAGCACATATCTGGAAGAATATTCACTCACTAAAGACAGGGGTAATTTCCACTACTTCGAAAGAAGCGAGAGGAAAAGATGTGGCAACAAAGAACAAAAGCTCATTGGATGCGAGAGGGTGATGAAATACTCAATATTTTCATAGTCGTGCTATTGGGAGAAGAAAGAAAAATCAGATTTTGGGCATTCGAAGGGAGGATGGTACTTGGTGCGAACGTGAGACTGACATTGAAAAAGTGGTTGTTGATTACATCAGCAATATTTTTACTTCCAGTCGTCCGTCCTCTAATGAGCTCACCCTTGTATGGAGTGCTATGAGATCGAGGGTGAGGTCCGAAGATAATCAATATCTCATTCAGCCGTACACTGCAGAAGAGGTATATCGAGCCCTTTTATATATGTATCCCCTTAAATCCCCTGGACCCGATGGGTTCCCCCCTTTATTTTTCCAAAAGTTTTGGCCTTTAATTGGTAAAGATGTCACAAAGTGGGTTTTGAGTTTCTTGAATGATGGTGTTTTTGATGAATCTTATAATCTTACTAATATTGTTCTGATTCCCAAATGCCAAGACCCTAAGTATATGATCCAATTCCGTCCCATTAGTCTATGCAACGTTGTTTACAAAATTGCTTCTAAAACCATAGCCAATCGCTTGAAATATGAACTCCGTTATATCTAACTACCAATCAGCCTTCGTCCCTGGGAGGCAAATCACTGATAACGTATTCGTAGCTTTCGAAACCACCCATTATATGAAAAAGCTTACTAAGAATAGGGTGGACCAGATGGCCATTAAGTTGGACCTTAGCAAAGCCTATGATAGAGTTGAGTGGGAGTTTTTAAGGGCGGTAAGATCCGGTTAGGTTTTGATTCACATTTTGTTGTTATGACTTGTGTTTCTTCTGTTACTTACTCGTTTGTCCTTAATGGGGTGAATTTTGGTTTTGTTAAGCCGGAAAGGGGTATCCATCAAGGGGACCCCCTTTCCCCTTATCTCTTTCTCTTTTGCACAGAAAGCTTGAGTTCTCTTATATGTCAGGAGGAAGAAAGAGGACATTTGGAAGGCATCGCTATGCCGAGGAGCACCTAGAGTTTCTCACCTTCTTTTTGCGGACGACACTCTGATCCTATGTCAAGCCACAGAAGAGGTCGCTATTTATGTTAATAATCTACTTCTTGCATATGGCTTGGGTTCGGGTCAGAATATTAATTTTGAGAAATCTAGTGTTGTGTTTACTAGGAACACAGATGAAGACGTGATTACTTTGGTCCTACAATCCTTTCCCATTCGCAGAGAGCTTAAACATGAGAGGTATCTTGGTCTTCCTCTTTCAGTTGGGAAATCTAAACGTGACGTATTTGATTACATAAGAGAGCGGGTTTGGAAAAGACTCCAGAATTTGAGATCCAGAACTTTGTCAAGGGCATGAAAGGAAATTTTAAATAAGTCTCTAGTTCAAGCAATTCCATCTTATCGCATGGGTTGCTTTAAGCTGCCGGGTTATTTAATTAAAGAAATCGAGTCTTTGATAGCTAGTTTCTGGTGGGATGATAATAATACGAAGAAAATACATTGGATCAAGTGGAATTCTCTATGTTCTAGTAAAAGGGATAGGGGAATGGGCTTCCGTGACTTGGAATCTTTTAATACCTCTCTTCTTGCAAAACAGGCTTGGCGTATCATGGCGAACCCTAATAATCTACTCAATCGCGTTCTAAAGGCTCGTTATTTTCCAAATACAGATCTTTTAGATGCTCATTTAGGGTCGGCTCCCTCTTTAACTTGGCGTAGTATTTGGGAATCCAAGAGATTAATCGCCTCAGGTATTCGGTGGAGAGTGGGGAATGGTAGTGACATTCGCATTTGGGGCATGAATTGGCTTCCGAGAGCTCATTCTTTTAAGTTATTACTCCTCCTTGAGTTCTCCCGGCTGATTCATTAGCTAGTGCTCTTATGGACCACTCAAGATGTAATTGGAATAGACAATTAATTGAAGACTTTTTTATTAATGAGGATGCGCAACTCATTCTTTCTATTCCACTAAGTAGAGAAAATTGTCATGATCGCATTATTTGGCATTTTGATCGCTCGGGGTCATTTACGGTAAAATCGGCTTATAACTTACGTCGCTACTTAAAGGAATCTGAGATTGAAGCCAACTCCGGGAGTACTAGTTCATGAATTAAATATAATTGGCTCAATATTTGGTCCTTAAAGGCACCCCCGAAAGTCAAACAGTTTATTTGGTCATGTTGCAAGAATACAATTCCTATTTTAAAGGCCCTTTGTGTTGCGGATTTTACACACGCAAATAAACGCAAGTGCACGTATCACAAAAGTAATAAAGAGTAAGTTGAGTGTCGAACCCACGAGGACTTGAACTAAAATTATACCAAATTCCCTACCTTAATTCTTATTCTAATTCAACTAAGATTAAATATTGTTGGTTTGTTGATTAACTAACTACTAAAACTAGAAAAAAATAATTAATCTAAGATGATGATTAGAATGCTTAAGAAGACAATCAATGAGAAAGGGTCTAGAGTTAAACTTCACCAATGTTGTGCTCCTAATGTTCATTAACTCCCTAATTTTAACTAGTGATTCTTATTCGCTATCCTAGGGTTCACTTCTATCCTTAAGTGTCTTTTGAATCACCTAAGAACCTATGCAATTAATTTACTATTCTTATTCCTAAGTTAGTAGAATTAATAACATGCATGAATCATATGACCTAATTTGGATATGGGCGTGTTGGGTATATTCCTATACTAACAAGCAACCCACTACCTAATTCCTCTTCTATTCTTAATATTTCCTTCCCAGGTTCAATCAAGAAAAGTAAATAATCAAATAGGTGGCCAGTCAATTTGACAGTAAATTAGCACAAAATTAGATAAACGAATATCGACATTAAAAATCGAAAATCACTAAATTAAAACTAGAAAAGAAACTAAAACATTATTCGCATAACATGGATCCGTCAAAACCCTAGACTAAACGAAATTAGTTCATGCTAAAGATAACGAAATAAACAATAAAAGAGGAGTTCATAATCTTCTCTAATAAAGGAATACGGAAAATAGTCAAAAGTGTGATATGCGCTTGTTTCTCCTTGATCTTGCGTGTCTTCTTTTTTTCTAATATGGTGTGTGATTTTTTCTGCTCTTTTTGCCTTTTTATTTCTTCCTTCACAATCCTACGTGTAGTAGGATTCTATTTGCAAATTAATTCTTCAGCTTTCTCAAATGGGCCACCAGCCCATTAATGCTCAAGAAGATCCCTGCCGTATATGACTACACTTTCACAAAAATTGGACTCTAATTGCATTTTCAGCCCCTGATCATGTGCCTTTGTATCCTTTTTCACCTTCAAGCTTTGACATTGCTCATTCTCAATTGATAGCAAGCTTTGTTGGTTCATTTCATCTCCTACAAGAGAATAAATCGAATTAGTACCAAAAATCAAGGATTATTCTCAGAACTTGATTAAATTCGTGAATCGACTCTAAAAAGTGAAATATGCAATAAACTCCTAAACGACTCACAATTATTCAAGAAAAACACTCATTTAAGCCTAAGAAGTACACGCGATAACTCTATTTTCACAGAGTTATCACACCCCCAAACTTAAATTGTTGCTCGTCCTCGAGAAATGACACTA
This sequence comes from Penstemon barbatus, assembly GCA_003313485.2. Classification (NCBI taxonomy): domain Eukaryota; kingdom Viridiplantae; phylum Streptophyta; class Magnoliopsida; order Lamiales; family Plantaginaceae; genus Penstemon; species Penstemon barbatus. The sequence continues at coordinate 43,999,390 of CM064880.1, forward strand.
ATTCAACATAAATCTAACCAACTTTAAACATTTATCATCATGCATTCAAAGTTAACTCCACACCAATATTTTCAAAATGTTATGCACTTTATCATGTAATTCCTGCGTGTGTGTGTGTATACATAATACGAGAATGTCGGAATCACCTAGATCACCATTGCTTCGAAATCATTGAGCCTAATTGCATGAATTCCTTACTTGCCAAACAAATTCTCTATTTTCTTGGGTTATCCTACCAATCACTAAGTTCTAGCAAAGCTTTCAGTCGAAGTTATTGACTCCTTTAAGTTCGAACTTTCACTTAGCAAATTTTTTTTTTTTTTTAGTAATATTTAGCACCACTCACACTCATAACTCGTTCTAAAGAAGCAGTCAAAATAGAGGAGTGCCGAATAGTTAAATCAAAGCACCCATATATCATTCATCTTATCGCAGTCAAGTTAGAGGAGTGCAAGTATAAGTCTCAAGCGATGAGGTTTTTCAGGTCTCATACAAGTGAGGTTGTTTTCTTTGAATTAAACTTATAATTTTTTTTTTTAAATCATTTGCTTCATTTGGTTCTTGTTAAAGATATCCTTCCCCCCAAACTTAGGCAAAACTATCACTTAGACCTTTAGCACTTTAACCCTCGAATCTAGAGACTAGGTAGGCAAGGAAAGATTTCTTAAGCTCTATTCTAACTGTAATTCTCTAACGTCATCCTCAATTCTCGATTATGTATTCGTGCTCAAAATGTACATGAAAAGACATTCAAAAACACATAAAATTTCGAAAAACTTAGTCAAAGTCGACCTAGCATGCATGAAATAAATGCGACCCCCCCCCCCCCAAACTTAGAACAAACAGTGTCCTCACTGTGACATAAACAGACGAGTTGAAAATGCCAGACTAACCAAACAGGAAATACGAGAGAATGCACATGCAGACAGTAATAAAACCACCAACAAAATATAACAGAGATCAGTAAAAAGAATACGTCCCTACGAGGCGGTGTCTAGAGGTCTCCTGCATTTCTGTCTATCCTACGCATCATTCTTGGGACCTGACTCAGCATCATCAGTAATAGCGGTGGGGCCCATCTCGAAATCATCCCTCGCACCACTAAGCTTTTTCGTTGATATGGTCGCTATCGCTAATTTGTTTACAGGGGGTTTCTTTTGGACCATTCGACTTCGTGGTGCCATTTGGTATAATGTAAACAACACAGGCACTCCGCCGAAAGAATTACTCCACAAAAAATATCAATCCACAATTATCAAACCAAAACGAAAATACAAACAATCTCAATTACCCACACAATCACGCAACAATCCGATAACCGATACTACTTCAAGACCCCGTTCCTCCATAATTCGCAAATAATCAAACACCAAAATCCAAGAATAGCACAATGCGCCCTCGAACTATCAATCGAAAGCAAAATGCAAGAATCGAACCAAGAAAGGCAAGAATCAATTGTTACCGACCCTTGAGAGATGCCCAATTGAGATAGAGGTGCTGTGGCGGCGTTAGGGTTTCGTCTAGTGGCTGTTTTGGGCAAGGGGCGGCGGATATGCGGCTGTGTGTGGGGGCAGGTCGCGGCGGCGCGGTGGTGCTTGTTGTGGTCGCGCGGCGGTTTGGTTGCGTGTTGGAGAGAACAGGGGCAGGGGGCGGCGGCGGTAAGAGAAGGAGCGGGTCGCGGCGGTTGGATCTGCGAGAGAGAAGGTGTGGCGCGGTTGCGTGCGTGAGGTTGGACGCGGTGGTCGCGGTTGGGTTAACTTCGATTGTGGCTGAGTTCTCGGCGGATCTATGGCTGAATAGGGGACAGGTCGCGGCGGAGTTTGTGGGAGAGAAGGACGATTAGCGGCGGTTGGTTACGTGGGGAGAGGAGATGAGCAGCGGTCGCGGCGGCGTGGGGAGATCTGCTCGGCTGGGTGAGGAGAGGAGATTGGCGGCGGTCGGTGTGCTATTTGGTAAGGAAGAAGATGGCAATGGTAGTGATGTTTGGGTGGAAGAGTTTGCCCGATTCACAATTTTTTTTTTTTTTTTTTTTAGGCCATGGCTCGATCCAATTGGAGCCATGGCCTGAAGCTGCTGGAAATTGATGTCTTGTAGCACTTGAAATGGAGTCATGGCCTTATTCAAGTAGTGTCATGGCTTAAGGCTGCTGGAATTTGTGCATTTTATTGAGCCATGGCCTGACTGAAGTTGTGCCATGGCTTCAAGCTTCTGGAATTTATGCAATCTTTTTGTTCAAAATTGAGCCATGGCCTGGTTCAAATTGTGCCATGGCTTAATCATTCTTCTTCTCCAAAATGCCCCAGTCCATGAAATATTCCTCTCCTCGTTACCTTGCATCGCGATATGCCTGCAAAACTCGACAAAACACCACATATCACGCTAAAACTAAAACAAAACGAAACAAAAAAATGCAAAAATAATAACAAATAAAAGCTTGGGTTGCCTCCCAAGAAGCGCTTAGTTTTATGTCCTTAGCTCGACATGATACTGATGTTACTTCATTCTAAGACCACCGAGGTCTTTTCGTTCACAATTTCTCCACCCAATAATGTTTGAGACGTTGACCATTTACTTTGAACTGTCTTCCGGTCTCAGCTTCGGCTATCTCTACGGCACCATGTGGGAATGAGTTTATGACGATAAACGGTCCAGACCATCGAGATTTTAGTTTTCCAGGAAAAAGTTTGAGACGAGAATTGAAAAGGAGCACTAACTGACCCGGTTCAAACAACTTAGTTGTAATAGTCCTATCATGCCATTTCTTTGTTCTCTCTTTGTATAGTTTGGCATTCTCATAGGCTATGTATCTAAACTCATCAAGTTCGTTTAGTTGCATCAACCGTTCCTTCTCCGAAAGTTCCAAACTCATGTTCAAGTTGCGAACAGCCCAATTCTAATGGTAGATGACATGCTTTTCCGAAAACTAACCTATATGGTGACATTCCAATTGGCGTCTTAAAATCTGTTCTGTATGCCCAAAGAGCATCATCCAACTTCCTTGACCAATCTTTTCGTGTGGGACTGACTGTTTTTTCTAAGATCTTCTTGATTTCACGATTAGAGATCTCTGCTTGCCCATTCGTCTGCGGATGGTATGCAGTTGCTATTTTATGCCGCACACCATATTTTGCTAGGAGAGCGTTGAAGTACTTATTGCAAAAGTGGGATCCTTGATCACTAATGATGGCTCTTGGTGTGCCGAATCTTGTGAAAATGTGCTTCTTAATGAATTGCATCACCAACTTCGAATCATCAGTTGGGAATGCTTCTGCCTCAACCCACTTAGACACGTAATCAACTGCAACTAAGATGTACCGATTTCCAAATGAGGGAATGAATGGTCCCATGAAGTCAATCCCCCAAACATCAAAAAGCTCTACTTCCAACATAGTCGACAGTGGCATCTCATCACGCTTCGTTAAATTTCCAACCCGTTGGCATCGATCACAACGCTTCACAAACTCATGAGCATCTTTATGTTAGGTGGGCCAGAAAAAACCAGATTGTAGGATTTTAGCTGCTGTGCTATCTCTTTTAAAATGCCCACCGTATGGTGAATTGTGACAATTACCCAGAATTTCCTCGAAATTTTCATCGGGAATACACCTCCTTATCATTTGATCCCCACATTTCTTAAACAAGTATGGCTCATCCCAAATGAAGTTCTTCACATAATTTAAAAATCTCTTCTTTTGCTGGAAATTAATGTCGGGAGGAAGTAGGCCACTTACTAGATAGTTGACATAGTCGGCATACCATGGAAGTGTAGGTTGATTTACCGCAAACAATTGTTCGTCTGGAAAGACTTCATTGATCATCACAGAACCTGACTCTTTGTTTTCTCCCTCCAATCTTGACAAGTGATCAACCACTTGATTCTCGGTCCCTTTCCTATCTTTTATCTCGAGATCAAACTCTTGCAACAAGAGTACCCATCGAATTAGCCTTGGCTTAGCATCCTTCTTATCAATCAAATATCGGATTGCGGAGTGGTCTGTATATACTATCACCTTTGTTCCTACCAGATACGCTCGGAACTTGTCAAAAGCAAACACTACTACCAACAATTCTTTTTCAGTCACGGTGTAATTCACTTGAGCATCAGTGAGAGTTTTGCTTGCGTAGTATATTGAGTGAGAGATCTTATTCCTTTTCTGTCCCAGAACAGCTCCAAGTGCGACATCGCTTGCGTCACACATCACTTCAAATGGAAGATTCCAATCTGGAGCTACTGTTATTGGGGCTGTCACCAACTTTTCCTTCAATGTTTGGAAAGCCTGCATACACAAATCATCAAAATTAAACTTAGCATCTTTTTCAAGCAAATTACATAAAGGTTTAGAGATTTTAGAGAAATCCTTAATAAAACGTCGATAGAATCCAGCATGTCCTAGGAAACTACGAATTCCCTTGACTGACGTAGGCGGAGGGAGTTTCTCTATCGTCTCTATCTTTGCTCTGTCCACTTCAATGCCTTTGCTGGATACTTTGTGTCCCAGAACTATTCTTTGTACCATGAAGTGACACTTTTCCCAGTTTAGCACTAAGTTAGTTTCTTCGCACCTGCGCAAAACCTTGGCTAAGTTATCAAGACATTCATCATACGAATCCCAAAACACAGAAAAGTCATCCATGAAGACTTCGAGAAATTTCTCTATCATGTCCGTGAAGATTGCCATCATGCAACGTTGAAACGTGGCAGGTGCATTGCATAATCCAAAAGGCATACGTCTAAAAGCAAATGTGCCATAGGGGCATGTGAACGTAGTCTTTTCTTGATCCGCTGGAGCGATGAAAATCTGATTGTATCCCGAAAATCCGTCTAGAAAACAAAAATAAGCCCTTCCTGCTAATCTATCTAACATCTGATCTATGAATGGTAGCGGGAAGTGATCTTTTCTTGTAGCTTTGTTCAGTTTTCGGTAATCCATGCACACGCGCCATCCCGTGACAGTTCTTGACGGGATTAATTCATTGTTTTGATTTTTCACTACTGTCATGCTACCTTTCTTAGGAACACACTGAACCGGGATAACCCATCTACTGTCTGAAATAGGGAAGATAATTTCAGAATCCAACCACTTGATGATTTCCTTTTTGACTACCTCTTTTATGATTGGATTTAGTCTCCTTTGATGTTCGACTGATCCCTTGTTCTCATCATCGAGTATGATCTTGTGCATGCAAAATGCAGGACTAATCCCCTTAATGTCTGCAATAGTCCACCCAATGGCTCGTATATGATTTCGAAGAACTCTCAGTAATTTCTCTTTTTGGGTTTCGGAGAGATATGCAGAGATGATTACTGGCAATGTGGATGATTCCCCTAAATACTCATATTGCAGATGTGCTGGCAGTGGCTTCAAGTCCAACGAGGGTGGTTCTTCGATTAATGGTCGATGAGGCTTGCAAGTGGGTAGTTCCAATCCTTCAATCTTGTTGACTGGGTTATTGACTCGCGAATTTGCTTGTAAGAATGTCACGCTTTGTACAACTTCTTTATTATCTATCTCCTCAGGATCCAACATTAGGGCTGCTTCCAACGGGTCTCGGTACATAGACGTTTCAAAGGTCTTAGCGACCAATGAGTCGATCATGCATACTGATGAACATTCTTCCTCCTCGTCGGGATGTTTCATGGCTTGGAACACATTGAATGTAATCTTCTCGTCCTGCACCCTCATGGTTAATTCACCTTTCTGTACATCAATTAATGCTCTTCCAGTGGCTAAGAATGGCCTACCCAAAATGATGGGTACATTCGAATCTGCTTCATAGTCTAACACAATAAAATTAACAGGGAAGATAAACTTATCTACTTTTACCAGAACGTCTTCAATTTTTCCTTCGGGGTATGTAATGGACCGATCTGCTAATTGAAGAGTTACCGTAGTTGGCCTTGCTTCCCCAATTCCCAATTTTTGAAAGACGGATTTGGGCATGAGATTGATCCTGGCCCCTAAGTCGCATAATGCTTGTCCCACGTACTTGTCGCCAATGTTACATGGAATGGTAAAACTGCCAGGATCCTTGAGTTTAGGCGGGAGCTTATTCTGCAAAATTGTACTGCATTCTTCGGTGAGAGCTACAGTTTCGAATTCTCCTAATCTTTTCTTTCGTGAAAGTACATCCTTCATGAATTTGACGTAATTTGGCATCTGCTCGAATGCTTCAACTAATGGAATGTTAGTGTGAAGTTGTTTCAGGATATCAAGGAATTTTCTGAATTGATCATTCTTCCTTTGTTGTTGAAACATTTGAGGAAACGGTGGTGGAGGTTTGATTTCCAGTAGATTAGGTACATCTTTCTCCTCGCTCTCCTTTTCTACTTCCTTTTCTTTGTTTAGCTCAGAGTCTTCAGGTTTGTCTTGAGCTTCCTTGGGATCCTTAACTCGAACTTGTGTTCTGCTGGGCTCTTCGAGTTCTCTACCATTTCTCAGAGTGATTGCTTTACAGTGTTCGTTATGATTGGTCCTTGGGTTTTCAGTGTCACTTGGGAGTGAGCCAGGAGGTCTGTGCTGCCTATCTTGAGCTAATTGAGCCATTTAGGTTTCCAGGTTTCGAATAGATGCAGTTGTCTGGCTCATGAACTGCGCCAACGTCTCTTCTAATGATGGCTTATTGTCCGTTGGTGGTTGTTTTTGTTGACCCTGAAACCCTGGTGAGTTTTGCTGATTTTTGGCATTGTTTGATCCCTGTCCAACGTGCTGATTATTGCTCCATGAAAAGTTAGGATGGTTTCGCCATCCGGGATTATAGCTGTTGGAGTAGGGATTATACCCTTGATTGTTTCGATTGTTACCCACATAGCATGCTGACTCTGAATTGGACGGGCAGTTTTCATACGGATGCTCTCCCCCACAAATGATACAGAAAATCTCTGAGTTGTGAATCATATTGACTGGTTGAGCTTGAAACGAGTTAGCTCCAGGTTTACTCATACTTAAACCATCAATCTTCTTGGATAAAACGGCTAATTGCTTGCACTGCTGTCATTGTATCTAACTCAAATTTTCCAGGTGCAAGTTTTACTGATGAGCGTTCCGATGCCCATTGGTAATTGTTGTAAGTCATTCTTTCTAATACATCTTAGGCATATGTATATGTCTTCCCCAAAAATGTCCCTCCTGCTGCTGCATCAAGAATGGTTCTGATTTGTCCCCTAGTCCAGTGTAGAAGATATGTATCAGTTCCCAACCAGGAATTCCATGTTGTGGACACTGTGTCATTAGCCCCTTGAACCTTTCCCATGCATCGTAAAGTGACTCTCCCTCTATTTGTTGGAATGAGTGAATTTCCATTCGAACTTTCGCACTCTTGGTGGGTGGAAAATATTTCCTTAGGAATTTTTCAGTCAAATCAGTCCAAGATATGATGGAGTTAGGTGGCATTGAGTTTAGCCAGACTCGAGCTCGATCCCTTAAGGAAAAGGAGAAAAGTTTCATTCGTAGTTTATCAGCTGTAACCCCATTCAATTTGAACGAATCGCAAATTTCCATAAAGCTCTTCAAATGGGCGTGAGGATCTTCCATAGCCAACCCCGAAAATATAGCAGAGGAATTGATCAGATTCAGCATTACCGGTTTCACTTCAAAGTGATCTGCTTCAATCTCTGGTCTGACAATGCTTGAATCTAGAACACCCAAGATTGGTGTTATGTATTCATTAATGGGTCTTTCGATTTCGGCAGGAATGTGTGGACCCATTTGCTGATTTACTAACTGTTGATTCACCTGATTTTCATTCTGTGGATTCTCCATTAGATCAGCTTTTCCTTGATTCTTGTTTCGTTGTCTGAAAGTCCTCTCGATCTCTGGATCAAAAGCTACTAATTCAACTTTCTTATCACTGCGCATAAACTAGGTATGAGTACCTACAAGGAAAAATTTGAACTATAAAAATAAATCGAATTAAAACAAAAATAAAAGTTGAAACTTGGTAAATTATCAATTATCAAAGTCCCCGGCAACGGCGCCAAAAACTTGTTGCGGATTTTACACACGCAAATAAACGCAAGTGCACGTATCGCAAAAGTAATAAAGAGTAAGTTGAGTGTCGAACCCACGAGGACTTGAACTAAAATTATACCAAATTCCCTACCTTAATTCTTATTCTAATTCAACTAAGATTAAATATTGTTGGTTTGTTGATTAACTAACTACTAAAACTAGAAAAAAATAATTAATCTAAGATGATGATTAGAATGCTTAAGAAGACAATCAATGAGAAAGGGTCTAGAGTTAAACTTCACCAATGTTATGCTCCTAATGTTCATTAACTCCCTAATTTTAACTAGTGATTCTTATTCGCTATCCTAGGGTTCACTTCTATCCTTAAGTGCCTTCCGAATCACCTAAGAACCTATGCAATTAATTTACTATTCTTATTCCTAAGTTAGTAGAATTAATAACATGCATGAATCATATGACCTAATTTGGATATGGGCGTGTCGGGTATATTCCTATACTAACAAGAAACCCACTACCTAATTCCTCTTCTATTCTTAATATTCCCTTCCCAGGTTCAATCAAGAAAAGTAAACAATCAAATAGGTGGCCAGTCAATTTGACAGTAAATTAGCACAAAATTAGATAAACGAATATCGACAATAAAATCGAAAATCACTAAATTAAAACTAGAAAAGAAACTAAAACATTATTCGCATAACATGGATCTGTCAAAACCCTAGACTAAACGAAATTAGTTCATGCTAAAGATAACGAAATAAACAATAAAAGAGGAGTTCATAATCTTCTCTAATAAAGGAATACGGAAAATAGCCAAAAGTGTGATATGCGCTTGTTTCTCCTTGATCTTGCGTGTCTTCTTTTTTTCTAATATGGTGTGTATTTTTCTGCTCTTTTTGCCTTTTTATTTCTTCCTTCACAATCCTACGTGTAGTAGGATTCTATTTGCAAATTAATTCTTCAGCTTTCTCAAAAGGGCCACCAGCCCATTAATGCTCAAGAAGATCCCTGCCGCATATGACTACACTTTCACCAAAATTGGACTCTAATTGCATTTTCAGCCCCTGATCATGTGCCTTTGTATCCTTTTTCACCTTCAAGCTTTGACATTGCTCAATCTCAATTGATAGCAAGCTTTGTTGGTTCATTTCATCTCCTACAAGAGAATAAATCGAATTAGTACAAAAAATCAAGGATTATTCTCAGAACTTGATTAAATTCGTGAATCGACTCTAAAAAGTGAAATATGCAATAAACTCCTACACGACTCACAATTATTCAAGAAAAACACTCATTTAAGCCTAAGAAGTACACGCGATAACTCTATTTTCACAGAGTTATCACTTTGTAATCGAAAAATTGTTCATGATGATGTTTGCTTTCGGTGCGAAGGAGAAGCGGAATCCATTTTACATTGTATTGTTCGGTGTACTTATGCTAGACAATGTTGGGCTCTTTCTGGTCTTGCTTTTTCAGATTAATACTATGTATCCGCAGAATTCATGGACTGGTTTACACATATTTATTTGAAATTGGATGCAGCAAAACTCGGCTATGCTTCCACTTTAGCTTAGTGGATTTGGTTTAGTAGGAATAAATTTCTATGGGAGAAAGTTGTCTTTGAACCGGCTGACGTAGTCTCATTTGCTCGTAAATTCTACATTGGTTTTAAAGAGGCTTTCACTCCTTTTCCTATCTCCAACCCACTCAGACCCGTGCGTGCTAACTGGACACCCCAACCTCCGGGGGCTGTGAAAATAAATGTAGACGCAACAGTTGTTGAAGGACAGGGAAGAATAGGAATTGGTTGTGTAGTTCGGGATCATGTTGGTTCTGCTTTGGATTGGAAATCTGATATGCTCGACTTCTTTTTGGAACCTGTAGCAGCGGAAACCAAAGCAGTAGCTCGAGGACTGGAATTGGGTATTGCAAGAGGCTGGCAGAATATCATTTTGGAGAGTGACTGTATTTTGGCAGTGAATGGTATCTTGAATCACCATACTTTCAATCAATTTCATCTATTGGGCCACTTATTTGAAGACATCAAATATTTAGCTAGTAGTTTGTAAAATTTTATTTGCTCCCATGTGTTTAGGGAGAGTAATTCCGTGGCTCATGCTCTAGCTAAAGTCGCACTTAGTATTTCTCCTCCTACGGATGAGCTTCCGAGCTTTATCATCAATCTTGTAACTAATGATGTTATTCATTAATGATATCTCACCCTTTGGGTTCTCAAAAAAAATAAAAAGTAAAATAAAAAGTAAAATAAAAAAAAAACTAAAAGGACGTACAATCTTAAACTAATAGTCGTGTTGCACAAATCAAGATTAATAGTTAATGATTGTCATTCATAAAATCAAATATTTAAAGCATTAGTCCGTGATTCGTTTGAGAATTAAAAATTAACACCTTGTTTATTATGTCTTTTATGAAATTTTTTGACACTTTTGAAGATTCAAACAAATAAATATTTTTTGTTTCTAGAGATTATATCTCTTCTTTAGATTTACGTCATATTAAGCTCGAGGTGTAATATTTTCGTAGTTGGTATAAAAAATAAAATAGATGGAGATGTAAAGCTAGGGAAAATAAAAAAAAAAAATAAAAAGAAAAACGATAATTAAGATCTAACATTCTTAAAATAGGATATTAGTATATTACAAAAATTAAGATCAACAAAAATAAGAAAACAAAAACATATTGAAGCGACATGATTTAAAGATATTAATCAATTTTTAGAGTTCACATATATGCTATATTCGTGTAAATGAAAAAAGAAATTCAAATTTTAATTAGTTATTATTTGTAAATAAATACTAAAATAATGAAAAAATTCAATGTGTGATAATTCAATGAACAAATATAAAAAATTTAAATATGAATCACCTTTCATCATAGTTCAAAAAATATGATGTTCAAGTACAATCATTAATATATATATATATATATATATATATATATATATATATATACTATGGCAAAATAATAAGATTTAAGATGCAAACAATCTACACATATGAAGTATTCCATGATAATAAAATACAATTAAATAAACCCAAAACATAAAAATTTTATTCGAAAATCAATAAACAATAAATACATATGAAATTTAACTGAATAAACATATAGTAGAAAATAATACAATATATATTAAAATATGCGTGTTTTTATTACATAAGATCATAAAAGAAAAAAAATATATTATTTCTATAATAAATATACAAACACACACTAAATTAAAATATAAAAACCTTGTACAACATGATATTATAATCATAAAATGAGAAAAAAATATTTACATAATTTCTTATGGAAGGAATATATGATATATGATAAAATACATAAAAATATAAAGTTCAACTGAAATTATTTAAAGTTTAAAACAAATTAATCAGCTCGATTTGTTATCTCACAAGACCAAAAGATGAAAATAAAAAACCGCAATGAAATAATAAAATACAACTAAATAAACCCAAAACATAAAAATCTTGTACAAAAATTAATAACCTATATATATATATATATATATATATATGAAATTTAACTGAATAAACATAGTGTAAAAAAGAATACACAATATATTAAAATATGCATGTTTTACCACATAAGATCATAAAGTATTACAAAAGAAAAAAATTAAATTATTTCTATAAAAAATATATATAAAAACACACTAAATTAAAATATAAAAACCTTGTACAACATGATATTATAATCATAAAAAATAAAAAAAAATGGATAGAAAAGTTGAAAGTTTAAAGCAAATTAGTCAACTCGATTTGTTTATCTCACAAGACCAAAAGATGAAAACTAAAAAAAAAACCGCAATGAAATACTAAAATACAATTAAAAATACCCAAAACATAAAAATCTTGTACGAAAATTAGTAAATAATAAATATATTTGAAATTTAACTAAGCTTATCTTGTATGATCATAAAACTAAAAAAAATGAAACTATTTCTACAACAAAAACAATAAAATACAAATAACACGAAATTAAACTATAAAACCTTGTATAATAGTAAGAAATAAAAAGAAGAATAGAAAAATCGAAAGCTTCAAAGCTTCTCAAGTCATAGTTATGAAGAAGAAAATTAAAATCATGACTTTCATGGAAGAATCAAAGAGAATATGATATCCAGTTTTAAAAAAAAGATGAATATAAAAGAAACATCATTATGAAAGATAACTATAGCTTATTTAGGGAGAAATTTTAGGAATTAATAAAGTTTCTCTTATTTTTTAGGTGAAACTATATATGGGAGTATGTAATTACATTATTAGTACTAATTGACATGAATTATGCAGATTATCGATATTATTACCTAAATAATAATATGTACAATATAAATTCATATAATAATTTCAACCAATCAAGAGTTTTTCACAAAATAAAATAATTCAAAACTCTAGAAAAATAAAATTTTAGTCAAAACATTCAATTGGAGTCAACACCCACCCTTCAAATATATATGGGGCTGTTTGGTAGGTTGTATGAGATTAAGGTGGATTAGATTGGAGCCGGATTGAAGACCATATTAAAAATATATTTGGTAGATTTGATTGAATGCTTCCGTGTTAATTGTAAATTAATATAGATTTTGATTTGTGATTAATTTTTTTCCATTTTCATATATTGAAAAGAATTTATGATATTTAATGATATGTTAAAAAAGAAATATATAAATTTGAGGTTATTAGTGATATTTACCTAATCCATATTTACCTGGATTAACTAATCCACCCATGCCTAGGTGGATTATAATCTAATCTTAATACCGGGTCGTAAAGATTTAATCCATTTGACCCGATATTAGAGCAATGCCACCAAATATTGTATTAGTCCATATTAACTCATATAATATGACCTAATATCATCTATTAGGTCCTATCAAGTGGGCCCTATATGTATTAGATTAGATTGAATTATATTAGATTAGATTATGTCTCTCTATTTATTTTTTCTAATTATGATCTTATGAAGGGAAATTCTTACCCAGACCGGGTTTGGCCGAACCCAAAGCAACTACATGGCAAGTGTAATACACTTGCTTTGGGATTGGATGTAACTCCCAGGAGAATGACCAATCACAAAGCAAGTGCAATACAATTACTTGATAGTTGGATCGGTTTGGCTAAGCCAGGCTTGGACAAAAATTTTCCTCTTATGAAAGATCCAATCATTTTTTTTTTTTTTTTGAAGGGAAAGATCCAATCATTTAAACATGCACTTTATTCGTGGATAATATATAAATAGGCCAAATGCCATAACAATGTATATTGATGGATCTGAGTATGTTATTATTTCTTTCTCAACTTATCATAGTGTTTCTTTATATTATAAAATTTACAAATACAATAAATATAACATAAGCTAAGAATAGTAAAATAATTATTTCATTTTTTCCTACTAATTCCCAATTTAGAAAATTGATAAGTAATTGACAAAATTGATAATTAATTGACAAAACTCCTAATTTATTATAGGGGTCGGTTTTCGGTAAAACCGATTGGTTCCCGAACCAATCCGGTTGAACCGAACCCACTTAATTTTTTTCTTTTTATTTTCTATTAGGCCCTAATACCCATCAGCCAAACCTATTAACCCGACCACTTCCACTTGCCCTAATTGTCTCCAGTCGAGCCAAAATTAACAGCTCACAGCTCACTCCGTGTCTCCAGCCGCCGCCGCTCCAGCACCCGATTCCGGTTCGCCGCCGCCTCCTCCTCCGTCCGCCGACAGCAGCCAGGTAATATTCAAAGCTCTTGAGCCCTACTCTTGAGTCTTAAACCTATATTTCTTGCCAAAATTCTTGTTATAATTACTGAATCTCTTCTTCTTTAATTAGGATACTTTATTTCTGATATATAAAACTTATACGCAAACTCAATTTAATTCTTCCTAAAATTCTATCCACCAGCATCTCTCCATTCTGTCCCGACCGAATCCATGATTCATATATTAGCTAGCTTCCTTCTAAATAACAGAACAGGAAAATATATTCCACCCATAAAGAGTTTCTTTTTCCCCCTCTTTAGTCAATAAGCAGATTGAAGGAAAATTATTTGATTTTGATGTGATAAAAATGGAAAGGTATGAGATTTTGAAAGATATTGGGTCTGGAATTAATGATATAATTCTGCTAATTGTATGATCGTGCTTCTTTGTTTCGTGTTTTAATTTATGGTTTGAAGCTTTAATTAGGGTTTTATTGGGATTATTATTTATTTCATTTATTTATTTCACAGCTTTATCTTTTGCTTATAATGGAATTAATGATATAATTCTGCTAATTGTGTGATCGTGCTTCTTCGTTTCGTGTTTTAATTTATGGTTTGAAGCCTTAATTAGGGTTGTATTGGGATTATTATTATTTCAAGGGGAGTTAACTCTTAAGTGCTATCTGAAAATCATGAAGCTAAGGGTGGCATATGGATGTGTTGGACTCAGACTGAGTTTAAATTACTAAATCGGTCGGGTCAAGAAAAAGAATTACTGATCGGGTATTAATATGCTGTGTCAGTGGTTGCTGTCTGAATGTTAATAGTTATCTTTTGTAATAGTATGAGCCCCACACACACCCCAAATCCCTTCAAGGTTTTGTAATAGTATGAGCCCAAAAAACTACTAGTATCATGGTCATAAAAGTTTCATTTTGGAGCTCATTTAGCTTGGTTTAGTGCTAGAGTTATTTCCTCTTTTTCTGACATTTGGCTTATTAAAATGCACTTGGTTCTGATATTTTAAGAATTTGACAAGCATGTGCAAAATGACATAGTAATATATTACAATTGCTTTTTCAGGCTAGAATTACAAAGCTTCAGGAGAGACTACCTACCTCCGATTTGGGTTGACTTCTGCTGCGTGTTGGGCATTGGTTGTATTAAAACATTTCAATTAAACTAAAGGATTGTTTTATTCACTCTTTCTCACTATTATAAATTTTAACCATTATTCGTTCAGTTCAGTACAGTACAGATTTCCTATAGAACTCGGCCCGATACTACTGCATGCACACGCTCTTGCTAGATATTTCTTAAATTGAGACCTTGTATACTTGTGCGTATTCATGGTACACAAGTAGTGTGCAACCTAAGATCTCTATTGATATTATATACTCCTCTATATTATATGATCTGATCAGCATTTACTAGATATTTCAAGAAATCGATTTCATAAAGATTTTTGTTTGTTTTGTTTGTTTTGTTTGTTTGTTGAGATTACATATTTCTCGACTTTGTCAATTGATATATGCGCTTATGTATGAAAACTTTAATTAACGTGGTCAAAGAATGCAGTAATAAAAGGATTAAATATTTTTCTTTTATTAATTAACAGTAATTTTAATGGATTATTAGGTGCCTCACTCAAGGTCAAGGATGTATATTCTCCCTGCACCCAGTTGGTTCCCTTTGGTTTAGAGCAAATCAGAAATCAGTCACACTTCCACTTTCTGATGAATCTAAGCCTCTAGTCACCATTCTATTCATTATAATATTGTCTGAAGTTCCTTTAAGTGGATAAAAAATATGAGCTCCTACAGCTACAATAGTAATAATTATTATTATAAGAGAAAAAAAATGACTATTATAAAAAATACTAGTCGTAGTATTTATTGCATGTTTTACTCATTAATAAATTCATAAGTTGATAGCTGCTTGTTGCATTCATCTAATCCAACTTCCTTCCTTAATGTTATTAATTCAGAATTTCATAAAAGTAAGATGAATCAGTAAAGGCAGTAACTAAGGCAGAATCTCAAGATTCCGTCATGTCATACTACCTTCCAACAAACAAACAAGACATAAGCTACATTATTCTAGTGCAACCTCTGCACTACCCTATGTACTTTACCTTTATTAATACAAATGGTGTTGTTTCAAAAAAAAAAAAAAAAAAGACATAAGCTACATTATTTATTACTATTGAACTAGGCTTGCACTGTGTATTAAAAAATGTATGTTTTAGCATAATAATAAATTTAAGGTTGGTTTGGATTAGTTGCCGGTCAACCCGCCATTTATATGTAGTCAATGTCGAGGGAGACTTCAGTTCATTAGTATTTGTTGTATATCACATTTGTAATTCTAATTCATAAGTTTAAAGAGATTACACTATTCTTGAGCCTTGTTCAAGTTTTCGGTTAACTTGTTATGAAACAATAGATGAATTAAATTGAATTGAAATCATGTGATCTAGGTAAGCTATTAATCTGTGATGATGCTAATGATTTTTATTCAAGAAAAAAGATTCTTATTATTGGGCCCGCGTAATTACTAGCATCTATGAAAATGCTGATGATAGATTCTCTTGGGTCAAAACCAATTCTGTGAAACTCAACATGATTCAGTGATGTTATAAATTGAAGTTAAACAATGTCTAGTAATATGCACTTTTTTTTTTTTTTGAGTTTTAGTGTTTAGAAATAAAGAATTTCTATGTTGGAACTTTGATCACCCCCAAAAAAATGTACAACTACTTTCTTCCGACCAGCTCGGTAACCCCACTTCTCTGCCTCACTCACCTGCCATGTGAAAATGAGATAAAATAAGAGTAAATACAATCATTAGAATTTCCAGTGGGTAAAATCCCTAAACACATTCTCCGCATGAGGATAAAGAAATTACGAATACGAGTTGAGAAGGAACCAACCTCATCTATGTTTAAAACTACACCTTCTAAGGAGTACATTCACCACCCTTCTCAACTCACCTTAGAAGTTGGTGTAGTTTTAAACATAGATGAGGTTGGTTCCTTCTCAACTCATATTCGTAATTTCTTTATCCTCATGCGGAGAATGTGTTTAGGGATTTTACCCACTGGAAATTCTAGTAGGGATTTTACCCACTGGAAATTCTAGTGATTGTATTTACTCTTATTTTATCACATTTTCACATGGCATGTGAGTGAGGCAGATAAGTGGGATTATCGAGCTGATCGGAAAAAAGTAATTGTACAAAGTTTCCTTTTTTTAGATGGGTCGGGTTTAGATGTGGAGTCGGTTGGTTCGGATATGGTAGGGTCATAGATAGCGATCTGTTTTGGGCTAAGTTGGGTGGAGGGCTTAAGATTGCAAAGTTTGATAAGGAGATCAGTTGGTATAAGCGGTTTAGGTCCACCTAAGGGGTCTGGGACAGACTTATTCGAATTAGATGGGCCAGTGGGGGGAATAGGAATAGTATGGGCTGTATGGCTGGTTTGTAACTTGAAGGATGGATTAACTCCTAGCATAGTGGCTTGGTCTTATTAGCACTAATGGGCGAATTTAATTCGATAGACTTCATTTTACCTTTATCAATGGGAATACCAACTGTGTTCAAATTGGAAGGAGAATCCTTTGATATGCGTGAATCAACCAACTCCTTAACTTTCTCCATGTTCCCGAAATTAATGCAATTATCCTGATCCTCTTCCAAAATAATCGAACTTTCCTTATTAACTTTCCCAGTCGTGTTGCCCCTTAATAGGCAAATTTGATTTAATTCCTTGATTTTTACCTCTATTATCCACGTACGTACCAGCCATAGTTTGCCAACTTGGAGAAGGATTTGAGACACCAGTTGTACTGACTCTAAGCCATTTGCCGTAGGGTAAATCTTCTTGAGAAGGTTCCCCTCATATCTCTTGTCACACGAACTTGACATGTGATCTAACATCCCACAGAAGTAGCAAAAGTTGGGCAGCCTTTCTTAACTGAACGAAACAATTATTATATCACCCCTATCATTCTTAATCTTCATGAATCTAGGTATAGGTTTCGTGATATCAATTCCTACTTTGACACGGATGCTTTCTCCAATCAACAAGGACTTAGGATCAGCCTGCAAGCCCTCGAACTTCCCTAGTTTCTTGCATATCAAGTCAACCATGATTTTGTTTGATCTATTCAAAGCTAGGCCTTTAATGTGGACGTAGAAGTCGCAGAATACGAGACTGGTATCCAACGGATTTTCCTCACCCTTTATAGAATTAAGGACAATAAGTTTTTTATCGAGGTACAGTCCAAATTTTAAATGCCCAATTTTGTTCCTTTTTTTTTTTTTTTTACCGCCTCGCAATCTCTCCGCGTGTCTATGTATGATGACTTTTTTTTAATAAATACCTAATTTTTCTTTTTCTTAAACTCAATTGCAGTAGAAAGATTCGAAATTCTGATCCATTAATTATGAATTCTCATTTCTGATTAAGTGATGTTTTTGTTTCCATTGGCTCAAAAAATTGACTGAATGTTCTGGATTTCGTCTAAATTGTGTTGTGGTAATCCTTTTCAGGCGATTAAAGAAAACTCACCGAAGGTTTTTCTTACCTTTTTCCCCAATTTATAGAAGGTCATGGCAAAAGTTAGAGATAGAACTGAGGATTTCAAAGATGCAGCACGAAGAGCAACTATCACTATGGGATATAATGAGGTTTGGTTTGTGTGTATTTTGTTATAATCTATCTACTATGGTTTTGTTCGGTTGTTCTATGATATTTTATCCTGTCAAAATTGTGGAGATGCCTTCTTTTTCAATTTTTTAAACTTAGTTTTCTTCATCTAATTCATAATGGGAGTGTATTTTCTGGAAATTATAGTGATGAAAGTTAAGTAGTAGTATATACTAGGAAGGCCTAAGACACTGTTGATTGATAAATTTTGTCTTAGACATAAGAATATGCTTTTTACTGGGTGAAGACCACGGCCTTTCTAAGCATCTAGTTTTTCTGGTCATGACCATTTCATATGAACCGCCCTTACTTTTTTGTTTTGAGTTACTAAAAGCGGTTATTATAATAGGTTTCTTTTCAATATATGATCCGATTATATTGAGTACATTAATGTTTCGTGCCCTCTTTCGAATCCTAAGTTGTTCAAGCTTTTGTTTGGCCTCTGGTGATACTTTGTATGTATAATTATAATTATAAACCATATTGAAAACCTTAAGCTAATCAAGATATGCTGCAAGGCTGGCAGGAGTGATACTTCTCTGAAATGATTGTCAGAAAACGACATTTCTCAGTAAATACATTTCACTCTTGTCTCTGCAAAATCGTGAGCTAAAATTTTAAACTGCTATCCGAAAGATTGCTTGAAATATAGTGAATGACAACATCATTGTCATGTCCTATTTGATGTAATGATCAAAGCATTACTGAGAGACACAGAAAGGCCTCAAACATGTCCTAGTGACCCTATGAAACTTCCAGGCTACTGACCATCTGTGGAATCTCGTACATACTAAGCACTTCATTTTATTCAATCTCTCGTATTAGACGCATTAGGCACATTAACCATGGTATATTGCCTCCTTGAAGCTGAATACAGTACAGAATATTCATGGACACCTAAATGTTGTGCCCCAACTCTATTTTAGGAGACAGGATGATCCTCATGTTCCTGACACATCCATCTAGTACTCCTATGTCATCTGCTTCAGTTATAAATTTGGCAGGACACTATTATTCACGACTCCTTTTATGTCAACCTTCATATTGGAGAGAGAATATAAGGCAATTTTTTTCCTTTATGCTGCTTTTCATGTTGCCAACCAGTTAACATAGTTCATTTTTTCTACTTGAGAGAGATGTAAGCTAACCTCAAGTTTTTAATGAAAAAATGTTCCTTAAGAGTTTTTATTTGAATAAGAATCTTAAGTTACTTGAATATATGATTTTTATGTTGAATGTATTCCCACAAGATTTTACCCTTTGTTCTTATCAGAAATGATGAGTTGTTATTTTAAAAGATCAAAAATCCAGCCAAGATCACTCCTGCAGCACCATAGTTTTGACAGGGCAGATTTACTAAAATATACATATAGAACTAACATAAAAATCAGAAGAAACTAGAGAAATGTGAGTAGTTGGAAGTGGCATAGAGGCTAAAGGGCACTGGAGTTACCATAAGCAGAATCACCATCAGGCCTAAAAGAAAAGTTTCAACATGCCCATATCTCTAAAGAAAACACTAAAAGGCCTTTTAGCATGGAAACTAAAATAACGTTATGCTTAATTCAACATTAAAGTGCATGGTGATAACTGATAATGGGTTATGTACTCAAAAAACTTTTGTTGTGTTTTTTGAGGCTGACAGTGTATGTCGAGGGATTTCTTCTTAGAAATACGGATCACAAAGTTACATACTGCCATGAGCTGAGAATCTTAATTGAGAATTTACATTTATCGTTCATTTCATTAGTTTAATTTAAAAGGTTAAGGTTTTTTCTGTAGAAACAAATGCGCAGGCTAAGAGACCAACTGTTTTTCTAAGTGGCTCTTCTGTAATTAATTATACACATGAGAAATAGTTTATAATTGTCTGAATTGAGATTTTTGACAGTCCAAAACAGCGGCCATAATGGTGTCTTTTATCATGCATAAAAGTTGGGAAAGATCATCTTTCACCAAGGCTGCTCTAACAACGGTATGTTTATTTAAGTCACATACGGATTATTATAAGATCAGTGATTCTGAAAATAATCTATCAATGTATATTTCCTTGCATATGGCTCATTTTATGTTATATACATTGGCCAGCTTGAAAGCATCGGAGCTTTGGAACAGTTCCTGGTGAAGCATAAGAAGGATTATGTTGATTCACACCGCTCTACTGAACAAGAGAGAGATAGCATTGAACATGAAGTAATATCTTCTACTTCAGTTTTTTTGTTGTACTTTACCTAAACTGAAGGACAATGTTTGCTATCTTTAAAGATAACTAATTTCATTTTAGATCCTTACTAATTTGTCGTGGGACATGCAGAATCTTACACACTGTTTCCCAAACTTGTTTCGATGTTGTCTTTACCATGTGATTTTTGCCCTAAAACCTTACTTTCTTGCTCAATGAGCCTTTGAAAAAGTTATTATATGTTACTACTAGGAAAATTAATTTGTAGAATCTACTGGAAAATTCTACTTTATATGCGCGTTAGGGCGAACTATAATGGCTGATTTATTAAATCATCGGGTTCAATTGACCGTTTGGTGAGCCCATTTATGATCTGCTGGTGTTGATGAGCTGTTCAGATCGTATTGTCCATAAATCATACGGAGGAAGACGAGATCTAACCTCATCAACATATTGTTTTCAATATTCCCAAATTTAGTCAGCCCCATAACACCCAAATTTTGAAGGAGGTGAACCACACCAAGGCAATGATGAATCATCTGAGCAGCTTGCACTCTCATGTCTGCCAATGCTCTCGGCTCATGGTGGAAATTCTCTTTCCGTATCTTGGTTCAGGTTGCAAATATTTTCCATTTCTTTCAATTAATGATCTTCCATTGAATATTTGCCACATCACTCTCCGGCATTTCACACCACATCCTCTTCCTCTTCAATGTATCCTTCTAATGTGAATTCTTTTAGCCTTGTGTAGAGTGCTTGTAAAAGCCGTTAGGAGCTCAAGCTTGACGTAGAGCAATTAGTTATTTAAATATTTGGCTAAAGATAATATATATTACGCACATCATGTCCAAAAATATTTGGGAGAGTTCGAGATTATGTCAGTCTAGAAAGAAGCCAGCATTTTTTGAAAATTTGCATAGTATGCTGATTTTTTTAAATCTATTATCCTGCATATTCTTCATCAAATTTGTTATATGCAGGTTACAGTCTTCATCAAAGCATGCAAGGAGCAAATAGATGTTCTTAAAAATAGTATAACTGATGAGGAAACCAATTCAAAGGGATGGCTCGGTGTCCAGCGTGCCAATTTGAATGCTGATACTATAGCACATAAGCATGGAGTGGTATGATTAATTTGTATGAGGTTTTTTAAATTAATAATTATTTTGCTTGGCATTATCTAATAACAGTTCTTTATCTTTTAGTCTTGACTTCATTTGTTCATTGCAAGTATGCAGGCAATTAAAGAAGTTTGGTAAAACTTAGTTGTTGATTCTTCTGTAGTTTATGCAAAATGATTAATATATTGGAACTCCTGAATTTTACATGATGTCTAGTGTCAAAAGAGTTGTCATGATATAATGTTTGCCAATGTCATTTTAAGCAGTTGTGTGATAGAAAATGTCATTTAATTAACTCTTGATTCTTTTCCCCATGTCAAAGAAATAACAAAAAGTTATAGTCCAGAGTTCTATTTCTCTTCAGTTCATACGACATAATTCTTTCTCAATTGCAGGTTCTGATTTTAAGTGAAAAGCTTCATTCTGTGACGTCACAATTTGATAAGCTTAGAGCTTTACATTTCCAAGATGCTATTAACCGGGTAACACCAAGAAGAAAAATGAAGCGAACTACCAAAGCTAATGCTCCCGAGAGCTCTAGTTCTGCGAATCTAGACCCTGGAAAAGAAGGCAATTTAGATGTCAGGCAGACTGATGATAATCAAGCACAGCCAGTATGGTTCCAGCAACAGATGTTAGATGATGAAACCCGTGCCCTCCAGGTATAATAACTAGTACAAAATTTTATACACAACGCGTAAAGTATTTTCATTATTTAAAGATAGTATTGTTCCATACATGCAATATCGATGCAGGTAGAGTTGGGCAGCATGTTAGATGCTGTTCAAGAAACAGAGACAAAGATGGTAGAAATGTCAGCTCTCAACCATCTCATGTCCACACATGTTTTACAACAGGCTCAACAGATAGAGTATTTATATGAACAGGTCAGTCTAAAGTAAAATAAGTTCATTTAAATTTAGAGTTAATTTCAATTTACCCTCCTGTGATTTGAAAAATAGCAGTTTACCCCCGCCCCCCCCCCCCCCCCCCACATAATCTTATAAAAGTTTCCCACCGCCTTCCTGGCATTTTTAAACTTAAAAAATACGAATTAACAAAACTATCCCTCTTATATGTAGCACCTTCCCCACTGTATTATGATAAATGTGGCACTTTACAACCCCCCCCCCCCCCTCCCCGTGCTATGACATGCACTTTATCCTTTGTGTTTATATGTGGACTTAACACCACCCCCCCCCCCCCCCCCGTGTTTATATGTGTGTGACACTTTACCCTCCTATGTTACAAAACACTTTTCATGCCCACTCTCAATTTCGGTGAGTGAGTTACCCTCCCGGGTTGAAGGAGGTTCAACACTCTTTTTTCAAATCACATGGGGGTAGATTGAATATAATGCATGTCACAGAGGGGGTAAATGGCATTCGCTCCTTTAGAAAATGAAATAAAGGAAAGGTTGTACATCATTATAATATCATCTTAAGAAGATTATCCACTAATTCCGCGTCCATTTCTATAGCTACTAGTTCTCAGTTGAATCTCGTGTTCTGATGTGCTGCTATGGTGAAATTGATTTTTCAAGTATTTGTATTTGACAGGCAATTGAAGCAACAAAGAATGTGGAGCTTGGTAATAAAGAGTTATCACAAGCCATTCAACGGAATAGCAGTAGCAGAACTTTTCTCTTACTTCTTCTGTTTGTCTTTACTTTTGGAATTATATTTCTGGATTGGTATAGTTAAATGGATGATTTCTTATACATGTTACACAATATCTACTGGGGGTTATATCGGCTTATTTTCCGTTCTTTAAGCTATCGTTAATTGATTGTTTTCTGCTCGAGCAAAAGACAAAACACTCCCCTATGTTT
The DNA here is from genome assembly GCA_003313485.2 of Penstemon barbatus. Classification (NCBI taxonomy): domain Eukaryota; kingdom Viridiplantae; phylum Streptophyta; class Magnoliopsida; order Lamiales; family Plantaginaceae; genus Penstemon; species Penstemon barbatus. The sequence continues at coordinate 44,022,922 of CM064880.1, forward strand.
TGTCTAACTCCCAAAAATCTCCCTATATTATTTTAACTAACAAAAAACTCCCTATGTTTGATTTTAAATACCACTCGATCCAAGTAGTATATACTTTATAATTTTTTTTCTACTTTTGGTGGAATGACAAGATTACTCCTATGTGTTTGTTATTTTAAATTTATTTATTCTTTTTGAAAAAATAATTATATACTACTTGGGTTGAGTGGTATATAAAATCAAATACAGGGGGTTTTTGGGAATTTAAAATGACTCGTAGGGGATTTTTTGGGAGTTAAACAAAGCATAGGGGTATTTTTGTCTTTCGATGTTAGGGATAAAATTGTCATCAAAAGTAAAATATGAAAAAATACTTGCAATTTTGGTGTTTGAAAAATACTCTTTTTTGGGGGTGTATTTGGCACTTATGTAAAATTATAGGGTTTTTTTGAGAGTTAAAATAATTCAGGGAGATTTTTCAAAATTTGACAAATTATAGGGGATGTTATTATCTTTGCTCTTTTCTGCTCACATGTTCTGCAGTAGAGCTGTTATTTTGCAGATACAAAAGGTTAGTAAATTACTGCATAGCTCAATTATGGTAATTTATGCATTTTAGGTTGTGTTCGTCTGGGCTGATTAGCCCACAATTATGGTAATCGGTTGACAAAAAAAGGCCCAATATCGTGTTCGTATCGCCCGATAAAAATGGGGGTAGCCTGCAGTTATCGATCAAAACTGTGGGCCACCCCTGCTTTTTTGCCCAAGTACATTTGCTGGGTTACTTCAGCTCAGCTCGGATTGAAACCTTATAATGATATTTTCTAACTTGATGAACTGAAGTTATTGACTTACTTTTACCGTTTGTTTAATTTCCCTTAATCTCTATCTCTACTATTATAAAACAATTGAGCTGAAGTTATGGACTTATTTTTACCGTTTGTTTAATTTTCCTTAATATCTGTCTCTACTATTATAAAATCATGGATATTTTTTAACTCTTTTATGCGGATTAAAATAACATTATTTAAATTATAAAATGATATTTAATTCAATGGTAAATATGTATTTGACATAAAATTTTATTATATTTATCTCCTACCTAGAATCCTAAAATTTATAAACTCTCATTTTATTATAATTTTAATCTTCTTCTCTTATAATAGATAAAAACGAACTATAGGAAAATATATAAAAATTATAATATTTTAGCATCAATATTAAATTTCAATAATATCAAGACATGCATAACATCGAATTTTCATGGAATTCTTGTCGTGAAAAACGGGTGAAATTGGTGGAAAATTATGTAATCGATGAAAAAAATATCTATGAATCATTGAAAATGTGTGAAATCGATGAAAATTCGAGTGAAATTTGTGAACATTGGCAAGATTGGTGAAAATTTGGGTGAAACCGATCAAAAAAGAGCCCCTGAAAGCAAAAATACCTGTGAAATTCGGGTAAAATTTGTGAAAAAGTGATGAAACTGGTGAAACGACAACATCAATGAAAAGCATGTGATATTGATGAAAAATGAATAAAGTCGGTGAAAACATTTCAAATCAATAAAAATTCAGGTGAAATTTGTGAAAATAACATGTGAAATTTGTGAAAAAAATGTGCAAAATTGGTGAAAACAGGTTAATATAATCGACAAAATAAGGTGAAACCGGTAGAAAGATGTTTAAACGGGAAACACAAAAGGACAAAATTATAAAAACAATGAAAATAAGTTAAAACCGTAAATAAACGGATAAAACATTAAACTGCTAAAAATGAATAAAATCAGCTAAAAACATGTTAAATCGGTGAAAAATTAATTAAATTAGTGAAACACGGGTTAATTTGCTCTATTTTATGACAATAAAATTAATTTTACTCTAATTTACAAACAATACCCGTTAAATTAACTAGACACTTACAACGTACGTGCACTTTCCTAATATACATAAAATTGCATATGAAAACAGGAAAAAATTCGGGTTTTTTCTTTTTTTTTTTTAATAAACTGCTCTAGATCATTTTTTATTTTGATATATAATAGTGTTCATATTATAGTAGCCCATAATATAAATATTATACAGTATCTTAATTTATTATAGGTAGATGAATGCGATCAAACTGCTCTAGTACTTTTTTTTTTTTTAAAAAAATGCTCTAGATCATTTTTTATTTTGATGTATAATAGTGTTTAAATTATAGTAGCCCATAATATAAATATTATACAGTATCTAAATTTAAAAGTCAACTATATATATGCTTATCATCATTCAAATTGCTTGTCAAATACTATATATTATACAGTTTCTTAATTTAAAAGTCAACTATATTTGTTTTATATAAAATCTGAAAATGCACTTTTTTTTTTGGTTACATAAATGCACTTTTTTTCACTATACAGAGTCGGACATTATTCAAGTTGATATATACTAGTTCAAATTCAGTTGATTAACTCATTAAAATGAATGGCAGTGTTTAAACTTAATTCAACCGTATTTAATACTCCGACTCAATTTCATCTGGCCTTGCTGAGTTGCTGTGAGGTTTAAATGATAAAATCATGTTTGATTAATGAGGTTCCACCATGTACACAAACGCCATGCTTTTCTTCATGGCATTTGACATGTCCAAACTCCAAACGCACATTAAGATATGCATGGCGTTTGTGTATCTTCATGTGCGTTTGGAGTTTGTATACATGCATGGCGTTTGGATACAAACTCCAAACGCACATGAAGATACACAAACGCCATGCATATCTTCATGTGCATTTGACAGTTTGAACACATGCCAAATGCTATGAAGGAAAGTATGGTGTTTGGCGTTTGTTCAACAAAACGTCAAACACCAGAAATGACAAAGTTCAAATTCGAGAATGCCTTTTTTATATAAATAGTTTGTGTATTAATTTTTAAATTTTTGTTCGTGCTTTGTTCTCCGAGAGAAGAAATTCTGAGGATAGAGATTACTTCGGAGAGAAAAGAGAATTCGGAGAAACTTATGACCCAGAATAAAGGAAAAAAAAAATTGTGACAAAGTTAGTTTCAATAATAACCTTGATAGATGTAATATAGAAGGATCAAGTGCACGAGATGATATTGATGAGGAGATCATTGCCTCTAATTCAACTTTACATACAGTGGAGAAAGATGAACCACTAATGGTCTCATTTATTTAATAAAAGCCTCTAACCAAGTAAGCTAACAGACATGTATTAAAAAAACTAATTACATGTATTGATAAAGCTGATTGACTATTTTTATGTCACATAAAATTAAATTGTCAATTAAACATATCACATGTACTCAAAACCCAAAAAATCCCAAAGATGTTGTCTTTGGATCCACATTACTTAATAAGATTTTTGTTATCCATCGGATAAAGATGAATCAAAACCTTCAAAAATATGTTTCGAACAAGCCAAAAACCGAATGGAGCCAATAAACTATACACAATGGATTTTCATTTTATCCAAGCCAAAAACTCTGTAGATTTAAACAGCAGAGCTTATAGACTTAATGTTATGTAACTCTTTCTTGGAGAAGTACCCATACAAAACACACTATAAACTACTTACTTTCCAATAAATCAATTAGTGAATGACGATAAAGCAGATATAGAGTGAAAAGGATGAAGCAAAATTTATAGCAACTGACGTAGCTGCTGATTTTCCTTTCTTAGTAATTGAAGTTCTTTCATCATCTCAGCCTGATTTTCCAAGATCAATTTCATGACACTGGACGACTCCATCTACAAAAATAGGTCCCAGATATAAGGGAAATGACACGTAAAAGGACAAAATGAGCATTTTAATCAGATGAATTGTACCTCCTGCAGATGAAATTGTCGAATTAATTCAATGTGAAGATTGCGCACGTCTTCATGAATAGAATTCTGAAGTGAACCAAGGGTTTCTTCAAGAGTACGCTGAAAAAGCTGAAGAGTAAAAGAAGTTCCCTGCTGCAATTCCGACTGCAATGAATTTTTCTCCATGTTTATCACTCCACCCTGTCATAAAATAATCGAAGAATGAGTAAGACAGATGATTGAATCATAGTAAATCCAAAACATTTATCTGTAACTTACATGCGTATTTGTAAGGAGATCGGATCCTGGAACATATGACATTTCAGACCTTGATAACACACTGTTCTCGGCTCCTGTCTTCTTAGATTTTGGAGACCCCAGTTGAAAAGGCGATGCATCACTCAAGGATGGTGTAGCACCAATTCTCTCAGCGTAACTTAAGAATCTTCTAGGAATAGACAAAGCGGGACCAAGAGTATCAAGATTATGCTGCCCAGTCATGAAGTTTTTTGTAGCCAGAGGAGAGGAAAGAGCTTCTGAAGATACTAATGGAGTTTCTTGGTTGGAGGTTTCTCTGGTACTCCGAAGGCCATCTTGTAATCCAGATGACATCGATCCTGATGATGCATTAGTGGAAGTCAACAAAGCAAAACGACTAGGCATATTGATTGACTGGCGTTGGTGATGAAGATATTTGTCTGATAATCGCTCACCACCCCAATCTTCGGGAGGAGTAATGGAGGAAGAATCATCAGCGCGTGTAGATACAGGGGTGTGTGTATTATCCTGTGTAATGAGGCATCAATGTAATTGATCATATAACTTAACTTTTAACTCTCAATATTTAGTATTGCAAAGCATGAAAATGTATCGACTGTAATGCAATCCACCAATAGTACCAACCAAGTTTCAGTTAATCTCATGATTAATTTTGCCTAACAAGTAGTTAATTAAACTCATGACACAATGTTTGAATGTGAAATTAGCTCTTATTGATAATAATTTTGTCTTGATGAGTATCATAAGAAAATACACATCAAAGTAGCTAACAACATTTTGACTAAATATGGAGATATAATCAATGAACACTAGTAAAGATGTCATGTAACTTCAAAGGAAACAAATTGATGCCTCCATCCCGTTGGTCTAGTAACACCAATTCATCCAAGAAAAAGGTCGTTCGTTTTCAGTGTCAATATCATATTGCACTATGTCTAACAGGTGGTTTTCCATCTTACATTGGGAGATTGAGAAAAGGAAAATTCACTACTTTCAAGTAACTAACAAGATTATTGAATAAAATTGATGATCAATTTGTAATAATGTCAAGACAACTTGAACTTTATTAGGCATGAAACAAATTTAGGGATTGCAATGCATCTAAAAAGTATTACGTGTTTCTTTAACATATTACCTTCCCAAGTAATCTTTTAATTCTGTTTACCACTTTATGTACATCAATGTTATTAAATAAGAGCTATCTGAAAATGTGACACAGAGTTTAGTAAAGTCTTCATAAAAATGAAAAAATACAACATTTTAATTTTTTGATTATTTAAGTGAACAATCTTATGCTAGAAGCCCTTTTCTACAAAACCATTTCAATAATGTCTACATATCAAATAGTGATGAAGTCCAAATTTATGTGACACCAATGATGTAAATAACCGGTGAGCATTATGCAAGAGGGAAAGGATACCATCCCATGTGAATTTAGCTGTAAAACAAAGAAAGTTAAACAGTATCCTATAAATGCTCTCCAGTGCCGCTTTTTAAATTGCTCGACAAGTAGGAGGAGACCGAGGAGTTAGATCAAATATCAGCCATTTATTCAGTAAATATACTCATAATTTTTAAGTACTTATTCATCAAGTCAATATCATAATTTTCTAAAATTGTGCATATAGTCGATTCGACTGTTTTAAGTTGGTATTTCTAGGAAGAATATAATATCCATATTGTACAAGCAACTGCTAACAAGGGAATTATTAACCCATCAATAAAAAACCGGATCAAAATTTCAAAATATGCAAAAGGGAGCAGCATTACCTCAAGTAAAATTTAGATGTATTTTTTTCCTAAAATACCCTGTAACAAAAGTTTGTATGGCATTTAATTCACCACAACATGAAGGAGGTGGCGTTTTACAAGAATATGTATCCATCGTTTTATCTTTTTTTATTCTATGATTGCTCACATGAACTATTATTTGTAGTTGTCATTATACCTAAACTTCTACTCCCTTGTCACTGCTTGTAGAAAAAGGAACTTTTTTCCTAAAGTTCTCAATTTACTTCATGGTTGTGAATGCAAAAAACCCAATATTTACTATGAATGCACGTACATTCAAAATCTCTGACCCTTATGATAGACAATAACTTGATCACACTTCCACCAATCTTATAGTATAAGTAAGAATCAAGAAAACTGTAATAAAATTATGAAAATTGGAGATTGAGCAAGAAGTACCTGTTTGGGTAATGAATTAGATTTCCAGTCAAACATAGAATGGTTATCATTGGCCCCATCCTCTGAAAGACCAAACCTCCTAGAAGGAAACTGTAAAGACAGTTTTCTCTCTTGATCTTTCTTTGGACCATCATGGTCATCCCACAATTTATCAAGAGAGGGTGTAATTGGTTGAACTTCCACAAGGGGAGAAAACACCTCCATATCATCCTTGAACTTATAACTTCTAGGTGCATTCAACCTTGACAGAGCTCCACCAGTCAATAAGCTGCTTCGGAGAGGAGTCACCTCAGAAGAACTACCTGCCAAATAGGGGAATAATTCTCCAGAGGATGAACGACCAGGATTTTGAGATCCAGACACACCAGAGGTCATTGAAAGGCTTGACGAAGACCTTGAAGGAAGTGGGTCAGGCATAAGAACTGAGTCCCCTACATCACCAGCCAGAAGAACATTTTCATCTGTGCAGTTATGTTCATTGACATTTACAGGTTTTGACCTCTGCCAGCATAGATTTGTGACTGCCTGATGAAGAAAAAATCATGTTTCAATGACTACGGTGAAGTTTACTTACAAAAATTGAGGAAGAATACAGTAACATAAAAGTTTAGGTTGAACCTAAATCACGTAAGCATATGTATTGCAAAATAATTATTATTTTGAGACAACAACTAAAATGAACATTTAGGCCAGCTCATACTGTAACTAACAGGTTTCATAGTGACACTGAGCAACTGAGCTGAAGCTGTCAATAGCATAGTGGGACTGGATCCATCAAAAAGGAGACAAGAAATTGGGTTTCTTGAGAAGTGTTGAAGCACACACACGTTCAACATTGTGGTATAGCACTAGTACGAAAAATGTTTCTTACAGCAATCCACAAAACACCGTTACACATAAAAACAAAAAACATAAAACAAGATAATAATCAAATAATAGTTTGAGAATGAGGATTACTTCAGAATTCCCATATGCACGAAGAACTGTGATGGGTTGTGGCTTGCCACGAACGTCGTAGAATACAACCTGACCAGTGCTTGTACCGGCTGCTAAGGTTAATCCATCATCAGTGAATGCAAGTGAAGAGAAGGGTGCATCGTAAGGAATGCAAGAGGATGGCTTTCGGGAGCCCGAGTCAAAAGTGTATAACTTCATATCCAAACCAACACTGGCAATAATCTGCCAAATCCACAAGGAAAATTTTTAAACAAGAAATTAATACTTAGATTTAACTTGTAGAAATAGGGTTCTTTTGCACGATGATAAATGCAATGAGAGCACACATACAGAAATTCAACAAAAAATTACAAAGACTGACCTTGTCATTGGTTGGCGAAAAACTAATGCCTGAAGTCGGTGCAGAATGCTGCTTCAACCAAGAAACCTGTGAAATGTAAAATGTTTGTTTGTAATTTACAAAAATTGACAATCTTAGTAGGAAAACTAATAAAGTGAGCAACTCAAAATGCCTATTCAAGGATACAATGAAAGCATTTAAATGAGTCGAAAGTAGGGCATAGAGAAAGCTAGCAGAGTTAATAGCAAAATAAATTCTTATATCTAGGAAATTTCAGTGATCAAACAAATCCAATTCCTATTACGTATTTACCTAGTCAATTTTCCCCTCTCTTTCCCGTGTGTTTAGGTCAGAGAGACAAAAAGATAATAATGACAACAAATTAAAAAGGCTCATAGATAAAGTATGTTATGCTGCCACATATGTGCAATTATTCGTCAGAACTACTACAGGCGGGTCCAATTATGGATTATATTCTTTTTTCTAGATATTTCCTCTTGATAGAATGCCAGCATCTTGACAAAGTATGTGACATAACATATAAAAATAGAAGATATATTACTTCATCCTTTATCACTTAAATAAGTAATGTTCCCTATTTTAAATTCTTATATGTGGTAGCCTAGCGTAGTAGATGGTTGAGATATAGTTAATGGAGAGAATCCCACAGTGCTTGTGCATATTATTTTGTTGAAATGCATAAAGAGATTTTCTGTAAACCAGACAAATTTAATATACATGTAATCAAACTATAGAAGAGGCCACAATTTTCTCCAATGTCTCATATTAGGCAAAAGAATGTGGAGAAAAATATGCCTACGAAATTTCATATTTTTCCTAAAATATTAGACAATAAATTGATAATAGAAGTCCAGATATTCCTCCATGGATAACCATTGTATTCTTATCATGATAAAATTCATTGATATTATATTAACCTTTGGGCTGCGACCAGTTGTATCCCACATGTGAATGGACCCATCATCACCAGCCGTAACCAAAAGATGCCTGCTCACCCGTGAATAATCAAGAGCACCCAAAACCTAGAGTTGGAATTTTACGAAACAGAAGTTAATACGTGTTCATCAAAATAAACACAATTCTGAGTGGCTTTGTAGTAACATAAGTACTTGGGAAAATATAAGCAACCTGTCCATTAGGGTCCCTGAGTTCAGCAGCTTTTGTGCCAGAAGAAAGGTTGTGAAGAATAAGATCGCCTTTACGGCTTACAGAAGCTATATGCTCATCTTTGCAGTTGTACATTACACCCGTTATAGTATCAGTATGACCTTTCAACCATTTGACACATCTCTTGTTCTGCAAATCCCATATCCGCACAACTTGACCAGATCCGCCCGAGCAAAGATATCGAGATCCTTTGTTGCTAAAGCTGATAGTTGATACCGACTCTGAAGGCTTATATTTTTAAAACGGACAAATAGGAAGAGAGGCAAAAAATCAAGTAGATTATTCAGGTCAGGAAACACAAGTGTAAAAGAATGTACAGCTGTAATCTAGACCACAACTTTTTCTCAGTTTTAGCTGGGAAAGCAACATTTTAACAAGTCCACTAATTAACAGTATCATTTTATCCATTCACTCTCATGTCTCGCTCTGCTGCCTCATTGGAGGTAAGCTGGCACATTGGAAGCTTCTGTTCATCCTAACCAAATTCATGGTATTGAAACTTAATCGATCATGAATTCATGTCAATTACATTTGTTTCCACTGACAAAAGAACTCTATTTCAACACATCAAATAACACCAATCAAAAATTGCATACATCTCACACAATATATGTACCATATAACATAATCAACATATTAAAAGGAAACAACACATCAAAATCCATATCCCCTCATCCATATCCACAATTAAATTTTAGTTTTCAAAGCATTCCATCTAAAAAATCATATTTACACAGTTGCATAGAAATACTAAATCACAATGAAGCTAAATTATAACTTATGAAAGAGTAAAAAGGTAACACACATCAAAATGCACATTCCAACATCCATTTTTTTTTTTGGTACAAACATCCATTATTACATTCAAATTTTCTAACAAGTGAAAAAATAAGAAAAAACACATAATTTAGATAATCATAGTATACCTCGACAATCTCGCCCCTAGAATTTTTGGCAGGCACAGTCCACAAACTTTGACCACTCTTCTTCCATAGTGATATCTTACTATCTTCGCCGGCACTTGCCAACACCAAATCTACAAAATAATTTTAAAAAAATAAGAATTGCATTATTACCAGGTAAATCGAAAGAATAAAATATTCTAAAAATTAAATTGAATAATATTATTAGTTGAAACTAACTGTTGTGATTCCACTTGACGGAATTGACACGTGATCCTGGGGAGGGTGAGTAGGCGAGAATGCAAGGGTTTTGGGGCTCAACTGAGATGTCGAACACTTTCACGGTGTCGCCGCCGCTCGCCGCCAGCAGCAACTTTGCCGAATCCATAATTCAATCACAAAAGTACGTGTGTGAATAGATGTAAATTGTTAATACTTATGAACTGGATCAGGATTGTGGAAATGTAGAGAGTGGGTGAAAAATGGAAACGATGATGATTTTTTCTGCTGCTTTTGAGTGTGTGTAATGTGTGTGTGAGAGACAGAGAGAGTTATAAAGAAAAGGGGCTGAGGATGGAAGAATTTCAAAAAACGAATTGGGCTAATTAGAAGGGCGCCTTTCAATTTTTCGTAATTGTAATTCTAAAACTTCAACATAAACTTTTCATTAAAGTGAATATTACAAATAATATATTATATATTTTTATTAAGTAATTTGTATAACATGTTAGAATTATCTATTGAATGTCATGGTTGTATAAAACCAACATGTAAAATAACAATATTTATTTTAAAAATAAATAAAAACTCGATGTTAAATATCTATAGAATTGATAGAGGAGGGAATTATAATCTTAATAAATTTATTACTTTGCACATCTAAGTTACAAAAATAATTTAACGAGGGGTATTTGCACACCATCGATGTTGAACTCATAATAATTCAATATAATTGAGTTATGCATGCATATTTTGGGTTTAAGGTAATGAATTATGACTTACTTATTTTAACTTAAAATAACCATCTCTTGTTAAATAATTTGTGATTCAAATTAAATAAAATTACTCATTTAATATTTTATAATAAAATTAGTGGGACTACAATTATTTGATAGGACATAACATACCATATAAAAGCCTACATCTTAATTGGATTTCAACTTTAGACTTTTTCTCCCCTCTATGAATTGGTTTCTCATTTAAAAGTGAAAAGTTCTCTTTGAAGAAGTGTCTCTTCAAATTAGAACGTTAATGGCTTTTTGATTTTAGAATTTCCTCTATAAATACCAATCCTTCTCCCCAATCCAAGACACAGAAAAACTACTCATCTATACTACTTATTTATCTTCCTAATAGAAAAATCATAGCAAATAGTTTTGAATATTATCTCAAAAAAGGATTGGGTTATAGTTTATTGAAAAAGGTGATTGTGGGCTATTCGAGTTCGTGGGATTCTCTTGTTCGAGTGCATGTCAAGAAGTCCTGAAGGTTCGTTGTATCTTGGGAATAGACGTCGATTGAGTTTGCACCAGGGCAGCGGCGAATTCTATTCTAAAGGGAGTGCGTTGCACGCCTCGAACCGGATTTTTCCTTTCCACCCCTCTTATAATTATTATTATCATATAAAGTAAATTAAAAATTTTGGTGTTGGTAATTAAAAATTTTGGTGTTGGAATTGAGTGAATTTGCTGTTTTCTGTTTCTAGAACTACCATCTCTTTGGTAATGTGTACTTCAGATCAGCCTACATGTAAAACAAATTTCACCGCATAAAAATATGGCCTCGCAAACCTCAGCGAGACATAAATAATAAAAGTAAATGCATGATGTAGAAAGGTAAAGACGTACTTCTTCAACATTTTGTTACTATTCCGCTGAATAATGCATTAATTTAAGTCAAAGTGGATTTATTTTTAATATTAAATCTATAACAAATATCGAATTACATTTATACCTGTCTTTTAGTTTTTTTTAGATAAGCACATTCCTTGCGAAATATATATTTTGCTTGGTCATCATATAACAAAAACTTCATAGATCCATTGCTATCGATAACTAGTATTAAACTAGAGAAAAATTCACATTCGTTGAAGTTGAACATAGAACCACTTGATCATTTGGCCTCAACTTTGCAAATGGTCACCATCTGGGGTTTTGCACTTTGCATCCTCTACACATAGAAAATAGGCACTTTGCACCCCCGAAATATGAACGATTCAGCACTTTGCACCCTCTTTTATTTTCCTCACAAAATCTAGGGACAATATAGGTAATTCATTTTTGGATCTTTGACACTTTGCACTCCCAAAACACGAGAAATGGACATTTTGCACTCCCAAAATAGAATTAACAATTAGCACCCTCGAATAAAGAATGTACAACTCATCAATGTGCACCCGCAAAACACGAGAAATTGACACCTTGAACCCCCTAAACACAAAATTAGCACTTAGCACCTTAAATTAAGTAAAACTCAACAAGTGGCACCCCTCGTTTATCCCTGCAAAGTTGACCACCGAGGGCAAAAACCTAGTGGCTAATTAGGTAAGTCAATTTCTTTTTTCCTTAAATTTGAAAATACATTTATGAATACTAGAATACTCATTTCCCTTTCGATCTTAAATTTGTTTTTGTGATGATTTAGTCAATTTTATGTATTAACTTTCTAGAAATTTTTCAAATTCTTTTGGATATTTTGAGGATATTTTGAAAAATAGGTAATTAGAGAAATTTGTTAAAATAGATTTTGCAAATGAATATCAAAGTATTCATTTTGCAAATTTCATGAAAAAAATGAATTACCTATATAGCTTCTAGGGTTTTTTTGACCCCGGTGGTCAACTTTGCCGAAAAAAATGAGGGGATGCTACTTGTTGAGTTTTTCTTAATTGGAGGTCTTAAGTGTTAATTTTATGTTTAGGGGGTTCAGAGTGTCTGTAGCAACAAAATTTATAGTCTAAAATAAATTAAACAAGAAATAATTCTACAAATTATAAAATTTATTGATTTAACGAAGTGGTACAATCTCTATGATTCCCTTAATTCTAATCTTGAAGAAAAATAAATATTTCTTGCACTTGATCTTGAAAAATGTTGATTTGATCTTCTCTAGAATTATTTTGTGCTCGACTAACGTTAATCCAAGGGCCACTTTGCTTAATCTTGGATCAAACATGAAATGATTTGGATTTCCTCAACGAACGTCTTGAACTTCGTCGTTGACACTTTGAGCTTAGAAGAATTTGATCTTCCTTGGACCGTCGTAGATCTCCAATAACGTTTAAATGAGGGCTGCTTAGCTTGTTCTCGAATCAAACGCCGGATTTTCCTTTGATATTCGAAGAATGCCTTGAGTTAATGAAAAAGGTACTGAAGAACGCCTCGTAGAGAGAATTTGCTCCTTCAGAAAAATATGTGTTTTTCTTCTAAGAGAGGACCCCAATTTATAGTGATAGGAAGAAGAGTCAAGGTATAATTAGTTAATTGAATGGTGTGATTTGATTTGCTCTCAGTAGTAGAAGACCTATATACTTCTCTTTGTAAAAGAGATATGCACTCTTTTACACTTGTAAGAGATATGTCTTCTTTTGATTTGTCATGACATATCATCTTGAACACTTGACATGATTTAATTGACTCTTTCTATGAAGAGTCAAACCATTATTTGATTGGTTTAGACACTTCAATTCGACACTTGACACTATTTTATTGGCCAATAAAATGTAGGTGGAATTTAATCAAATTAACTATTTATTTTGGAATTTAATTTAACAAAAAATCCAGAAATAGCAAATTTAATTTAATTTCCAATATGAGTTCAAATTTATTTTTCGGCATAAAATTTAAGTGTCTACAGAGTTCATTTCTCGTGTTTCGGAGGTGCAAGTTGCTGAGTTTGTTTTTTAATTCGAGGGTGCTAAGTGTTAATTCTACTTTGGGGGTGCAAAATGTTTATTTCTCGTGTTTCGAGGGTGCAAAGTACCAAAGATCCGAGAATGAATTACATATTTTATCCCTGGTTTTTCTACAAAGTGCTGAATTGTTCATATTTTGGATGTACAACTGCAAAGTGTTAAATTTATGTTTCGAGGGCGTAAAATGTCTATTCCTATGTTTTGAGGGTATAAAGTGAAAAAAAAAACCAAAAATTAGACATTTTATCAAAAACTAATAAATGGCAATTGATTGACTAGCGGGAGTGCAAAAGAAATATAAACACACTAAGGCTAAGTTCAATTGGTTATAATGAATCCACACCAATGTTCGACGGATTAAATGACCCAGATAATATGGTCGCCCAATAAATTAATATCCGGTTTGGTTCACGGAATTGATGTGAAATGGTGTTTTTGGGTGTAAGTTTGGGCTGCTTTTCAATCAAGGTGATTTATATTTCATTTTATTCTGGTTGGGCCAAATAGCAGTGACTTGTGACCTTCAGAGGCGAGACTCAAGTTCGAATCCTACTGGAGACACCACACTGGGGAAGACCTATAACCTTTGCACTCTTCGGTCCGAGCTGTAAATACACAGTCTAGTAGATAACAAAAATATATTTCATTTCACTCTTTTGACGATACCCTTGCACCATTTCTTCACTGAAACGATTTATGTTTCCATATAAATGCATTATTTTCGTTCGATTTAGTTAATTATCTAAAAAAATCTTGGAAATTTGATATATTTGATATAATGTAATAACATGGTGGGTTTACAAAAATAGCTCTTCAGATAACATCGGACCTCAAACTATCCATAAGAACGATATAGGTGTTCGTATTTATTTGTGCGGGACAAATGCAAAAATATACACTTTCCAGACAATGGCAAACCCTAGTCGTCGGTTTTCGTAATTGTTGGGATTCAGTAAGAAAAACAGCCCTAGGCACAGCGGAATATAAAATTTTCTAGGGCCTCTTAAAGAATCTTGCCAGGATATTCTCTAGTTGTATATATATGAATACAAATAAATGACAGTATAAGTTTTCTCGTTTATACCTGTCTCCTTGCAAATCCTTGTTGGCTAAAGCGAACTCTGAACTCTCCTCCCAGAAATCGATCCAAGCTCTGTAGTAGCGCCCCACGTGTTGCGCCTCTACGGATTGATACACCACAATATCACGAAAATAATATAACCTAATCGACTAGAACATAGGCTATATTAATTTAGGACTTTAAGAACGACTTTGGGAACTAAAAGATCAAAACCGAAAATTCTTCCTAATTTTGCACAGGGTTCGGCCGATCACACTTGGGAGGGGAGAGAGAATTTTTGCTTTTCTTATTTTGCTTGAAGAGTTGTATGTGAGATATGAGACCTAGTCTCTTATTTATAGATATCTCCCATACCCTAATCCTTATAGGGTTAGGATACTAATTCTCCTACATGGGCCATGGCCCTTTTAATTAGAAGACTAAGTCTTCTAATTAATTCATGGCCCATATTAATTAATCTTTCAGGGCTTTATTTAATCTCCCAATTAAATAGCCCAATTAATTAAATCATCTCCCAATTAATTAATTAAACTCCAAGTCTAATTAATTAATTATTCCATTAATTAATTAAATCATAATTAATTAATTTACTCAAATTAAATTCCAATTTAATTCATAACCTTGATCCAATTCCAATTGGATCCAATTTCGTTCCACATGGGTCGACCCAGTCGACCCACCCATTTAATCGACCCAGTCGATTTTTACTCAGTCGACCCAGTCGACTCGTTCGTTCTTGTTTCCTCGCTTTCGCTTCATGTGTATTGTGTATGCCCCCGTAGGTTCACCACATAATTGGCCGCGGGTTGTAATTAAATATTATTTAATTACTCTAAATTAATCGAACACTCTGTCGATTAATCATTCCAAAATTAGCACCCCTGCTAATTTGGGAATTCTCCCACACTCCACGGTCGATGTCCAGTCACAAGCCCATGGAGCCCAATCACTGGTGAATTAATTCAGTGAACCTTTTATCATTTACAATTTCTATATACGACAAAATCTCTCCATCGATCAATCTCCCAGTCGAGACTTAAGGGTATGGTCTTTTATCGGATTCCCTTTTCTTTTGTCTTGACCTTATGTACTCTGGTCTCGAAATAAATTCCCTTTGACTTAATCTTTATGAGCTACTTACATAAAGTCGTCAGATACCTTGGCCAAGGATTTTACCTGAATTAATTTCTCACAGAAATCCATAGGAGAATTTCCCAACCTATCAAGTCGGGTCAACGGATCCTTTGTTGATGATATGAATCTGCATACGAGTTCCTCTAAACCCAATGTGAGTCCACAGAGACTTTCTGGTGATCCCCTGTCAGTCGGAACTCACATCAAAGCATAGACGTTCTCGCACCAGATAAACCCTATCATCTCAAGTTGTTAGGGATCGTTCCTCGTATACTATTGCAAATTGGAATAACTTCAACCCCGATGTGCGACTACCGCTTCCATGGTGAGTTATTTCCTAATTGGGATATTCAGTGCGCTTGCCATCCCAGCAAGCCACCCACTTATGTGTATCGACTATCCCAGTCACGCTCGTGGACCCCAGCGTCCTCCAGTTCATCGGAGTATACACAATAGTGAGAGTCTAACCGAATCCAACGATGTCCTATCTCGACTGGATTCTACGACTCTTGAATATGTTCTAGATCACGGCCTTGGAGATCAGTCCACGGGTTGTCCCATAGCCCTGTGATCTAAGGACTTCTATCCTTATGCGTAGATAAATATTACATAAGATAAAGTTGACCATTTAATAAAAGTGCATTTATTAATCTAAATTGAATAGTTCCTCATTAATTACAATTAATGCTAGCCATACAGCTGGCTTGCAGGACACTATTTCTATCAATCTCCCACTTGTCCTAAAGCCAGTCTTTTATGTTCTTGAGTCCCATCTTATGCAGATGTTTCTCAAATGCCTTTTGAGGCAGATGCTTCGTTAGCGGGTCCGCCGTATTATCTTCTGAGTCGACACGTTCCATCTTAATGTCTCCTCTACCAATGATATCTCTTATCACGTGATATCGTCTTTGTACGTGCTTGGATTTCTGATGAGATCTCGGCTCCTTTGCTTGCACTATTGCCCCATTATAATCGCAGAAGATAGTAATGGGCTCAGCGATGCTAGGTATCACATCCAATTCCTGGATGAAGTTCCTCATCCAAACACCTTCCTTTGCTGCGTCACTCGCGGCAATGTATTCTGCTTCGGTGGTTGAATCCGCGGTTGTTTCCTGCTTGGAGCTCTTCCAGCTAACCGCACCACCATTGAGGCAGAAAACGTATCCTGATGTTGACTTGAAGTCGTCTACATCACATTGGAAGCTCGAGTCTGTATAGCCTTCCAATTTCAATTCTCCTCCACCGTATACCAAGAACAATTCCTTAGTCCTTCTCAGGTACTTCAGAATTGCCTTTACGGCTATCCAGTGCTGCTCACCTGGATCAGACTGGTAGCGACTTGTAACGCTTAAAGCGTACGCTACGTCTGGTCTTGTACATAGCATACCATACATTATGCTTCCTATCGCGGATGCATATGGTACTCGAGACATATTGCTTCTCTCTTCAGGCGTCTTTGGGGCCATAGACTTGGAGAGTGCAATTCCATGTCTCATTGGAAGCAATCCTCTCTTGGATTCTTCCATACTAAATCTTTTCAAGATTTTATCTATGTACTGGGATTGGGAGAGGCCCAGCAGTCCTTTTGATCTATTTCGGTAGATCCTTATACCTAGTACAAATGATGCTTCTCCCATATCCTTCATCGAGAATTGTGTAGATAACCATGCTTTAGTTTCAGACAACGCTTTCACATTGTTTCCAATGAGGAGAATGTCGTCAACGTAAAGCACCAAAAGTTCAACTGTACTCCCACTGATCTTCTTGTACACGCAAGGTTCGAACATGTTCTTGATGAATCCAAAAGTTTGGATTGTCTCATCAAAACGAATGTTCCAACTTCGGGAAGCTTGCTTCAGTCCATAAATGGACCTCTGGAGTTTGCACACCTTGTGTTCATCTCCTTTGGATGCATATCCTTTTGGTTGCTCCATGTAGATCTCCTTATCAATGTCTCCATTGAGAAAGGCAGTCTTTACATCCATCTGTCATATCTCGTAGTTATACCACGCAGCTATGGCCAGCAAGATCCGAATGGATTTGGGCATTGCGACGGGCGAGAAGGTCTCCTCAAAGTCGATACCTGGTCTTTGAGTGTATCCTTTCGCCACTAGTCGCGCCTTGTAGGTAATCACCTCTCCGTTCACTCCAAGCTTTCGCTTATAGATCCACTTGCAACCCACGGGAGCCACTCCCACTGGTGGATCTACCAAGGCCCAGACCTTGTTTGAGTGCATGGAGTCCAGTTCGGATTCCATGGCTTCGCGCCACTTTCCCGAGTCTATGTCTAGCATAGCCTCTTCGTAAGTCCTTGGGTCGGTTAGAGACTGTCCAGTCTCATGCAGCAGACCGTAGTACCTTTCGGGTTCTCTACGTTGTCTTTCTGATCTACGAAGTATCGGTGTACTTTCTGGTGCACTTTCATGCTCTTGTTCTCCCACTGCCTGTGGTGACGGGTCAGCTCGATTGACCTCTAAGGCCTTTTCAGCTTCAGTGACCTCATCTAGTTCTACGTTATTTTCTTTCTTGTCCACCAAGAAATCCTTCTCCAAGAAGTGAGCGTTCCTCGAGACAAACGTTGTTTGTCTTGTAGGATCGTAGAACTCGTATCCTATTGAGTTTTCTGGATACCCCACGAATTTGCACAAAGTGGATTTAGTTTCCAATTTATCTCCCACTAGCTTTTTAACGTAAGCGGGAGATCCCCATATGTGCATGAATGCGTATGAGGGTGCCTTGCCAAACCATAGTTCGTATGGTGTCTTTTCTACGGATTTCGAAGGTACCATATTCAGTATCTTCGTTGCCGTGAGGAGGGCATGTCCCCAAAATGAAAGAGGTAAGTCAGTGGCACTCATCATGGATCGAACCATGTCCATCAAGGTTCGATTCCTTCTCTCTGCTACTCCATTTAATTGGGGTGTTGCAGGAGGAGTCCACTGCGATAATATTCCATGCTCTACAAGATAATTAAGAAATTCGTTACTAAGAAATTCTCCACCTCGGTCAGAACGAAGAGCCTTTATCGTATGACCAAGTTGATTCTCTACTTCCATCTTGAATTATTTGAATCGCTCAAAGGCTTCAGACTTGTGTTTCAACAAGAACACATATCCATAACGACTAAAGTCGTCAGTGAAAGTGATGAAGTAGTCATAGCCCCCTCGAGCGCTTTTTCTTAGTGGTCCACATACGTCAGTATGTATTAAGTCCAATGTTTGCTTGGCTCGCTCAGGGTTTCCCTTAAACGGCAACTTAGCCATTTTACCCTTTAAACATGGTTCACATGTTGGCATTTCATCAATGCGATTGATTTCAATCGCGCCAGATGATGCTAACTTTTGAATCCTTGACTTAGATATATGTCCAAGTCTAGCGTGCCATAATTGGGCAGATATTTCATTATCTTGTTTCCTTTTGTTTTGTTGTACATGCATCACTAACTTAGGTGGTTCAATGGTATATAGTCCATCTTTTAATGTACCAGTGAAAAACATATTATCATTCATGAATAACGAAAAGGAACCTTTATTAATAGTAAAATTAAAACCTTCATTATCCAAAACAGGAATTGAAATAATGTTTTTCACCAAAACAGGTACATAAAGAACGTTCCTAAGGACTAATTTATTACCACCTAAATCTAACTCCACTTCGCCTATGGCCTCGGCAGCAGCTCTAGCTCCATTGCCAAATCTCAGGATCCAATCCCCTGGCCTAAGTGGCCTTGTTGCTCCCATCACCTGTAAATCATTACAAAGATGATAACCACAAGCAGTGTCTAGCACCCATGATGCACAGTTAATTGATAAATTAACTTCAACAAGGAATATACCTTTCGAGCTCTCCAAGAACTCTTTGCAGTTCCTCTTCCAGTGTCCAGGTTTCTTGCAGTAGAAACATTTTTGTTCACCAGACGAAGCTTTACGCTTCTTTCCCTTCCCTATGGGCCCAGATGGTGCCTTTCCTTTGCTTGAAGAAGCATTTCCTTTCCCTTTCCCTTTCTTTGTCCTTTTGGACTTGGATTGGGTCGAGGTAGCAACCATCACTGGCTTCTCTCTTTTCATGGAAGCCTCGGCAGTGGCGAGCATATTAGCCAACTCGTGAAGTTCAACATTCATCTTGTGCATGTTGTAGTTCACTACGAATTGCTCGAATGATCTTGGCAACGATTGGAGGATTATATCCTGGCAGTAGGTCTTGTCCATCTTTACGTCAAGATGACCAAGCTTTTCAATAAGCCCAATCATCTTGATGCAGTGAGATCGAACATCAGCACCTTCAGCCATCCTCGTTTGTTGCAAAGTCTTAGCAGTTTCATACCGCTCATATCTACTTTGCACCCCAAATAAACCATTCAGGTGCGTGTAGATTTCAAAAGAAGACTTCATATGCTCGTGCTGCTTTTGAAGCTCATTCGACATGGATGCCAACATGAGACAACGTGACTGCAAGTCATCGTCAAGCCATAAATCCACGGCTTCTTTCTCAGTATCATCGGCATCCTTAACAAGTTCGGGAGGGGGCCCATCAAGGACAAAACCTCGCTTTTCAGAAGCGAGAATGATCTTAAGGTTCCTAACCCAGTCATGGAAGTTTGGTCCAGTTAATTTGTTTTGTTCAAGTATGATGGAAATCGGATTCTTAGATATTATATCTACAAAACGACGAGAGAAGAAAAAAATGCGCGAAAGATTAATTTAAAATGCACAATTTACAAACATGGTTTTTTATTTGTAAATTACTCCCACTATTTTAATCAAAATCTTATGCCCCCACATAAGTTTCGGGAATTTAAAATATCCTAGCGGGCTTAAGGCCCAAATGCAATCTCCTAGTACCCACGACTCGTTGGCCATACTATTTGATCCACTTGGTGGTCGACAACGTCAACGGTTAACCATCGCAGCTAACCCTTAAGTTCATTTAGCCTCGGTTTTCGATATGGACCCACGACTCGTGAGACATCCATATTTACTAGCGTTAAATCATGTCCAATACTCGTGGAGAGAAATAGCTCAATCCTAGACGCCCCACGACTCGTGAGACAGCGCCTAAAACCTTGCTATCCCCTCCCTTGGCACTAAACTCGTGCATCGAGGCAATAGACATATTATCTTCCTATAGCTCGACCCACGACTCGTGAGACATCGAGATATATTCGTACAATATGCCTAAGACCTAGTAATTGGATAGGCTCGGACCATAGACACTATTCATATGCGCCCGTTATTCGATTTAATATTCTAATTGAATTTTAAGTTCAATTGGAGGTTTCTAAGTGTGCGAGGTCTCATCAGATTATGCTTATCTTGTTTACGTTTTCTATCAAAAGCATGCATCTCATACATCAAAGAATAATGTGCGAAAAAGTAAACATTCATCACCTAGCAAGATATGATTGGTCGATTGCCCATCCTATGCGATCCATCACGAGCCACGTGATGAATCAATTGGTCAGTCTCGGGTGAAAATTAAATGTCCTAACTATTACAATTTTTAAACCCATACATCATGGGCCTTCTTGTAATATCCAGCTTGATTGGGCCTCCATGTAATGAATTGGGCCTCCATGTCCTCCAAGGTAAATGGGCCTCCATGTGGATCTCCAAATCTTCATGAGGTCTTCTCGGCTCCAAGCCTAAACTAAGTCTAACTTATGAAAATAAATGGTCCTATTCTATTACATTTGTTTGCGCAAGCAAGGGCACCAATCAGGCCCATTTAATTACAACCCAAAAATAAATAAACCAAAAACAACACAGGGCTTAAGGGCAAAATCGACCAATCCACACATTCACTCAAGAACATGCATAAATTCACATAAGGGCAAAAATGTAAATTTACCGGCTCCTTTTAATTTTAATTCATAAAATTTATCCAAGTTAATTAATTTTGAATTAACAATTAACCTCTAAGATTAATTAGCTCTTACTTGAGCTCCAAGTAATCTACAAATCCTATCTTGATTAAGATTGGTTAATTAAGGTAATCTAAATCTCTAAGATTCTTACCTTATCCAAAACTCTAAGTTTCCCAATATTCCCAAATCTCCAAGATTCTCAAGATAATCCTATTTTGACTAGATTAGTTAATTAAGGTAGTGTTTAAGTTTAACAAAATAACTACCTTATCCAAAAACTCCAAGTTTCCTAATCTTCCAAAACTCTAAATTTCCAGAATTTTCAAAATAGGCAGAATTAGAGTCCAACCCAAACATGACCAGTCGAAGCTAATCAGGAGCTGCCACGCGGACAACCCACGTGCGATCCCGCAGGGGCGCGTGAGCTGCCACGGGCAGCAGCCGCGGCGCGTGACAGTGCGCGGCAGCAGGCTGCCGCGCACAGCCACGCGCAGACAGCAGCCCGTGGGCTGCTGCTGTGCGCAGCGTGCGCGGACAGCATGCTGCCGCATGCCGCGGCTTGCGGTGGCCGCCCAGCCGCGGTGCGCTGCCGCGCACCGCCGCGTGCCACCGCAGGGTTGGATCTAAAATTTTTTTTTTTTTTTGTTTTTGATTACTTTTATGATTTAATTAAAACAGTCCCAATTAAATCACAATCCAAAATTAAAATAACATGATAAAAATACGAATCTAAAATTTCCCATTAACTCTAAGTTAACAATAAAGTCCTAAAACATGCAAAGTTATAGAACTAGCCACATAAATCAAACATATGATTTAATAAACACAGAATTTGCAAATTCATATATATACAAAGCCTAGAGTTGGCTCTGATACCACTGTTGGGATTCGGTAAGAAAAACAGCCCTAGGTACAGCGGAATATAAAATTTTCTAGGGCCTCTTAAAGAATCTTGCCAGGATATTATCTAGTTGTATATATATGAATACAAATAAATGACAGTATAAGTTTTCTCGTTTATACCTGTCTCCTTGCAAATCCTTGTTGGCTAAAGCGAACTCTGAACTCTCCTCCACAGAAATCGATCCAAGCTCTGCAGTAGCGCCCCACGTGTTGCGCCTCTATGGATTGATACACCACAATATCACGAAAATAATATAACCTAATCGACTAGAACATAGGCTATATTAATTTAGGACTTTAAGAACGACTTTGGGAACTAAAAGATCAAAACCGAAAATTCTTCCTAATTTTGCACAGGGTTCGGCCGATCACACTTGGGAGGGGAGAGAGAATTTTTGCTTTTCTTATTTTGCTTGAAGAGTTGTATGTGAGATATGAGACCTAGTCTCTTATTTATAGATATCTCCCATACCCTAATCCTTATAGGGTTAGGATACTAATTCTCCTACATGGGCCATGGCCCTTTTAATTAGAAGACTAAGTCTTCTAATTAATTCATGGCCCATATTAATTAATCTTTCGGGGCTTTATTTAATCTCCCAATTAAATAGCCCAATTAATTAAATCATCTCCCAATTAATTAATTAAACTCCAAGTCTAATTAATTAATTATTCCATTAATTAATTAAATCCTAATTAATTAATTTACTCATAAATTAAATTCCAATTTAATTCATAACCTTGATCCAATTCCAATTGGATCCAATTTCGTTCCACATGGGTCGACCCAGTCGACCCACCCATTTAATCGACCCAGTCGATTTTTACTCAGTCGACCCAGTCGACTCGTTCGTTCTTGTTTCCTCGCTTTCGCTTCATATGTATTGTGTATGCCCCCGTAGGTTCACCACATAATTGGCCGCGGGTTGTAATTAAACATTATTTAATTACTCTAAATTAATCGAACACTCTGTCGATTAATCATTCCAAAATTAGCACCCCTGCTAATTTGGGAATTCTCCCACACTCCACGGTCGATGTCCAGTCACAAGCCCATGGAGCCCAATCACTGGTGAATTAATTCAGTGAACCTTTTATCATTTACAATTTCCATATACGACAAAATCTCTCCATCGATCAATCTCCCAGTCGAGACTTAAGGGTATGGTCTTTTATCGGATTCCCTTTTCTTTTGTCTTGACCTTATGTACTCTGGTCTCGAAATAAATTCCCTTTGACTTAATCTTTATGAGCTACTTACATAAAGTCGTCAGATACCTTGGCCAAGGATTTTACCAGAATTAATTTCTCACAGAAATCCATAGGAGAATTTCCCAACCTATCAAGTCGGGTCAACGGATTCTTTGTTGATGATATGAATCTGCATACGAGTTCCTCTAAACCCAATGTGAGTCCACAGAGACTTTCTGGTGATCCCCAGTCAGTCGGAACTCACATCAAAGCATAGACGTTCTCGCACCAGATAAACCCTATCATCTCAAGTTGTTAGGGATCGTTCCTCGTATACTATTGCAAATTGGAATAACTTCAACCCCGATGTGCGACTACCGCTTCCATGGTGAGTTATTTCCTAATTGGGGTATTCAGTGCGCTTGCCATCCCAGCAAGCCACCCACTTATGTGTATCGACTATCCCAGTCACGCTCGTGGACCCCAGCGTCCTCCAGTTCATCGGAGTATACACAATAGTGAGAGTCTAACCGAATCCAACGATGTCCTATCTCGACTGGATTCTACGACTCTTGAATATGTTCTAGATCACGGCCTTGGAGATCAGTCCACGGGTTGTCCCATAGCCCTGTGATCTAAGGACTTCTATCCTTATGCGTAGATAAATATTACATAAGATAAAGTTGACCATTTAATAAAAGTGCATTTATTAATCTAAATTGAATGGTTCCTCATTAATTACAATTAATGCTAGCCATACAGCTGGCTTGCAGGACACTATTTCTATCAGTAATGCCCTGAACACTTAATATAACTCTGTACTTCAAAAATAATTTTTATTTTGTGTTTACTTTAAATTTAAAATAATCATTTAATCCATAAACCTCCTTTTATCAAGGTGGATCTATTCATGTGTGAGCGATTCAGAGTCATTATCCCTAGCTTCTTCTTGTGAGTTAAATATGCAGAGGCGGAAAACACTCATCTCCAGCACAATAATGATGAATTAGAAATCCAGTTTAAACATGTACATGATTTGAGAAAAAGGACATTGAGGCTAAAAACTTAGCACTTTGTTTTACATGCTTATGATGCTATGTGTTATGGGTTTGATGCTTATGGTGTGAATGTTAATTTAATTTTCTAATTTGGTCATTATGATCTGTTAGTAATTTCTACGGTTGCAAAACTTTTGGGGAATTTGTTGACAATTTCCAATTTTTTGTACATATTGTGACGCACTTAAACTTCTCGTAAGTTTACCGTGTGGCACTTAGCCACGAACGCCTCTAGTTATAGTTCCGCCCCTCCATTGAAATTGGCTAAGTCAGCCTCGCCTCGTCCCTAAGTAGGGTTGCTAAGAAAGTTGTTAAGTGAAAAAGTAAGAAAGTGCACAGGAGAAAACATCGGAATGCTTTAAATGCTCACTAACTTGGAAACGCTTGGATTGTTTGTTACAAATGAAGCATACCTCTATTTATACTACAAGCCTCCTCAAATCGATGGCTAGGATCTACTTAATCTAAGGGCTAGGATTGAGTCTCTAGCACCTTCTATAAAATCCTACACAAACTAGAACTATATACAAGGTTGTGAAGCCTTCTAGATGCTCCTACTACATGCTACCACATTCTATAAGCTTCTTAAGCCTTCCACAAGGTTCTAGATCCTTCCGGCGTATTCTACACTTGTGTAGGCTCTTCTAGTCCTTTCTAGCACCTTCCGGCACCTTCTAAATTCTTTCGGACCCATACGGCACCTTTGCCGCGATCAAATGCCTTGTCCACTCGGCCCCAGTGGTCAGGCAAAGTGCTAAGGCGTGACAATATGCTTGCTATGCATGTTTACAAATTCGGCTATAGATGTGAGTGTATTACTAGTTCTGTTTAATTATTACTGGAATTTTGTTTGTACTTTTGTTGTTTTCTTATCTAATTTCATGGTTTTTTTATTTTATTCGGCTATAGATGTGAGTGTATTACTAGTTCTGTTTAATTATTACTGGAATTTTGTTTGTACTTTTGTTGTTTTCTTATCTAATTTCATGGTTTTTTTATTTTTGTTTGTTCGTATTTATGTTGTTCATCTTAGTTTTACTACGATATTATTTTATAAATCTATTTTCAAATTCTTTTGGATATTTTGAGGATATTTTGAAAAATAGGTAATTAGAGAAATTTGTTAAAATAGATTTTTCAAATGAATATCAAAGTATTCATTTTTCAAATTTCATGAAAAAAATGAATTACCTATATTGCCTCTAGGGTTTTTTTACCCCGGTGGTCAATTTTGCCGAAAAAAATGAGGGGGTGCTACTTGTTGAGTTTTTCTTAATTTGAGGTCTTAAGTGTTAATTTTATGTTTAGGGGGTTCAGAGAGTATGTAGCAACAAATTAAATTTCCAGTCTAAAATAAATGAAACAAGAAATAATTCTACAAAATTATATTATTTATTGAATTAATGAAGTGGTACAATCTCTATGATTCCCTTGATTCTAATCTTGAAGAAAAATAAATATTTCTTGCACTTGATCTTGAAAAATGTTGATTTGTTCTTCTCTAAAATGATTTTGTACTCGACTAACGTTAATCCAAGGGCCATTTTGCTTAATCTTGGATCAAACGTGAAATGATTTGGATTTCATCAACGAACGTCTTGAACTTCGTCGTTAACACTTTGAGCTTAGAAGAATTTGATCTTCCTTGGACCGTCGTAGATCTCCAATAACGTTTAAATGAGGGCTTCTTAGCCTGTTCTCGAATCAAACGCTGGATTTTCCTTTGATCTTCGAAGAATGCCTTGAGTTAATGAAAAAGGTTTTGAAGAACGCCTCGTAGAGAGAATTTGCTCCTTCAGAAAAATATGTGTTTTTCTTCTAAGAGAGGACCCCAATTTATAGTGGTAGGAAGAAGAGTCAAGGTAGAATTAGTTAATTGAATGGTGTGATTTGATTTGCTTTCAGTAGTAGAAGACCTATATACTTCTCTTTGTAAAAGAGATATGCACTATTTTACACTTGTAAGAGATATGCCTTCTTTTGATTTGTCATGACATATCATCTTGAACACTTGACATGATTTAATTGGCCCTGTTTATGAAGAGTCAAACCATTATTTGATTGGTTTAGACACTTCAATTCGACACTTGACACTATTTTATTGGCCAATAAAATGTAGGTGGAATTTAATCAAATTAACTATTTATTTTGGAATTTAATTTAACAAAAAATCCAGAAATAGCAAATTTAATTTAATTTCCAATATGAGTTCAAATTTATTTTTCGGCATAAAATTTAAGTGTCCACAGTGTCCATTTCTCGTGTTTCGGAGTTGCAAATTGCTGAGTTTGTTTTTTAATTCGAGGGTGCTAAGTGTTAATTCTACTTTGGGGGTGCAAAATGTGTATTTCTCGTGTTTCGAGGGTGCAAAGTGTTGGGATTCGGTAAGATAAACAGCCCTAGGCACATCGGAATATAAAAATTTTAGGACCTCTTAATTAAAACGATAGTATAAGTAGTTTACACGTTATACCTATCTCCTTGCAAATCCAAGTTGGCAGTCGAGATCAAGTTTCTCCTCCAGCTAAATCGATCCAAGCTTTTGTAGTAGCGCCTGATAGAAATAGTGTCCTGCAAGCCAGCTGTATGACTAGTATTTATTGTAATAAATGCGGAACTATTCAATTTCGATTAATAAATACACTTCATTAAATGGTCAACTTTATCTTATGTAATAATTATCTCAACATAAGGATAGAAGTCCTTAGATCACAGGGCTATGGGACAACCCGTGGACTGATCTCCAAGGCCGTGATCTAAAACATATTCAAGAGTCGTAGAATCCAATCGAGATAGGACATCGTTGGATTCGGTTAGACTCTCACTGTTGTGTATACTCCGATGAACTGGAGGACGCTGGGGTCCACGAGCGTGACTGGGATAGTCGATACACATAAGTGGGTGGCTTGCTGGGATGGCAAGCGCACTGAATACCCCAATTAGGAAATAACTCACCATGGAAGCGGTAGTCGCATATCGGGGTTGAAGTTATTCCATATTTATAATAGTATACGAGGAACGATCCCTAACTACTTGAGGTGATAGGGTTTATCTGGTGCGAGAACGTCTATACTTTGATATGAGTTCCGACTGACTGGGGATCGCCAGAAAGTCTCTGTGGACTCATGTTGGGTATAGAGGAACTCGTATGCAGATTCATATCATCAACAAAGGATCCATTGACCCGACTTGATAGGTTGGGAAATTCTCCTATGGATTTCTGTGAGAAATTAATTCTGGTAAAATCCTTGGCCAAGGTATCTGACGACTTTATGTAAGTAGCTCATAAAGATTAAGTCAAAGAGAATTTATTTCGGGACCAGAGTACATAAGGTCAAGACAAAATAAAAGGGAATCCGATGAAAGACCATACCCTTAAGTCTCGACTGGGAGATTGATCGATGGAGAGATTATGTCGTATATGGAAATTATAAATGATAAAAGGTTCACTGAATTAATTCACCAGTGATTGGGCTCCCTGGGCTTGTGGCTGGACATCGACCGTGGAGTGTGGGAGAATTCCCAAATTGGCAGGGGTGCTAATTTTGGAATGGTCAATCGACAGAGTGTTCGATTTTAAATAATATTTAATTATAACCCACGACAAATTATGTGGTGAACCTACGGGGGCATACACAATACACAAGTAGCGAAAGCGAGGAAATAAGAACGACCAAGTCAACAGGGTCGACTGGGTGAAAAATCGACTGGGTCGATTATATAAGGTGGGTCGACTGGGTCGACCTAACTGGAACAAAATGGGATCCAATTGGAATTGGATCAGGATCATAAATTAAATTGGAATTTAATTTGTGGATTAATTAATTAAGTTGGATTTAATTAATTAGAAAAGAATTTAATTAAATAGACTTAGAGTCTGATTTAATTAAATGGGAGATTATGTTAATTAATTGGACTATTTAATTGGGAGATTAAATTAGGCCTGATCAAATTAATTAACTGGGCCATGAATTAATTAGGAGACTAGGTCTTCTAATTAAAGAGGGCCATGTCCCATGTAGGAGAGAGAAGACATAATCCTAATAGGACTAGGTTAGGGAGATAACTATAAGTAGCTATCTTATAGTTATTTTTCACACAACTCCATAAGCAAAAATTAAGCAAGAGCAAAAATTCTCTCCCTCTCCCTGTGTGATCGGCCGAACCCTCTCCTGTGCAAGGAAGAATTTTTCGTTTTCGATCTTGTTCCTAAATCGTTCCTAATTCCTAGTTTATAATATATCTCGTGTTCTAGCTGATCGAGATATATTATTTTCGTGATATTGTGGTGTATAAACTCGTAGAGGCGCAACACGTGGGGCGCTACTCAAAAGGTCTGGGTCGATTTTGCCGGAGAAGAATTCAGAGCTCGTTTTGCTAGCCGAGGATTTGCAAGGAGATAGGTATAAACGAGAAAACTTATACTATCGTTTTAATTACATTCATATATATACAACTAGAGAATATCCTGGCAAGATTCCTTAAGAGGCCCTAAAAGTTTTTATATTCCGCTGTGCCTAGGGCTGTTTATCTTACCGAATCCCAACAGCGCCCCACGTGTTGCGCCTCTACGAGTTGATACATCACGATATCACGAAAATTAATATAACCTAATCGACTAGAGCATATGGTATATTAATATCTAGGATTTTGGAACGATTTAGGAACAAAAATTGAAGACGAAAAATTCTTTCAAACACTGGAAGGGTTTGGCCGATCTGGATGGGAGAGGGAGAGAGAATTTTGCTCTTGCTCAATTTTTGCTTAGAGGTGTGTGTGTGTGAAAAATAACTACAAGTTACCTACTTATAGTTATCTCCCTAACCTAGTCCTATAAGGACTAGGACTCCTTTCTCCTACATGGGCCATGTCCCTCTCTAATTAGAAGATTAAGTCTTCTAATTAATTCATGACCTAGTTAATTAATTTGATCAGGCTTTTATTTAATCTCCCAATTAAATAGCCCAATTAATTAACTATTCTCCCAATTAATTAATTTTGACTCTAAGTCCAATTAATTAATTATTCCTTTAATTAATTAAATCCAACTTAATTAATTAACTCACAAATTAAATTCCAATTTAATTTATGATCCTGATCCAATTCCAATTGGATCCTTTTTTGTTCCAACTGGGTCGACCCAGTCGACCCACCATTCATAATCGACCCAGTCGATTACTCACCTAGTCGACCCAGTCGACTCGGTCATTCTTATTTCCTCACTTTCGCTTCATGTGTATTGTGTATGCCCCCATAGGTTCACAACATAATTGGCCGTGGGTTATAATTAAATATTATTTAATTATTCGAGTAAGACATACTCTAAATCAATCGAACACTCTATCGACTGATCATTCCAAAATTAGCATCCCTGCCAATTTGGAAATTCTCCCACACTCCACGGTCGATGTCCAGCCACAAGCCCATGGAGCCCAATCACTGGTGAATTAATTCAGTGAACCTTTTATCATTTACAATTTCCATATACGACATAATCTCTCCATCGATTAATCTCCCAGTCGAGACTTAAGGGTATGGTCTTTAATCGGTTTTCCTTTTATTTTGTCTTGACCTTATGTATTCTGGTCTCGAAATAAATTCTCTTTGACTTAATCTTTATGAGCTACTTACATAAAGTCGTCAGATACCTTGGCCAAGGATTTCATCAGAATTAATTTCTCACAGAAATCCATAGGAGAACTTCCCAACCTATCAAGTCGGGTCAATGGATCCTTTGTTGATGATATGAATCTGCATACGAGTTCCTCTTTACCCAATATTAGTCCACAGAGACTTTCTGGCGATCCCCAGTCAGTCGGAACTCATATCAAAGCACAGACATTTTCGCACCAGATAAACCCTATCACATCAAGTAGTTAGAGATCGTTCCTCGTATACTATTGCAAATTGGAATAACTTCAACCCCGATATGCGACTACCGCTTCCATGGTGAGTTATTTCCCAATTGGGGTATTCAGTGCGCTTGCCATCCCAGCAAGCCACCCACTTATGTGTATCGACTATCCCAGTCACGCTCGTGGACCCCAGCGTTCTCCAGTTCATCGGAGTATACACAATAGTGAGAGTCTAACCGAATACAACGATGTCCTATCTCGATTGGATTCTACGACTCTTGAATATGTTCTAGATCACGGCCGTTGAGATCAGTCCACGGGTTGTCCCATAGCCCTGTGATCTAAGGACTTCTATCCTTATGCGTAGATATTTATTACATAAGATAAAGATGACCATTTAATAAAGTGCATTTATTAATCAAATTTGAATAGTTCCTTATTTATTACAAATAAATGCTCGCTGGCTTGCAGGACACTATTTCTATCACAAAGTACCAAAGATCCAAGAATGAATTACATATTTTATCCCTAGTTTTCTGAAGAAAATAAAAGTGGGTGCAAAGTGCTGAATTGTTCATATTTTGGAAGTACAACTGCAAAGTGTTAAATTTATGTTTCGAGGGCGTAAAATGTCTATTCCTATGTTTTGAGGGTAAAAAGTGAAAAAAAAACCAAAAATTAGACATTTTATCAAAAACTAATAAATGTCAATTGATTGACTAGCGGGAGTGCAAAAGAAATATAAACACACTAAGGCTAAGTTCGATTGGGTATAATGAATCCACACCAAATGACCCAGATAATATGGTCGCCCAACAAATTATATCCTGTTTGGTTCACGGAATTGATGTGAAATGGTGTTTTTGGGTGTAAGTTTGGGCTGCTTCCCAATCAAGGTGATTTATATTTCATTTTATTCTGGTTGGGCCAAATAGCAGTGACTTGTGACCTCCAGAGGCCAGACTCAAGTTCGAATCCTACTGGAGACACCACACTGGGGAAGACCTATACCCTTTGCACTCTTCGGTCCAAGCTGTAAATACACAGTCTAGTAGATAGCAAAAATATATTTCATTTCATTCTTTTGACGATACCCTTGCACCATTTCTTCACTGAAACTTCCATATAAATGCATTATTTTCGTTCAATTTAGTTAATTATCTAAAAAAATCTTAGGAATTTGATATATTTGATATAACGTAATAAATGGTGGGTTTAAAAAAAGTAGCTCTTCAGATAAATCGGACCTCAAACTATCCATAACAACGATGTAGGTGTTCGTATTTATTTGTGCGGGACAAATGCAAAAATATACACTTTCCAGACAATGGCAAACCCTAGTCGTCGGTTTTCGTAATGCCCTTAATATAACTCTGTACTTCAAAAATAATTTTTATTTTGTGTTTATTTGAAATTTAAAATAATCATTTAATCCATAAACCTCCTTATATCAAGGTGGATCTATTCATGTGTGAGCGATTCAGAGTCATTATCCCTAACTTCTTGTTGTGAGTTAATTATGCAGAGGCGGAAAACACTCATCTCCAGCACAATAATGATGAATTAGAAATCCAGTTTAAACATGTACATGATTTGAGAAAAAGGACATTGAGGCTAAAAACTTAGCACTTTGTTGTACATGCTTTGATAGAAATAGTGTCTTGCAAGCCAGCTGTATGGCTAGTATTCTTTGTAATAAATGCGGAACTATTCAATTTAGATTAATAAATGCACTTTATTAAATGGTCAACTTTATCTTATGTAATAATTGTCTACGCATAAGGATAGAAGTCCTTAGATCACAGGGCTATGGGACAACCCGTGGACTGATCCCTAAGGCCGTGATCTAGAACATATTCAAGAGTCGTAGAATCCAATCGAGAAAGGACATCGTTGGATTCGGTTAGACTCTCACTATTGTGTATACTCCGATGAACTGGAGGACGCTGGGGTCAACGAGCGTGACTGGGATAGTCGATACACATAAGTGGGTGGCTTGCTGGGATGGCAAGCGCACTGAATACCCCAATTAGGAACTAACTC
The DNA here is from genome assembly GCA_003313485.2 of Penstemon barbatus. Taxonomy (NCBI): domain Eukaryota; kingdom Viridiplantae; phylum Streptophyta; class Magnoliopsida; order Lamiales; family Plantaginaceae; genus Penstemon; species Penstemon barbatus. The sequence continues at coordinate 44,055,608 of CM064880.1, forward strand.
ACCATGGAAGCGGTAGTCGCATATCGGGGTTGAAGTTATTCCAATTTGCAATAGTATACGAGGAACGATCCCTAACAACTTGAGATGATAGGGTTTATCTGGTGCGAGAACGTCTATGCTTTCATGTGAGTTCCGACTGACTGGGGATCACCAGAAAGTCTCTGTGGACTCACATTGGGTTTAGAGGAACTCGTATGCAGATTCATATCATCAACAAAGGATCCGTTGACCCGACTTGATAGGTTGGGAAATTCTTCTATGGATTTCTGTGAGAAATTAATTCTGGTAAAATCCTTGGCCAAGGTATCTGACGACTTTTTGTAAGTAGCTCATAAAGATTAAGTCAAAGAGAATTTATTTCGAGACCAGAGTATATAAGGTCAAGACAAAAGAAAAGGGAATCCGATGAAAGACCATACCCTTAAGTCTCGACTGGGAGATTGATCAATGGAGAGATTATGTCGTATATGGAAATTGTAAATGATAAAAGGTTCACTGAATTAATTCACCAGTGATTGGGCTCCATGGGCTTGTGACTGGACATCGACCGTGGAGTGTGGGAGAATTCCCAAATTAGCAGGGGTGCTAATTTTGGAATGATTAATCGACAGAGTGTTCGATTAATTTAGAGTATTAATTGCTCAAGTAATTAAATAATATTTAATTACAACCCGCGGCCAATTATGTGGTGAACCTACGGGGGCATACACAATACACATGAAGCGAAAGCGAGGAAACAAGAACGAACGAGTCGACTGGGTCGACTGAGACAAAATCGACTGGGTCGATTAAATGGGTGGGTCGACTGGGTCGACCCATATGGAACGAAATTGGATTCAATTGGAATTGGATCAAGGTTATAAATTAAACTGGAATTTAATTTATGAATAAATTAATTAATTAGGATTTAATTAATTAATGGAATAATTAATTTAATTAGACTTGGAGTTTAATAAATTAATTGGGAGATGATTTAATTAATTGGGCTATTTAATTGGGAGATTAAATAAAGCCCTGAAAGATTAATTAATATGGGCCATGAATTAATTAGAAGACTTAGTCTTCTAATTAAAGAGGGCCATGACCCATGTAGGAGAATTAGTATCCTAATCCTAGTAGGATTAGGTTATGAGAGATATCTATAAATAAGAGACTAGGTCTCATATCTCACATACAACTCTACAAGAAAATCAAGAAAAGCAAAAATTATCTCCCTCTCCCTCTTGTGATCGGCCGAACCTACTTCCACTTTAGGAAGAATTTTTGTCTTCGATTCTTCGTTCCAAAGTTGTTCTAAAACCTAGATATTAATATACCCTATGTTCCAGTTGATTAGGATATATTAAATTTCGTGATATTGTGGTGTATCAACTCGTAGAGGCGCAACACGTTGGGCGCTAATCAAAGGTGTGGGTCGATCTTACCGGGGCAGAATTCAGAGCTCGTCTTGCTAGCCGAGGATTTGCAAGGAGACAGGTATAAACGAGAAAACTTATACTGTCATTTATTTATATTCATATATATACAACTAGAGAATATCCTGGCAAGATTCTTTAAGAAGCCCTAAAAATTTTATATTCCGCTGTGCCTAGGGCTGTTTTTCTTACCGAATCCCAACAGTGGTATCAGAGCCAACTCTAGGCTTTGTATATATATGAATTTGCGAATTCTGTGTTTATTAAATCATATGTTTGATTTATGTGGATAGTTCTTTAACTATGAATGTTTTAGGACTTTATTGTTAACTTAGAGTTAATGGGTAATTTTAGATTCGTATTTTTTATCATGTTATTTTTAATTTTGGATTGTGATTTAATTGAGACTGTTTTTAATTAAATCATAAAAGTAATAAAAAAAAAAAAATTTATTAGACCCAACCCTGCGGTGGCACGCGGCGGTGCGCGGCAGCGCACCGCGGCTGGGCGACCACCGCAAGCCGCGGCATGCGGCAGCGTGCGGACAGCACGCTGTCCGCGCACGCTGCGCACGGCAGCAGCTCAAGGGCTGCTGTTCGCGCGCTGCTGCCGCGCGCCGCGGCTGCTGCCCGTGGCAGCTCACGCGCTCCTACGGGGTCGCGCGTGGGTTGTCCACGTGGCAGCTCCTGATTGGTTTCGACTGGTCAAATTTTGGTTGGACTCTAATTCTGCCTATTTTGAAAATTCTGGAAATTTAGAATTTTGGGAAGATTAGGAAACTTGGAGTTTTGGGATAAGGTAATTATCTTGTTAGATTTGAACACTACCTTAATTAAACTAATCTAAACAAAATAGGATAATCTTGAGAATCTTGGAGATTTGGGAATATTGGGAAACTTAGAGTTTTGGATAAGGTAAGAATCTTAGAGATTTAGATTACCTTAATTAACCGATCTTAATCAAGATAGGATTTGTAGATTACTTGGAGCTCAAGTAAAGAGCTAATTAATCTTAGAGGTTAATCGTTAATTCAAAATTAATTAACTTGGATAAATTTTATGAATTAAAATTAAAGGAGCCAGTAAATTTACATTTTTGCCCTTATGTGAATTTATGCATGTTCTTGAGTGAATATGTGGATTGGTCGATTTTGCCCTTAAGCCCTGTGTTGTTTTTGGTTTATTTATTTTTGGGTCATAATTAAATGGGCCTGATTGGTGGCCTTGCTTGCGCAAACAAATGTAATAGAATAGGACCATTTAAATTATGTAAGCTAGGCTTAGATTAGGCTTGGAGCCGAGAAGACCTCATGAAGACTTGAAGATCCACATGGAGGCCCATTTACCTTGGAGGACATGGAGGCCCAATTCATTACATGGAGGCCCAATCAAGCTGGATATTACAAGAAGGCCCATGATGTATGGGTTTGAAAATTGTAATAGTTAGGACATTTAATTTTCACCCTAGACTGACCAATTGATTCATCACGTGGCTCGTGATGGATCGCATAGGATGGGCAATCGACCAATCATATCTTGCTAGGTGATGAATGTTTACTTTTTCGCAAATTATTCTTTGATGTATGAGATGCATGCTTAGGATAGAAAACGTAAACAAGATAAGCATAATCTGATGAGACCTCGCACACTTAGAAACCTCCAATTGAACTTAAAATTCAATTAGAATATTAAATCGAATAACGGGCGCATATGAATAGTGTCTATGGTCCGAGCCTATCCAATTACTAGGTCTTAGGCATATTGTACGAATATATCTCGATGTCTCACGAGTAATTTACATTTTTGCCCTTATGTGAATTTATGCATGTTCTTGAGTGAATATGTGGATTGGTCGATTTTGCCCTTAAGCCCTGTGTTGTTTTTGGTTTATTTATTTTTGGGTCATAATTAAATGGGCCTGATTGGTGGCCTTGCTTGCGCAAACAAATGTAATAGAATAGGACCATTTAAATTATGTAAGCTAGGCTTAGATTAGGCTTGGAGCCGAGAAGACCTCATGAAGACTTGGAGATCCACATGGAGGCCCATTTACCTTGGAGGACATGGAGGCCCAATTCATTACATGGAGGCCCAATCAAGCTGGATATTACAAGAAGGCCCATGATGTATGGGTTTGAAAATTGTAATAGTTAGGACATTTAATTTTCACCCTAGACTGACCAATTGATTCATCACGTGGCTCGTGATGGATCGCATAGGATGGGCAATCGACCAATCATATCTTGCTAGGTGATGAATGTTTACTTTTTCGCAAATTATTCTTTGATGTATGAGATGCATGCTTAGGATAGAAAACGTAAACAAGATAAGCATAATCTGATGAGACCTCGCACACTTAGAAACCTCCAATTGAACTTAAAATTCAATTAGAATATTAAATCGAATAACGGGCGCATATGAATAGTGTCTATGGTCCGAGCCTATCCAATTACTAGGTCTTAGGCATATTGTACGAATATATCTCGATGTCTCACGAGTCGTGGCTCGAGCTATAGGAAGATAATATGTCTATTGCCTCGATGCACGGTTTTAGTGCCAAGGGAGGGGATAGCAAGGTTTTAGGCGCTGTCTCACGAGTCGTGGGGTGTCTAGGATTGAACTATTTCTCTCCACGAGTATTGGACATGATTTAACGCTAGTAAGTATGGATGTCTCACGAGTCTTGGGTCCATATCGAAAACCGAGGCTAAATAAACTTAAGGGTTAGCTGCGATGGTTAACCGTCGACGTATTCGACCACCAAGTGAATCAAATAGTATGGTCAACGAGTCGTGGGTACTAGGAGATTGCATTTGGGCCTTAAGCCCGCTAGGATATTTTAAATTCCGGAAACTTATGTGGGGGCATAAGATTTTGATTAAAATAGTGGGAGCAATTTACAAATAAAAAACCATGTTTGTAAATTGTGCATTTTAAATTAATCTTTCGCGTATTTATTTCTTCTCTCGTCGTTTTATAGATATGATGTCAAAAGAGCTTAGAGCACTTAGAGATTTGTCCATCTCATCACTTGAACGTAATATTTTAACTGGACCCAACTTGCATTTCTGGACGCATCATTTGAATGGATTATTTGAAGCTGAAAACATATCCTATGTTTTGTCTGTAGCACCACCCATTACTATTTCACATGACGTTCCCGATGAGCTCCGTAAAAGCATCACCAAGTGAAAACTGGATGATGGCTTAGCTCGTGAATACATGTTGGAATATATGTCACTTGATCTGCGTTTGCAACATGAGCATATGGCATCCGCGAAAGAGATTCTCTCGAATCTCAAATTCCTTTATGGGATTAGAGATGGTCGTCGCAGATTCGCGATCACGAGGGAACTCTTGCAAGCAAGAAAGAGAAGGGAAACTCCTGTCGGAATCCACTTACACAAGATGATTCGACTTCTATCTGAACTCGATGATATGGGTGTCGTGATGGACAATGATTTCCGAGTAGATCTTATTCTACAATCTCTTCCTAGATCATATGACAGATTTATCGCGGACTTGAATCTCCAGAGGCGAGAGATCACTGTGCATGTCCTGCGACAAATGCTCAAGGAACACGAAGCTTCTTTTGGAAAGAAAGCGAGGGTTGGTGAAAGGACTGGGCGGCGTTCAAAACCAAAGCAAATGGAAACCAGAGCTCCTTACTGCACAAGGTCAAGGGAAAGGATTAAATTCGAACCTATGGAGAGTTCGAACAGGTATATTCCTTGTTGAAGTTAATTTTACAATTAAATGTGCATTTTTGGTGTTAGACACTGACTGGAGTTCTCATCCTTGTAGGTGATGGGAGCATTAAGAAAACTGGAGCCTGAGGATTGGATCCTTGAATAAGGCAATGGAGCTGGAGCTACTACCAAGGCCGTAGGCAAAAGTAGATTTAGGTGGTTTGATAAAGTCATTAGGAAACTTTCATTTATGTACCTAGTTTTTAATGAAAAACTTTTTATTCATGTTATTGAATAATGTTGATTTTAATAAAAGCTCCTGTTTTTGTTTTTCATTTGGTACATTGAATTATTGACTTTACATCATAAAACCACCTAAGTTAAGTCATGCACATACAACAAAACAAAAGGAAACAAGATAATGAAATATCTGCCCAATTATGGCACGCTAGACTTGGACATATATCTAAGCCAAGGATTCAAAAGTTAGCATCATCTGGCGCGATTGAAATCAATCGCATTGATGAAATGCCAACATGTGAACCATGTTTACAGGGTAAAATGGCTAAGTTGCCGTTTAAGGGAAACCCTGAGCGAGCCAAGCAAACATTGGACTTGATACATACTGACGTATGTGGACCACTGAGAAAAAGCGCCCGAGGTGGCTATTACTACTTCATCACTTTCACTGACGACTTTAGTCGTTATGGATATGTGTTCTTGTTGAAACACAAGTCTGAAGCTTTTGAGCGATTCAAAGAATTCAAGATGGAAGTAGAGAATCAACTTGGTCATACGATAAAGGCTCTTCGTTCTGACCGAGGTGGAGAATTTCTTAGTAACGAATTTCTAAATTATCTTGTAGAGCATGGAATATTATCGCAGTGGACTCCTCCTGCAACACCCCAATTAAATGGAGTAGCAGAGAGAAGGAATCGAACCTTGATGGACATGGTTCGATCCATGATGAGTGCCACTGACCTTCCTCTTTCATTTTGGGGACATGCCCTCCTCACGGCAACGAAGATACTGAATATGGTACCTTCGAAATCCGTAGAAAAGACACCATACGAACTATGGTTTGGCAAGGCACCCTCATACGCATTCATGCGCATATGGGGATCTCCCGCTTACGTTAAAAAGCTAGTGGGAGATAAATTGGAAACTAAATCCACTTTGTGCAAATTCGTGGGGTATCCAGAAAACTCAATAGGATACGAGTTCTACGATCCTACAAGAGAAACAACGTTTGTCTCAAGGAACGCTCACTTCTTGGAGAAGGATTTCTTGGTGGACAAGAAAGAAAATAACGTAGAACTAGATGAGGTCACTGAAGCTGAAAAGGCCTTAGAGGTCGATCGAGCTGACCCGTCGCCACAGGCAGTGGGAGAACAAGAGCATGAAAGTGCACCAGAAAGTACACCGATACTTCGTAGGTCAGAAAGACAACGTAGAGAACCCGAGAGGTACTACGGTCTGCTGCATGAGACTGGACAGTCTCTAACCGACCCAAGGACTTACGAAGAGGCTATGCTAGACATAGACTCGGGAAAGTGGCGCGAAGCCATGGAATCCGAACTGGACTCCATGCACTCAAACAAGGTCTGGGCCTTGGTAGATCCACCAGTGGGAGTGGCTCCCGTGGGTTGCAAGTGGATCTATAAGCGAAAGCTTGGAGTGAACGGAGAGGTGATTACCTACAAGGCGCGACTAGTGGCAAAAGGATACACTCAAAGACCAGGTATCGACTTTGAGGAGACCTTCTCGCCCGTCGCAATGCCCAAATCCATTCGGATCTTGCTGGCCATAGCCGCGTGGTATAACTACGAGATATGGCAGATGGATGTAAAGACTGCTTTTCTCAATGGAGACATTGATAAGGAGATCTACATGGAGCAACCAAAAGGATATGCATCCAAAGGAGATGAACACAAGGTGTGCAAACTCCAGAGGTCCATTTATGGACTGAAGCAAGCTTCCCGAAGTTGGAACATTCGTTTTGATGAGACAATCCAAACTTTTGGATTCATCAAGAACATGTTCGAACCTTGCGTGTACAAGAAGATCAGTGGGAGTACAGTTGAATTTTTGGTGCTTTACGTTGACGACATTCTTCTCATTGGAAACAATGTGAAAGCATTGTCTGAAACTAAAGCATGGTTATCTACACAATTCTTGATGAAGGATATGGGAGAAGCATCCTTTGTACTAGGTATAAGGATCTACCGAGATAGATCAAAAGGACTGATGGGCCTCTCCCAATCCCAGTACATAGATAAAATCTTGAAAAGATTTAGTATGGAAGAATCCAAGAGAGGATTGCTTCCAATGAGACATGGGATTGCACTCTCTAAGTCTATGGCCCCAAAGACGCCAGAAGAGAGAAGCAATATGTCTCGAGTACCATATGCATCCGCGATAGGAAGCATAATGTATGGTATGCTATGTACGAGACCAGACGTAGCGTACGCTTTAAGCGTTACAAGTCGCTACCAGTCTGATCCAGGTGAGCAGCACTGGATAGCCGTAAAGGCAATTCTGAAGTACCTGAGAAGGACTAAGGAATTGTTCTTGGTATACGGTGGAGGAGAATTGAAATTGGAAGGCTATACAGACTCGAGCTTCCAATGTGATGTAGACGACTTCAAGTCGACATCAGGATACGTTTTCTGCCTCAATGGTGGTGCGGTTAGCTGGAAGAGCTCCAAGCAGGAAACAACCGCGGATTCAACCACCGAAGCAGAATACATTGCCGCGAGTGACGCAGCAAAGGAAAGTGTTTGGATGAGGAACTTCATCCATGAATTGGATGTGATACCTAGCATTGTTGAGCCCATTACTATCTTCTGCGATAATAATGGGGCAATAGCGCAAGCGAAGGAGCCGAGATCTCATCAGAAATCCAAGCACGTACAGAGACGATACCATGTGATAAGAGATATCATTGGTAGAGGAGACATTAAGATGGAACGTGTCGACTCAGAAGATAATACGGCGGACCCGCTAATGAAGCCTCTGCCTCAAAAGGCATTTGAGAAACATCTGCATAAGATGGGACTCAAGAACATAAAAGACTGGCTTTAGGACAAGTGGGAGATTGATAGAAATAGTGTCCTGCAAGCCAGCTGTATGGCTAGTATTCTTTGTAATAAACGCGGAACTATTCAATTTAGATTAATAAATGCACTTTATTAAATGGTCAACTTTATCTTATGTAATAATTGTCTACGCATAAGGATAGAAGTCCTTAGATCACAGGGCTATGGGACAACCCGTGGACTGATCCCTAAGGCCGTGATCTAGAACATATTCAAGAGTCGTAGAATCCAATCGAGAAAGGACATCGTTGGATTCGGTTAGACTCTCACTATTGTGTATACTCCGATGAACTGGAGGACGCTGGGGTCCACGAGCGTGACTGGGATAGTCGATACACATAAGTGGGTGGCTTGCTGGGATGGCAAGCGCACTGAATACCCCAATTAGGAACTAACTCACCATGGAAGCGGTAGTCGCATATCGGGGTTGAAGTTATTCCAATTTGTAATAGTATACGAGGAACGATCCCTAACAACTTAAGATGATAGGGTTTATCTGGTGCGAGAACGTCTATGCTTTCATGTGAGTTCCGACTGACTGGGGATCACCAGAAAGTCTCTGTGGACTCACATTGGGTTTAGAGGAACTCGTATGCAGATTCATATCATCAACAAAGGATCCGTTGACCCGACTTGATAGGTTGGGAAATTCTTCTATGGATTTCTGTGAGAAATTAATTCTGGTAAAATCCTTGGCCAATGTATCTGACGACTTTATGTAAGTAGCTCATAAAGATTAAGTCAAAGAGAATTTATTTCGAGACCAGAGTATATAAGGTCAAGACAAAAGAAAAGGGAATCCGATGAAAGACCATACCCTTAAGTCTCGACTGGGAGATTGATCAATGGAGAGATTATGTCGTATATGGAAATTGTAAATGATAAAAGGTTCACTGAATTAATTCACCAGTGATTGGGCTCCATGGGCTTGTGACTGGACATCGACCGTGGAGTGTGGGAGAATTCCCAAATTAGCAGGGGTGCTAATTTTGGAATGATTAATCGACAGAGTGTTCGATTAATTTAGAGTATTAATTGCTCAAGTAATTAAATAATATTTAATTACAACCCGCGGCCAATTATGTGGTGAACCTACGGGGGCATACACAATACACATGAAGCGAAAGCGAGGAAACAAGAACGAACGAGTCGACTGGGTCGACTGAGACAAAATCGACTGGGTCGATTAAATGGGTGGGTCGACTGGGTCGACCCATATGGAACGAAATTGGATTCAATTGGAATTGGATCAAGGTTATAAATTAAACTGGAATTTAATTTATGAATAAATTAATTAATTAGGATTTAATTAATTAATGGAATAATTAATTTAATTAGACTTGGAGTTTAATAAATTAATTGGGAGATGATTTAATTAATTGGGCTATTTAATTGGGAGATTAAATAAAGCCCTGAAAGATTAATTAATATGGGCCATGAATTAATTAGAAGACTTAGTCTTCTAATTAAAGAGGGCCATGACCCATGTAGGAGAATTAGTATCCTAATCCTAGTAGGATTAGGTTATGAGAGATATCTATAAATAAGAGACTAGGTCTCATATCTCACATACAACTCTACAAGAAAATCAAGAAAAGCAAAAATTCTCTCCCTCTCCCTCTTGTGATCGGCCGAACCTACTTCCACTTTAGGAAGAATTTTCGTCTTCGATTCTTGGTTCCAAAGTTGTTCTAAAACCTAGATATTAATATACCCTATGTTCCAGTTGATTAGGATATATTAAATTTCGTGATATTGTGGTGTATCAACTCGTAGAGGCGCAACACGTGGGGCGCTAATCAAAGGTGTGGGTCGATCTTACCGGGGCAGAATTCAGAGCTCGTCTTGCTAGCCGAGGATTTGCAAGGAGACAGGTATAAACGAGAAAACTTATACTGTCATTTATTTATATTCATATATATACAACTAGAGAATATCCTGGCAAGATTCTTTAAGAAGCCCTAAAAATTTTATATTCCGCTGTGCCTAGGGCTGTTTTTCTTACCGAATCCCAACATGCTTATGATGCTATGTGTTTTGGGTTTGATGCTTATGGTGTGAATGTTAATATAATTTTCTAATTTGGTCATTATGGTCTGTTAGTAATTTCTACGGTTGCAAAACTTTTGGGGAATTTGTTGACAATTTCCAATTTTTTGTACATATTTTGACGTACTTAAACTTCTCGTAAGTTTACCGTGTGGCACTTAGCCACGAACGCCTCTAGTGATAATTCCGCCCCTCCGTTGAAATTGGCTAAGTCAGCCTCGCCTCGTCCCTAAGTAGGGTTGCTAAGAAAGTTGTTAAGTGAAAAAGTAAGAAAGTGCACAGGAGAAAACTTCGGAATGCTTTAAATGCTCACTAACTTGGAAACGCTTGGATTGTTTGTTACAAATGAAGCATACCTCTATTTATACTACAAGCCTCCTCAAATCGATGGCTAGGATCTACTTAATCTAAGGGCTAGGATTGAGTCTCTAGCACCTTCTATAAAATCCTACACAAACTAGAACTATATGCAAGGTTTTGAAGCCTTCTAGATGCTCCTACTACATGCTACCACATTCTATAAGCTTCTTAAGCCTTCCACAAGGTTCTAGATCCTTCTGGCGTATTCTACACTTGTGTAGGCTCTTCCAGTCCTTTTTAGCACCTTCTGAATTCAATCGGACCCATACGGCACCTTTGCCGCGATCAAATGCCTTGTCCACTCGGCCCCCGTGGTTAGGCAAAGTGCTAAGGCGTGACAATATGCTTGCTATACATGTTTACAAATTCGGCTATAGATGTGAGTGTATTACTAGTTTTGTTTAATTATTACTGGATTTTTGTTTGTACTTTTGTTGTTTTCTTATCTAATTTCATGGTTTTTTTTATTTTTGTTTGTACGTATTTATGTTGTTCTTCTTAGTTTTACTACGATATTATTTTATAATTCAGGCATTGTGTGTATAGAGGGCAGATCTTATAGACTTATTGCTACACTTTCTTGGTGAAGTACACTCATTACAATGTGAGATGAGATCTTACACACATCAATGTAGCTGGCAACAATTTGACTAAATATGGAGATATAATTAATGAACACTACATAAGATGTCGTACACGACTTGAAACGAAACAAATTGATGCCTACATCCGGTTGGTCTAGCTACACTAATTCATCCAAAAAATCAGAAAAATGGATAAAAAGGTCGTTCATTTTCAGTGTCAATGTCATATTTCACCATGTCTAACAGGTGATTTTTCGAAATCAAGCATCTTACGTAGGGATGAGATTGTGAAAAGAAAAATTCACTGCTTTCAAGTAACTTACAAGATTATTAAATAAAACTGATAATCAATTTGGAATAGAGTGAATAGCATTTTTGGTCCTCCTTACGGCTCCAATTTTTCATTTTCGTCCCTCTTAAATTTTTTGTAACAGATTGGTCCCTCTTATCAATATAATGTATCACATTCGTCCCTCTTATAACACATTATTTCCTCTTAAATTTTTTGTAGCAAATTCATCCATCTTATCAATTTAGTATAACACATTAGTCTCCTTAAATACAAAATATATTAACTTTCGTCCACTTTAGAATATATTTTGAATTTAAGTGATGTATTTTATATTTAAGAGGGACTAATGCGTTATACTACATTAATAAGAGGGACGAATTTGATACAAAAAATTTAAGAGGGACGAATTTGATATACTACACTGATAAGAGGGACCAATCTGCTACAAAAAATTTAAGAGGGATGGAAGTGCAGAAGTTAATCCAAAAGGAGGACAAAAAACGCGACTTACTCTTGGAAGAATAATATCAAAACAACTTGGATTTCATTAGGCATGAAACAAATTTAGAAATGCAATGCATCGGAAAAATATTACCTTCCTAACTCCATTTCTAAAGTAATCCTTTAATTCTGTTTAGGGAGAACTACCGAGAGTTTTATCAACGGTGAACTCCTGTTAGCCAATTCCAACTCTCGGTCATATTTTTAGCGAGCTCTTATTTAAAAACATGGTGGTACATAAAGTGATAAACAGAAGGAATTGGCTAACAGGAGTTCACCGTTGATAAAACTCTCGGTAGTTCTCCATTCAAATGGTGACACGTGGCAAAAATTCAAATTGCAACTGGCTATACAGGTCTAGTTAGAGTGGTATGAATTGTCTAATATGTCCTTTTTCATTTGTACTACTTCAGTGTTCTTCTCCACATTACTACAAATTTGTTCAAGACACAGTCTTCTTCTTCGCTATAACAATTCATATTTTTCTTGTCCTATTTTTAGGGATTTCTAATCAGCTAACCAAGTGTTGTTCTTCATAGACTTGGCCATTGTTCCAACATTTCAAATATAGTTTGTTCTTGTTCTCTTCACTGTATTTGTAAGAAAATTTCCAGGTGGCTTCTTCTTCCTCCCCGACCCAATTTTCATCTTCCCCAATTAATCCCCCAAAGTCAAGTGAAAATCTCCAGGTGACTTCTTCTCCTTCCCCAACCCAATTTTCTTCTTCCCCAATTATTCCTCAACAATGAATAATCAAACTACGACAAAAGTAATTGAACTCAATTGAACCAAAAAAAACTGAAATTCCGCAGCAAGAACAGACGTAAGAAAAACAGGGGAATCTTTAGTCAATTTTCGAATTCAGCAGTAATTGAATCAATTCCCAGAAACTTAATTCAAAGAACTCACTCATCAACGTGATTAAAGTGGAGAATCACAAAGAAGAATCCATAAATCCGGAGAAATAATAGTTCGGAGAAATTGGGGATCGCAACCTCTACTTTCTTGAATCGCAAAATTCCACCTGATATCTTCGAAATTGAGTTGGGTACTTACACTAACGAACACCTAAATGCAAAGAGGATTGATTTTAGTGGGAATTGGTCACAAAACCGAGAAAAAAGGAGATTAGAATCAGAAATCTATTTTTTTTATAAATATTGTGAAAAGCAAAAAAAAAAAAAAAAAAAAAAGCTAAACCAACAAAATTAAGCGTGAGTGAGAGACGAACAAGACGACTTAAAGCTATGGAAAAATCCGACCATAAACAATGGATTTTTGGCCGGGAAATTAACGGGATTAAGATAAATATAAAAGGATATATTTTCACATATTCACAAGAAGGGCAAATAAGTAATTGCATAGTAAAATTGGGAAAAACAACTGACTAAATATCACCTATATAGCCGGTGACAATTATAATAATATTTAATGTTTCATGAGTGTTTTGGGGCAAAACTACCGGGAGTTTTCCACAACTACAACTCCCGGTAGACAAGCCCCCGAGAGTTTAGCAAAGTCATCATAAAATGGAATAGATTAGTTTATTTAGGATTACAATGTTATTTTTTAAATGAGCAATCTTAATTCTTATGCGAGAAACCCTTTTTCACAAAACCATTTAAATCATGTCTACAAATCAAATAGTGTTGAAAGTCCAAATTTATGTGATTTTGGTGATGTAACTGTGTAATCTCGCAGTATTATGCAACAGGGGAAAGATACCATACATGTGAAATTTTCTGCAAACAAGAGGAATTAAATAGTATCCTATGGTGTTTTTGGCATTTTGCACCCTGAAATTATAGGGTTTTGTCACTTTGCACCCTGACTTAAAAGTTTTGGCACTTTGCACCTTAAAAATATAATTTATTTGGCACTTTGCACCCTAGTGTGTGTTTTATTGAGAAAATTCATTGGTAGAAGAGTAGAATAGTTATTTTTAATTTTTTTTCTCACTTTGCACCTTGGCAACATAGATTTTGCACCCTTAAAATATAGAATGTTGGCATTTTGCACCCTAAAATTATAAAATATTAGCATTTTTCACCCCGATTTAATTTTTTTGGCAATCTACACCTTAAAAATATAATTTGTATGACATTTTGCAACCTAATGTATATTTCTTAAAAAAAACTGATGAATGTCAGCGATGTACAGATAAAATGCTCATTTCTCTCAGTAAAATTTATATTAAAGAAAAGACATTGTCTTCATTTTAATTTCAAATATCCTTTAGATTATTTACTTTATATCTAAAATACACGTTTACCTATCTAACACATTATTATATTGCATGTTATTTACATTATTTAAATTATCATATTAAGTCGGGGTTAAAATGCCAAAAATTATATTTTTTGGGTGCAAAGTGTCAATATTCAATATTTCATAGTGCAAAGTGTTAAAATCAATACTTTTAGGGTGCAAAGTGCCAAAAATATTCGGAAATAACTATTATACCCTTCAACCAATAAATTTTTTCTTCAAAACACACACTAGGGTGCAAAGTGCCAACTAAATTGTATTTTCAGGGTACAAAGTGTCAAAACTTTTAAGTTAGGGTGCAAAGTGCCAAAACTCTATAATTTCAGGGTGTAAAGTGCCAAAAGCCCTATCCTATGTATGCTCTCCAATGCTTAAACTAGATTTAGAAGTAAATTGTAAGAGCATATTAAATTGCTCCACAAGTTGGGAGTGTGAAGTGATATATATTAAATGATTCCTCTCTCTAACAGTCAGTGGCGTAGCCAGGATAAAATTTCAGTGGAGTCATTATAATGTAAAATAGTACATTTTCTTTGAGAAAGATTATGCGCACGAGAATTAATTTACATCATATTTTGAAATTTGTTTATGTAACCCATGATCGATAATAAATTACTAGTTTCAAACATACTCTATCCAAAAATTGGTTGCGACGAATAGTAGAAAAAAATTCTTGAGTAGAACCTGAAACTTATGATGTTATCGAGTCTTCTAATTTTTCGGATTGCTAATAACAAATATTTATATAATAAAAAATAAATTAATAATTAAGAACTAACAATTATTAGACTTGAATTCCCCACAACTACAAATCAAATTCACTAATCAATAAGAAAACAAATTTAAAAAATATATATACTACACTATAGGTCTCAACTGACTTCACATTCAAGTTAATTGAGAATAAATCCTAACTTTAAACATAATATTTGAAACGTTGGCAATTTCTTGAGAATAAACTCTAACGTGATACTTTCATATGAAGTAAACTACTTAAAGAAAAAAAGTTTATTTATACAATATTTCAATATAAAATAAATATATCACAACAAATATCAAATAATTCATTTAGAAATATAGATACTTCATACCTTATGTCCTCCTTAGAAAATGAATTTTGCCTTTTTAATCTTTAAAATTCTAATCTATAACTATTTCTTTTTATTAAAACATGGCCCCATTACCATTATCATGAAAATTTTATTTTTATTGAATGGGGGGTCCATTCAAAGAAACTATAAGATACACATTATTTTTGCAACTAATATATATAATAATTTCATTGAAAGTGGAAATTTGAGTGGGGTCATTGCACCCCACTCAAGTACTAGTAGCTACGCCCCTGCTAACAGCTTAAGCTTTTAGATGAGTTGGTCATTCAATATGGTATCAGAGCTTAGACCAAAAAGAAATTATGTGTTCGAATCCCTCTACCACCCATTTCTAAATTCCACATGTTAAGGCTTGAGGAAATGAATACCGCCTACATGTGAGAGGGCGTGTTAAGAGATATATATTAAATAATTCTTCTCTCTAACAGCTTAAGTTTTAGATGAGTCCATCATTCAATAGCGAGAGTTTGATACCATATCAGCCATTTATTCGGTGTATGAACTGATTTCCTCAAGTTCTCAATTTACTTGCCATGGTCGTGAATGCAAAAAACCCATTATTCACCATCAATGTACGTATGTTAAAAAACTCTTGACCCTTATGATAGACAATAACTGATCACACTTCCACCAATCTTATAGTATTATGTAAGAATCAACACAACTGTAATATAATTATGAAAATTGGAGATTTAGCAAGAAGTACCGGTTTGGATGATGAGTTAGATTTCCAGTCAAATATAGGATGGTTATCGTTGGCCCCGTCCTTTGAAAGACCAAACCTCCTGGAAGGAAACTGTAAAGACGGTTTTCTATCTTGATCTTTCTTCGGACCATTATGGTCATCCCACAATTTATCCACAAGGGGAGAAAACACTTCCATACCACAAGGGGAGAAAACACTTCCATACCATCACTTTAAATATATTGTCTTTAAACTTCGAGGCTTGTTTAAAGACAATATATTTAAAGTGATATTTGACCCCACTCGATAGAGTTTGTTAATGGGTTTGAAGTAGCAAATCAATCCTAGGATACAACAAAACCACTTAGAAAGATAGATAGCAATTCTATACTTTCTCTCTAATTTCTCTAATGAATTGTATGCTTTTGGAGGGGAAATAAAATAGAAGAGTATTGGACACTTACTGTTTTTGTTGAGTAGTAATTTCTGAACTACTATTCACTATTTATAATAATTTAATGGTTGCAATAAATCATTGTGATTATACGCAAAGATTACACCTTTTCACTTTTGAACAAATAGTTGCATTGTTTCGGATATGCCGTAGCTTTTGAATAGAAGTTACTTTTCTCATAATTAATTTGATCCGTGCATATTGAGTTGCAAAGCATTGCAATTGTTGGAAAAGGTGCGATTGACTTTAGCCACATTATTGTGTATGTTTAATATATCTGCCAATCATTTCTATTACTAAATTATAATGTCAACTTAGGTTATATAATCACATTATATAATGTATTATATAATAATATAAATTTCTAACATCCTTATCTATTTATCTTGAATTTTCCTTAAATTTCAACACATTCAACCTTGACAGAGCACCACCAGTCAATGAGCTGCTTCTAAGAGGAGTTACCTCAGAAGAAGAGAAATTGTAAGCACTTGTTGTAGACCCAGAACTACCTGCCAAATAAGGCAATAAATCTCCAAAAGCACGAACGACTAGGATTTTGAGATCCAGACTCACCAGAGTTCATTGAAAGGCTTGATGAAGCCCTTGAAGGGATGGGTCAGTCAGGCATAAGAACAGAGTCCCCTACATCACCTGCCAGAAGAACATTTTCATCTGTGCAGTTATGTTCATTGACTATTACAGGTTTCAACCTCTGCCAGCATAGATTTGTGGGGGTTAATGCAAAATACTCCCCTGTGTAATGATAAACCTGCAAGAAACTACCTTGTGAAATTTTTATTTCACCAAATTTCTTTGTGGTTTCAAAAACCTACAAAAAACACCAAATTTGTAAAAAATAGGTCGTTTTGGATCGATATTTTAATTTCATGAAATCATTTTAAAAATATATCATGTGAAGTTGTAGGACCAACTTGAAGTGTTTAAAAATAATTTCTTGAAATATGTCGATCCAAAACGACCTATTTTTTACAAATTTGATGTTTTTTGCAGGGTTTGGAAATACAAGAAAGTTTGGCGCAATTAAAATTTCACAGGATAGTTTCTTGCAGGTTTAGCATAATACAGAGTAGTATTTTGCATTTTTCCCAGATTTGTGACAGCCTGATGAAGAAAATCATGTTTCAATGACTAAGATGAAGTTTACTTACAAAAATCGAGGAAGAATACAGTAACATAATAGTTTAGAGTTGAACCTATCAAATCCACATACGCATATGTATTGCAAAATAATCACTTTGAGACATCTGATCAACTAAAATGAAGATTTAGGTCAGCTCATACTGTAACTAACAGGTTTCATAGTGACACCAAGCAACTGAGCTGAAGCTATAACTAGCATAGTAGTAGGGCTGAAAATCAAATCAAGCTACTCGATACTCGATTTGAGCTCATTTGATTAAAGCTCGTTTGAGATCGGTTGATCACGCTAATCAAACAAGCTTGAACATCATTTCTCGTTCGATAACTTTTGAAGCTTGGCTCGAGCTCGACTCGATAAGCTAAAAATTGAAAACCTATACTCGAGCTCGTTCGATAAAAGCTCGTTTGAGCTCGCCTCGATTTAAAATCAAACCAAGAAATTTCAAGCTCGATAAAATCAAACTAAGCTTAAACAGTGTGTCGTTCGACTATCCTCGGCTCGATTACACCCCTACATAGTGGTAATGATTTTATAAATTACGTTACAAAGGTTAATTGGGGGAAAATGAAAGTTACTCCCCTGTATTATGCTAAACCTGCAAGAACACGCCTTCATCGCCGTTGTTTTTCGACCAATAAATCCATGAGATATTATTTGGAAAAGGGCCCCCGTGAAATTTTTATGGCGCCAAACTTCCTTGTATTTTAAAAAATCCTACAAAAAACACCCAATTAATAAATAATTCTTAAAATATATCAAGTGAAGTTGTAGGACCAACTAGAAGTATTTTAGAAATGGTTTATTGAAATATGTCGATCCAAAACGACATATTTTTTATAAATTGAGTGTCTTTTGCAGAGTTTTTAAAAACAAAAGAAAATTCGATGTAATAAAAATTTCACATGATAATTTTTTGCAAGTTTAGCATAACACATGGGAGTATTTTGCATTTACCCCTAATTGGGTAGAAATGCTACTTTACTAGCTTGTTGAATTTTTGGAATAAGAATAATGAAGGTGTGATTTAAGGCAGCTGGTAACATTAAATTTAAAAATAGCATAGGCTATTGGGAGTGAAATATAAAATATATGCACATTAAGTTTTTCATTTTTCTACACTAACTTCATATCTAACTTCATATGCACAACATAACAACAAATTGATCATAGATGCCCCTACTTTGCACATACACACGGTATAAAATGCATGTGTAATAAATCCACTGAAATGTTGTCATCACTAATCACTCAAAACTTCAGGAAACTGAATCTACCATAATATGAAATTCGACTAGGGGCCGGCACGAGATGGGTGTGGAACGGGTTTGGTACAAGTGCCACGGGTATAATAAATTAAATTTCGTGATTACGACTTTCAATCCTAAATCCGTCCAGTCTAGCAATAATTTCGATATTCATTTTCGAGTACCCAAATTATTACTGGACGGGATGGATCGAATTGTGGATTTCATTTTATAAGAAAGAATGAAAGAAACTAGTTTAAACGGGATGCATCTGTTCTTCCATTTTTATACTGTTGCCCGTTTCTTTTGTTTACAATATACAAGCCAAGTAAAAGGAAAACAATTAATTTATCCAAATTTTAATCCGATTATATATTTTATGGATTTGATCCGTAATTCAAAACATGTAGAGTGAATATGTATTTTGGTCGGCCTGATTCGTTTAACATCCATATACGACAATAAATGAGAGAAAATATATATATTTACACAATGTTAATTAGAATAAGTAATGTTAGTAATATTTTACCATCAATTTAAAAAGATGGCAGTTAATAGTTCCTTCACATATTATTTTTTTGCATATTTTCATCTATAAATATGAATATTAGTAAAGAAAGTTTAAACATGTGACCTAAATTAGATAAAATCGTAAAACTAACAAAAATATTTTCGGAAAAAATACTGGTGTAATTTTCGAAACTGAAGATCTTTCATTGGATCAAAAAAGATTTGATACTCGACCAAGATCCGATGGACTCATTTAGATTAGATGATCCAACTCAAATGGATCCGAGTTTTCTTCAAACTACCGGGAGATAAATTAAACATTATAAATATCATAGGAGGTAAATTATCATTAACCCGTAATAAAAAAAATTATCATTTTGTGAGTGTGGTAGCTAGGTCTTATATCATTCTTAAATTACATAGATGTATAACCATATAATTAATTAGTGACTCAATTAAATCCTAATCCACCCAAAAAGCACCCGTACATGACCGCTAATTCATGTCGTATCCGTTATTCTGTTTATCACATATTACATTTTCTATTTACAATTTTGTTGTTAGGTTTCCAGTTAAGCCATTCAAATTTTGAAAATTTTGTCTTCTCTCTTTCAATTCACAAACCAATAATCTTCTTATTACAATGATCGACAACGAAAACGATCGATTAATTGATTAGTGGTAAGTTTTTCCCTTAAACTATAAATGCATTTATTAAATTTTTCGTTAATAATACCTTCAATTCAATAATATACTATTAATTTTTTCTTATAGATCTATATTGTGATGACTGAATTTTTTGTTGGGGATTTCATTTAAGGGCTTTTTTGGCCTATATAGAGGAAATAAAGAAGAATCAATGGCATATAAGATTGATAATGAGTATGATTACTTATTCAAGATTGTTCTGATTGGAGATTCTGGTGTCGGAAAATCTAACATTCTTTCAAGATTTACGAGGAATGAGTTTTGTTTGGAGTCCAAATCCACCATTGGGGTGGAATTTGCCACAAGAACTCTCCAGGTGATTGGTTTTTATTTTTATTATATGGGAAAAACAAATTAAATGGGGTAATTTTTTTAATCTTTTATTATAAGTTTCTTCATTATGTGGTTCAAGAAGAAACTGAATCATTGTCGATTTGTCGTTGCAGAAATAAAGTTCTTGCATAAACAAATGTACATACATCTCATTTCATGGATCTTGGCAATTAAATAGCTCCAAACAAAGAAATAAATGATTCATGTAGTTTCAAAAATATTCTAACCCATGCTTTGTGAATTGTGATTGATTATTCAAATTAAAGTGTTTTTTAATCACAAAATGACTACATTACACTTAGAAAGAATAATTTGTTGAGGTGAAATCATATTTATGCTAAAAAAAAAAAAAAAAAAAAAAATAGGTTATAGATAAGCATCCCCGTTCATCATTTCCTTCTTTACTCTCCTAGCTAGTGTTAAGTGATATATATTAAATGATTTCTCTCTCTAACAGTTTAAGCTTTTAAATGAGTTTGTTATTTAATATGATATCAGAGCTTAGGCCCCAAGAGGTCTTGTGTTCGAATTCCTCAGCCACCTATTTCTAAATTCCACGTGTTATGCTTGAATAAATGAATACCGCCTACACGTGACGGAGCTTTATATTAAATGATTCCTCTCTCTAACAGCTTAAGATTTAGATAAGTTGGTCAGTTTACTCCATCACAAGAAAATTACTAAAAAGCCGATGATGAAATGGATGCAAAATTTCTCATAAATAATAATGTCTATGTCTCAAATTTTTGGTCCATTAGCGACAATGTCTCATAAATAATAATGCCTATGTCTCAAAGTATTTGGTTAGTTAGTTATAGTGTGAAGTCAATTTCTTCTTCTATCTTTTAAGTAATTAATCAACTTGATTTTGTATATTCACGACGATTAAAATATTTTTAGTATTAATATATGCTGTGTTAGATAAGATTATCAAACTAGTATTTAACTAAATCGATTAGACTATTTATAATTTTTTAAAATTTAGTTAATTTGACTGGTCATCTGCATAAAATGATGAAAACAGATATATATGAGACCGAATGAATAATTAGATGTGAATTTCTACTAAGGTGATTATGGTCTAACAATTGGATAAAAACATGTTATGCATGTAGGTGGAAGGCAAGACAGTGAAGGCACAAATATGGGACACGGCAGGTCAAGAGCGGTATCGCGCCATCACGAGCGCCTACTATCGCGGTGCGGTGGGGGCGTTGGTGGTTTACGACATCACAAAGCGGCAAACATTTGAAAACGTGGAACGGTGGTTGAGGGAGTTGCGAGACCATGCAGACTCCAACATTGTCATCATGCTTGCAGGAAATAAATCAGATCTAAACCACCTTCGGTCAGTGGCTGAGCACGACGGAAGGCTTTTTGCAGAGAAGGAAGGACTCTCCTTCCTCGAGACCTCCGCTTTGGAGGCGCATAATGTTGAAACGGCATTTCAAACAATTTTGTTGGATATTTACCAAATCATAAGTCGGAAGGCGTTGGCGGCGCAAGAGGCCTCTGCCGCAGTTCCTAGCCAAGGCACCTCCATCAATGTTGGAGAGTACTCTGATGTCAACAAGAAACCGGCTTGTTGTTCGAATTGAGTCAATCAAAGAAATAATAGTAGGAAGAAAGGTTTTTACTATGTAATGAGTAAAACGAATAAACAATAATGTTAGTTGTAGATATTGTATAATGTTGCTTATATATGCTGTAGAGCTCTCTTCTGTAGACAATATACTCAATATAGGTGAAATAATAAATAGGTTTTTGCAAAAATACTTAACCGATATATTGGTCATTTCTAATTCATGAAATACAGATTTATTATATTTAGCAAGGCCATGAAATTTATTGGAATGAACAATATTGTAAATATCCTGTCATTATATTTATAATATATATACTGCATATAAATTAAATTTATCTTGGTACGTTTTTTTTTTTCTTTTTTTCTTTAATTATGATCAAACATACATATTATTCCAGATATATATTAGCGGAAGGAAATGCACTATACTGAAAATTTTATGTCAAAATTAATGCCTAAAATGAGGGAATTGTATTTTTGATATTAAACTTTTACCTATTTTAGATATTTTGTACCAAAACTTTAAAAAAGACACATTTAATACCAAAATTTAAGGATTTTTTTCACATTTGCTTGAGCTTTAATGGTAAATTTTGGTATGCTTAAAACTATGCTCCAATTTCTTTTTTTTTTTTTGATAACCCAGGTGTACAAGCTTACACTCGACTAATCCTGGACCCTCAGAACCCTTGCCCTAGAATCCTGAAGGATGTAAATCGCAGGATGTGCCTCCACCAAGCCCCGGGTTCCCACCATACTGCTGTACACTCTGCGCACAAAGGAGTCTTCACCACAAATGACCCTTAGATAGACCCATAAAAATGCTTTCATCCAAGTTCCAGATGGGATTCGAACCCCCACCCTTGCCGCTGGAGCAAGCCTTATGGATTATTGGTCGACCAGTTGGAGATATGCCCTGGGGGCACATGCTCCAATTTCTTTTTACCATAGTATGCTTATGTGCCCTATATCATATCTGAAAATTAGTGTAGCAAAATTCTTTGTCGACTATGATATATGATTTAATTTTGATTAATATCTCAAACTTTGTTAATTTTCTGTGGATTATTTATTGCGTTTCATGAGCTGAATCTTGTACCATTAGAAAACTCGTCAAGAGCTTTTCGGCATATAAAGAACACAAAATTTTGGCCTTGTATCGAAGACGATGAAATGAAATGTGAAAAAAAAATCATTTAATTTTGGTATTAAATACTTTTTTTAAGGTTTAGTATCAAATGATTAAAGTAGGTAGAAATTTGATATGAAAAATGTAATTCTCGCGTGACATACACAACCTAGAGCAATTTCGTGGTTGTCGATCCTGTAACGCCCTGTCTAAAAAGTACTTAATTATTATTTGCACAACGTACTTAGTTAATTTACGTGTGTCATATTTTCATAAATAAGTTTAATTTTAGTTAGCTTAATATTAGTTATTCTACATGCAAGACGTGAGTATACTTCAAAATTCTTATTATGACTTTACTCCACATAGATATGACACATTCCGGCTTCTAAGCTATTTTAGGTAAATCTGTAAATCAATAAAGCAAAAATATAGGTTGACTAACAAAGTGGATGTGCGTATTACAAATTAAATCTGTAAAATAAAGATAAATAAAAGTTTAGGGATAATAAAAAAATAACATTAAAGAACAGTTACACAGATTTTAATAGAAATTCCCCCTTATATCTTAGGATATACGTTGTCACTGTTAAATTTCCCCCTTTTAAAATTTTTGTTACTGAAAATCCCTTACTGAAAATAGTGACGAATTATATTTCAATGGAATGATTATGTAGCTATGGCCGGATCAATTTTTCCTAAAACTTAACAATAGAATAACTACGAAAAATATTTACTAAATATTTTGTTAGTAATTTATCGCTACTATTGATGAAAAATTGTTTATGTTGATATTTTGTTATAAGTTCATTATTAATAGCAACCGTTTTTATTTCTGTTGGAATCATGGCCTTGCTGAAGACTTTTTTTTTTTTTTTAGTGTCACGAGCTAGACCAGGGATTTAAGACTAAGTCAATAATCCATGCTAGTCACTTAATCACAAAGCTACACAAACCAAGATGGGGAAATTCTTACCCAAATCGGGTTTGGCCGAACCCAAACTAATTAAATGGCAAGTGTAATACACTTGCTTTGGGATTGGATGTAACTTCCAGGAAAGTGACCAATCACAAATCAAGTGCAATACACTTGCTTGGTGGTTGGATGGGTTTGGCCAAGCCAGGTTTGGGCAAGAATTTTCCAACCAAGATGCATCCGACAAAACAACATATAAATAGTTCACATAATCACATATTCACATTCATATCAACATGCACTAAAAATAATCAAGCTCACAGAAATCTTAATCAAAGTTAATGTCACAAAACTTTCCAGATAGAAATTGCCAATTTTTTTTAACCATTAATCACATTTAATGTTTCTCTAATAAAATCCTACTTATAAAATTATAACAAATGCACCTTGATATTAAACAAGCATATTTAATAATATGTAGGACCTCAGGCGCTACCACTTGCCACAAAACCAATTGGTGTTAGGGAATGCGCATACCCTTCCCTTATAGTGCATTCACGCAAGCGCCCACGATATTCGATTGTGGCTCAACCCGTACACTCAGTTTGGGTCTCCATCCGCACACTCAGTTTGGATGCCACAGGACAATTGCTGTCACCCGCACACTTAGTTTGGGTGCCCAACAATCTCCCCCTCAGCAATTGCTCCTGCTGGGAATCAAACACGTGACCTTGGCTCTGATACCACTTGTAGGACCTCAGACGCTACCACTTGCCCCAAAACCAATTGGTGTTAGGGAATGCGCATACCCTTCCCTTATAGTGCATTCACGCAAGCGCCCACGATATTCGATTGTGGCTCCACCCGCACACTCAGTTTGGTTCTCCATCCGCACACTCAGTTTGGATGCCACATGACAATTGCTGTCACCCGCACACTTAGTTTGGGTGCCCAACATAATACATTCCTACAATTATACACGCATTATGTCACTAACATCTCAAAAGAAATTTTTTTTAATAACCCAAGTGTACAAGCTTACACTAAACTAATTTATTATTTTTTCGAAAAATTTTCAACTTATGATCGATTACTTTGGCATGCATAATAGATCATTTCCTTCAAAAAAATCCAACTTATGATCGATTACTTTGGCATTCATCGACTATCGTTTCCTTTGAAAAATATCCAACTTATGATTGATTACTTTGGCGGGTATTGACATTCACTTCCGCCTAATATCTTATCGAAGATTCATATTACTATCAAAGCTGGGATGGTCTATTGTGACTCACCCTTCAATTTGAGTTACCAACAACTTCTTTGAAATCCAATCAGATTTTGATACCTGTCCAAAGTACAACTCCAACTAACTTAAGTACAACCCCGACTACAATGTAAGATACCGGTTATAACCTCACCATTTCTTTTGTAAAATACGTATATAACCTTTTATTTAAAAGAAGAAAAAAATCTGAGACATCCTTCCTGAAGCTCTTTTTACCTTCTTCCTTTCTCTCTCATTAATTTCAGTCCTAAAAATTACTTAATAGACTGCCGCCATGGAAGCTCTTAAAGCTTTCTTCCTTTTCTTCACTCCACCGCCCAATAGTCTCACCAAGAAATCCCAAACTCAAAACCCGAAAACCCATTTCACCCATTCCATTAAGTCCATCTCTAACCTCAATCCGACGCTGGAGATCGGCGCCTATGTTCTGATCGTGAGCAGAACGGCGACGGCGAATGAAGTGCCGCCATGTTGGTGGCGAAGAGAACGAAAGCGGCACTTCACTATCGTCGTCCTTGTCGAACTTGAAGATGGTTATGGTGGTATGAGTTAGGGTTTGGTGAGAACTTGGGGACATGAAATGAGAAGGACATATTGGTCAATTGAGTATTTTTCATAAAGGGTAATAATGTAAAATTCCTATTTACAAGAGAGATTTACAGAAAGGCCATAATCAAAAATAGAATTTACTCAAAGGCCATAAGCCTTTTTCAGTTTTAGAAAAAAAAAAAAAAATGTTAATAATATTTAATATCTCATAACAATTACCCTTACCCCCTCAATTTTCTTTAATAAACCAAAAACACCCCAACACTAACTAACGAAAAAAAAAACTCTCCTCTCTCACAGTTCAAAATCGGCTGAGAATAAAAAGAAAAAAAATCCTCTCTTTCAATTTTTTCTCCCAAATTCTTGCAACAAATTGGAGATGGCATACGAAAGAACAATCGATGATGGTGAGAGAAACATTAGCAATTGGCCATTTGAGGTAAAGTTTCGAGCCCTTTCTCAAGCATTTCGAATGAATTTTTGTTCCCCAGATTTCATAAATTCCCCGATCTGCTTGAATTTGTACATGGCGTTTGCCGTTTGAAAGCCAAATGGCAAACGCCGACGTTTGCCGAACAGCGGCGTGCCAAATGGCAAACGCCGGTTGGCGTGAAGCCAAACAGCGGGCCTGTTTGCTTGCGGCATTTGCCGTTTGGCTTTAGCCAAACAGCGGCTTTTGCCATTTGGCTTCCAAACGGCAAACGGTTTGCCGAACAGCGGCGTGCCAAATGGCAAACGCCGGTTGGCGTGAAGCCAAACAGCGGGCCTGTTTGCTTGCGGCATTTGCCGTTTGGCTTTAGCCAAACAGCGGCTTTTGCCATTTGGCTTCCAAACAGCAAAAGCCGCTGTTTGGCTTGACGGCTTTTGCCATTTGGCTTCCAAACGGCAAAAGCCGCTGTTTGGTATCGGTTTGGTATAATTTCATTTGAAATTTAATTGTTACGAGCATCGAATATATACAGGTGAACTTCAGCTAGTTAATCTTAGAGAACTCTAAATCTAGATTGTGGTAATCAGATAATTTCATTTGAAATTTAATTGTTACGAGTATCGAATATATACAGGAGAACTTCAGCTAGTTAATCTTGGAGAACTATACGCCTGTGTATGCTTTTTTATCTTATTTCACCTTTCATAGTTAATCATCAAACAAACAGCTTAGATTAATTTTTTTAACTGATTGATCAGCTATATATGCACAACATATTTAAATCAACAGAGTAAATTAAATATTGTACTTAGCTTTTTAATCGTTTTTAATAAATAAGTGTTGTGTTGCAGTAAATGTAATGGAAGTTCTTTGAATTCACCAGTCGCCACCTATATATTAATATTTATATTAATTGGATATATGCAATACTGAAATATGGTGTGGCATATATATTGGAGTTGGGTTTACTGGCCCTGCAAAGTTATCTGACTGATGCTTGGAAACTAAGCTTTACACAATTACACATGCATGCCGCTGCTGGGATTATTAATATTTGTATACACGGCTGAATGAAAATTTTGATTTTTTTGTTGTTTTTTCATGACAAAATAAAATTTTAATTTTTTTTTGTTTGTTTTGGAGTTGTGTTTATCTAAATGATGGATTTGTGTTTATTAAATTTGTTTTGGATTGTGTTTGATATGAATTCTTAATATACGCATTTTCAGGGTAATAACGAAGAAAATAATTCAGATCATGGTGATATCGAAGTCGATAATTCAGATCATGGTGATATCGAAGTCGATAATTCAGATGATAGTGTGCCATCAATTAGGAGTGAGCCAAGACAAAAGAAAAGAGAAGATATGATTAGATATCCTAGTAGGCATTTAACAAGTCCTTATATCCCAAATTATGGGAAAAAATCTACTAACTAAGTAATTAGTGTTTTTTTTTTTTTTTTGTAATATTTAATTCGGTAGGGACCAGAAGTTATAAATTTTGGGGGTAAAATTATAATTTTTAAAAGTTATGGACCAAACTGTAAATTTGGGTTATAATGCAAATTCGTAGTGAATGTACATCCTAATTTTGAGGTACTAAAGGATTGAATCGCAAAAATGATTTTTTTAAAAATTTGGGGTAAAATTGTAATTTTTTAAAAGTTATGGACCAAACTGCAAATTCGGGTTAAATGCAAATTCATAGTGAATGAACATTCTAATTTTGAGCTACTAACGGATTGAATCGCAGAAATAAACTTTTTAAAAATTTTGGGGTACTTCTCCTTTCGAGTGATAAATTGATCGAATCTTACAAAATTGACCTATATGTACGAAGTTATGATTTACGGAGTATATAATGTTACCGTAAGTGTTACTTCTCCTTTCGGGTGATAAATGGATCGAAGCTTACAAAATTGACCAATATGTACGAAGTTATGATTTACAGAGGATATAATGTTACCGTAAGTGTTACTTTTTCTTTCGGGTGATAAATCGATCGAATCTTACAAAATTGACCAATATGTACGAAGTTATGATTTACGGAGGATATAATGTTACCGTAAGTGTTACTTCTCCTTAGTGTTACTTCTCCTTTCGAGTGATAAATTGATCGAATCTTATAAAATTGACCAATATGTACGAAGTTATGATTTACGGAGGATATAATGTTACCGTAAATGTTACTTCTCCTTTCGGGTGATAAATTGATCGAATCTTACAAAATTGACTAATATGTACGAAGTTATGATTTACGGAGGATATAATGTTACCGTAAGTGTTACTTCTCTTTTCGGGTGATAAATTGATCGAATCTTACAAAATTGACCAATATGTACGAAGTTATGATTTACGGAGGATATAATGTTACTGTAAGTGTTACTTCTCCTTTCGGGATGATCAAATCTTACAAAATTGATGTGTAAGGGTTAGGGGTAGGGTTAGTTTTAGTGTTAGAGTTAGGGTTAGTGTTTACATGGCGTTTGGCTAATTTGGCGTTTGAAGCAAATGTCAATGACATTTGGCGTTTGATGTTCAAACGCAAACGCCAAATGTCAATGGCGTTTGATGTCAATAGCCAAATGTCAATAGCCAAAATGTCAATAGCCAAATGTCAACAGCCAAATGTCAATGGCAAACTTTTATAGATTATAATTTTACACAAAATTTATAAAAAAAAATTCATAATTACGATTCAATTGCACAAAATTAAAATAAAAATTTATAATTACGATTCAATTCATTAGTTACACAAAATTAAAATGTTCATTAGTTGCCAATAATAAACATCAATTACATCAAACATTGTTCAATAAACATAGTGCTTTACCACGGGTGATCATAAGTTTCTTCGATTTCTCTTTTCTCTCCGGAGTTGCCTCTATCCTCATAATTTTTTCTCTCGGAGATAAAATCAAGTACAAAATTAAATCAATACAACCACGGACATAGTGCTTTGTTATCTCCCAATCTTCTTCATCTGATACTTTCACTATTGACTTATTAACACATTCGCGCATAATCTCAAAAATATCAGTATACCGATCTAAATTCAACTTCTCACAAATTTTATCGAGTAGTTCCTCAAACGAAATTCTCCTATCCGCCATTATTGTTTTCATAGAATTTCTATCATCACCACTCCAATGCTATTTATCATACCACTCCAATGCCATTTATCATTCATTTGGCCTGTAAAATCACAGCCATATCGAACATATATTATAATTTTGTCCATTCCTACAATTAAAAACAAAAATTAATACACAAACTATAAAAATAAAAATAAAATGCATTCTGGCAGCATGACGTTTGGCTTTTGGTCCTTCCCAAACGCCAAAAGCCAGGCCTACCTTCATGGCATTTGACTTTTGGCAAACGCCAAATGCCATGAAGATAGGCCTGGCTTTTGGCTTTTGGCCCTTCCCAAACGCCAAATGCCAGGCCTACCTTCATGGCATTTGGCTTTTGGCAAACGCCAAAAGCCATGAAGATAGGTCTGTCATTTGGCGTTTGTTTCTCCCAAAAGCCAAACGCCAAGCTGCGAAATTTGCAGACTATATTTTTCTCCATTTTGTGAACTAGATAACACCATAATACATCCAAAACTTGCAAATGCTTACCTTTTATGTTATTCTTCTTTCTTTTCTTCCGTGATTTGAGTGAAATTTGTGTGAAAATAAGTAGTTTTGTAAAGAGAATCGGGTTAGGGTTTGGGGTTGATTTTGGGAGAGAAATCGACGGGAGAAGGGTGGGGTTGATTTTGATTTTTGAAAATTTTGGGGGTATATTGTTGGGTTTTTGTGGGTATAATTGTCAACTACAACAGTGCGGAATTTAAAATTTTTGTTTATACACCAAATCCCAGGGAACACTTATTAGCACATATGAATAAAGGTTGAATTTAATTTCAGCAAGCATATACTAAAATTAAATGAGAAGGTACAAGCTATTTTACCTCACCACAGGCAAGGTGGTGGTTTTCCTCCGGTCTTCAATTGTTCACTAGAGCACCCCAAGTGTTGTGCCTCTAGAGAAAGTCCACACCAGATGGATTTGAGTGACTTCGCGAAATCCCCAGGCTCAGAACTAGGATTAAGGAATTGTCTCGTCAGGAATTGGATTCGGATCCGGGAAGAAAACTTGGAGAAAATTCCTACACAGGGAGGGGCGATTTTTCTTGACAGGGTTCGGTTATGCAAGGGGCAAGAAGGGGGCTGAAATTTTCGGCCTCTCTTGTTTTCTTGTGTTTTGATTTTCTTTCTTGCTTAGAATAAATCTTTTAGGTTTTTCAACTCTTGATTAGATTATGTGTATCTAGTATTTATAGATATCATTATTTAGAAGACTCCTTCTCCTAATAGATATCTGAATCTTGAAAGAATATCTTCTTATCAAGAAACAAGATATACATAATCTTTATCACTTTAGGAAACAAGATATCTTTCAATCTCTTTCCTAGTTACACAAGATAACACAAACTCTTAATCCCTATCATAATCAAACATAATCAACATTAATTCAAGACTAAATAATTAAGCAAAAAATCGGCCCAATTAATTAACAAAAATCGGCCATATGCTTTTAATTAATCCTAAATTAATTTTATCATTGTTCCCAAAATCGGCACATGCAAGATTAATTAATCCCAGACTAATTTATCTTTACATTAATTGGCCCATATGCTTAAATTAATTAATCAAAGATCAATTAACTTTCATATGGATCGGCCCATGTGTTTTAATTAATTAATCCACTATTAATTAATTAATCCTTTAATTGAGGATTTAATCAATCAGAAATTCCAATGGATTCATTAATTAGTTACTCCTAATTAATGATTCTCCATTTTGAATTAACACTTTAATTCTTGATTAATTAATTAGTTACTTCTAATTAATTATTCTTCTTCATGAATTAATACTTTAATTCATATATTGATTTAATTTCTTAAATCAATTGAATCATTTCAGGCTGTCACTGTCCAACTGTATTGTGTGTGACCCTCTAGGTTCACCATCAATTGGCAGCAGGCCCACGACTTTCGTGATTTAATTAGTGAGCAATTAATTGCTCCGATCAATTAACCACTTTAATTGACCACTCCAGAATTAATTTCCTTACTAATTCAGGAGTACCCACACCTCACGGTCGATGTCTAGCCACAAGTCCATGAGGCCCAACTTCAGGTGAATTGATATTCGTGAACCTCTAACTCTTATAAATGCCATGTACATACGGTCCTTCTATCAACTAATTTCCCGATTGAGACCTAGGGTGTGTGAATTGGTCGGCACCTCTAATTATCTCAATTCTGTACTTTCTAATTCAGGATAATAATTCCAGTGTGACTGCTAAATTTGGAAACCCCTTTCCAAATCCGTCACTGACTACGGCCGTAGATTTCTCGGATTTATTATCTAAGAACGTACAGGAAATTCTCTCATCTTATCAAGATGAGTCGATAGATCCTTTATTAGTACTAACTATCCGCGCACACGTTCATACGTACCCAAAGTAGTCGCACAATGACCAAGCTTTGTGATCGGCTCCTAAATCAAAGTACGTATTCCCGTGTACCGAATCCGCCCTAGTACCTCAAGTCAAAGGACTAAATCGTACACTATTATAAGTCTTGAGAGACATCCCATTACCGATATGCTTAACGCACTTCCACGATGGGTCTCTCTGTTCGGGTCGTTCGATGCGTTCGATCCCCTATCGAACCACCTAGTCTTATGCACTAGCATTCAATGCCTTGTTCATGAAACGACAACAAATTCACTTCATGTGAATCATGCATAATCCTACAAGTCTTGACGATTCATTCGATACCCCGTCTCGATATGAATCTATGACTTGGAACGTTTTTGAGATCACGACCTTTGAGATTGTTTCATGATTAATCGCACCCAATACTGAAGTGAATAATCCCGTAGTCATGAGTGATCTCAGGGTTTCAACCAATCGCTTAGATAAGTTCGCGAGAGATGAAGGTAGCCATTGTTTAATTCACGTACTATGAATAAACGGGCGTATTATCTTATGAATCATAAGATTGCTTCTAAAGGAAGTTCCTTAACAAGCTTATATTTGTTGGCTTGCTGGGCACTATCCTATCAATCTCCCACTTGCCCTAAAGCCAACCACATACGTTTCTAAGGCCCATCTCTCTCAAGATGTCCGTCGAACCCTTTTGTGATTATGACTTAATTAGTGGATCTGCTATGTTGTCTCTTGACGTGCCCCACGTCTTATTCTACCTATGATTTTCCAGATCATATGGTATACTTGTGTTTAGATCATGGGTGAGATCTCGATTCCTTTGCTAAAGCAATTGCCTTAAGTTATCATTGAAGATAACTATAGGCCTCGCAATGCTAGGTACTAGTTCCAATTTATTGGAAGAAGTTTTTCGTCCAAACACTTTCTTTCGCTGTATTTAATACTGCGAAATATTCTGTTTTATTGGTTAACCCAGCATCGATTGTCTTTTGAACTTCTTTCAAATCATCGTTGCCCCATAAAACCAGAATATTATATTCACTTCGGACGGAAAACTCGAATCATTAAATCCTTTAAGTTCCAATTCTTCATTATTACCGTTGACCAGCAATATATCCTCAGAACTCCCAGAGTTGTTTAAGGAATGCTCTTTTCGGTAATCCAGTACTTCTTACTGGTGTTCGACAAACAGTAGCTTCTGTTTAGTCTGGTCGTGTACATGACATTGCATATACTATGCCACCTTCTAGTTTGGAAGGTGTTTAGAGATATTATCCTCTTTACTCATCAAATGTAGGGCTCATTGACTTTGAGAGAGATTTTATATTTCTATGGAAACTGTCCTCACTATGACTTTCCATACTTATTTTATTCAGTTTTGTCCATGTACTAAGATTTGGGATTTCAAACATCTCTCTAATCTATCACAATAGATACGTACTGCCAATACGTGAGATGTATCCCTGAAATCTTTTAATGAAGAATTTCGTGAATGAACACGCTTTCGTCTGCGTTTAACACTCTTACATCATCTATGTCAACTTTAGTGTTTATATTACGAACAATGCAAAAACTCCCACTGATTCTTTTGTACATTGAGATTTACATGCAATTTTGATAAAGTCAACCGCCTTGACTGTCTCATCTAGTTGCATGTTCCAGCTTCGGGATACTGGTCTAGAATTATAGATTCACCTTTGGATTTAAATCCAATGGATATGCTTCGTAGTCATACGAAGCTTCTATGATTCGTTGTTTCCAAACGGATTATTTACAATCCACTTAGATCACATGGCGTTTAAGCTATGTGCCTAAATCTATGTTATATATAGATATTTCGAAAGTCCTTGGATCACTACCCAATCGATCATATTCGTGAACGTACTAGTTCTTTTCGAATTCGATCGAATCTTCGAAATTTGTTGTACAAAATTTTGGTTCAGTAGGTTGGAAAATATACTCCCACTATTTGTAGGGATGTGTCCAAGTCTAGGACTTCATCAAGTTCCATGGTAAAATTCCATTTCTATTTGCGAGGGTATCACCCTCTAAGAATTGGGTATCCTTTAGTAACGGTCTCCTTTCGTTCTTTAGGATCATGGAACAGGTATCCAATGGATTTCGTTGGATACCCTACAAATTTTTCTCAATTGGATCCACTATCCAATTTTATCATTCATGGATGGAACACCATACTTGATTTAGTACAGTTTTCGTAGGAATTGACTTAAGAAGGTTACAAGTCTAAGTATCCTTCCAGAGTCATGGGGTTGAACCCCAGAATTGATTGAGGAGTTTTAGCAATACTAGTTTAAGGAATGAATCTAGTCTTTCATAGTTCGATTCCTTTTATTAGTTTTAACTCGCTATTCAAGAATTCTATTCTTGATTTAGATAATTTTGAGTAATTTAGGGCTTATGCATTAATCACTTCGATTAAATCGAATGATCATACTTTAATGCCCTTAATTGCTTCGGTTTTGGAATCCTTTGAATCCTTTCAACATTTTCATACTTGCACTTTACTTAGTGCCTTTATGAAACACTTTGAACCCTTCAACCTTTCCAAAAACTTGTACCTCCAAAGTACTTGTATCCTAAATGCTATTAGGATACTTTATGAAGCAATTAATTACTCGCACTAATGCTTTAGTGATCCACGTGTGTATTAACGGTTTTATCCATTAAAACACTTGGTATTTAAAATACCTTGTTAATCGATTATTTTTCCTTTTCAGACAGGACTCGCATGTTTTGAATTCATCAATCTTCTATATTTCAAGAGCCATGATGGAAAACAATCCATCGATTCCTTCTTTTAGGAATTATGATCGAATGTGGATAATTATCTAATTTGTTTTTCTTTTCTTGATTTAGCATAATTGTTTAAGTTTTATCAATGCTTATTTCTTTGCTTTATTTACAACAATAAAGCAATTATGTACGAATTAAAAGCTTTAATTAAAATAACTCCATTCATAATGGTAAAGCTAAGAAGTTTCGTACAGAGTTCGAAATAAATAGAAAAACTCTAACTAATGCTTAAATCCAGAATTAAAGAAAAACATATGCTAATGAGAAAAATCCAGATGCTCCTTGACCCATTGCCTGAAGTATGTTTCCCTCATGTGCAGTCGAAACCCGAACTTGGTTACATGCAGCACGTTCCAGTCATCCTCTGTAAACACTTTTACAGAAACCAGAAATGTTAGATGTTTTACATCAAAAGAAGATCTTAAGATGTTTTTCATCAAAAGGAAATAACATAGGTTATACCTTGGTCAAGTATGTTTCGGAATTCCTCATCAGTCATGTTCCTCAGTTCCTCATCTTTCTTACATAAGGGACAATTCTTTCCTTCGATCAATCCTTGTCCTCTTTCGAGGGCTTTCTCATATTTGTCTAACAACTTATGCAAATCATTGGTCTCAATTCCTTTACTTGGAACTTCACAATGATCGATAAAATGAGAGAATGATTCAGGCAGGCCATTTGTGATGATTACCATTTTATCATCTAGAGTCAATTTAGCTCCAAGCTCATTGATTCGATTTAGCCTCTTGATCAGGTAAGTGCAATATTCACTAATATTTTTTAACCCAGTCATGCCTTCATCGTGGAGTGATGATATCCAGATTTGCAATATCGTTTGTTCGCAATTGACAGTGAATATTGGCATGGCTAAATATAAATAATGGACAACAATAAGCAGACAGATTTAAGATAATACTTATAATTAACGAAGATTGGTCTTTCTATCGAAAAAGTTCTCCCACTATTTTATCGAAACAATAACCCCTTGCATTGTTCGGGAAATTCTATTTCCTAGTAGGTCTTGACGTCCCAGCAGACATTAATTGCACCCACGACTCGCGGCCATACAATTAACTCCCTAGGTAGGTATACTTTTACCAATTGTGTTACTCCACAACCTTCAAGCTATTTTGCCTCGATTTTCGCATCTATCTAGCACTGCTACATCATAGATGTTACTACTCGTTTAAGTCTAACCCAGTCAATCTTGATGAGCAACAGGCCCGGTCATGAAATCCCCGTAACTGGTTATCGGTCGATTTTCACATCCCGACAAGTCCCCACCCTTGTCGAGTTTAGTTAAAAACAAGAATCAAGGAATTTCGTGTATTGTCCCTTTCTTCGACTCGGGTGCCAGACTCTGGATCACCTCTATCGATAAGTAGACAACATACACTAGTCCCTATTGATGGAAGGCTTGGATCTATAAAACATCATTTTATAGTTTACCCAATATGACTTAATATTTTAATTCGAGAGGGGATTTTCGGTTTTAGGAAGTTTGAGGTAACTCTCCTCGAGATCTCACCGCATTAATTATGCTTTATGATTTATTTTAGTGATCTATATTCTAGCGCGCAAGCCAAAAATAAATCAACAAATAAAAATAAAACATTCACACCTAGCATGCATGCTACCACAGTATGTTTTCGATCGGGAGCCTCCTATGCGGACCACCATCGAGCCAAAGACGATGGTCCTATTGGTCAATCTATTGGGTTTCATATAGACCTACTCTATTACATATTTTACCATGCATACATGGCCTTTAGTCTTCTTGGGCTCCCACCTTGCTTGTAACGGGCCTCCATCCTAAACTAATAAAACACTAAAGCCCTATCTATTACAATGGCTCAAAGTGGCCCAAAAACTTAAGGCTCGCAGGCCCAATAAAACCAATAAGATTAAAATCAACCAATCACATCTAACCTAAAGGTCAAGGCTCGGCGCGATCGAAAACCACGTAAACAATTTCACGTTGAGCAAGAAACAAGCAAAATTATAATTTTCTTATTTCTTATATTATTTTAAAACTACCTTTTAAAATAACCTTAGATTCTAGTTTTAAAAACCCCTTTCTAAAACAATCTCTTAATTATCATTTTAAAACCCCCTTTAAAATGACCCTTTGATTTTATTTTAAAACCCCTTTTAAAAATTAATCATTCGGATAATAAAACACTTTTTAAACATAATTCAGGTTCTGGAAATTTCAAAATTTTGAAAATTACAGTTTGGTCCCTCAATTTTTCGAAAATTACGTTTTGACCCCAAAACTTTCGGAAATAACAAATTAACCCCAAAAATTCCAGAACTTGCAAATTGGCCCAGAAAACAGAAATTATTATTTTATTTCCAGAAACTTTTGTTAATCACAAAACAGCCCCTGAAGTTTTAGTAAATTGCAAAACAGCCCCACAACTTACGGAAATTGCAAAACAGACCCCTATCGCTTGAAAAACAGATTTTCAATTTCAGCCCAAAATTTCCAGAAAAGTAAAATTTCAGATTCTGTCCAGATTTTATAAAAATCGTAAATTGCAGTTTTAGTCCTGTAAAATTCGTAAATTGCAGATCTGGCCCAAATAAGAATTATGCTATTTACCCGAACACATAATTAATCATAATCAGCAAGATCCATGCATGGAACACGACAAATAAACATATTCACGAAAATTTGATGTGTTCAGGCCTTTTTTCATATGTGCATAATAACCTGGCTCTGATACCACTGTTGGGTTTTTGTGGGTATAATTGTCAACTACAACAGTGCGGAATTTAAAATTTTTGTTTATACACCAAATCCCAGGGAACACTTATTAGCACATATGAATAAAGGTTGAATTTAATTTCAGCAAGCATATACTAAAATTAAATGAGAAGGTAAAAGCTATTTTACCTCACCACAGGCAAGGTGGTGGTTTTTCTCCGGTCTTCAATTGTTCACTAGAGCACCCCAAGTGTTGTGCCTCTAGAGAAAGTCCACACCAGATGGATTTGAGTGACTTCGCAAAATCCCCAGGCTCAGAACTAGGATTAAGGAATTGTCTCGTCAGGAATTGGATTCAGATCCGGGAAGAAAACTTGGAGAAAAATCCTACACAGGGAGGGGCGATTTTTCTTGACAGGGTTCGGTTATGCAAGGAGCGAGAAGGGGGCTGAAATTTTCGGCCTCTCTTGTTTTCTTGTGTTTTGATTTTATTTCTTGCTTAGAATAAATCTTTTAGGTTTTTCAACTCTTGATTAGATTATGTGTATCTAGTATTTATAGATATCATTATTTAGAAGACTCCTTCTCCTAATAGATATCTAAATCTTGAAAGAATATCTTCTTATCAAGAAACAAGATATACATAATCTTTATCACTTTAGGAAACAAGATATCTTTCAATCTCTTTCCTAGTTACACAAGATAACACAAACTCTTAATCCCTATCATAATCAAACATAATCAACATTAATTCAAGACTAAATAATTAAGCAAAAAATCGGCCCAATTAATTAACAAAAATCGGCCATATGCTTTTAATTAATCCTAAATTAATTTGATCATTGTTCCCAAAATCGGCCCATGCAAGATTAATTAATCCCAGACTAATTTATCTTTACATTAATTGGCCCATATGCTTAAATTAATTAATCAAAGATCAATTAACTTTCATATGGATCGGCCCATGTGTTTTAATTAATTAATCCACTATTAATTAATTAATCCTTTCCAATTAATACTTTAATTGAGGATTTAATCAATCAGAAATTCCAATGGATTCATTAATTAGTTACTCCTAATTAATGATTCTCCATTTTGAATTAACACTTTAATTCTTGATTAATTAATTAGTTGCTTCTAATTAATTATTCTTCTTCATGAATTAATATTTTAATTCATATATTGATTTAATTCCTTAAATCAATTGAATCATTTCAGGCTGTCACTGTCCAACTGTATTGTGTGTGACCCTCTAGGTTCACCATCACTTGGCAGCAGGCCCACGACTTTCGTGATTTAATTAGTGAGCAATTAATTGCTCCGATCAATTAACCACTTTAATTGACCACTCCAGAATTAATTTCCTTACTAATTCAGGAGTACCCACACCTCACGGTCGATGTCTAGCCACAAGCCCATGAGGCCCAACTTCAGGTGAATTAATATTCGTGAACCTCCAACTCTTATAAATGCCATGTACATACGGTACTTCTATCAACTAATTTCCCGATTGAGACCTAGGGTGTGTGAATTGGTCGGCACCTCTAATTATCTCAATTCTGTACTTTCTAATTCAGGATAATAATTCCAGTGTGACTGCTAAATTTGGAAACCCCTTTCCAAATCCGTCACTGACTACGGCCGTAGATTTCTCGGATTTATTATCTAAGAACGTACAGGAAATTCTCTCATCTTATCAAGATGAGTCGATAGATCCTTTATTAGTACTAACTATCCGCGCACACGTTCATACGTACCCAAAGTAGTCGCACAATGACCAAGCTATGTGATCGGCTCCTAAATCAAAGTACGTATTCCCGTGTACCGAATCCGCCCTAGTACCTCAAGTCAAAGGACTAAATCGTACACTATTAT
Organism: Penstemon barbatus; assembly: GCA_003313485.2. Classification (NCBI taxonomy): domain Eukaryota; kingdom Viridiplantae; phylum Streptophyta; class Magnoliopsida; order Lamiales; family Plantaginaceae; genus Penstemon; species Penstemon barbatus. The sequence continues at coordinate 44,094,880 of CM064880.1, forward strand.
AAGTCTTGAGAGACATCCCATTACCGATATGCTTAACGCACTTCCACGATGGGTCTCTCTGTTCGGGTCGTTCGATGCGTTCGATCCCCTATCGAACCACCTAGTCTTATGCACTAGCATTCAATGCCTTGTTCATGAAACGACAACAAATTCACTTCATGTGAATCATGCATAATCCTACAAGTCTTGACGATTCATTAGATACCCCGTCTCGATATGAATCTATGACTTGGAACGTTTTTGAGATCACGACCTTTGAGATTGTTTCATGATTAATCGCACCCAATACTGAAGTGAATAATCCCGTAGTCATGAGTGATCTCAGGGTTTCAACCAATCGCTTAGATAAGTTCGCGAGAGATGAAGGTGGCCATTGTTTAATTCACGTACTATGAATAAACGGGCGTATTATCTTATGAATCATAAGATTGCTTCTAAAGGAAGTTCCTTAACAAGCTTATATTTGTTGGCTTGCTGGGCACTATCCTATCATATATTTGTTAAAGTTTAGTTTAATTAGTAAGGGTTAATTAATTTAGTTTAATTGTTTAATTAATCTTGTGGCCTTTGGGTAATTTTTAAAGTTTTAATGGCCTTTGAGTAAATAAAAATTGATTTTGTGGCCTTTTTAAAAATTTCCCTATTTACAATCTATTGTTTATTAACTTTTTGGGTATAATAGATAATATGTGGGGTTGATACACATTTGTACACATTCAATGGACAAGATAATTTTAATGTCTTTTTCAAGGGTTGAGATTGAATTTATTTGATGACTCAACTTTGAGTTAAGAGTCATTCTACACATTTGTACACATTCAATGGACAAGATAATTTTAATTTCTTTTTCAAGGGTTAAGATTGAATTTATTTTGGTGACTCAACTTTGAGTTAAGAGTCATGATAAAATGCCCCATCAAAGTTTATCAAAAGCATGTCTTAATGATTAGATTTTTAAAGCTTGTCGTTACGTTAGGTGCCGCTAATACCACACTAGATGGTATTATCACACAATGTGTATCACATTGTATGGTATAAGGAGTATAATTTATACCATAGAATGTGACACACATTGCGTGGTAATACCACCTAATTAATTTGGAATAAATACTACATGATGTGGTGTCATATTAAATATATGGGGTTAATACTATGTAATGTGATCATGTACCATAAAATGTGATACATATTGTGTGGTAATATCACCTAATGTGATATTAGCGGCACCTAACGTAGCGGCACCCTATAATTTTCCTACATTTAAAAGATTATTTCAAAACAATTTAACACGTTTAAATACGACGAATAGAAATGACCCACACGTTATTTAAACTCTCACGCTAATCTTTTACGAGAGTTTCGGATTGCACAACACTTGCAACCACACTTCTCATCAACTTCCAGTGGCTCACGTTTGTCTTTACATTCTAAGTTTTAAACAAGTGGGCATACATATGGCAAATGTGAGGAATTTTTGACGCATCAAATGTTATAAGGTTAAAATTAAATAAGGTTGATATAAAGTAGCATAGGCTGTCAATGGGTTGGATTATGGTCGGATCAGGTTCGTCCAGATTCGGCTCTATTTATATTGGATCGAATTATGTCGGATTCGGATCTTGCTCGAATTGTGTTCGGATCTAGTTTTTTTGAATCCAACGGATCTTGGTCGGATTTGGCCGAATATCGGATATTTTTCGGATCCAATAAATTTGTATTTAAAAAGTTAAATTAATATTTTTTTAAAGTTAAATTAATATTTTTTTCCTAAAACAAGTTTATTATCTTTTCAATTTTATTTAATTTTAGCTCACATTTTCAAAGTTTCTTTACTATATTCATATTTGTAGAATGAATATATTGGTTTAAATAAATTATAAACAAATTATAAATTACTATCTTCTTAAATTGACGTTGAAATATTATTAATGATACTTATTTTTATAAATCATTTTGTATATATATATTTATATATATATATATATATATATATATATATATATATATATATATATATATATATATTTCTTTTTATTTGTTGTCGGATACGGATCTTTAACGGATCGGATCGACCTAAATCCATATTCGCTCCATGAGTTTCGGATTTCGAATCTTTATAATCGGATCAGGTCCATCAAATCTCTAATCAGACAATTATCCTGATAAATTCAACCGAATTCGGACGGATCCGAATTGAAATCCGCCCATTGACAGCCCTAAATTAGCATATTGTCACGGACTTAAAACTTCTCGAAAGTACCGTGCGGCACTTAGCCTCGACGTACCCCTGGCTTTTGTCGATTCCGACCCGCTCTCGGAAAATGGCTAAGTCCAGCCTTCCCCTAACTTGGTGGAAAGTTGCTAAGTATGAAAAGTCGCTAAGTGATGTGTGAGCAAAGTGCTTAAGGAAACTCTCTTTATATTGCACCAAGTAGCTTACAACTTTGAGGATGAGTTTACAAATGAGCTACCACCTATTTATACTACTTGCCTCCTTGAATGGACGGCTAAGATTAATTCGATCTAAGGGCTAGGGATGACTCTCTAGATCCCTCCACAAAATTCCTACACTACTAGAACTATATACATGGTTCTAGAATGGGCAACTATGTACAAGGGAGATCTACAACCTTCTTGAGCCTTCCACATGCTTCTAGGATCTTCCGCAACGTTCTACATTCATGTGGGCTCTTCCGGATCCTTCCGACGTCTCCCGGTGTCTTCCGAACCCCTCCGGAGTCCTGTGGAACTTCCCGGAGTCTCCTAGAGTGTCCCGGACTTGTGTGGAGCCTTCTAGAACTTTCCGAAACCTCCAAGGCCCTGTTTGGTTTTCCAATTCGCCCAGGGCAGCCCCTGGGACGTCCTCGTGCCACCCGACGGGTAATGTCTCGCCCTAGTGCCTTCCCGTCGGCCGCATGTGTCCCTGACTCACCCGGGCCGCGCCCCGGGTGACATGATGCGCGCCCGGCAAGCTCTCGAGCCTTGTCGGTAGTCCCTTTATGTCCCTCTCGGCCCTTGCCTTGGTCATACGCCTTGTCCGCTCGGCCTCCGTGGTCGGGCAAAGTGCCGGGGCGTGACAATATGCTTGGCAATTGTGTGAGTATTTGCATATCTCCATTAACATATAATATGTACACATCTACTACCCAGGGGTCCCTCTTATATTTAGCATGTTTTTTTTTGGGAAAGTCCCTTAAGTTTTGAATGTTTCATTTTGACCCCAAAACTTTTGAAAATGTGCTACTTTAGCCCAACCAAAATTTCAGTTTTAAACATAGATCTATAGGGGATTTTTGGCATGATTCAAATTTTAATTTAAGTTTAGGCAAAAAATTTAAAGACTTTTTTTTTAGGGGGAGGGGTATTACACAAGATATAGTCTAAATCTCAACCACTTTTGGAACCAACAATATTTGTAATGTATTTGAGTCAATATTATATTATTTGCCCTCCTTTAAAGTGTAATTTTATTAAAGTTAATCTTATTAGATTAGTTTCTCAAAAAAAAAAAAAAAATCATCTTATTAGATTAGTTCATTCCAATTTTAGTTTAATACTCATAATATTAAGGGCATGTTTGTTTGGCATCTCCAAAAAAATTTAGTGTTTGGAAAAAAATGAGATAAATGTTATTTCCAACATTCTGGAATAAATATATCTTCTCTCAATTTTCTCAAATTATCCACCCAAAAAGTCAAACAAACAACAATTTCAAAAAATCTTACACAAACTCTACTTTGATTTCACATAAAATAATCTATATTTTACACAACTTATATCACATAACAAACATGATTTAACATAAAGTCATACACATCTTACATGTACAACCTAAATTCTTCCAAGAAAACTACAACCTTCTTATTTCTCATCTCACTCTCCCAAAATCAAAACAAACAATATTACGTAAATCAAGATTATTTCACGAACTCCCACGTCCCACCATACTCACAAATTACTCTTCCAAATCCAAACAAATATACCCAAGATTGTTTACTAAAGGATATATTGTCAATGAATGAATCGCACTTTGGTCCCTCTTATGGCCTGATTTTATCACTTTCTCCTTTTAAAAAATTTCGTAGCAAATGCGTCCCTCTTATCAATATAGTATATCACATTAGTCCCTCTTATATAATGTTATTATTAGGGTAAACACCACTTTTGGTCCCTCTTATCATTAACTTTTTACAGAGTGGTCCTTCTTATGTTTTTTTTCCCACTTTAGTCCCTACTATGAATTATTTGTTTCACTTTAGTCCTTTTCAAGTGGTCCAAGGCGATTCCGATAACATGTGATATGCTCATGAGGGCAATTTTGTCATTTCAAGTAAACTAACATGGATATTTTCATTTTTCTAATTATTTAAAAAAAAAAACTAAATTTTCAAACTATGCTTTCATTCCAATCGAACTTAATCGTACATTTCGTTCCAAACTAAAGTTTTTTCCTAAAATCTTTTTCAAACACCAAAATTGCTCACCAATTAAACAATATCTCAAATAGTCTCAATAGTGAACGGACGAAAATGCCCTAAAAAATATTCATTTGCATGTCACGTGTTATCGGAACCACCTGATAAGGACTAAAGTGAAACACATAATTCATAGTAGGGACTAAAGTGAAACAAATAATTCATAGTAGGGACTAGAGTGGGAAAAAAAACATAAAAGGGACCATTCTGTAAAAAGTTAATGATAAGAGGGACCAAAAGTGGTATTTACCCGTTATTATTAACTACAGTTGTGACATTGATACATTTAGCTACACCGCTACAAGTGACACTTCGCTAGTGACATTTTTTATGTAACGACATTTTCCAAACTGCCACTTATAGCGGTGTGGCTAAAAATTATATGTCACTATCATAACAAGAGGTAACATTATAAAATGTCATAATAATACTAAAATGTCACTAAACAGTATGATTAACATTTATAATTCCTAACATTTTTTAAAAATGTAACTGTATTCATTTTTCTGACATTTTCTTCAAAATGTTATCAAGTTTGATACCACTAAATATCATTTTTGTTGTAGAGATTAGAAATCATCAATTTAGGTTCAATCTGACTGAAAATTTTAATTTTAACAAAAAAAAATCATTTGTCGAGTATCAATTACAAAATTGAGAATTTCATATTATGACTCCAAAATTTGCAAGTCCAAATCACGTGATAGGTCTATACTTCAGTTTTTATTCTAGATTATAATTGTATAATGAAATTTGTTTAAATTTGGGGCAAACGTGATATGCATTTGACCTATTAGTTTCTTTGTAAGTAAAAATAGGTAACTTTGATTTATGGGGGAACAAACTTTAACCATTTTTCATCAAAAATTAAAGTTATTGATCTATCACATGACTTGGACTTGCAAATTTTGGAATCAAAATATGAAATTCTTAAGGTAAAATTGCAGAAAACGTCCCAAACTAATTAGTGATTTTGGATTTTCGTCCCAAACTATATTACCTCACCGAATTTCGTCCCGCAATTTAATATTTATTTGAAATATAGTCCCAAACTAATTACTAATTTTGATTTCATCCCAAACTATATCAAATCGCCGAATTTCGTCCCATAATTTACCATTTTGTATGAATTTAGTCCCAATATTAAATTTCTAATTCAATGAAAATGATGGTTCAATCTTGTAATTAGATTGAGACGAACTCTGCAATATTATATAAATATTCATGTTAAAATTTACCACGTCATGACACGTAAGGAGCCATGTGATAATTTAATGGCAAATGCATAATTTCCATCTTATAATTAATGGTGGGACAATATTCCAAAAAAATATTAAATTACGGGATGGTCAAATTGAATAGTTTGGGACGAAAATCCAAAATCAGTGATTAGTTTGGGACGATTTTTGCAATTTTGCCAATTCTTAATTTTTAATTGTCATTCGACAAATGATATTTTTGGCTAAAATTAATTTTTTTCGGTCAGATTAAACATAAATTGGTGATTTTCAGCAAAAAAATAATTTTTTAGGTCATATAAGACATAAAATGATAATTTTCGAATATAATTAAAGTTTTCTAGTGATAAGGACTGTAATTGATGATGATGACACAATAAATGACTAATTTTGAAACACAATTACTTTAGAGACCCAAAAATAAAATTTTGCCATCATTTTATGATGTATTTTAGATTTAAGAAGGACGAATGTGTTATACTACATATATAAGAGAAATTAATGTGTTCCGATAAATTTAAAAGGGACAAAATGTGATACACTATATTAATAAGAGAGACTACTATACTACATATATAAGAGGAATTAATGTGTTACGATAAATTTAAAAGAGACGAAATGTGTTACACTATATTAATAAAAGAGACTACTATTATACACTATATTGATAAGAGAAACGCATTTGTTACGAAAAATTTAAAAGGAATAAAAGTGATAAAATCAGATCATAAAATGGACCAAAAATGCAATTCACTCTATTGTCAATATTATTAAACTGAAAGATCTAATCAAGCATATTTTTCTCTATTTTAAAAATGACTTTCTCACATTAATATAAACCTAAAGGTGGTACCAAAACAATATAAACCATTAAAATAACATAGTACTAGTCTAATCAAAAAAGAAAAAAGAAAAAAGAAAAAAGAAAGTACTAGTATTACATTATTTTGAGCGATTTAACGAGTAAATGCATAAAAAACAGTAGAAACATAAATCAAAAGCCCAATAGGCACCAAAATTACAAGTGGTACCACCGCCCCATATCCATGCCTACTTTCCCCACACCCCAAAACCCCAAGCTTGATCTGCACCACATTCACCAACGCCAGCATCAAGAAAACCGACCCGCAAACCGAACCCGCAGCCGAAACCACGTACCCGATCCGGAGAATCACCTTGTTGACGTGGGCCAGGTCGAAGGCCCAATGGATCCCTTCGTTATGGGCCGATCGGGCCATCCTGATGGCCTGCTTCAGGCCCATAGCAACCAAACTGGAGAAAAGGAAGCAGCTGAAGGAGTAGACGTGGAATGCAACTAAATCTTCGGCGACTTTCGGGCTGGGCGAGCATCCGGGCTGCTGGGTCGAATCGATTAGGCTGTTGGTCGGGTCGGTCGGGTTCCAGGCGAGCCCGATGAAGACGGCTAAGGTGAAGAGGGAATTGACGTTGACGATGCCGTCCAACGCCGAGATGTGAATGCTGGTGGCCGACATCTTTTGAAATCGGACGGTGGATGATCTGGATTTGATTTCGGGTGGTTTAAGGAGGGTTGTATCAATGTGTTTGTATTATTCGAGGTTAAAAGGTAAAGTACTCTGTAGATAAAGAAAGATTTAAAAGAAGGGAAATCCATTTATATCTATTTATTAGTAATATAATGGGAAGTAATTAGTTGTTTGGTTCACAACAGTCTGAACCGGGTCAAACCCGGTTAAAACTAAATTAAAGGTGCCACGTCAGTTTAAGGTGGTGTTTGCAAAAAATTGTGATTGTGCTTAATTATTATAATCTAAAAAAAAAGCTAAAAGTTGTAGATAAGTAAAAGTAGGTGGTGTTTGCAAATTATGCCAAGAAGTCCAAAAAAAGTACTTTTGGATGTTTGCAAAAAAATCACTTTTGTCCACTTTTTTCCTCTCAAAATGTCAAAGTAGAAGCTAAAAGCACCTCCCCACCAACTTCAGTTTAATTGTACTTTTTAGCTTTTTTTTAAGAGAAGTAGAAGTAGAATTTCAATTTGAAAACACTATCTAAGTGCTTATTTTTTCTTAAAAGCTGAAAAGTACTTATTTTAAGTTTTTGAAAACACCACCTAATTCTAGCTCTCTTTTCCTCTCTGGCCACACGGTTCTAACTTTTTCAATTTTTGTTCAAATTAATTACATTTTATCGATAACCCATTAGGCTAATATCTAATTGTTTATATTTGGTTTTGTTCCAGATTTGCAAGTTCAGCCACCATTTTTGCTCGACTTAAGAGGTAAAGTACAACTTTTACTTTTGAACAGATTATAATTTTGTGTGGTGTTTTTCGAATTCTTTAGTATATAAAATTTGTCTGAAGGATATGGATAATTGATTTTTGTTAAAAAAAACAACTTTGGTTTTCTTTTAGCTTAATCCTAAGATTTGTTAGTGACCTTGGTAATGAAAGCTTCAAAAAATGTTTGTCTGGAGGATATGTTTAGCTTAGGTAATCTCCAATGGAGAGGGCTGGACTGGGGGCGGGGTCGGAGGTTGGCGGAATCATCATCTCCAATGGGGGAGGGCTGGGGGGCGGGGCGGCACGGGAGGTGGAACGGGCTGGGCGCAGCCCTGGGGTCGCGTGGTTTTAATGGGGAAGAAGAGGGGCGCTTGTAAAAACACGCGCCCCTCTTTCCTTTTTTTTCTTTTTCCTTTGTAATAGTGAAGGTTGGTTTATTAATTCACCTTCGGTTAAAAACGGTGAGTATGGTTTTAATGCGGTTTAGTTGTCGTATCTGTGTGCTCATAAAGAGTTTTGGTAATTTTACAGGGGAAAGTGAACAAGTACTACCACTTATTATATGGGTGAAATTAAAGGTTGCTATTTTGTTAACAATAAATTATTTTGTACTGCACCAAATCAAATTGCTCTTACAAGAAAAAAATAATTAAAGGTTTGAGTTTTACTTTGTGAAGCAGTGGCTTTCTTACTGTAGTACTATACTACTCGTATGTTTAAGTTTCCTAGTGTTTTAAAATATGATTTTGATTTATGTTTGATTGTTGGGGTTTGTTGAAAAGAAAATAAAAGGGTGATATCAATATTTTAAAATCAAATCCCATTAAAAACAGCTCAGAACTTACCTATATAATACACCCATTATTTTTTGTTGGAGTTTTGATTGGATATAATTGTAATTAGGACGTGTCTTAATAAGTACCCAAGTAAAGTTTAATTAAGAGATAATTCATGGTTGAAGTATCAATTTCTGACTCATAGGAAAAGTAAAAAATATCTAATTTGTAAAAAATACTCTCTTTAATTTTAATATAAATTATATTACAAGTACTAATAATTATTACTATTATTAATATTAATATTAAAAATAATATTAAAATTAAAAGTATAGGTGAGAGTGGGCAAGTCTTCTAAATGGAATTAATTCTATTTTGGAGCTCTGCCATTGGAGACGATCAGACAGGACTCGGGAGGGGGGCAGGGCTAGCTCGGGGCTCCAGAGCCCCAGGGCTGGTCCTCTCCATTGGAGATGGCCTTAGGGCATATGTGTCCAAGAAAATGTATTGGGCTTTAATATTACAAACCAAATGAATTTTAGCATTCCCACCTAATTGCACAATTTGATCTCAGAGTTATAACCAAACATCTTATTTATGCATGGACTCAATTATGCAATGTAGTCCAATTAATTATATAGTACTATAATAGATGGGGGGGGTGTTATAAACCAAACGCCCCATACAAGTATATCAGATCACTACTTTTAGAGGGAAATTTTCGAAAAGGCCATAATTGAAAGTTTAATTTACAAAAAGATCATTAAATATTTAAAAATTTCATAAAGGCTATAGATTAATTAGTCAACTTAACTAAATTAATTAACCCTTCCTAATTAAACTAAACTTTAACAAATATATTCCAAAATTTTAAAAATTCAAAATCAGCCTCCACCCAAAATCAACCCCCAATTCTAACTCAATTATCTCCCACAATTACTTATTTTCACACAAATTTCACTCAAATCAAGGAAGAAAAGGAAAAAGAACAACATAAAAGGTAAGCATTTGCAAGTTACTTGAATTTTTTATTTATTATTGAGTGATTTAGTGCGCAAAATGCAGAAAATTTTCGTGTTTTTTGGCGTTTGGTGTTTGGTCATGCTTATCTTCATGGGGGCACCAAATGCCATGAAGATAAGTATGGCGTTGGCGTTTGGAAAGGAACAAACGCCATGCGCCATGCTGGCAGAATTAAAATTTGAGAATGCAATTTTTATTTAGATAGTTTATGTATTAATTTTTCTTTTTACTTGTAGGAATGGACAAAATTATAATAATTCTTCTATATGGCGGTGATTTTACACGCCAAATGGATGGAAAATGGTATTGAAGTGGTGTTTGAAATTCGGTGAAAACAATAATGGTGGATAAGATAATTTCGTTTGAGGAACTGGTTGATAAAATTTGCAAGAAGTTGAATTTAGATAGGTATACTGATATTTTTGAGATACAACGCAAATGTGTTGACAACGAAATAGTGAAAGTATCAGATGAAGAAGATTGAGAGATAACAAAGCACTATGCCCATGGTTCTATTGATTTATTTTTGTACTTGATTTTTTCTCCGAGGGAAGAAATTTCGAGGATAAAGGCAACTTCAGGGAGAAAAGAGAATCGAAGAAACTTACGATCCGGAGTAGAGGAAAAAAAATCATAGACAAAGCTAGTTTCAATCATCAACTTGATGGATGTGTTATAGGAGGATCAAATGCACAAGATGATGTTGATGAAGAGAGCATTGCCTCTAATTCAATTTTACCTATAGTGGAGGAAATTAAACCACTACGTCGTACTCTTGTATATAGTAAGTGGTCTTCGTATGACAACGAAGGTGATTATGGTGGTGCTGATGTAAATACTGAACACCGTAACGTTGACAACGAGTGTGGTTATAGTGGTGGTGATATGGGTGGTAATGTAGGTGATGATGTAGGTGATGATGGTGGTGGTGGTGGTTATGGTCAAGAAAATGTTAACATTAGCTATCAAAAAGCTTGGAGGACGAAACAAGTTGCTCAAGTGATTATTATGGGTACATTCGAAGAAAATTCTGCGAAAGTAGTGTTACCTCCAGACTCCGTCATAACCCGTGGAAGGCCTAAAACGTCACGATTTACTTCTCCCCTTGAAAGTTTGAAGAAAATATACAAGTGTTCAATTTGCAAAAATACCGGTCACAACGCATCTAGATGTCCTCAACGTGAACTCTGAGTTCGGGGAATAACGAAACTGAATCTTAAATGTTTAGTGACCAATGTTTGTTGTATTTGATGTTTGAACAAAGTTTGATATAATTGATGTTTATTATTGGCATACACTTGATAATTGTAATTTTTGAAAAATTAGGGACCAAAATTCAAATTCGTAGTTACCTTCAATTTTAATTTTGTGCAACTAATGGATTGAATCGAAATTATGAATGTTTTATAAATTTTGCGGGTAAAATTGTAATCTTTGAAAAGTTAGGGACCAAAATACAAATTTGGGATACATGCGAATTCGTACTCGGGGCAATCATTAGTGGCAGAGTTTTGCAAACTCTCTGCCTCAACCTCGCAGCGGCAAGGTTATTCCTCGACGCCGCGAGTTTTTGGCGTTTGAACTACAAACGAACATGACATTTGGCGTTTGACATATCACGCCAACTCTAACCCTAACCCTATCTTCGTAAATATTGGTCAATTTTGTAAGATTTGATCAATTTATCATACGAAAGGAGAAGTAACACTTATGGTAACATCATATCCTCCGTAAAATCATAATTTCGTACATATTGGTCAATTTTGTAAGATTTGATCAATTTATCACTCAAAAGGAGAAGTAACACTTACAGTAACATTATATCCTCCGTAAATCATAATTTCATACATATTGGTCAATTTTGTAAGATTTGATCAATTTATACCCTCCGTAAATCATAACTTCGTACATATTGGTAAATTTTGTAAGATTTGATCAATTTATTACCCGAAAGAAGAAGTAACACGTACAGTAACATCATATCCTCCGTAAATCATAACTTCGTACATATTGGTCAGTTTTATAAAATTTGATCAATTTATCACCCGAAAAGAGAAGTAACATTTACAGTAACATTATATCCTCCGTAAATTATAACTTCGTATGTATTGGTCAATTTTGAAAGATTTGATCAATTTATCACCCAAAAGGAGAAGTAACAATTACAATAACATCATATCCTCCGAATTTGCAGTTTGGTCCTTAACTTTTCCAAAATTAAAATTTTACCCCAAAATTTTACAAAAAATTCATTGTTGCGATTCAATCCGTTAGTCACAAAATAACAATGTCCATTCACTACGAATTTGCATTTAACACGAATTTGCAGTTTGGTCCCTAATTTTTCAAAAATTAAAATTTCATAAAAAAATCACTATCGCGATTCAATCCGTTAGTCGCACAAAATTAAAATGTTCATTCACTACGAATTAGCAGTTTGGTCCTTAACTTTTCAAAAATTACAATTTACCCCAAAATTTTATAAAAAATTTCACTATTGCAATTCAGTCTGTTAGTCGCACAAAATTAAAATGTTCATTCACTACGAATTTGCGTTTTGGTCCCTAACTTTTTAAAAATTACAATTTTACCCCAAAATTTTATAAAAAATTCACTATTGCGATTCAATCCGTTAGTCGCACAAAAATTAAAATATTCATTCACTAAGAATTTGCATTTAACACGAATTTGTAGTTTGGTCCCTAACTTTTCAAAAATTACAATTTTACCCCAAAATTTATTGAAAAAAACACTATTGCAATTCAATCCGTTAGTAGCACAACATTAAAAGGTTCATTCACTACGAATTTGCATTTAACATGAATTTGCAATTTCGTCCCTAACTTTTCAAAAATTATAATTTTACCCCAAAATTTTATAAAAAATTCACTATTGCGATTCAATCTGTTAGTCGCACAAAATTAAAATGTTCATTCACTAGGAATTTGCATTGAACACGAATTTGTACTTTGGTCCATAACTTTTCAAAAATTATAATTGTACCCCCCAAAATTTACAACTTCTGGCCACTAACCGAATTAAATATTTGAAAAAAAAAACTAATTACTTAGTAGATCTATTTTTCCTAACATTTGGGACATAAGGAGTTCTTAAATGCCTACTAGGCCATCTTATCCTATCTTTTCTTCTTTTTTGCATTAGTTCACTCTTACTCAAATTATCATCACTGTCGACTTCGAGGTCACCATGATCTGGATTATCTTTCACATTATTACCCTGAAAATACGTATATTAAGAATTCATATCAAACATTATCCAAAAACAATTTGTGCAACACAATCCAAAACCGATTTAATAAACACAAGTCCATCATTTAGATAAACACAACTCGAAAACCAATCTAATAAATAATAAAGTCCAAAAATAATTTAGATAAAATTCAAGAATTCAGAACAATAAATTCCAAAACCAATCTATAAAAATCCAGAAAAATAAAATTCAAGACAACAACTAAACCTGATCATCATCATCTGATAGGATAGTGCCCAGCAAGCCGATTCACTTTAGCTTGTAACAGGTCTATTCTGTAAAAACAAACTTTTGATTCTATAAATAATACGCACGTTTATTTATATTTGTATAGAATAAACAATGGCCAACTTCATCTCTCGCGAATACATTTAAGCGATTGGATGAAATCCTTAGATCACATTTGACTATGGGACGATTCACTTCGGTATTGAGTGCAATTATGAAACAGTCTCTAAGGTCGTGATCTTAAAACACGTTCTAAGTCATAGATTCCGAAACGAGACAGGGTATTGTAGGAATCGTCAAGACTTGTACAAATATGCATGATTCACATGGAGTGAATTTGTAGCGTTTCATGAGCAAGGAATTTGAGGCCAGTGCATATGAGTAGGTGGTTCGATAGAGGATCGAACGCATCGACCGACCCGAACAGAGAAACTCATTGTGGAAGCGCATGACGCATATCGGTGATGGGATGTTTCTCAAGACTTATAACAGTGTACGATTTAGTCCTTAGACTAGAGGTGCTAGGGCGAATTCGGTACATGAGTGTGCGTACTTAGATCTAGGTACAGGTCACGTAGCCTGATCATAATGTGCCTAGGTTAGGTGCGTATAGTTGTGTACGCGAGTGGTTAGTACCAATATGGAATCTACCGACTCATCGTAATGGATGAGAGAATTTCCTATACGATTCTTAGATAATATATCCGAGGAATCTGCGGCCGCAGTCGGTGACAGATTTGGAAAGGGATTTCCAAATTTAGCAGTCATAGTGGGTTATTATCCCGAATTAGAAAGTATAGTTATCGAGACAATTTAGAGGTGCCGATCAATTCACACACCCTAAGTCTTGATCGGAAAATTAAGTCGATAGAAGGATCGTATGTACATGGCAATTGTAAGAGGTGAGGTTCACAAATATCAATTCACCCGAAGTTGGGATTCATGGGCTTGTGGCTAGACATCGACCATGAAGTGTGTGTACTCCTGAATTGATAAGGGAGATTAATTCTAGGAGTGGTCAATTAAAAGGGTTTAATTGATCGGAGCAATTAATTGCTCATAAATTAAATCACGATGAATTCGGGGGCCTGCGGCCAATTGATGGTGAACCTAGAGGGCCACACACAATACAGTTGAACGGTGACAGTCATACAAGGAAATAAATGATTTAAGTTTGTTAAATCAATAAATTAATTAAAGTGTTAATTCAATTGGAAGATTAATTAATTAAAGTATTAATTAATTAAGAGAGATATTAATTTATTAATTAATATGGACTAGTTTAATTAATGGGTTAATTAAAAGAACTTGCAAGACGTGGGCTTTAAATTAAAAGCCCAGAAGAAGTCTAGCAAGGCTAGGTTATGTGGGAGGCTATAAAAGGAGTCTGAGCAGGACTTTAAAACTAACTCTTACTCTTGAACTCAAAAACCTTGGCCGCCCCCTAACCCTAGCCGCCCCCTAGTCCTGCGCCGCCCCTTGTGTGTGCCGCCCCTCTCTCCCTTGCTCTTCCATTGCTGGATCTTGCTCTGCAAGTAGATCCAGCTATTCTTTTAGTGACAGCCTTCAAGATCTAGTTCGTAGCCTGCGACTTGAAGGTGTTGATAGAAATACTGTCCGGCAAGTCAACTGTATGGCTATTTAATGTAATAAATGAAGGAATTATTCAATTTTGATTAATAAATGCACTTCATATATGGTCAACTGTATCTTATGTAATAATTATCTACGCATAAGGATAGAAATTCTTAGATCACATGGCTATGGGACAACCCGTGGACTGATCTTCAAGGCCGTGATCTAGAACATATTCAAGAGTCGTAGAATCCAATCGAGATAGGACATCGTTGGATTCGGTTAGACTCACACTGTTGTGTATACTCCGATGAACTAGAGAACGCTGGGGTCCACGAGCGTGACTGGGATAGTCGATACACATAAGTGAGTGATTTGTTGGGATGGCAAGTGCACTGAACACCCCAATTAGGATATAACTCACCATGGAAGCGGTAGTTGCATATCGGGGTTGAAGTTATTCCAATTTACGATAGTATACGAGGAACGATCCCTTAATACTTGAGGTGATAGAGTTTATCTGGTACGAGAACGCCTATACTTAGATGTGAGTCCCGACTGACTGGAGATTACCAGAAAGTCTCTATGGCCTCATGTTGGGTATAGAGGAACTCGTATGCAGGTTCATATCATCAACAAATGATCCATTGACCCGACTTGATAGGTTGGGAATTTCTTTAATGAATTTCTGTGAGAAATTAATTCTGGTAAAAATCCTTGGCCAAGGTATCTGACGATTTTATGTAAGTAGCTCATAAAGATTAAGTCAAAGAGAATTATTTCGAGACCAGAATACATAAAGTCAAGATAAAAGAAACGGGAACCGATGAAATGTCCATATATTTAAGTCTCGACTGGGAGATTGATCGATGGAGAGATTATGTCGTATATGGTAATTGTAAATGATAAAAGGTTCACTGAATTAATTCACCAGTGATTGGGCTCTATGGGCTTGTGGCCAGACATCGACTGTAGAGTGTGGGAGAATTCCCAAATTGACAGGGGTGCTAATTTTAGAATGATCAGTTGGCAGACTGTTCGACAGATTTGGAGTATTTTATGCTCGAATAATTAAATGAATATTTAATTATAACCCACGGTCAATTATGTGGTGAACATATGGGGGCATACACAATACACATGAAGCGAAAGCGAAGAAAAAGGGAACAACTGGGTCGACCGAATCGACTGGGTCGATTGGGCTGCCTGGGTCGACTGGGTCGACCCAATTAGAGCGAAAATGATCCGATTGGAATTGGATCAAGATTATAAATTTAATTGGAATTTAATTTATGAGTTAATTAATTAAGTTGAATGTAATTAATTATAAGAAGATTTAATTAAATAGACTTGGAGTCTAATTTAATTAATTGAGAGAGTAATTAATTAATTGGGCCATTTAATTGGAAAATTAAATAAAGTTTAATTAAATTAATTAAAGAGTGGGTCATGAATTAATTTGAAGACTTAGTCTTCTAATTAAAAGGGTCATGACCCATGTAGGAGACTTTGAATCCTAATCCTAGGAGGATTAGGTTAATTAGACATCTATAAATAAGAAGTTAGATGTCATAACACACACACAACTTACAAGAGCCAAAAACCAGGTCAAGCAAGAACACTCTCCCTCTCTCCCAAGTAAAATCGGCCGAACCATTCCTCCTTTTGGATGAGTTCGACTTTATCGATTCTTGCTCCAATCTTGTTCTCTAACCCTAGATCTTAATATATCATGTGTTCTAGCCGATCAGTATGTATTATTTTTCGTGATATTGTGGTGTATCAACTCATAGAGGCGCAACACGTGGGGCGCTGCAACAGGGCATATGATCGACCAACCCGAGAGGAGAAACCTGACTTTGTTCGTTGACTGGATTTGCAAGGAGACAAGTATAACATGGATCTTGTTATTAATGTCGTTTAATTTAATATTCATATATATACAACCAGTGTAGTATCCTGTCAAGATTCCGTAAGAGGTCCTAAAATTATTAAATTCCGTTGTGCCTAGGGCTGTTTATCTTACCGAATCCCATCAGTGGTATCAGAGCCAACTCTGGCTTTGTATATATATGAATTTGCAAATTCTGTGTTTTAAATCATATGTTTGATTTATGTATGGCTAGTTCTTTAACTGTGTATGTTTTAAAACATAGATCTGTTTAACTTGGAGTTAAAGTAAAGAAATTTTGATTCAAATTTTTATGACTTTAATTTTATTTTTGGATTAGGATTTAATTAATCAGATCTGTTTTTAATTAAATTAATGAGTAATCGAACAACAAAAAGTAAATTTTTTTATTAGATCCAACCACGGCTGGGTGGCCACCGTGAGTTGCTGCCCACGGCAGCGTGTGCAGCACACGGCAGCAGCCTACGTGCTGCCACGCGCAGCAGCAGCTGCTACGAGCAGCCTACGGGTGGACTTCGTGGCCGCGCGTGTGCTGTCCACGTGGCAGTCTCCGATTGGCCACGACATTGGTTGATTCCCGGTTGGACTCTAATTCTGCCTATTTCAAAAAATTCTGAAAATCTTGGAGATGTGTTCGATTAGGAAACTTGGAGTTTTGGAAAAGGTAGAAATACATTAATTAACTAATCTAGTCAAAATAAGATTATCTTGAGAATCTTGAAGATTTGGAATATTGGAAAACTTAGAGTTTTGGATAAGATAGAAATCTTAGAGATTTGGAACTATCTTAATTAACCAACTTGATCAAGATAAGAATTGTAGATTACTTAGAACTCAAGTAAGAGTTAATTAATCTTAGAGATTAATTATTAATTCAAAATTAATTAACTAGGATAATTTTTATGAATTAAAATTGAAGGAGCCGGTAAATTTACAGTTATGCCCTTATGTGAATTTATGCATGTTCTTGAGTGAATGTGGAATGGTCGATTTTGCCCCTAAGCCCTGTGTAGTTTTTGGTTTATTTTATTTTATGGGTTGTAATTAAATGGGTCTGATTGGTGCCCCTTGCTTGCGCAATTAAATGTAATAGAATAGGGCCATTTTTGTAAGTTAGACTTAGTTTAGACTTGGAGCCGAGAAGACCTCATGAAGACTTGGAGATCCACATCGAGGCCCATAACCTTGGAGGACATGGAGGCCCAATTCATTACATGGAGGCCCAATCAAGGAGGATATTACAAGAAGGCCCATGCATGTATGTGTTTGAAAATTGTAATAGTTAGGACATTTAATTTCCATCCTAGACTGACCAATTGATCTATCGCATGGCTCGTGATGGATCGCATAGGATGGACAATCGATCAATCATATCCTGCTAGGTGATGTATGTTTACTTATATTCTTTGATGTATGTCTTGCATGCTTAGAATAGATCACGTAAACAAGATAAAGCATAATCTGAAGAGACCTCGCACAAAAATACTTAAAACCTCCAATTGAACTTAAAACTCAATTAGAATATTAAATCGAATAACGGGCGCATAAGAATAGTGTCTATGGTCCGAGCCTATCCAATTACTAGGTCTTAGGCATATTGTACGAATATATCTCAATGTCTCACGAGTCGTGGGTCGAGCTATAGGAAGATGATATGTCTATTGCCTCGATGCAAGAGTTTAGTGCCAAGGGAGGGGATATCAAGGTTTTAGGCGCTGTATCACGAGTCGTGGGGCGTCTAAAATTGAACTATTTCTCTCCACGAGTATTGGACATGATTTAACGCTAGTAAGTATGGATGTCTCACGAGTCGTGGGTCCATATCGAAAAATGATGCTAAATGAACTCAAGGGTTAGCTGCTATGGTTAACCGACGACGATGTTGACCACCAAGTGAATCGAATAGTATGGCCAACGAGTCGTGGGTACTAGGAGATTGCATTTGGGCCTTGAGCCCGCTAGGATATTTTAAATTCCCAAAACTTATGTGGGGGCATAAGATTTTTATTAAAATAGTGGGAGTAATTTACAAATAAAACCCCTGTTTGTAAATTGTGCATTTTAAATTAATCTTTCGCATATTTATTTCTTATGTCGTCTTTTTAGATATAATGTCTAAGAATTCGATTTCCATCATACTTGAACAAAACATATTGACTGGACCCAACTTCCATGACTGGGTCAGGAACCTTAAGATCATTCTCGCTTCTGAAAAGCGAGGCTTTGTCCTTGATGGGCCCCCTCTTGATGTTGCTCAGGATGTTGATGATACTAAGAAAGAAGTCGTTGATCTATGGCTTGACGATGACTTGCAGTCACGTTGTCTCATGCTGGCATCCATGTCGAATGAGCTTCAAAAGCAGCATGAGCATATGAAGTCTGCTTTTGAGATCTACACGCACCTGAATGGTCTATTTGGGGTGCAAAGTAGATACGAGCGGTATAAAACCGCCAAAACTTTGCAACAAACGAGGATGGCAGAGGGTACTGATGTTCGTTCTCACTGCATCAAGATGATTGGGCTTATTGAAAAGCTTGGTCAACTTGAAGTAAAGATAGACAAAACCTACTGCCAGGATATAATCCTCCAATCACTGCCAAGATCATTCGAGCAATTTGTAGTGAATATGCTCGCCACTGCAGAGGCTTCCATGAAAAGAGAGAAGTCAGTGATGGTTGCAACCTCGACCCAATCTAAGTCCAAAAGGACGAAGAAAGGGAAGGGGAAGGGAAATGCTCCTTCGAGCAAAGGCAAAGGACCATCTGGGCCCGTAGGGAAGGAAAAGAAGCGTAAAGCTTCTGCTGTTGAACAAAAATGTTTCTACTGCAAGAAACCTGGACACTGGAAGAGGAACTGCAAAGAGTTCTTGGAGAGCTCGAAAGGTATATTCCTTGTTGAAGTTAATTTGTCTATTAACTGTGCATCTTGGGTGTTAGACACTGCTTGATGGAAGCAACAAGGCCACTTAGGTCAGGGGATTGGATCCTGAGATTTGGCAATAGAGCTAGAGCTGCTGCCGAGGCCATAGGCGAAGTGGAGTTAGATTTAGGTGGTAATAAATTAGTCCTTAGGAACGTTCTTTATGTACCTGGTTTAGTGAAAAACATTATATCTATTCCTATTTTGGATAATGAAGGTTTTAATTTTTCAATTAATAAAGGTTCCTTTTCATTATTCAGGAATGATAATTTGTTTTTCACTGGTACATTAAAAGATGGACTATATACCATTGAACCACATAAGTTAGTTATGCACGTACAACAAAACAAAAGAAAACAAGATAATGAAATATCTACCCAATTGTGGCACGCTCGACTTGGACATATATCTAAGTTAAGGATTCAAAAGTTAGCATCATCTGGCGCGCTTGAAATCAATCGCATTGATGAAATGCCAACATGTGAACCATGTCTAAAGGGTAAAATGGCTAAGTTGCCATTCAAAGGAAACCCTGAGCGAGCCAAACAAACATTGGACTTAATACATACTGACGTATGTGAACCACTAAGAAAAAGTGCCCGATGTGGCTATGATTACTTCATCACTTTCACTGACGACTATAGTCGTTATGGATATGTGTTCTTGTTGAAACACAAGTCTGAAGCCTTTGAGCGATTCAAAGAATTCAAGATGGAAGTATAGAATCAACTTGGTCATACGATAAAGGCTCTTTGTTCTGACCGAGGTGGAGAATTTCTTAGTAACGAATTTCTAAATTATCTTGTAGAGCATGGAAAATTATCGCAGTGGACTCCTCCTGCAACACCCCAATTAAATGGAGTAGCAGAGAGAAGGAATCGAACCTTGATGGATATAGTTCGATCTATGATGAGTGCCACTGATCTTCTTCTTTCATTCTGGGGACACGCCCTCCTCACGGCAACGAAGATACTGAACATGGTACCTTCTAAATCCGTAGAAAAAACACCATACGAATTATGGTTTGGCAAGGCACCCTCATACGCATTCATGCACATATGGGGATCTCCCGCTTACGTTAAAAATCTAGTGGGAGATAAATTGGTAACTAAATCCACTTTGTGCAAATTCGTGGAGTATCCAGAAAACTCAATAGGATACGAGTTCTACGATCCTACAAGAAAAACTATGTTTGTCTCAAGGAACGCGCACTTCTTGGAGAAGGATTTCTTGTTGGACAATAAGGAACACAACGTAGAACTGGATGAGGTCACTGAAGCTAAAAAGGCCGAAAAGGTCGATCAAGCCGACCCATCACCAAAGGCAGTGGGAGAACAAGAGCATAAAAGTGCACCAGAAAGTACACTGATACTTCGTAGGTCAGAAAGACAACGTAGAGAACCCGAGAGGTACTACGGTCTGCTGCACGAGACTGGACAGTCTCTAACCGACCCAAGGACTTAAGAAGAAGCTATGTTAGACATAGATTCGGGAAAGTGGCGCGAAGCCATGGAATCCGAATTGGACTCCATGCACGCAAACAAGGTCTGGGCCTTGGTAGATCCACCAGTGGGAGTGACTCCCGTGGATTGCAAGTGGATCTATAAGCGAAAGCTTGGAGTGAACGGAGAGGTAATAACCTACAAGGCGCGACTAGTGGCAAAATGATACACTCAAAGGCCAGGCATTGACTTTGAGGAGACCTTCTCGCCTGTCGCAATGCCTAAATCCATTCGAATCTTGCTGGCCATAGCTGCGTGGTATAACTACGAGATATGGCAGATGGATGTGAAGACCGCCTTCCTCAATGGAGACATTGATAAGGAGATCTACATGGAGCAACCAAAATGATACGCATCCAAAAGAGATGAACACAAGGTGTGCAAACTCCAGAGGTCCATTTATGGACTGAAGCAAGCTTCCCCAAGTTGAAACATCCGTTTCGATGAAACAATCCAAACTTTTGGATTCATCAAAAACGTGTTCGAACCATGAGTGTACAAGAAGATCAGTGGGAGTACAATTGAATTTTTGGTGCTTTACGTTGATGACATTCTTCTCATTGGAAACAATGTGAAAGTGTTGTCCGAAACTAAAGCATGGTTATCTACACAATTCTAAATGAAGGATTTAGGAGAAGCATCCTTTGTACTGGGTATAAGGATCTACCGAGATAGATCAAAAGGACTGCTGGGCCTCTCCCAATCACAGTACATAGATAAAATACTGAAGAGATTCCGTATGAAAGAATCCAAGAGAGGATTGTTTCCGATGAGACATGGAATTGCGCTCTCTAAGTCTATGGCCCCAAAGACGCCTGAAGAGAGAAGCAATATGTCTCAAGTACCATATGCATCCGCCATAGGAAGCATAATGTATGGTATGTTATGTACTAGACCAAACGTAGCATACGCTTTAAACGTCACAAGTCGCTATCATTCTGATCAGGGCCGGCCCAAAGGTTTTGGGGGCCCTAGGCGAAATAAAAAAAATGGGGCCCTTATACAATTTATTTTTTTATGTAAAATTTATTTTTCTTGCTCTTTTAGATGCGAAAGTGTTTATTAAATCTTCGTATTCTAATTCTTTTAACATATCTTCTTCTATAGACAAAATAGCTAAGTCACTCAATCTTTCTTGTGTCATTGTCGAACGTAAAAATGTTTTTATTAATTTTAATTTGGAAAAACTTCTTTCAGCAGAAGCCACTGTTACAGGTATAGTGAATATAATTCTATAACAAATATATGTATTTGGATAAGAACTAATCAAATTTATATGATTAAATATATGATTAAATATATCAATTGGTTTGTCTATTTGGGTAGGAATAACTTTTGATAGTACTTTTAGTTCATAATACAAATCGGAACCATCTACGTCTGATATTGAGTCATGTTTTAAAGCATTTTCAAGATTATTACAACATTCTTTTAAAGTTTTATCATCTAAAGACTTTAAAGCTTTAACATCTAATAAAAAACCGAAAGTATTTTTATAATTCTTAAATTGTTCAAATCTACTTTTAATTGAAGAAATAGCTCGATCTACAATATATAAGAAATATTCAATTCTAAAAGATTCTTCAGGTAATAATGTAACATCATTATTTTGAGTCTCATCAAATTGTTTTTTTCTACGACTTACTCTTTTTTCAAGAAATATTGGCTCGATTCCCATTTTTAGAGCAGTCTCTTTAGTATCATTCATTGCAGAGTTAAATCCAGTTTCTCTAAATTCTTTTAAAAATTCTACAAGACCTTCTAATTGACATATAGCAGAATCAATATGCATATCTTCAGATTGTAAACTTTTGCTAACATAATTGACAGCACTTAATATTTCAAACCAAATATTCATTCCAAGTAAAAATTCAAAATTTCCAATTTCATTATTAGCTATGCTGGTAGCTTCACTTTTAATTTTAGGATCATCACTACTTTCTCCTAATTCTAATAATGCTTCTCTAATTTCTAGAGGTTGACTCTTGATGGCTCTAATACTTTCAATATGACTTTCCCATCTTGTTTGTGATAATGATTTAACAGTTAACTTCTTTACATTATTAGTTAAAATTTTCCATCTCTTTGTAGAATTAGAAAATAATGTATATATACGTTGCACGACTCCAAAGAAAGATATAGCTCTATGACAAGAATTAGCCATGTCACATATGACTAAATTAAGACTATGGCTACCACACGGAGTATAAAATGCTCTAGGATTTATATCTAATAATCTTTTTTGTACACCTTGTTCTTTTCCTTTCATGTTCGAGCCATTGTCATAACCTTGCCCTCTCACGTTATCAATATCGAGCTCATATTTATCTATTACTTTTAGAAGTTCATCAAATATACCTTTTCCCGTTGTATCATCTATTCTTAAAAAATCTAAAAAAAATTCTTTTATTTTAATTGGGGTTGTAGATATATCCACACATCTTAAAATTAGTGTCATTTGTTCTTGATGGCTTGCGTCCGGAGTACAATCAAGTATAATAGAAAAATATTTAACTGCCTTAATCTTTTTAATAATATTATTTCTAATCTCACTTGCTAACATATTGACAATTTCGTTTTGTATTTTATGTCCAAGATAGTGAGTATGTAATTCACCATCATTAATACGCCTAAGATGTTCTTGCATTATAGGATCGAATTCCGCAATCATTTCAATTATGCATAGAAAATTTCCGTTGTTACTTTCATAAATCTTTTCATTTGTCCCACGAAAAGCCAAATTTTTCTTAGCTAAGGCTTTCACCACTGCGATAATTCTTTTTAACACTTGTTTCCAATATTCCTTTTCTTTTTTTATGTTTTCTTGAGTATTATGATCAATTGTCATATTATTTCGCAATCTCATTTCTAAACTTAACCAATCATTCATATTATTAATGTGTTCACTAGATGTTTCGTGAATTTTCAATATCGAACTTATGTTCTTCCAATCATTAACTCCCACATTAAATATTTTACTTGTTGTACTTTTAATACTAAATAACTTGCAACAAAAACAAAATACTCTATCTACACTTTTTGAGTATACTAGCCATCTCCTATCATACTTTTCTCTATTAGGCAATGTTCGAACATAACTTGAAATAGAAAAATGTCTACCATCACTATCTCTAGGAAAATCTATACTAGATATTCTAATAGGGCCTCTTTCGACTAAGAAATCTCTTAGGTTATTATCAATGTTTTTCCAATTTGTTGGATCAAATTTATCTATAGAGTTCTCGTTTTCTTCTATTTCAATGTGATCACTATCATTATTTGAATTTTGATCATTGATAATGATTTCATTTTTATCAATAGGTAAGCTTTCATTTTGTTCTTGTGTATGGACGTTTTCAGCATTAACATGTCCTTCATTTTCATTATCAATACGATTTTCAGTTGTTTCGTTAGAGTTTTCATTTTGAACATCTACAGGGTTTTCATTTTGAACATTAGTAGTTTGAGCATCAATATTTCCAATATTTTCATTATTTTTAGTAATAAATTTATCTAAAGCTCCCTTTTGAGATTCAACTAGTTTTTCTATTGTTTTTTGTTTCTTTCTTTTATCATATCCAGATAAATATTTTCTACTAGACATATTCAAATAAAATTAAACGCAGAGATAGATAACTAATGAAATTGTAACTAAGCAATAAAAATCATATATTTTTTCCAAACATAGAGACATGGTACTAATGAAATTATAATTAAGCAACAAAAATCAATCAATAAATAAGCATATAATTTTTCCAAGAAACAATAGAACCTGAAAATCAACGAGTCGAAAGCCAACAAATCGAGAATCAACACTATGAGCTTATCAACCAATTTAGTTTATTTGCTAATTGTTATACCTGCAAACACATAATCATATTACTTATTAATTCAGTAATTAACTAAGAGCAAAGCAACATACAGACTAACAGATAGAAAAGCCAAATGGTAGTCCGTAGGCAGCAGATATTATAACATATTCCCTCAATTTACAAATAACATATTCCCTCAATTTACAAATTTCAACAACACTGCCAACACAAAGAATCAATTTTGAAGTCTACTTAAAGACCTTTAAACCAATTTAACAAGACTTTTTTGAATAATTGTATGCTTAAATACCTTTGTAGAGAAAATTAACCCAATTAGACAAATCCCAAATCACAATTGAAGGAGCCAAAATGATTATAAACTAGAATGGAAAATATATTTCTGCCAATTTTTGCTTCCAAATCCGAACAACAAAATAGTAAGAGACTAAGAGAGGGAGAAAGAAAATTACAGGAATTGTGTTTGATTTGAAGATCTGAGGCATATTTATAATAAATTGAGAAGCTAAGATTTTCTTGTGGGTAGGCAGGCGGCGGCAGCAGAAGAACGTTGGTGAAGACAAGACGTTTTTTCATCTTCCCCAAATTTTTTTTTTCTCTTTTTTGGACTGAATTTGAAAGGAGAGAAAGATGAGAAATTAGCAGTAGAATACGGCTGCTGGCTGCTACTTTAGAGATGAATTTCAGTTTTTTTTTTTTTATTATGTTATATGGGCTTTAATTAGTTGGGCTCAATTTATAAAAAAAGAAAACATTACACTTTGGGCCCTTAATATTAATAAGTAAGGTAGGGGCCCTAAGAATTTGGGGGCCCTAGGCAAACACCCAATCTGCCTATAGGCTGGGCCGCCACTGATTCTGATCCAGGTGAGCAGCACTGGATAGCCGTAAAGGCAATTCTGAAGTACCTGAGAAGGACTAAGGAATTGTTCTTGGTATACGGTGGAGGAGAATTGAAATTGGAAGGCTTTACAGATTCGAGCTTCCAATGTGATGTAGACGATTTCAAGTCGACATCTGGATACGTGTTCTGCCTCAATGGTGGTGCGGTAAGCTGGAAGAGCTCCAAGCAAGACACTACCGCGGGATTCAACCACCAAAGCATAATACATTGCCGCGTGTGATGCAGCAAAGAAAGGTGTTTGGATGAAAAACTTCATCCGGGAATTGGATGTGATACCTAGCATTGCTCACCCCGTTACTATCTACTGCGATAATAATGGGGCAATAGCGCAAGCAAAGGAGTCAAGATCTCATCAGAAATCCAAGCACGTACTCAGACGATACCATGTGATAAGAGATATCATTGGTAGATGAGACATTAAGATGGAACGTGTCGACTCAGAAGATAATACCGCGGACCCGCTAACGAAGCCATTGCCTCAAAAGGCATTCGAGAAACATCTGCTAAAGATGGGACTCAAGAACATAAAAGGTTGGCTTTATGACAAGTTGGAGATTGATAGAAATAGTGTCCGGCAAGCCAACTAGATGGCTAGCATTTAATGTAATAAATGAAGGAACTATTAATTTTTTATTAATAAATGCACTTCATTATATGGTCAACTTTATCTTATGTAATAATTATCTACGCATAAGGATAGAAGTCCTTAGATCATAGGTTTATGGGACAACCCGTGGACTGATCTCCAAGGCCGTGATCTAGAACATATTCAAGAGTCGTAGAATTCAATCGAGATAGGACATCGTTGGATTCGGTTAGACTCCCACTGTTGTGTATACTCCGATGAACTGGAGAATGCTGGGGTCCACAAACGTGACTGGGATAGTCGATACACATAAGTGAGTGACTTGCTGGGATGGCAAGTGCACTGAATACCCCAATTAGGAAATAACTCACCATGGAAGCGGTAGTCGCATATCGGGGATGAAGTTATTCCAATTTACAATAGTATACGAGGAACGATCCCTAAATACTTGAGGTGATAGGGTTTATCTGGATGAAGATGAAGATGAAGTGCAAAGAAGACAAGTAGTTAAGGGAAGGTTTTGATGATTTCCAAAACATCATAATCAGCTAAGTATGGAAGCTTAGTTCCCTTAGAAGAATTTTGAACAAGTAAAAGAAGACATCAGAAGAGTTCAAAGTTCAAAGCTCAGAAGACTAGTGATCTCTTGCTGAAAAAGCGAACAGAAGGGTAGGTCATCAGCCGAGTCAAATTAGATGAGTTCAGTATTTGATCAGCAGAGTATCTATCAGAAGGGTCGTTTTGATCAGCAAAGTAGAAGAGATCAAGAGATTAGTCCAACGGTAATAAATGCACTTGGTGTAATAAATGCTGAAAGAGAAGGGTAGTAATGGCAAATGATTGAAGATATCCTCGGATCAGCAGAGTGCATTAAATGCAGCATTAAATGCGATGGACAGAAAGGTACTGTACACTGTACGATTGCTGCAGGGAGCCGTTTCAAAAAGAGCTGAAGGATGGATTTGAAGATGTGATTTCCTTCAACGGTCATAAATTCAAATCCAAGTATAAATAGAGCAAAGTTCGAAGAGAGAAACAACACAACAAAATCAGAGATCAAAATTTTGAAGCAGAATTTCTCTAAGTCTCAAAAGCTCGAACAGCTCACTCGTCTGGTGGAAGTCATCTGTTGACAGAAACCAAGTTGAAGAAATCAGAAAAACATTATCTGAGTGATTTTGTAATAGCTGAGTGTTGTGCGAAGTGAGAATCCATCTTTGTGAGTGATTCTACTTCAGAGGATAGGCTTTCTTTGTGAATTCCTATTGTGAGCTTACAGCCTTCTCATTAGTTGTTTAGGTGTAAGTGGAGAAATATTGTAATCTAAGTGATTATAGTATAACCCAGAATCTGTGTGATCTGGAAGAGTGGACTAAAGGATTTTTATCCATATAACCACTATAAAAATTCTTTGTGTTATTTTGCATCTAAAGTTTTCTTGCATATTTAAAGTTTGCATATTTAAACACTTTGAATTGTCTAAAAGATTTTAAAAGGAGTTTGTAAAAACTGGGGATAAAATCTTTCAAGAACTTAGTCTACTTGTGAAAAACACTTTGAAATAATCCGCTGCAAGTAAACTCTTTGAAAAACTGTTTTGCTGAAAAACAGCTAAGTTACTGTAAGAAGAGTGGTCAGTCGTCTGTTCAAGATTTGTTCACGATCAGACTAGTCTGCTTACTGTTCTTCATCAGCTTAGTCTGCTGACAGAAGACTGAAAAGTTTTTAAGTTCAAAAATTTTCAGAGGTCTATTCACCCCCCCCTCTAGACCTCATCTGACCACTTGGGACCAACAAGTGGTATCAGAGCAGGTGGTTCATTTGAATCAGCTGCCTGATCAACGAGCTTGATCCAAGTGTTTTTCAAAAGGTTTTCATAACTTTTTCAAAAGAGCATTTTTTTTGAAAAATCAAAACTTTTTGAAAATGGAATGCATAAACCATGTTCCCCACATTGCTGGCATGTCCTTCGAAGACTGGAAAATCAGGATGGAGATTTTCCTCGCTGCCTACAATGACAACATGTTCACTTGCATTACAAAAGGTCCATTCAAGTTCACCAAGACGATAAAAATCAATGAAGTTGATACCGTGGTGGAAAAAGACTTGAGCGAAATGACAGCTGAAGAAATCAAGCTGTTCAACCTGGACAAAATTGGAAGATTTATCATGACTAAAGCCCTGGATAATGATCGGTTTGACAAGATCAAACATTGCAAATCTGCAAAAGAGATGTGGGACAAAGTCAGAGATATGAGCGAAGGCAATGATGCTATCAAGGAGCATCAGCTGAGTGTTGCTCTAGAAAAGCTGGATAACTTCAAGATGAAGTCCTCTGAAACCATTGATCAGATGGATACAAGGTTTACAAGAATATTAAATGAAGTATTGAAGCTTGGAAAAACCTTCACAGACAAGGAGATAACCATCAGAGTACTGAAGGCCTTACCTCCTAAGTTCAACATGAAGGTGACAGCAATGGAAGAATCAAGGGATCTTGGGAAGATCTCTCTGACAGAGCTGTTTTCTGTACTCAAGGCTTATGAGTATAAACTGCCTAGGATGGGTATTGAAGAAACCTCAACTTCAGGACCCACAGCTGCACTGGTTGCTGCTGAAAACACCAGAAGACCAGCACAGAAAAGCAAAGAAGTGGACTCATCTGATGAAGCCACTCTACTCAACAAGAAGGAGTACACTGCTGGAGACGTTGCACTGTTGATGAATAATTTCAAGAAGTTCTACAAAAGAAAAATGAAGAACAAATACAACAATGCTTCTACTTCTAAACCTAACTTTTCTTCTCAAGATAAAGATGATTATAAATCAAAACTAATGTGTTACAACTGCAGGAAATTGGGACACTTCATCAAAGACTGCCCATATCCAAAAGCAGAAAAGTACACTGAAGAGGAGAAGAAAGTAAGAAAAGAAAGAAAGCATCAGAGAGGGAAAGCAATGATGGCTGAAGCAGAAAAGCTTGCTGCTGTCTACTCATCTGATTCAGATTCAGACTCGTCTGATGAAGAATCTTCTGATGAAGAAAAACCTGCTCTCCTGTGCCTGATGGCAAAGGACTCTGATGACTCTAAGGATGAGGTAACTCCTCAAAATAATGAACTTTTTGATTCTCTAGAGCAAATGATGTTAAACAATACTACTATTGCTGGAGAATTTGTTAAGCTTAAGGAAGAGATGAGCTTGCTAAAAGAGCAAAATAACTCACTGAAACTTAAAGCTGAAAAGCCAAAAGAATCAGTCGAGTACAAACAGCTTGAGCAAGAACATGAGTCTCTGAAAGCTGAATGTGAAGTTTATAAAGGAAAAATCATGGAACTTGAAAAGATTATCGAGTCTCATGAGAAATCATCTGCTGCATCCACGCATACATCTAGTAAACAGAAGATGCCTTTAGAACAGGATAAGCAAGAGTTGAACCATACTGAAAAATTCATATCAGCTGACAATAGTAAGGTCATTCTGTATGTTCAAACTGCTAGACCTACTTCACCTGAGAAATAATTAAAGGAGAAGAAATCTCCTAAGGCTAAAAAGAGCAAAGAGCCTAGTGTAGGAAATAAGACTAGTAAGACCAAACAGCAGAGTCCTAAGAAGTCTGCTGATAAAGCTAAAGTCAATCAGACTAGTGGTAAAGCTAAGTCTAAACAAGTTGAGCAAGCACCTAGTAAGCCAAAGAAGCATAAGAACAAGAAAAATCAAAATGCTTGGTATGGAAATGAGTCATATTATGTGCAACCTGCTGCATATCATCCTATGTATCATGCACCTCAATTTCCTAGTTACTATGCACCTTACCCTGCTCATCCAATGCATGCATATCCTGCATATCATGCACCTTACCCTGCTTATGAACACTATTCTTATCATACTGATCATCAACATGACTTATCTGATAACTATGATAAAAATGAAATTGTTCATGCTCCTGTCAAAACTCAGAAACCTAAGAAGCCTAAGACTTCAACATCTTGGGTTGTCAAAGGTGGAACTAATCCTTCAGGACCCTCTCAATAAGGGTACCTAAAACAATTTTATTTTTGTTTTGTAGGTTAGGATTAGGAGTAGGAGTAAAGTAGAGAAGATATGGTACTTGGACAGTGGATGTTCAAGACACATGTGTGGAAACATACATGAGCTGACTGATGCAATTGCTGTGGATGGTCCAAAGGTTACTTTTGGGGACAGCAAAGAAGGCAAGATTAAGGCTAAAGGAAGGGTAATCAGAGGAAACATAGAGATATCTGACGTCTCATATGTCAAAGGCCTCAAATATAATCTGCTGAGCATAAGTCAATTTTGTGACAAGGGATATTCAGTCATCTTCTCAACAGATAAGTGTTTTGTCGAACAAATTGGTACAAAGAAGGTAATTTTATCTGGAAGACGACAAGGGAATGTCTACATAGTCGACTGGGATTCTGCTGACAAGAATTCAAGTGTTTGTTTGGTTGCATCTGCACCAAGTGAAGTCAGTTGGCTGTGGCACAAGAGAATGAATCACTTAAACTTCAAGACCATAAACAGATTGATCAAGAATGAATTGGTAGAAGGGATTCCAAAAACAGTCATGAGCAAAGATAAGCTCTGTGACGCCTGTCAGAAGGGTAAACAAATCAAGTCATCTTTCAAAAGCAAGAAGCACCAATCTTCTGAAAGAATTTTGGAGCTATTACATATGGACTTATTTGGACCCATTGATCCAGTCAGCAATGGTGGAAAGAAATACTGCCTAGCTGTTGTGGATGATTATTCAAGATATACTTGGGTGATTTTCATGAAGAAGAAAAGTGAAACCAAGGAACATCTTACTAATCTGATGGAACTGATCCAGAATGAGAAGACTATCAAAATATTGAAGATCAGATCAGATAGAGGGACAGAGTTTACAAACTCTACTGTTGAAGAGTACTGTAATATCAAAGGAATACATCATGAGTACTCTGCTGCCAGAACCCCTCAACAGAATGGTGTTGCTGAAAGGAGAAACAGAACACTAAAGGAAGCTGTCAGAACTATGATAGCTGAAGCTAAACTGCCTCAAAGATTTTGGGCAGAAGCAACAAATACAGCATGCTATACCCAGAACAGATGTATGATCAACAAAAATCAGAACAAGACTCCATATGAAGTTTGGAACAACAGGAAACCAAACATTCATATTTTAAGATTTTTGGTTGTAAATGTTTTGTATTGAATAATGGGAAAAATCACCTTACTGCATTTGCAGAAAAGGCTGATGAAGCTGTTTTTGTAGGATACTCATCTGTTAGTAAAGCCTTTAGAGTTTTCAATAAAAGAACATTACTAATAGAAGAATCTATCCATGTAGTATTTGATGAGCCAAGTCAATCTTCTGAAAAGAATCAAAGTGTTAATCAAGATCTATCTACTGATCTACAGAAGTTAGACATTGGAAGAAATGAAGAATATGTTCCCATCATACTACCTAATCTTAATTCAGCTGATAACTCAAGTGCTGTTCAAAATCACAGTGCTGATTGTCTAACAGACGAGTTGCAAACAGCTGACAGACCAGAGACTGTTCAACAGACGGCAAATGTTCAACATATTACTACTGCAACTCCAACAGTAGTGTTGCAAGATCAAAACAGAGGACAACATTCAGACCTGCAACCTGATCTCAGATGGCTCAGAAACCATCCACCAGAGTTGGTGATTGGTGATCCATTAGATAGAGTGAAAACAAGAAGAGCTGCTGCACAAGATGCCATGTTTGTCACTTTTCTATCTCAAATAGAGCCTAAGCAAATTGAAGAAGCTCTAAATGATTCCTTCTGGATAGAAGCTATGCAAGAAGAGTTGAACCAATTTGAGAGGAATGAAGTCTGGTACTTAGTTCCTAGACCAAGTCATCAAAGGGTAATTGGCACTAAGTGGGTTTTCATAAATAAGATGAATGAATATGGTATTGTTACCAGAAACAAAGCAAGACTAGTGGCCAAGGGTTATTGTCAAGAAGAAGGAATTGACTTTGATGAAACTTTTGCACCAGTAGCAAGACTTGAAGCAATCAGACTGTTTCTTGCCTATGCTGCTTACAAGAACTTCACTGTCTATCAGATGGATGTGAAGTCTGCTTTTCTCAATGGAGAATTGCAAGAAGAAGTGTATGTTGAACAACCTCCTGGATTTGAAGTCTATCAAGAAGAGGACAAAGTATATCGTCTGAAGAAAGCCCTCTATGGACTGAAACAGGCTCCAAGAGCATGGTATGATACC
>CM064880.1:44135969-44247289 GCA_003313485.2 Penstemon barbatus
ACAAGTAAAGAAGATATCAGAAGAGTTCGAAGACCAGAAGACTAGTGATCTCTTGCTGAAACAGCAAACAGAAGGGTAGGTCATCAGCCGAGTCAAATCAGATTAGTTCAGTATTTGATCAGCAGAGTACCTATCAGAAGGGTTGCTTCGATCAGCAGAGTGGAAGAGATCATGAGATCAGTTCAACGGTAATAAATGCACTTGGTGTAATAAATGCTGGAAGAGAAGGGTAGTAATGGCAAATGATTGAAGATATCCTCGTATCAGCAGAGTGCATTTAATGCAGCATTAAATGTGATGGACAGAAAAGTACTGTACAGTGTACGGATTGCTGCAGGGAGCCGTTTCAAAAGAGCTGAAGGATGGATTTGAAGACTTGATTTGCTTCAACGGTCATAAATTCAAATCCGAGTATAAATAGAGCAAAGTTCGAAGAGAGAGACACACAACAACAGTCAGAGATTTCGATTTTGAAGCAGAAATTTTTCTAAGTCTCAAAAGCTCGAACAGCTCACTCGTCTGGTGGAAGTCATCTGTTGACAGAAACCCAGTTGAAGAAAACAGAAAAACATTATCTGAGTGATTTTGTAATAGCTGAGTGTTGTGCGAAGTGAGAATCCATCTTTGTGAGTGATTCTACTTTAGAGGATAGGTTTTCTTTGTGAATTCCTATTGTGAGCTTATAGCCTTTTCATTAGTTGTCTAGGTATAAGTGGAGAAATATTGTAATCTTTGTGATTATAGTATAACCCAGAATCTGAGTGATCTGGAAGAGTGGACTAAAGGATTTTTATCCATATAACCACTATAAAAATTCTTTGTGTTATCTTGCATTCAAGTTTTCTTGCATATTTAAAGTTTGCATATTTAAACACTTTGAATTATCTAAAAGATTTTTAAAAGGAGTTTGTAAAACTGGGGATAAAATCTTTTAAGAACTTAGTCTACTTGTGAAAAACACTTTAAAACAATCCGCTGCAAGTATACTCTTGAAAAACTGTTTTGCTGAAAAACAGCTAAGTATTCGTAAGAAGAGTGGTCAGTCTACTGATCAAGATTTGTTCACGATCAGCTGAGTCTGCTTACTGTTCTTCATCAGCTTAGTCTGCTGACAGAAGACTGAAAAGTTTTTAAGTTCAAAAATTTTCAGAGGTCTATTCACCCCCCCCTCTAGACCTCATCTGACCACTTGGGACCAACAAGTGGTATCAGAGCAGGTGGTTCATTTGAATGTTTTCAAAACTTTTTCAAAAGAGCATCTTTTTGAAAAATCAAAACTTTTTGAAAAATGGATTGTATCAGCCATGTTCCCCACATTGCTGGTATGTCCTTTGAGGACTGGAAAATCAGAATGGAGATTTTCCTTGCTGCTTATAATGATAACATGTACACATGTATCATTAAGGGTCCATTCAGATTCACAAAGACCATAAAGATCAATGAAGTGGATACGGTTGTGGAAAAAGACCTTCATGAGATGACTCCAGAGGAAATAAAGCTTTACAATCTAGATAAAGTTGGGAGATTCATCATGACTAAAGCCCTGGATAATGATCGGTTTGACAAGGTCAAACATTGCAAAACTGCAAAGGAGATGTGGGACAAAGTCAGAGATATGAGCGAAGGCAATGATGCTATTAAAGAGCATCAGCTCACTGTTGCCTTGGAGAAACTTGACAACTTCAAGATGAAGTCTGGAGAAACCATTGATCAGATGGATACCAGATTCACCAGGACTCTGAATGAAGTTTTAAAGTTGGGAAATACCTTCACTGACAAAGAGATCACTGTCAGAGTACTAAAGGCCCTACCCCCAAAGTTCAACATGAAAGTTACAGCAATGGAAGAATCAAGGGATTTGGGAAAAATCTCTCTTACTGAGCTGTTTTCTGTACTCAAGGCATTCGAGTATAAACTGCCTAGAATGGGAATTGAAGAAACCTCAACTTCGGGACCCACAGCTGCACTTGTTGCTGCTGAAAACACCAGAAGACCAGCACAGAAAAGCAAAGAAGTGGACTCATCTGATGAAGCCACTCTACTCAACAAGAAGGAGTACACAGCTGGAGATGTTGCACTGTTGATGAATAATTTTAAGAAGTTCTACAAAAGAAAAATGAAGAACAAATACAACAATGCTTCTACTTCTTAACCTAACTTTTCTTCTCAAGATAAAGATGATTATAAATCAAAACTAATGTGTTACAACTGCAGAAAATTGGGACACTTCATCAAAGACTGCCCATATCCAAAAGCAGAAAAGTACACTGAAGAGGAGAAGAAAGTGAGAAAAGAAAGAAAGCATCAGAGAGGAAAAGCAATGATGGCTGAAGCAGAAAAGCTGACTGCTGTCTACTCATCTGATTCAGATTCAGACTCATCTGATGAAGAATCTTCTGATGAAGAAAAACCTGCTCTCCTGTGCCTGATGGCAAAGGACTATGATGACTCTGAGGATGAGGTAACTCCTCCAAATAATGAACTGTTTGATTCTCTAGAGCAAATGATGTTAAATAATACTACTATTGCTGGAGAATTTGTTAAGCTTAAGGAAGAGATGAGCTTGCTAAAAGAGCAAAATAACTCACTGAAACTTAAAGCTGAAAAGCCTAAAGAATCAGCTGAGTATAAACAGCTTGAGCAAGAGCATGAATCTCTGAAAGATGAATGTGAGGTCTATAAAGGAAAAATCATGGAACTTGAGAAAATCATCGAGTCTCATGATAAGTCAACTGTTGCATCCATGCCTACATCTAGTAAACAGGAGACACCTTTAGAAAAGGATAAATTAGAATTGAATCATACTGAAAAATTCATTTCTGCTGACAACAGTAAGGTCATTCTGTATGTTCAAACTTCTAAACCTACCTCATCTGAGAAAGCATTAAAGGAGAAGAAATCTCCTAAGGCTAAAAAGAGCAAAGAGCCTAGTGTAGGAAAACAGATTAGTAAACCCAAACAGAAGAGTCCTAGGAAGTCTTCTGATAAGGTTAAGGCTAATCAGACTAGTGAGAAAACTAAGTCGTCTGTTAATGAGCAAGCTGTTAGTAAACCAAAGAAGCATAAGAATAAGAAAAATCAAAATGCTTGGTATGGAAATTAGTCATATTATGTGCAACCTGCTGCATATCATCCTATGTATCATGCACCTCAATTTCCAGGTTACTATGCACCTTACCCTGCTCATCCAATGCATGCATACCCTGCTTATCATGCACCTTACCCTGCTTATGAACACTATTCTTATCATACTGATCATCAACATGACTTATCTGCTAATTTTGATAAAAATGAAACTGTTCATGCTCCTGTCAAAACTCAGAAGCCTAAGAAGCCTAAGACATCAACATCTTGGGTTGTCAAAGGTGAAACTAATCCTTCAGGACCCTCTCAATAAGGGTACCTAAAACAATTTTACTTTTGTTTTGTAGGTTAGGATTAGGAGTAGGAGTAAAGTAGAGAAGATTTGGTACTTGGACAGTGGATGTTCAAGACACATGTGTGGAAACATACATGAGCTGACTGATGCAGTTGCTGTGGATGGTCCAAGTGTTACATTTGGAGACAGCAAAAAAGGCAAGATTAAAGCTAAAGGAAGGTTAATCAGAGGAAACATAGAGATATCTGACGTCTCATATGTCAAAGGCCTCAAATATAATCTGCTAAGCATAAGTCAATTTTGTGACAAGGGATATTCAGTCATCTTCTCAACAGATAAGTGCTTTGTTGAACAGATTGGTACAAAGAAGGTAATTTTATCTGGAAGACGACAAGGGAATGTCTACATAGTCGACTGGGATTCTGCTGACAAGAATTCAAGTATTTGTTTGGTAGCATCTGCACCAAGTGAAGTTAGTTGGCTATGGCACAAAAGGATGAATCACTTAAACTTCAAGACCATTAACAGATTAATCAAGAATGATTTGGTAGAAGGAATTCCAAAAACAGTCATGAGCAAAGACAAGCTCTGTGACGCCTGTCAGAAGGGTAAACAAATCAAGTCATCATTCAAAAGGAAGAAGCACCAATCTTCTGAGAGAATCTTGGAGCTGCTACACATGGACTTATTTGGACCCATTGATCCAGTCAGCAATGGTGGAAAGAAATACTGCCTAGCTGTTGTGGATGATTATTCAAGATATACTTCGGTGATTTTCATGAAGAAGAAAAGTGAAACCAAGGAACATCTTACTAATCTGATGGAACTGATCCAGAATGAGAAGAGTATTAAAATATTGAAGATCAGATCAGATAGAGGGACAGAGTTTACAAACTCTACTGTTGAAGAGTATTGTAATATCAAAGGAATACATCATGAGTACTCTGCTGCCAGAACCCCTCAACAGAATGGTGTTGCTGAAAGGAGAAACAGAACACTGAAGGAAGCTGTCAGAACCATGATAGCTGAAGCTAAGCTGCCACAAAGATTTTGGGCAGAAGCAACAAATACAGCATGCTTTACCCAGAACAGATGTATGATCAACAAAAATCAGAACAAGACTCCATATGAAGTTTGGAACAACAGGAAACCAAACATTCATTACTTTAAGATTTTTGGTTGTAAATGTTTTGTATTGAACAATGGGAAAAATTACCTTACTGCATTTGCAGAAAAGGCTGATGAAGCTGTTTTTGTAGGATACTCATCTGTTAGTAAGGCTTATAGAGTTTTCAATAAAAGAACATTACTAATAGAAGAATCTATCCATGTAGTATTTGATGAGCCAAGTCAATCTTCTGAAAAGAATCAAAGTGTTAACCAAGATCTGTCTACTGATTTACAGAAGTTAGACATTGGAAGAAAAGAAGAATATGTTCCCATCATACTACCTAATCTAAATTCAGCTGATAACTCATGTGCTGTTCAAAATCACAGTGCTGATTGTCTAACAGACGAGTTGCAAACAGCTGACAGACCAGAGACTGTTCAACAGACTGCAAATGTTCAACAGACTACTACTGCAACTCCAACAGTAGTGTTGCAAGATCAAAACAGAGGACAACATTCAGACCTGCAACCTGATCTCAGATGGCTCAGAAATCATCCACCAGAGTTGGTGATTGGTGATCCATTAGATAGAGTGAAAACAAGAAGAGCTGCTGCACAAGATGCTATGTTTGTCACTTTTCTATCTCAAATAGAGCCTAAACAAATTGAAGAAGCTCTCAATGATTCCTTCTGGATAGAAGCTATGCAAGAAGAGTTGAATCAATTTGAAAGGAATGAAGTCTGGTACTTAGTTCCTAGACCAAGTCATCAAAGGGTAATTGGCACTAAGTGGGTTTTCAGAAATAAGATGAATGAAGATGGTATTGTTACCAGAAACAAAGCAAGACTAGTGGCCAAGGGTTATTGTCAAGAAGAAGGAATTGACTTTGATGAAACTTTTGCACCAGTAGCAAGACTTGAAGCAATCAGACTGTTTCTTGCCTATGCTGCTTACAAGAACTTCACTGTCTATCAGATGGATGTGAAGTCTGCTTTTCTCAATGGAGAACTGCAAGAAGAGGTATATGTTGAACAACCTCCTGGATTTGAAGTCTATCAAGAAGAGGACAAGGTATATCGTCTGAAGAAAGCCCTCTATGGACTGAAACAGGCTCCAAGAGCATGGTATGATACCCTATCTGATTTTCTTTTAATTAAAGGATTTCGAAAAGGTAAGGTAGATAAAACCTTGTTCACAATTGAATGGGAAAATCATATATTACTTGTGCAAATATATGTGGACGATATTATTTTTGGTTCAACTAATCAACAGATGTGTGATAAGTTCTCCAAGCTGATGCAGAATAAGTTTGAAATGAGCATGATGGGTGAACTTAATTATTTTCTTGGATTGCAAGTTAGACAGTTGCCTGATGGAATATTCATCAGCCAAGCTAAATACACAAGAGATCTGTTCAAGAAGTTTGGTATGGAAACTAGCTCTACTGCTACCATTCCTATGTCTACAAGTCTTCGCTTGGATAAAGATGAAGATGGCAAATCAGTGGACATAACCAAATATAGAGGCATTATAGGGTCACTGTTATATCTAACAGCAAGCAGACCTGACATAATGTATTCAGTTGGAGTCTGTGCAAGATTTCAATCAAACCCCAAGGAATCTCATCTCTTAGCTGCCAAGAGGATACTGAAATATGTTAAAGGCACTCAAGAATTGGGATTATGGTATCCTAGAGAATCTGGATTTGAGCTTATTGGTTATTCAGATTCAGACCTTGCTGGCTGCAAGATTGACAGAAAAAGCACAACAGGTGCTTGTCAGTTCTTAGGTAGTCGTCTGATCTCATGGATGAGTAAGAAACAGACTTCAGTCTCTATATCTACTGCTGAGGCTGAATATATAGCTGCTGGAGCTTGCTGTGCACAGATACTTTGGTTGAAGCATCAACTAGAAGACTACAACATCAAGATCAGTGGAATTCCAATCTACTGTGACAATACAAGTGCAATTTCACTTACTCAGAACACTACAAGTCATTCAAGGACTAAACATATAGAGATCAAGCATCACTTCATTAGAGATCATGTGGAAAAAGGCAATGTTATGATAGAGTATGTTCATACTGATAATCAGATTGCTGACATCTTCACTAAACCTCTAAGTGAAGCAAGGTTCTCAACTCTAAGAGCTGAGTTAGGACTACTTAATTTGGATGCATAAGCTGAGGGGGAACTCATCAGAAGACTGAAGTTCAACAGCTTGGTCATTCACTATTTTATTCAAGGATTAACTTTCAACAGACTAGTTAGCTTATGGATTCTTAAAGACAGGGGGAACGTGTAAGACTAGCGGTACTTCTGTTCTAAAGATGAAATTTGTTAATGTCAGTTAGTGGAAGTTATATTATCTGAAGATTTGTTCTTAATTCTTGAAGACTGAAGATTATTTTATCTTGCTGGATTGACAAACAGCAGAGGAAGATTACTAGCTATTGGCATTCTCTAGTAATATCAGATAACAGATCACTCGTCTATTGCTCAACATCCTTGATTCTGTTCCTGAGGATCATGATGAATCAGAAGACCTCAAGGAAAGATCTATAAAGTTGGCTATTGCTCAAGCAATGGAGCTTTGGGCAAAGAAATCAAGGAAGTTAAGGGGACAACCAAGCTCATTGGTCCCTCTTCCAAACATCAAACACATTGTCTACGGGCCAAATATCAAACCTTATGAAGAGCTACCTGAGGAACCCTCATCCACTTTTATTTCTCTTGACAATTTTACTTGGATTTCTAACAGGTCAGCTGTGGACAATGAAGGAATGATGAAGACAGTTGAGACTGTCAAGAAGATTATATCCCCTGCTGATAAAGAAAAAGCAGAGTCTTCTGATCAACCAGAGCAAAAGGAGGGTACATCAGACCCATCTGATCAGAACAAAGCACAGGGTGATAAGTCTGATGCTGCTGATGACTCAAAGAAAGAAGAAGATATTCCAGCAGATCAGATCAAGGACAAAGAAGTTGCTGCTGAAGGAGATGATCAAGCTAAGGAGAAGGAAAGCACTCCAAGCCTTGCTGGTAGTCCAGCAGATCAGTCCCTTGCATTAATAACTCAACCAACAGAGCAACTTATCAAAGAAACACTTCCTGCTACAACAAATATGCCTTCAACTTCTCAAGGTGCTCAGACAAATCTGTTGGACTCCATCCAACAAATGATCATCAAATCTTTGAAGGATATGAAGGAAGAATTAGCTGCAGAAGTGTTAGCTGCTGTCAAACAACCAAATCAGAAAGCTACTGCTGTCCCAACCGGTCTGATAGAAGACACTGCTCAGAATGTCAAATCCATCTGTCAAGATATGGATATACTTAGAAGACGGACTCAGAGCACTACTGAAGGTTGGAGATAGATTGAACAAACAGTTGAAACGGCCCTCCAAGCAGAAGATGAAGTCATGGGAAATATGATGAAATACTTCACTGCTTCATCAAATTGGATTGTGGGAACTCAAATTCAATTAGGTGATCAAGGAGAAGATTTGCTCAAGGAAGTCAAAACTGTTAAGGCCAATCAACTCAAACAACAAGCTCAAATAACTGCCATGGAAGAGAATATCAAGCTTCTCTGTGATTCACTTCTGATTACCCCAATCTTACCAAATTATCAAATCAACCCTGCTGATGATGACAAAAAGGGGGAAGAGATGATATTTGGACAGAAAAGAGTTGGAACTTCTCTTGTATTGGAAGCTGAAGATGATGCTGAAGGAACAGAAGTGTTAGAAGAGTCTGCTGATGATGATGATAAGAATGATGCAGCAAATGAAGGCACAAGCAGATCAACAGATGATAAGATCACAGAAGAAGAAGATGAAGCTGCTGAAGAAACTGAAGCTGAAGCAAAGGCTAAATCTGATAAGGAGATAGCTGCTGCTATGGACTCAGCTGAAGAACAGCTTGATCCTGATACTAAAAAGAAGAAGTTAGAGCTGTTGAAGCAGAAATTGGAAGCTGGAACTTCCAAACCTGCTGAAGAAGATAAAGAAGACAAGCTAGGAGATTAGTCATGTTTATTTACCTATGTATCTCCTTGTAATTTTCTTTACAAATCATCTGAACAAACTTGTAATATGTAATCAGTTCAATATCTATAAAATTGCAAGTTTTAATCCAACAGACTATTTCTATCTCAGAAATTTTTGAGGATCAAAACTTTAGTTTAGGTACAGGTACTTAGCTGAAGTTTTGTCATCATCAAAAAGGGGGAAATTGTTGGATGAAGATGAAGATAAAAGAAGTCAGAAATTAAGGGAAGGTTTTGATGATTTCCAAAACATCATAATCAGCTAAGTATGGAAAGCTTAGTTCCCTTGGAAGGATTTTTGAACAAGTAAAGAAGATATCAGAAGAGTTCAAAGACCAGAAGACTAGTGATCTCTTGCTGAAACAGCAAACAGAAGGGTAGGTCATCAGCCGAGTCAAATCAGATTAGTTCAGTATTTGATCAGCAGAGTACCTATCAGAAGGGTTGCTTCGATCAGCAGAGTGGAAGAGATCATGAGATCAGTTCAACGGTAATAAATGCACTTGGTGTAATAAATGCTGGAAGAGAAGGGTAGTAATGGCAAATGATTGAAGATATCCTCGTATCAGCAGAGTGCATTTAATGCAGCATTAAATGTGATGGACAGAAAAGTACTGTACAGTGTACGGATTGCTGCAGGGAGCCGTTTCAAAAGAGCTGAAGGATGGATTTGAAGACTTGATTTGCTTCAACGGTCATAAATTCAAATCCGAGTATAAATAGAGCAAAGTTCGAAGAGAGAGACACACAACAACAGTCAGAGATTTCGATTTTGAAGCAGAAATTTTTCTAAGTCTCAAAAGCTCGAACAGCTCACTTGTCTGGTGGAAGTCATCTGTTGACAGAAACCCAGTTGAAGAAAACAGAAAAACATTATCTGAGTGATTTTGTAATAGCTGAGTGTTGTGCGAAGTGAGAATCCATCTTTGTGAGTGATTCTACTTTAGAGGATAGGTTTTCTTTGTGAATTCCTATTGTGAGCTTATAGCCTTTTCATTAGTTGTCTAGGTATAAGTGGAGAAATATTGTAATCTTTGTGATTATAGTATAACCCAGAATCTGAGTGATCTGGAAGAGTGGACTAAAGGATTTTTATCCATATAACCACTATAAAAATTCTTTGTGTTATCTTGCATTCAAGTTTTCTTGCATATTTAAAGTTTGCATATTTAAACACTTTGAATTATCTAAAAGATATTTAAAAGGAGTTTGTAAAACTGGGGATAAAATCTTTTAAGAACTTAGTCTACTTGTGAAAAACACTTTAAAACAATCCGCTGCAAGTATACTCTTGAAAAACTGTTTTGCTGAAAAACAGCTAAGTATTCGTAAGAAGAGTGGTCAATCTACTGATCAAGATTTGTTCACGATCAGCTGAGTCTGCTTACTGTTCTTCATCAGCTTAGTCTGCTGACAGAAGACTGAAAAGTTTTTAAGTTCAAAAATTTTCAAAGGTCTATTCACCCCCCCCCCCCTCTAGACCTCATCTGACCACTTGGGACCAACAGAAGTAGAGGCATCATCTTGGTTTCTTCGGACACGCTTCTTTTGTCAGCGCACATGAGAAGGAGCAGGACCAGGAGCATTGACATCAGAGGCAACACCTTCTTCATCAGGATTAGGGGGGCTGGGTGGCCGGTTGAGGCATTCGGGAGCTCCCTCATCATCCCGAACAACCACATAAAGCTCTCCGAAATACTCAGTTAATAGGCAATAACTGGGAATGCGGTTATTCGGCCTAACGCTCTCGGATAACTTTTTAGCTGATATATAATACTCCGTGTCATCCGGCTGTAGCCGTGGGATCATAGCCTGAAAAAATAAAAAGACACAAGTTGGTTAAAATAAATATTTCAAGTGATATGTCGGAAAAAATTATCAATAAAAACCATTAACATACATGAACATCCCCAAAGAACCTGTCCATGTCTTCACATTTGGGCCAATTACCGCCCCCGATATCCCAACGTAACATTCTTGGATATCTTGGAAGAGCTGGATCATGCCTTGGATAACAATTGCCCACATCGGGCATGCCTTCAATGGCTCCCAACATCCAAAACTGTTCACATTCAAAGCATTATTCAAACTATCCATCATTTATGAAAAGATAACTAAAAAAATATATGGAAATCAAGAATTGATTTTACAAACATACCAGTAAATGTGTGAGAAGCCGCCTGCATTCCATCTACGGATGCGGTAACCGGGGCTCATATGTGTCACAATCTCATCTAAGTGACGCTCCATAGCTTCTCTTCCCAAGGATATCTCTTGCAAATCGTGAGATCGTCACATACCTTCAATATATACAAATTTATAGAAAATTATTTTTAAAACTTTAAAGAAATAATAAAAATTAAAATTAAAGTTTACTTACCGCGAAAACGCTGTTTAGAACCACTTTCATGGGCCGAAGGGGTACCAACAATGTCGATATCATCCAGGCGAAGATTAACTTGCATACGGTCTCGGGATTGGCATTGGGACTCAACATTGAAGTAATCTTCGTTTTGAGAGCATGAACAGAAACCGACCTCTGCCTCCATGTACTAAAGTATCTGTTCTTCAAGTTACCCCCTTGGTCGATAATTTGGGAGTCATCATCACTCAGTCTCCCAAATCACAACCTCGATACAAGGCTAAATTTCTCTGCGCCGAATCTGACTAGCTTTCCATGTATTAAAAACCAGTATTCGTATCTACTCTTTTTCTGCAGTAGTAGGCATATTCGGAGTATCAGACTGTGCAAGACTGATGCCTTAAATTTGTCCTCCCCGGTTAGGCGTAGGAAACTCCCAATTTGGGGGTAATCATCTATAATTTGCCAATGCTCGACTCATAGCATTCTTGTAATCTCCGAAACTTCGCTCCATGCCGTGCCCTGTGTTATCCATCCATCTATGACCACAGTCTCGTAGTAAAAGGGGGGTAATTCTGGTAGGGTTGAGGTGGGTAAGGTAACGTATCCCTACAAAACAAACAACAACAAAAAATGTCAAATTTTTCATTATGTTATGGCATTTGGCGTTTGATGTTACCAAACGCCAAACGCCAAGAGAAAAGCTACGAATGCTCATGGCCTTTGGCGTTTGGGGTTTTCCAAATGCCTTGAACTCGTAAAAAATATGCCCCAATTGAATTGAGCAAGAAAGACTCAAAACTTACCCCAGATGGCCATTCTTGAGCGTTTCTCTTACCATAATCGATTATCCTCATGTTTGTCATCTCCAATTCTCAATAACTTGAGAGAGATTTGAGAGAGTGTTGGTTTGTGGTGAAAGTAGCTTTTGTGTTTGTTTTGATTATTAATATGGGATTGGGTGTTTTTGTATTTGTTAAAGAAAAATGGGGGGTAAGTTGTAATTAGTAGTAAGGTTTTAATAATTATTAATTATTTTTTTTTTCTGAAAATAAAGGTTAAGAAAGGTTTTGGCCTTTTTTGTAAATTCTATATGTGAAAATGCCCTTTGTGAAAAGCATGCACTCTTG
The DNA here is from genome assembly GCA_003313485.2 of Penstemon barbatus. Lineage (NCBI taxonomy): Eukaryota > Viridiplantae > Streptophyta > Magnoliopsida > Lamiales > Plantaginaceae > Penstemon > Penstemon barbatus. The sequence continues at coordinate 44,148,002 of CM064880.1, forward strand.
GATGTTCGTAAGCTAAATTTGTTTCAAATGTTGGGTGACAAAGTGCGAAAATATTCAAAACGGGTGAAAATGTTTAAAAAAGTGATGACAAAGATGGAAACGTTCAAAAGTTAGGTGATAAAATGGGAAAACGTTCATAGTCAAATCATTCAAGTCGGATGAAATATTCTATTAGATTCTGTCTTTTTGCAACTTAAAGGATTGCTTGAAATAAATTTAATAGCTGAGGGGTTAAATGAAAATTCGCAAAGATTAAAAAGCAAAATGAAAAACGTTGAAAGGTTAATCATTAAACCCATTAACTTCCAATTTGATGGCTGAAATAAAAAAAAACTCATCTCCAATGGAGGCCCTATTTGAGCCATCAAATTGATGTCCAGAAGCTCTTGCCATAAAAAATAGGGCCAATTCCTCTTGGCCCCAAATTTTGGTAGGAAAAATTTCACACTCCAAACGGCTAGAAGATTGAAAATGGTAACTTTTTTTTTTTGAAAAAGAGCTGTTGCAAAATTTTGTGTATAAATTAAACATCATTTTCATCACAAAATTATACTTGCAACATATCTAGATAAATAAATAAAAATTACAGGAAATTAAAATCAAAGGAAAAAAGAAAGTTACAAAGATTCATATATTATATGGATAAGAAATATTATCAGATATCTTGATGGCTACTTAAAAATCGACACGTGGCATCGAAAAATCTTATCTATCTTGATATAATATAAATATATTATATTATATGGATACGAAATCTGATCATATACCTTGATATTTGAATTCAAATCGACACGTGACATTTTTAAATTTTATCATATGATATAATATAAAAAGTTAGCAAGATATAATATTTGTAATATACACTTTAGTCTCATTTTTATATTTGATTGCATTTTTAAATTGGTTTAATTTTGTTTTAATATCAATTTGACTTAACTTTAAATAATGAAAAAAATTGATGTTCCATTTTGATGGCTGTGCATTGGAATATAAAACATTTGCAGGGGCCCCAAAACACTGTAGCAGTCATCAAATGAGTATTTGATTACCCACTTTGATGGCTTAGGATTGGAGATGCCCTAGAGATCAAAATGGGAAAACGTTAAGATTGCCATGCTACATGTTTATTGTATGTAATTTTTCTTCTTCTTCTTGTTTTAGAAACATGGAGTAAAGTTTAGTTTTATGTTTATATTAGTTAAATATTAAAAAAAAATCGGATTTTTTAAAGAAACATTTAAAAGAATTGTAACTCAAAATAAATATATTGAATGTTTCTTTGGACTAAAAAGAACAAATATTCCGGTGGAAACTTATTGAAATTTAATCCATGGCTTGAAATTTTATAAGAAGAAACCCATTCTATCCAACCACATCAGAAAAAATTTTCCAAAAAAAAAAAACAACTATATCAATGTCTTTTGACCAAAGTTTATTACACGTATATACACGTGATAAATTTATTTATTTAATTAACTAAATATCTTATTTAATTAATAGAGAAAAAAGGGAAAAAGAATAATATTCAATTCTCTTTTGTATGCCCCGCACCTTAACAAAACCCCAATTGTAGTTGGCTCGGTAGGGGTGGGCCGTTCAGGTATTTCAACTTAATTGGTTTCGTCTCGTTTTTTGAAAAGCCTAAAAGACACGAATATTTTTTGGATTCATGATCCTCTATACCATCATTAGTGTACCACTAATAAATAGTAATTGTCATCATATATATATGTGACAATTACGGCAGCAGATCCTCTGTACCACTTATTTGTACCACTTATGTGTACCTCCAATATAAAGCTGATACATGTCCATATTAATTGTATAATTATTTGAGTTAACTCTATTAATTAATGTGGTTAAGTTTAATTTGAATTAACTCTACAATTAATATGGACATGTGTCAGCTTTATATTGGTGGTACACATAAATGATACAAATAAGTTGTACCGAGAATCTGTTGCCAACAATTACTTATTAGTGATATACATATACTAATAATTTTGTGGAGGATCTCACCGTATTTTTTTATTTACGTTCCTGAATTCAAAAATCCGTATTATATTATGCGGGTACAGGTCAAATTTAAGATTGACTTTATACAGAATACTCGAATCCGCTTAGCCCAAAACCAATGATTTCTCCTTGCCACTCATGTCCATATTGATACCATCCCGTCCTGCAAACATCCTAGCCCAGGTTCTTATTTAAGTTATGCTCCATTTTCCTTTTAACATAACATGTAGAAATGGTATAATTGGTATAATTCATGCCAAGTAATTGATTGTTGCACTTGCAATGTTTTAAAAATCGGATTACATCCAACCGATAACATTACTGGTTACTGGTTAGATCGATTTAATCGTTTTAACCACTGATTCAACTGATGTGATATCATTACAAAATAATATTTCAAATTAACTTTTCGATTAACATAGCACATTCTATTGAAAATTTTCTTATGCTTGTTATGTAAGATCTGTTGATCCAAGTTATGTAAAAATGATTATTTTATATTATTGGCGTCAAATAATAATGATTACTCCATCTATTTTTTTTTTATTTATAGTTCTAGAATTTCAATGTAGAATTTAAATTTTTATACCAAATTTACCCTTCTTATTAATGCTATGATTATTTGATTAAAAGTGTTTTGAGATTACATAAAAAAGTGATTATTATAATTCTTAATCAGTATTCAGTCCTTCAAAGAGAATAAAAAAAAGCGGATGGAGAATATGTTAATTGATAATACAAGTGTTTTGTTTTATTATGTCTTAGTATTTTGGAATATATATAAATATATGTATATATATGTTATAATATTGTTGTTTTGTATTAATTAATAAAATTTAGAATTTGATGTAATAAATATAACAAAGAATACTCAAATTACATACACATTTTTTTTTTTGTAAAAGACTGAACTGTATGATAGTCGAATTGAATAATTCTGTTTGATGTACTGTACAAATTTTGAAATTACTGCGTCAGACTAGATATCAAAAATTGGTATGATTCAACTATATTGAATGCAACGACATCAAACCATTAATAATGGTTGTGCATGATCCGATAAACCATTTAATAAACTAAAATACAGAATAAGATTCATTAATGAACCATTATAAATTTCGATTTTCAATATTAGCTGATAATATACCTTCCATAATTCAAAAGTTGTACCCAATATTTTTTTTAATCCCAATTCGTACAAGGTAAAGACACTCTTCTCAGTTCTCACTTCTTCTTACGGCGCCCTAGAGCAAAACCCTTCTCCTTCAATTCAAAATCCCACCGCGCCACCGCACCACCTACCTCATCGCGCCTCCACCATCTCTCTCGGCTCGGATTTTTAATTTACAGAGGTACATCCAAATTCTAAATGCCCAATTTTATTCTTTTTCTGATTTTCTCTTAATTAATTGGGTTCTAATTGCATTTAAAACCCAAAACTTGAATGATGCTAAAGTAATTTTTGGAGAGGGGACTGAGGCTAGGGGGTCTCTGATGTATTCTTTATAATTTCTATTCAAGTTCATTGGATGGTTAGTGGTTAGAGTGGTAGGAAGCATATTATTATTTGCATACGTATTCAAGAAAAATTATTTGGATGGTTAGTGGTTAGAGTGGTAGGAAGCATATTATTATTTGCATACGTATTCAAGACAAATTATTTTTGATTCAATAATTTTTGATTAAATACCGAACCAGCAGGTATAACGAAATTTGGTAAAGTTCGGTTTTACAGTTTGCACAGCCCTACCTAAGATAGCAGTGTGAGCAGAAATATTTAACTTTCATGATCTACCTATTTACTGATTCTGACAATTAAAAAATTATATTTGTTAACTTACATTTGTTATATAACTATATTTTCGATACTTGAATTTCCAACATATATATATATATATATATATATATATATATATATATATATATATATATATATATATATATATTGCTTTCGTTAAGAGAAAGTTTAAGAATGAAATGTATAAAATATATAACAGTTGAATCTATAAAGTATCATCTAATTTGTAAAAGAGGGCCCCATTTTTAAATATGGACTAGGGCCCCATAATATGTCCGGAAATATTTTTCTTGTAAAATTTCCAGATCCCGCCACAAAGATTAATTATTCCAAATTCGAGCAGTGAAAATGGAGGCGGTGAGATCTCACAAGACCGCGTTGGCCTCAGCCAAAGACGCTGTTTCGACTATCCCAATCTACCGTTCGGCGCCGGTAACTGAAGTCCGGCTCGAAGATTTCGAGCTATACGCTATCCATCGCATCCGAGGTTTATCTCTTTCTTTCCAACTCTATATATATCCGAGTTTGTTCGTGTCCACGCGTGTATGTTAAGTTTTACAGTACTTAGGGTTTACTTAACAGAAACTCTATTTCAAAGATTACTAGAATCGATTTAGTTTCACTTGCTGTTAATTTTGACGTAGAATTTAGTATAGTTGGAAAAATGAAATCTATATACAAATTTGTGAATGCATTCTTAATTTCAATTATCAATTATTTAATTTTTAAATTCAATAATTTTGAATGGTGAAGAGTATTTATGAGTATGTGTGGTTTCAACATGATAGAATTAGAAGCTATGAAAAATTATTAGAGCTCTAATGTACTTGTAAATCTAGTTACGGTCGATTCCTTGAACCAAACTTTACATAATGCTTATAAGTTTCTAGAGTAGGACGAGATTTGATGCTCCTTGATAAGTTAAATTTAAATTTTCTAATACTCTGTTATTTAATGGAGTATATTTTTGTCTTAATTGTATTGTCTTACTGCATTTTGTATGCCTTATCTTTAAAGGTTTTTTTGACCGTTAGGGTTTAAGTTTTGGTGAATTGTCTTTAATTCAGAGCCTAAAATTTCTTGTTGGCTGTGTTCACATTTGTTTGCATTTTTTGAGATGATGGATGCATCTATTTCCGTAACAAGTGTTTGGAAATTTGGGAAAAAGATTTCCCCTTTTTTTTCCCAAATAATGGTTTTTATTGTGTGATCAGTTCTTAAAGGGATTTCAGATGGTCTATCACGTGGAAAGAAACCCAACGAGATGGAAAAATTGGTATATAATATTTTTTTTCTTATACCTCTAAGTTATTGGTGCCGAGTAATTGTGCAGCTCTGTTTAGTGATCCGTTGGTGCTATTTGATACAGATAAAAGAATTGTGGAGGGCAAATATGAAGCATACAGAAGCATCCGAAGTTGTCAACAAAGATATCATTTCACATTTTGTTCTGCGCCTTGTCTACTGCAGAGAGTAAGCTATTACCCTTACTTCGTCGCTCTTTCTCTTTTGTAGTTTCAGGAATTGAAGGACTGGTTTCATTTCTTTCCTTATTATTTTCTTCAAATATGCTAGAGAAGAGTTAAGGAGATGGTTTCTTTCGATGGAGACTACACTATTTCGCTACCGCTTTCAACTTGAATCTCCGGAAGCCCAGGTATGATTTTGCTGTTTGAAGGGATCGACTATGGTGCCTGCTATTCATCTTAGTATCTTTTTGATTTTGTAACCGACTTCTTATTGCTATGGTTTCACCGGTAGAGGGCATTATTGGTAGAGTTTGACCTGCCTTACAGAGCTGTAAGCAATGCTGAATATGAGGTTAGTAATGTTTTTCATTTTCCTAAAAATGGGCTGTTTACTTGTAATATGTAGTTGCTATTTTGCAAATTAATTAGATATATGCAGTGGCTCCTCATTTTGCTACCTTATATTGCTGAAGTAACTATTTATATTTTCATTTCAGAGTGTGAAAGACAAGTTGAGCCAAGTGGTACGCTCCACTGGTCCATCTTCATCCAGCGGTAAGTGCTTGATTATTTTTTATGGATTCTTTTAGGGAATTCCTTAATATTTTAGTTTTTTAAACTTGTTGTTTTCATCCTATTGCAGCTGATACTGTGTACTACAAGGTAATATTTACATCACCTTCCCCTGAATGACTACCAGTTCAACCACTCAAGAGACACTCTAATCTTTTTTCATGAAGATGCCAGTGAAATTACATTATCAACAGTCTTGGCGACACCCAAGCACACATCAGGACACCCATATACACACTCCAGATATTCACAACCATATAACAGATTTTAGGAAAAAATAGTAGCCTAAATATAATATACAGTGATTCTTCAGCTTCTAAACCTCCTAAATTACCAACTTCCGGTGTGACTCAACATCATCACCCAAGATCTGGTTGACTTTCAACTTCATCGAACCTTATTCCCTTCTTGTATAATGAAGGTACCATTTGAACAAGTACCTGATCTTGTAGCAAGTCGCCGAGTATTTATCCTCAAAGGTTATGCATATGTTGCAACAAATCAGGTGGATATTCTGTATGAACTTTTCATATACAAATCTCAATACTCTCTATTGTTCCGTGATTGAACTCTTGTTCTTTTTGCAGGTGGTTTCGCTTCTCATGACACAATATCGCAGCCACCTTTCAAAAGCACTTGTACTGACAAACAGGTAGTTGTTATTCTTGATTTATAATGCTTTCACCTTTTGTCATTTGAAGATCGTGCACTATCCTAAGTACCACTGACTAGGCCAACTCTGGTTTTAGGTTTAGGATAATGATTGGTGGTAATTGCTGTCTATTTCTTAAATTTATGGCTAAGGTGCTATACCTATTAATATAATAGGTATTTTGACGCGCAGTAGTGCCTTATCTTTATAAATTATGTCCTGTTAGTTACTTTCCTGGATTCATAATTTACCTAGTAAAGATTATATTGGTCAAAATAAACAATTATTTCAAGTTTGAACAGCCAAACTTTCCATGTTAAAATCTTGTCTCACGTGTGCCTTTTTTTTCCCCTCGTATCATTTGCTAGGTGAAAAGTACAAAAAAATTAAAATTCACGAAGGATATCATTAACCTTTTTATATGAGCTTGCAAGATTTCCTGAACTTTTATTCTATTATCTAAGATATCATAAGCAACTTTTTTCAGAAAATGGACAACTATGATCAGGGAGCAAGAAAAGGACCGGCTGACTCCTGTTAGTATCCGAAAGTGATTCTTTGATTATACTTGTGCAGAATTTCATAGAATATAACTTTCTTTTGCTTTACCTAGATTGTTGAAGCCCTATCTTCGAGTTATTTGGGTCCTGACTATAGCCAGGTAACATGGAAAAACGATGTAATCATACAATTTAATGCGGTGCTAGAACTTGGAATTTGTTCATTGACTTGGGGAGTTTTGGTACAGGCAAAAGACTTTGCAGAAATGTCATTGAAGGACATTGATCAAGTTGCCAAAAGTTCATTCCCTCTGTGCATGCGTCATTTGTTTGAAAAGGTAACAAGTTGGTGTTTCAAATAAAGGTTTTGTTGCTCTTCTTGCCAAATATCGTTTATAATGTTCGACACCACCCCTGTACTTTTTTCATATTTTTCTTCCTTTCCCTGTCATTCCACCACTTATATGTACATTTGCAGCTAAGGGAGGATCATCACTTGAAGCATGGAGGGCGGATGCAGCTGGGTCTCTTTCTAAAGGTTATTAGCTACCAATTTAATAAATTTCATTATATCTTTCTGATACCTGGGCCAAATGTTAATGTTTAATTGATTTGATATAGTCAAGACTGAATCTTTTACTCAATAAAATGGGCAAGCTCCTGCTTAAAACACTATATATACTGGGAATGGTAATGACTTTGTGACTAACATTTTCTGTTTAGTGAATGTAGTATAAACATATTTTTCCATATTTCCATACATGTGCTAAACTTTTAGTTTACAGAAGAGCCATATTGTTAGTTAAGTTGCTAATTGGGCATTCAGTTAATGCTTATCCTCATCATGATATTGTATGTGATTATATATCTTGATTCTCAATATACACTAGGAATATCATCGTACTTTATCAACATCGAACATAACTACAAAAAAATATGTATGTTCATTATAGAAACTAAATAGTTCTTTATCAACATCTTGCTTTTTCACTGTTGTATAGAAACTAAATAGTTCTTTATCAACATCTTGCTTTTTCACTGTTGTATTGTTAGGGTGTGGGACTCAAGTTGGATGATGCTCTTGCATTCTGGAAAGCAGAGTTCTCCAGAAAGGTGAAGATTTTTTCTTGTTTTTTTTTCCATCTCTTTTTTTTTTCTTTTCGTTTTCATATCTCTTTTCTTGTCACAGGCGAGAGAAAGTATGGATAGCATTTTTTAAATGCAAAACCGCATCCATCAATTGTAATTACTCTGGAAATTTTTAAAAATAACATGTCAATTTCAGATATATTATTCTCTGTATCATAATATGGTGGTTAATTTATTTGCTAGATGCTCATATTTACTCCTGCATTCTATAGATAATGAAAACTAGAATCCAAAATTTGAGACAATAAGCTGATTGAGTTGATTGACTGTTATTTCGAACGTTCTATCAACAAATTAACTTTTATCACTACTGAAAAAACTTAGACTCAAGATAAAATAATGTTGACAAAATAGAAGAGGAACTCACTTTATGCAGATTGTTTTAGTCATCCTCACGGTTTACGTAACACATTTTTTCCTTTAGAACTCATGTGTTTATTCTACTCTTGTAGGTTGGTGCTGAAAGATTTGACAAAGAATATGCATATAGCATACGCCACAATTATGGAAAAGAAGGGAAGAGGACGGTAATTTATCTCTAACACTACTACTGTACACATTTTTTTGAGCAGTAGAGAATCAGTTGTTGAAAATTCTTTTTTTGTAACGTTCTAGTGATGGTATTTGTTGTGCTTCGAGAATGGCGTATTTTAACCAGAGTTTGATAGATAAAGTTGTTAAAATTGCATTCATAAAAAGGTAGAAAGAATTATCCACACCATGCATGAATATGGAAATGGATTTGAGAACTAGGATTTTCGCACTCATACCTTCTATTCCAAGTGGAAATGTAGGATTAGCTCTCTTAAATTAATCTTTTCTCGTGACCATAGATACTTGTGAGAGAAATATCGCTGGTATAAAAGATTTTCAAAAATGTTTCCTTTCTGTAATTATTTTGTTTTTAGATAATTTTCCAGAATATTTCACACACAAGTCATTAAAAACAGTGAAAACAATGAACAAAATATGTTTTGTGATGTCATCAAAAACAGTGAAAACAATGCACAAATATAATTGTCATGTACTTGTTTTTCTGTTAAAACACAGTTTCAGGGTTCACAAACAACAAACTATTCAAATTAGCCATTTGAAATGTTATTTTTTTCACTGGTTTTATCCAGTTTTTTGCCTTCACATCGGCTTATTTTGTTAAATGTATTAAAACATGGCAGGATTACACTCCCTATTCATGTCAAAAAATAATATCTTCGACGCCAGGTGTTGGAGATCATCATGGGTGTCCTTATCGTCAATTCAGGTGAGGAGTCTGATATGTCATCATCCATCGTTTATCGTCTCATGCGGAATTGCACTTTATAATTTTTCAGCAGACAATCAGATCCGTTTTAATATAAGTCAAAAACTTCATCAGACTTTGCCATCTTGCAATATACTTGAGATATTTTATTTCATCAGAGGATTTTTCGAAGAATGCAAATAGTAAGCATCTTCATTTTTTTGTTATAAATAAGCAAGACACTTTCATGTCTTAGCTTGATTACGGAGATATATCCCGTGCCTTTCTTCTTATCTTCACATAAAGGGATACTAAATCTTCCGTAGAACCAAATGTTTTATTGACTGAGTTCACTTGATTGACTTGAAATTGGGTTTTCCTTGGTGGTCATGTAATCAATCAACAGTTCATCGAATTCCCCATGGTTATATTGGAACATAAGCTTTATAGATACTTCGACATAGATATGTTCTTAGATCCTCATTTGATCATATTTTCTGAAAACAATTTAAATATTAACTCATAAACTCATAACCTTATGACTAATATTTACCATCTATTTGAAAAATGTAACAAATTGTTCATGAAAGCTAAGTTGATTATCAGAGTGAATTTTTTATATTCATCTGAATAAGTCTAACAACCTTTAGAATCAGAAACATACTGTTTATGGTTCTGTAAATGCCAACTTGCTTTACCATTTGCTTTCCAATCTTTTCGACAATGTCTGTCAAAACCCCTTAATATTACTTGAGCAGTGAGGAGAATTTGAGAGCAGCCCTTGGTAAGATGGGAGTAGGCAATCGTGCATTAGAGGATGTCATGGATAAAGTGCGGAATAGACATTATCAGGTGATTATCAATCATCAAACTTTTTATTTTTATTTTTATTTTTTTATTTATTTTTTATTTTTTTTTAATTTTTTTTTAAGAAACAAGTCATGACTTCCAATATTTGTTGTGCAGTTGGCATGTACATTAACATTTGAAGCTGTTCATGGGACATCATGTGATGCGGGAATTAATCATCCAAACCAGTACTTTAGTGACAGCAAAAGGATTTTGGAATTGCAGGTAATCCTAAATTGCAACATAAATATGCTTATTATCTGTAAAAGAGGTGGTTTACACGTTTTAACATAATGTTATTATTTGTTGAAAAAGGATGCTGACTTCCATATCACTGGATTAGGCTGGTATATCAATAACATGGACTGATTATTTTTCAATATTTATAGTTCATGCCATAGGAGCGAGTCCATTGAATTATTTTAGTCCTAATGGGACGATTCTTCTGTCCGTTCATATTATGACCTATGTTGACGAACTGTTGTATATTCTGTGTTCCAAATCCCAGATACACCTTTTATAACTTTTAATTTTAGTTTGTGGGACAGATATTTTCGTCACTAGGACCTACATTTATGTTGGAAAGCACAAGGAAACTACTATTTCAGTTGTAATTGTGAGTAGGGGGAGAATAGATTCCTGAAGTTAAAATTCACAAAAAAACTAAGATGCCTAACCCACATTTTCCTTTTCCGTGTAAAATACAATATAGGCTTGTTATATGATTATCTTATGAAGGCTAAGTTTGTAATATCTTTGTATGTGATAAACAATCAAACATGAGTTTTCGTTGACCTTATAATTTCATGCAAAGAAATACTTGGTCCCTAACATTGCCGAGATTGATGTTTTCATGATAGCATCACTTTCATCATGCATGTGTTGAATCTTTTGTTAGCAAGTATAGCTTTAGCTTAGAAGTACATCAATTTTAACTTCACAAAGTTCACTATAAGCAGAATATTTTTTAGTTTACATATCCATTTGAAATTATTGTAATATCGCTCGTGGAAGATGCTGGTAAAGTTGGACCCAAAATGACTACTCAATTATTAGGCATGATCGTTATTTTAGGGATATATTTTTTTATTCTAGAATAGAACCAATTTTGTAGTCCATAAACAAAGTTTTCTCTGTAATCGACTCTGCAGAACAATTCCAAGGGCACTTAATGTAAAGTCCTTTAGCGTATTGGAAGGATCCCTGCTGCTTTTGCCATATAATTCCGTAAGTGTTCCAATCCCATTATTCTGACATTTAGCAGTTTCTCCTTTCAATTTTTTTGCTGAGTTATGAACCTTAGGTAGAAGTTGTACATGGCAGTCAATTTACTACTTGGATTAAACATTATCAGGAGGTATAGTTGCATAGAATTAGAATGTAGTAATCATGCCCTCTTCACCAATATTTTGAATGTTGAAACAAATATTTGGAAAGGTCATCGTTATTTGGATGCTACCGCGTTTAGTAATGATAGGTGAAATTGCATGTCGTCAGTTGACCATAAAAAGAGTTAATAGAATGTGTAAAAATATTATTTAGAAACCCAAATAGATGATTAATTCACTCATATCTAATAATCGATCTTTGGAAGACCTAGTTAGCTTAACTCCGAAATATTGTTCGAGAAAACTCTAGTCTAATTTCATACTATTTTTGAATATTGATATTTTTCCAAGTCACTGATAGTTTGGTGGGTATTCATATCCTAATATAAGCATTTGATCGTTTCTTTCCCTCTTTAAAAACAAAGAACAAAACAGAAAAAGAAATCCTCAATATGTTGATAAATTCATTTATATTGCTTGCTAGTGACCTATATGTAACTAAATTCTTGAATTTGGAAGTGTAAAATTTTAAAGCTATGGATTGGTTGTTCATTCTTTTTGGTCAATGGAGGTACCTTTTTCTTTTTTGTATAAAGTGGTATGCAGTAATGATTTTTTTTCTTTATTTTTAATTGGTCAACAGATGGCAACTTATGCATTCTAAATTATGACCATATCATAAAGTGTGATGATGATACATTCGTTTCAGTCATGGATCTTGGATGTAAATTTAGCACGTGTCCAAGAATTGGAGCCAACTTATCATAGTGTACTTGTATGTAATTATATATCCTATATATGTATGTGGTTCTATTTTATTTGTAATGGGTTGGATTGTAGTCGGATGAGACTTATCCATATCCAGTTCTATTTATATTGGATCAAATCATGTCGGATTCGAATTATGTTTGGATTGTGTTCGGATTTAGATTTTTTGAATTTAATGAATCTTGGTTGAATTTGGCCGGAAATCGAATATTTTTTGGATCCAATGAATTTTTCATTTAAAAAATTAAATTAATATCTTTTTCGAAAACAAGTTTACTAAATTTTTAATTTTATTTAATTTTAGCTCAAATATTCAAACATTCTTTACTAATAATGTTCATATTTGTAGATGAAAATATTTGTTTAAATACATTTATAAATGAGTTATAAACTATTATCTTTTTAAATTGACTTTGAAATATATTATTACTGGTACTTTTATTAAATATTATGTATATATATCATATTTTTTTAAATATTGTAGGATATGGATTTTTAACTATTTAGATTGATTTAAATTCATATTCGTTTTATGTATTTCGGATTATGGATCTTTATAATTAAATTAGGTTCATCGAATTTTTAATCGGATAATTATTTTAATAAATTGACTGGATTCGCACAGTTCCGGATTGAAATCCGCCCCACTCACAGCCCTAATCACTATTAATCGAATTTCATTCTTCATATACATAAAGTGCTGCAAGAATTTCAGCTTTTGTCACTTCATGCACACGGGATTTCCAAGTTAATTTCTGACACTAATTGTAGAATTTACAGCACACTTAATAGTATCTAATTAGCCAAAAAATTGTTGTCCAAGTTAATAATTAATTTTATAAAAGTCTGTTGCTATGTGATAATAGTAATTTATGCTTCAAAGGCATATTAGTAATTCTCATATTTATAATATTAAAGAAATTAAATAAATAATTACTAAAGAATAGCATTTATGCCATCTCCCAAAAAGACCTATTTCTTCTTATTTCAGTTTTTGACATAAATACAATGACTTTTCGGGCTTGCTAGGGGCAGTTCCGCTTTGGCGGAACTGCCCACAGTTCACCATTCATTCAATCCCATGTGGCAAAATCTTCACCTATTACCGGAAGAAACAATACACCATAGGCAAAATCGAAATGACTTTTATACCCTCTTCAATTAATCTTGGAAAAAATTAAAAAAAAAAATCTAAAACTCTTTCACCCCACCCACCCTCCCACCCACCCAAATCCGCCGCCCAAATCCGTCGCCCCCAACATAGCCCAGGCCGCCGCCGGCCTGGGATCGTCGTCCCAGGCCAGCGGCGGCCTGGGATCGACCCCTCCCAGGCCGGCGGGGCCTGGGACGGAGGAACCCAGGCCACAACGGCCTGGGTCGCGACTTGCAGAACCCAGGCCGTGGTGGCCTGGGTTCCTCCGTCCCAGGCCCCGCCGGCGGCCTGGGACGAAGATCCCAGGCCGCCGCCGGCCTGGGGTACCGCCGGCGGGTGGGGGTAGTTAGGGTTAGGGTTTTACGGGGTGGGGTGGAGTGGTGTGGGGGGGTGGGGTGGGGGGTGGTTAGGGTTTAATTTTTTTTTTAATTATGATTATTTATTATATAATAATATATAACTTTAGTAAAATAAAGTTATATATTTAACTTTAATTATGATTATTTATTTAACAAAAAATTATATACATTATATACAAATTATATAAAATCCCTAACATATAGTAAAAACATAAATTTTACTTTTTGTATATACAAATTTATTTAACAAAAGTTATATAATTTTGTATAAACTTTTTGTATATCCGAACAATCAAATATTATATACAAAATTTTTATATAATGTATATAAATTTTTTATTTGAATTTTTTTTAATTTTAAAGTATTATTTGATTGGTAATATTATTTATAAAATTAAATTAGTTAAATAAATTTGTATATACAATAAGTAAAATTTATGTTTTTACTATAAATTAGGGATTTTAGTTTTTATTATCTATTATTAATATGCAGGGACAAATATGTAAATGAAATAATTGGGATTTTATGATTTTATTTTGTATTATTAATAAACAGGGTCAATTATGTAAAATAACAAAATGTGACCTGCTAATGGTAACCGGATTAGCAGGTCACCAAAATAATAATAAAATAATTTTTGTGAGAGGAACTGTGGGCAGTTTTCCACAAGTGGAACTGCCCATAGCCACTCCCATGACTTTTCACATTATTACTTTTTCCTATGAATAGCAATTCATATTCAATAGAAAGGGCAAGTTTTTTGGAGAGAAAGAAAAAATAAGAACACAGTTCTCTGGAAGATCGTCCCGTGCAAGTCAGCATTTATAGTTTGGAGAAGGATCAAAGAAAGAAGAAATCTCGAAGACGTCCTTCGATCATTTTTACCCAACATCATTTTCTTGCGGTCTGTAGGAAATATTTTGCTTGTTTTGCACATCGACATGGCGAATGAGAATGAAGAGAACCAATAGGAAAACACAGAAGAGTCGGACAATCCACCTGGTGGAGGAGACGTATAAGGCGATTCATTCGTTGAAGGAGACGCATAAGGCAATCCATCTGCTGAAGGAGGCGCATGACGCGATCCATCCGTTGAAGGAGGCGCATGACGCGATCCACATAGTAGAGAAGACGCATAAGACTATCCATCCGCTGAAGGATGTGCGTAAGACGATCCATCCGTTGGAGGTATATGACGCGATCCACCTAGTGGAGGAGGCGCACGACGCGATCCACTTGGTTGACGAGGCGCAATTGTCGATCCAACTGAGAGAGGCACATGAGGCGCAATTTTTTATCCAACTGGAGAGAAGCACATGAGGCGCACAAACTCAAATGCCTTACCCTGAAGCACCACCACATGCGCCAGCCCTAGCATCTACCATACAAATGGTCCAAGAAACGCTTGATAAGATGGCAGAACAACAAAATTGTTTAGCTTTTTCTATTTATATAAAATTTATAACATTAATCTTGAATTAACTTTTAGATATTAATATTGAAAATTTAATTACAAATATTGTCACTACCATACAAGTATTACAATACTTTCCATTAATGGAAGGAAATATTGAGAGGAAGATTTAGGAGGTTGGGAAGGAGTATAGGGTTTGTTTTTGTTTGTTTGTTCTATTTAAGTTGTACAAAGTGAGGAGAAATCAAGGATATAAATGTATTATTGTGTGTGTTTGTGTGTGTGGAATTGTACATGTAGGGAGAGAGAATAAGAGCGGGCCTTAGATAATTATACTTCTAGAAGACAAGTGTTTTTTTGTTCTTTTTCAAATTTTGGAATAAAAGTACATTTGAATTCATATCAAGAATTTTGCTTGTGTCTGTTTTTTAGAATGACTAGCTTCACAAATGTTGCAAGAAATTAATACTATTTATTGAAAATATCTATGTAGCTCATTGACATTGTCAATGTGAAAATATCGGCTTGGTAGGTGTTGAGCTTCCACAAGGTATGCCACTGTCTTGTGTTGCTAATGATTTTTTATTTTGATTAAGTTTTTATTAATATCTCACTTACGGAAGATTTAAATTAAATTAGCTTTAATGAATATTATATTTTAAACTCAGTTTGATTGTACTCACCAAATTATATACTATGCAAGTTAATTCCTATATTTTTTGTGATTGACTTGGACTCTATCGAACAAGGGTTAGATTAAAACTTCTCATTAAATATATAGTAATTATATTGCACAAATGTATAAATTGAATATAACTATATCTAAATTTAGTAAATAAGTATATAAGTTGATGAGTTCAATAATTAAACATTTTGAAACAACACACTAGTAATCACTACAAGAAAATAGGTGTTAATTAAACGTTATTAAGTGAAAAATGTGAAAATCATTATTTTTTTTATAAAGGGACAACTATTTAAAGTTTATTACTTTTTAAAATGATTTTCATAAACATATTAGACAATATTTGTAATTAAATTTTCAATATTAATATTTAGTAATACTTTTTTTTTTTTTTGGATCAAATGTAAATGTCATAAATATATCAACAGTTATATACAAAGAACTGACCAAAGCCAGAAGACAAAAAAATGGACAAGACATGCAAGCTGTTGTAAATCAAATGTATTTGGATGGATGCCTAAAGTGCATGCATGAAGAATATCAATTTCCTATGTTCAAAGTATTTGAATATCTATGTTCAAAGTATTTGAATATCCATGTTCAATGTATTTAAATTAGATGTATAACACCTATCCTATAAATAGATGAGATTTTAGTTTGTATAAACACACAACAAGAATGAAATAAAAATGATATATTCTCCCTATTTATATTGTTCTTAGTTCTTACTTTGTTTACTTTAATTGATCATTTTAGATTAGTTTTATAACACGTTATCAGCACGAGTTTGCTCTATAAATCGATTTCAAGGTTATGAAATATATCACAAAACAAGAGAGAAAAGAGGAAAATACTTGGAGATGTAGATTTTCGGATTTGCACGCAGCAGCTTCGGTTTTTCAATGATTCCGGCCTTATCCACCGTTGGATCGTATTCAAATTTGGACTGAAGATTCATCACACTAGGATCTTAATTTTGACCGTTCGGATCGTCATCCCAGTACCTGTAAATGAAACAGCAGCCATCCGAAGTTTACGAAAAAGTTGAAGGAAGTAGCCACAACCTCTCTCTGGTATGATCAAATTAACAAACAACTTGAACCCTTATTAATTTTATATGCTCTAAATATGAAAAAATTTATGATTCTAAAGCATGTTCTAGGGTTTAAGTTTAATTATTGTTGCCAAAAACTGAAGTTTTTATCTATTCGGCAAAATGATGGGTTCTGTTAATTAATTCGATAGTCTAATTATGTGATCTAAAGTGTATGCTACCCTTTAGATTTATATTTTTGTTCATTTGGAACACATGAATTGGATGGTTTAATTATGATTATTGTATTATATCATTGGCTTGAACCGATTCATGTAAACAAGAGTTTTGGTTTGTTTTACATAATGCTTGTGATCATCAGTCACATAAGATATCTAATAGTAAAATGATTATTATATATAAACCCATCATCTATTACTTGACTTCTAAAATTGTTTTGGGATTCCGAAATTTCAAACTGTGTAGATGGTTGAATTTCATCCACGTTTATGATTTCAGTTTCTTATTTAGGCATGATATTGATCATCCTATGAAACTATGAATAAATTAACGCATATATATATTAATATATGTCTATCCTTGAATCATGACAACAATTCCATTTGAAGAATGTCTTTATAATTAATCTCTTTTTGGCAACAAAACAATTAGTTCTATAATAGCTATTTCGATCTATTGAAATTGATGGTTTACTCGTTTTCGTTTGATATTTGAGAATACTATTACTTCAATTCATTTCACAAAACACATGACATGAGAATTTGATTAAATTTTATAAAGTTCAGTGAATTGAGGCCGACGGAATCATGGATTATTTTAGCAGATTGATTTTTGTGTTATTCTTTATGTCATATGTGTTTTAAGGAATTGAATCTCGAAACTTCGAAACGGTTTTATCTATCTGAAAATTGATTTGAGATTATGTACTACATGATTATTGTTCCTTATGAAGAATTTAGTTACTGCTAGAAATTCTTTTATCTTCATTTAGTACATAAGGTAATTCATATTTATGTTTGGATTTAACGTATGTCAATTTGTAGATCACTTTAATTGATTACATTGATTTGAAGAATATGTGTTTACCTTAAATGTGAGATATTGGTATAATTTCAGAACTATGTTTGATCCTATGAAATCTAAATTCCCAAGTTGTAATTTGTAATTTAATTTTGTTCGTTTCATTTATTTATCATTTCTTATTTTTGGGGCATAAGTTTTCAAATTGTAAAGGAATTCGTCTTTATGTTTTATCTTATGCATGTGGTGAATGATTATATATGATTGCATGATAAATGAATGTGAGTGCACTTGGGGTTCATGAATATTGGGATTGGAGTTCCCTGGAATTAAAACCATATAGTTCATTATAAATGGAACAAAAGGGGTTCAAATTACTTATGGAGACTATATGCCGGTAAGAAACTGAGCATTACAATTGTTGGGGGACAATTTGCTAACTAATGTCCCAAAATGCTAAGGTTATGGTTCTGATCAGGAGAAACTTGGATGAGGTCCTTAGGTTGGAGTACTCATTAATTCCCAGAAAAATTTGGGATGTTCTGGTTAGTCTTTTTGATCATCAAAAAACTATTCTTGTTGCTAGAAGCGACAAATAGGTGGAATCCTTTGATGTTTGCAGAACCACATTTATATATTTGAATTATGTTTGGTTGTTTTGGACCACATTTTGGGTGGTTTTATTTTGATTCGATTATTATGGTATTTAGTGGTATTAGCTTGATTTACTTTTTCAAGTTAATGTTTAAATTGGAATATATTTGGTTTCTAGGCATGACATGTGGGGAATAATATCTGGCTAATAGTGCAATTACGCACACTATCCTAAGGGATATATAGTTAATATAATGCCTATCAAGACCTCTATGACAACAATATATGGCACATATGATTTGATAGATGGCTTTGGTAATACCCACCTTATGTTGTCAAATGGCACGGTTTTAGCCATTAAAGAGGCTATGTATGCTCCACGTTCAAGGGGAACGTTGTTGAGTTTTAAATATATTCGAGCTAATAGTTACCACATTGAAACCACTGAGCTCGAAGCCAACTAACTCGAGCATGTATTTTTCACTAATAAATAATAAGGGTCTAGTACACAGTGATAACTTGTGTGTACCATGAAAAATTGGTTCATATGCCAGCTTATGCACAAATTATGTGAGCATCTTGAAGATGCATGAACAATTATGTGAGCATTGTAAAAATGAATGGTGGAAATATTTATTTAGTTGACAGTAGGTCGACACACACAATTCTTCGAGATTGAAAATATCATTTAACTTGAACTTAGCAAAAGCAAAAGTTATAATTATTGAGGTATACTGTAAATGCTCCAGAAGAGAAAATATAAATTATCTGGATCAGCAAATATTTTTGTAAAAGAGGCTTTGTGGTCTATAAAATCCAAAATTGATTTGTTGAATTCAAAGAAATACGTCTTGAAGAACGTATTGTCGAATATCATATGGAAATTATATATATGAGGGGATTATGAAATATACTCATACTACATCCAATATTTCATGCCAGAAAAAAATTTGTTAAATAAAATCCCAGTTTTCTCATCAAAATGAATTTTGCTATCATAAGCAATGTTGGATCAGAAATTTAAGTTTAACCAGAAGTTCAATGATCCATAATATTATGAAGTGACAAGATAAACTTGGTCATCCAGGAAAAATTACAAATGCACCGAATTATTACAGGCATCTTTTAAAGAACCAGATAATTATTTACCTCATGAGTATGTGTGTGTTGATTGCTCACAAAGAAAGTAAATTGTAAGATCATCTACTGTGAAGATTGGTCGTGAATCCCAAACCTTTTTATGATAATTTTAATGGGATGTATGTGGACTTACAGATCCACTTTGTGGATCATTATGTAATTTCATGGTCCTGTAAAAGTTTTTTTTGGATTTAAATATGCCTATTGTCAACACATATCGCTTTTGCTGAGATTCTTGCTCAAGTATAAGATTGAGGACAACGTTGCAACTTGTGTCAGGATGGAAGCCTAATAATTCTCAATTAAAATTTATGATTGTGCGATTTATGTTCTGATTTTTCCACCAAAATGAACATATATGGGTCTACAAAGACGTGTCGGTTAGTTTTTATTTCCCGACTGTAATCATATATTTTGAACGCCTGACGAGGCTATAACCATATATCTTAAACGTCTGACGAGACGATATGGTTAAATCAAAATATCATGATAAATTTTTTTAGACAATTTTCTCGCCGTTAGGGGGAGAATTGATGTCATTGCATGTAGAACGGCGTGAAATTATTTTGACATGAGTACATAAATGTACATTACTTGTCTCAGCTTGGCCCACGCACAAATAGTATGAGCAAGAATTGAAAATTGCACCAACATGAATTGAAGTCCTTGAAGGACAATATGCTAGTATAGTATATACGCAATTAAAGCGTGAAATTACTATTGGTGCAAAAGAAAACTTATGAAAGAAATTCCCTTATGAGGATGAATCTGTTTCAAAATAGAGCGCTATAGAAAAAATGACTGATCAGTCTAAATCACGAGATGCCCATTAAGTGGCACATGAAACAGAAATAAAACTGGGATAGAAAGCAAAATAATAGTTTTGCTTGTTCGGGTCGAACTAAATAAAAGATATAAATCAGGATCCTGAACCGTGAACGGTTAATTTAATGTCGACATAAATAAATATATAAATAATTTGACCTTATATAAAGATGCGATTCAAGATCGCTATTAAATCGTAAAAGTATTTGGACAAGTTGTCCGTACGCCCAAATACGTGAAATTTATATGTCACAAACATATAATTTTACGAAAACATGATGAAAATGTGAGATATAAAACACAACTTCTTGTAGGAATTCTCACAGAGACCAATAACTACGATGAAACATATTCCCCCGTGATTGGTACAATCACGTTGCGGTATTTAATATATTTGTAGTCCCTGAAGGACTTGATATGTGTTTATGGATGTAGTTACCGCATATTAGATAGATCATTGGGCAGTGATATTTATATTTAAATTCCTAAAGGAATTAAATGGTCTCATGCTCATCTTTTAGTAAACAAATACGATGCTTATATGAGTAAGGGTGATATGGTCTGATATAACCAGCTAAATGAATACCTCGTAAAAGAAGGATTCGTGCACAATCCAATTTGTCCATGTATTTTGCATTGAAAGATTTTGAAATGAGTTTTCTATTATGGCGGTATGTGCTGATGATTTTAAATCTCATGAGGACTCTTGAAGAGCTCATTGAGACCGCAAACTACTTTATGAAATAGTTTGGGAGAAAAATCTCGAAATAAAAAAAAAGTTTTGTCTCGGCCTGCAGATCGAGCATTTATTAGAGAATATATTTGTCCATATAAAGAAAATTCTGAAAAGATCTTATATGGATAAAGTTCATCCATTAAGCACTCTTATGGTTGTTCGATCTTTAGATATAAATAAATATCAAATTTGTCCTCAAGAGGACAATGAAGAACTGTTAGGTCCTGAAGTACCTTATCTAAATGCAATTAGAGCTTTAATTTATTCTGCAAATTATATGATGTCGGATATTGCATATAACTCTGCATCTACATGCAGATATTGAAATGAAATTAAACATGTATTATGCTATCTTTGTGGAACAACCGACATGTGCTTGTTTTAATCAGAGGTTCCAATCCACATATGGTGTGTTATGCTTATGATTAAGGTTTACGATTCAACATTTCCAAGAATCATGCCACTTGTATTTCTCAAATCAAGAATGGGTATATAAAAGGAGACTGAACAAATTACATATTACCAATGTTTTTCTTCACCAACGATCTTCAGAAAAAAATGGTAATATTGATGTTCAATAAATTCAATCAAACAATAATTTTGCTGATTTGTTTAGTAAAGCATTGCCGACTATGTCATTCAAGTTGATGGTCATATTATTGGAATGCATCAACTTGTGTACCTTATGCTCGCATCAGGGGGAGCGTGTCATTAATAATCCACACACTGTACTATTTTTCCTTCGTTCAGGTTTTGTCCCAATGGATTTTCTTGGCAAGGTTTTAACGAGACAGTGTTACACGCTTATCGGCCCCATATGGATATGTACTCTTTTTTCCTTGTTCAGGTTTTTCCCACCAGGTTTTTCTGAAAAGGTTTTTAACGAGGCATATTCTTAATAAGTGGCATCCAAGGGGGAGTGTTGTAAATCAAATGTATTTGGATGGATGCCTAAAGTGCATGCATGAAGAATATTAATTTCCTATGTTCAAAGTATTTGAATATCTATGTTCAAAGTATTTGAATATCCATGTTCAATGTATTTAAATTAGATGTATGTTACCTATCCTATAAATAGATGAGATTTTAGTTTGTATAAACACACAACAAGAATGGAATAAAAATGATATATTCTCCTTATTTATATTGTTCTTAGTTCTTACTTTGTTTACTTTAATTGATCATTTTAGATTAGTTTTATAACACAAGCCATAATGTCCCTAAATATGAATTAAATCATACGGATACAAAGAGTACAACACAGTGTACACGTTTGATTTAATCTTGATGGTAATGGCTTCAGCTCTAGGGACTTCTCCCTAAAAAATCCTCTTATTTCTTGCAGTCCATATGTGATATGTGGTGCAAGCAAGTTCAATTCGTTTTGCCTTACTCAACCAAGACGTCCCCGTAACTTCTTTTCTGATCCATTTTAAAGCTCTTGCTAGTGTCGTCATAGCCCGGGTAATGCCCAACCAATTCTTGATGTGATTCCAAACAATAGAAGAGAAGGAACATGCAAATAACAAGTGATGCAATGATTCATCTAAACGCTCGCACAACACACAAGTTTTGTCTATGTCCCAAAATTCCATTTTATCCTTTGTAAGTAACCTGCCCTTCACAGAGAGCCATAAGACAAAGGCATGTTTCGGTGTGACATAAACATTCCAAATTAAAGGTGCCCATATTTTCTTAGTTCCCTTTGAGCGGAAATAATCATATGCATTTGATATGCAAAAATGGTTACCTTTAACCCAAGACAGGAATCTAAGTGAAGCAGCGTCCGTAGATCCTTCAAGGTGGCAAACCAAGTCCCGAATAGTAAGGAGTCTCTTAAGCAAAGGGGAGTCATCCTTGACGCATTTCCAGTCCCAAACGGATTCAACACTTTTTAGGTAAATATGATGCACCCAACGGACCCACAAAGTGTCTTTTTCTGATGAATATTCCAAAAACATTTGACCAGTAAAGCAGAATTACATGCCTTGAGTTCACGAAAGCCCAATCCACCTTCTGATTTTGGAAGGCATATGTCCTTCCAAGCAACCGGTTGATGATGTTTATTCCAAAGAAAATTTCTGCATAATCTAGTAATACGATTAATGACTTCAGCCAGAATTGGAAAAATAGACAACCAAAAACACTCAACCCCTTGTAGCACAGTTCTAATGAGTTCAGCCCTGCCGGCATAGGAAAGGGAAGAGGCGGCCCACGCATTGATATAAGATGCAATCTTATCAATGAAAGGAGCAAAATGTATCACTTGGAGTCTATGTGCAGCCATAGGAATTCCCAAATAACGGAATGGCATTGTACCTTGAGGAATATTCGTAAGTGTCTGAATCTGCTCAAGGGTATCACCATAAACACCTGCTGAGTAGAGGCTAGACTTTAACACGTTTGCGCATAAACCTGATTTGGCACCGAAATCACTTAGGCAATCCATAAGAATTTGGATTGACAAAACATCACCTCTAGCCATGAGCATGAGATCATCAGCAAAAGCAAGGTGAGTGATTTTTGCTTGCCCGCATCTAGGATGAAAGTTGAAGTCAGCGTTGTCGGTTGCCTTACCCAGTTGACTAGAAAGATATTCAAGACAAATGACAAACAAAAAGGGTGACAACGGATCACCTTGTCGCAGACCCTTCCTCCCCTTAAACAAACCGCAAATACCCCCATTAAAAGCAATGGAGAAAGAGGCGGTCGATACACACTGCATAATCCAATTGGTGAAACGAGTTGGAAAATGAAGACCATCCAAGACAACTTCAAGAAACTGCCAATTTACTGAATCGTAGGCCTTACGAAGGTCAATTTTAATCAAGCATCTAGGAGAGATTCTCTTCCTATTGTATTTCCTTAGCAATTCTTGAACTAGATGGATGTTCTCGATCATACTACGTCCCTCAACAACAGTAGATTGTGCTTGATCGATGATACTATCAAGGATTGGAGCTAATCTAGAAGCAAGAATCTTCGATATGACTTTATAGGTAACATTGCAGCATGCAATAGGCCTATAATCTCCTACAGAATTTGTGTGGCTGGACTTAGGCATTAGAGCAATAATAGTGTGATTCACTTGCTTAAGTAAAATCCCTGACGTGAAGAATTCCTTGATTGCATCACAAAATTGTTCGCCCACAATATGCCAAGATTTTTTGAAAAATAAAGAGGTATACCCATCAGGCCCCAGGGCTTTTTCATTTCCAATATTGAACAATGCATCTTTTATCTCTTCACTCGACACATCCTTGACAAGGTCAATAGCTTGTTCGAGTGAAACTGATGCTCCCCTACTCAAAATCAAAGAATCAATTGGCATGCATTGGTTGGACGTACCCAAAAGGTTCTCATAGTAGCGTATGAATTCTGCAGCCACTTGGCCCAAAGAGGTAGTGGTGTGCCCATCCTCTTTTACAACAGCTGCTATATGTCTTCTTCTAGTGTTGCGCTTAACCAAGGAATGAAAGAACTTGGTACACTTGTCAGTCTTTGTGAGATAAGTGCACTTTGCTTGCTGATAATAGAAGTCCAATTCAGCTTTCGATAAGAATAAATCCCTCTTATTTAACTCAATAACTCTATCCCGAAGTACCGAGTTATTAGGCGACTCTTGTAGTTGGATTTGTGCCTGTTTAAGATTCGCACTAGCCTTTTCTGCTCTTGCCGAAATATGAGAAAAATGCTTTACATTGAGAGACTTCAGTGGCCTTTTCAAATTTTTGAGTTTTCGAGCAAGAGAGTATTGGGAGTGGCCAACCACCTCTTGGTCCCAAGTATTTTGCACAATAGGTAAGAATTCTTCATGTTCAATCCACATATTGCAAAATTTGAAAGGCCTATTATTTGAAACCTCATGTAGAATCAGGGAGACGATGCAAGGGGAGTGATCAGAAAGACACCCCGGGGGCAGAAAATTAGCAAAACAGTTGAGATTTGCATGCTGCCAGAAATTATTAACCATTGCTCTATCAAGCTTGGACCAAATAGAACCATTTGTCCAAGTCAAGAATAATCCTGATGATTGTTATAAGGAAAGTTAATTCAAGAAATACTTGATAAGATAGCATCTACCATACAAACATGGGTTCGTCTAAAATGAGATTTCAAGGGATGAAGAGCATATAAGATAGCATTTATCATGGTGACATGTGTCCTCTTAAAATTTAAATTTAAATAATATTTTTTTAAATACAAAATTGCCCTTTTTTAAATATTTTTAAACACAAAATTATCCTTTATAAATCTCCACTTAATCACTTCTTTTCATCATTGCATCTTCAAGAGAGTGGCCGACACCTTCCAGTTTAATTACCTCCCCCATCTATTATGAAAAATCGGGAAAAGCTTAAGATTGAATCAAAATGAATCAAATTCAAATTCAATGAACTCAAAAAGAAATAAAATGAGTCAATGCTTGCCTCTTCATGTTCAATTGTCTGAGCTAATGGAAGTATCACTTGACTCCCAAATTACCAATTCAACATCGTACTACGACAAATTTTAACATCAATTGAGTAAGCATCAATAATGTTGTCACCTCATTATGTTCTGCTCGATTTCGCTATCGAAATCTTCCACGAGCAAATGGAGGTAGCGTGGGGAATGAGTGATCTGCAGGAGTTTGGAAGAGAAGAAGATGTGAATTAGGAAGTAGATCACGTGGCGGGATTCGTCGACGGTGGTGGAGCTGGTGGAGGAGGATTCATCGTTTTGCTTGAGCCATGTAAAAAATAGAAAACGGATGAAGGAGAGAAAGTCTGTAAAAAATAACTTATGACAGGGCATGCAATTTTAGTAATTTTGAATTTTCTAATTTTTGGTATTTTCCGATGTTCTACTCAATGCCACATCATCATGGGACATTTTGACCGAAAATTGTGGCTCAAATTTACTGTTGACCTTTCTTTTTTTGGTTGAAATTGGGTATCTTATATACACCATTGTTCCACAAAATCTCATATTAGAAAGACCCTACAAACGTTTGATTTAAATCTGGTGACTTTTCTTTATCATGTCAACTTTTAATTCCGAATGGCTTCTCACTGTATCATGAAAATCTCGTGGACTGAATTCTCATCCTCTTATTGGATTTTGTATTCGATTGGTTTTTTCGTATTCTATTGAGTTTCCTATTCGTCTGAATTCATTTTACTGTGCTTCTAATTTGACTTGACATCTTATACATGTTATCTCAATTCTTGTGGAAAATGATACAAAAAGTTTATAGCTTGTCTTTTACATGACTACGAATTTTTATTCCAAATATCGAACACGTAAACCAGTTACAAGTTACAAGCTTGAAAGTTAAAAGTTATAATCTTAAAAGTTAGAAGCTTACACGTTTACAAGTTCCGAGGTCGCTCCTCGATGATTATATATATATATATATATATATATATATATATATATATATATATATATATATATATATATAAAAGGTGATATTTTATATGGTTTACTTGCTCATATCAAATAACTTTGTTCATTTACATAACTATACCTGAAAGTCGCACTATTCTTAAATTTACATTTGAATTGATTCAATTACCGTCTATTTCTATCATGCTCGTATTTTGATTCATTTGTACAACGCATACTTTATCATATGTTGATCTTAAATTCGTTTACATTCCATTCACCGTTTTCTTTGAATATTATTAATGTTCTCATACCCTTATGATGAGTCGTTCATGGCTCACCCTCTACATTTTTTTCTTCTATATTTTATTTTCTCAGGATGAGCTATTGTTTAGCAGAGATGATAAATGACATCTAGTAAGGGCGACTAAAGAAACCTGGTCGTACCACCGTTCCAAGCAACCTTGATTGAATAAGGTACTTTACGAATTAGTACATTGCTTTGTTCATTTTTTTTAGGCCGTTCCTGCGATATCTGTTAAAAAGAAAACAAGTCGCAGACGGGTGACACCTTATCTGAAAGCAATATGCTTCTAGGAGGGATGTCACACATGTCATTGTACGAAGTATGGTATATCAAACATCATTTTTTGTTATATTGTTTCTATCTCAAATCAAATTAATTAATTATTGAGTTGATTGAGCTTAAGAGAAGAACTTGAGAGATTGAGATGAAATCGAAATAAATGCGGAAACCGGATCAGCATGACATAAATTTAGTGTTCAGTTATTTCCCTATCTTTCTCCCCATCAGCCACAAAAACAGATAGCCACCACATCCACCGTCGTGAAATCCAAACAAAATGGCCTAGATGCTGGAAAACAAGAAATCCAGCCGAAATGTGTGGTTAAGTAACTCATCATATATTCATATTAGGGTCTAGAAGACATGTGTTGTCAAAGTTAAGTAACTCAACATATATTCATATTAATTGAGTATTATATTTTTCTTTTTTAATTTTCTTGGTACAAGAGTATTAAAATTTTGAAAAACTTGTAAATGAGCCAAATAATACCCTACTTTTTTCAAATCGATAAATGCAATATTGTTGTAAAATATTTATTTGGTTAAGTGATTATGTGTGAAGAGATTGATGAACAATGGTGATAATTGTAAAGAGAGATAACAAAGAGAAAAACAAACGTGTATAAAATTGGGGGATCTGATTTGGGGAGGGAGAATATATCATTAAATAACAAATCTGTTACATGGGGAGTTACAAATCCCACAATATAAGGGGATGTGGGATAATGGATATCTATTACAAAATAAGCCCCTAGACTATACAAATATTAAATAGGAATACCTACTAATATATATTATTTACAACACTCCCCCTTGGGGATTCCTATTGAGCCATTATTATGCTTTTCATGTTGCCTCGTTAAAACCTTCCGAGTAATAAAAACCCAGTGGGAAAAAAGAATCTCGGTTAGGAAAAAGAGTACACCGCATAATCTTTTCAACCAACAAATGTTGCCTCATTAAAACCTTGGCGGGTAACAAAAACCCTGTGGGAAAAATAAACCCCGCTCGAAGGAAAAAGAGTACAACAGGGCACCCGGGTATCTTCTGGATACGGAATACCTGCACGGTACTCCCCCTCAAGTTAACTCCACTGAAACCTATAATGGAGCGAGATCAGATAACCTGCGCAAGCCAATAGCTTTAACATTTTTCTCAAAAGTGATTTTCGGTAATGACTTAGTAAATAAGTCGGCGCAATTGTCCTGACTTCTGATCTGTTGGATCACTATTTGCTTGAGCTCTTGTTTTTGTTGATTGAAGAAAAATTTCAGAGCTATGTGCTTGGTGTTGTCGCCTTTAATAAAATCCATTTTCATCTGCTCGATACAGGCTGCATTATCCTCAAATATAACCGTAGGATCTTCGGTGGTAGCCAATTCTCAGGAACCTCGAACATGCCCAATCACAGCCCTAAGCCATGTGCATTCACGCACTGCCTTGTGAAGTGCTTAAATCTCGGCATGATTCGACGAAGTGGCAACTGAAGTCTGTTTTGTAGACTTCCAAGACACAGCTGTGTTACCAATCATAAAGACATACCCAGTCTGGGAACGAGCTTTGTGCAGGTCCGATAAATAACCAACATCGGCATACCCCACAAGTTTTGCATTCTTTAGTGACGCATAAGGGTAGAACAAGCCCATGTCAGTCGTACCACGAAGGTATCGAAATATGTCCTTTATGCCGTTCCAATGGCGGCGTGTCGGTGCTGAGCTAAACCTAGCTAGTAGATTTACCGCAAACGCGATATCAGGTCTAGTACATTGAGCTAAGTACAATAATGCACCTATTGCACTTAGGTATGGCACCTCAGGTGCTAACACTTCATCTCCATCCTCCACGGGATGAAATGGATCATTTGACCTATCCAATGATCGGACTATCATTGGCGTGCTTGATGGCTTCACTTTATCCTCATTAAAGCGTCTTAACATTTTTTGGATGTAATTCGATTGATGGACCAAAATCCCATCCGCACGGTGTACTATCTTAAGTCCGAGATAGAAATTAGTCCGTCCGAGATCCTTCATCTCAAATTCAGATTTCAAGAGTTGGGTTGTCTCCCTAACCTCTTCGGGAGTCCCGATCAAGTTCATGCCATCGACATAAACGACAACAATAGCAAATCCATAACCTGTCCTCTTAATGAACACGCAAGGACAAATATTGTTGTTCACGTATCCCCTTTTAAGCAAGTACTCACTCAGGCGATTATACCACATCCTCCCGGATTGTTTCAAGCCATAAAGTGAACGCCTCAACCTTACAGAGAGTGTGTTCCGTGGTCTAGAACTACTTGTCTTGGGTACCATAAGTTCCTCTGGTACTTTCATATATATAACCGTATCTAGATCCCCATAAAGATACGTTGTGACCACATCCATGAGCTGCATAGTCAGTTCCTCGAATACTACTAAATTGACCAAGTATCTGAACGTAATAACGTCCATCACAAGAGAGTATGTCTCCTCAAAGTCAATCCCAGGTCGCTGAGAAAATCCTTGTGCAACAAGATGAGCCTTGTACCTCAAAATCCCATTTTTCTCATTTATTTTCCTTGTAAATACCCATTTGTATCCCACGGGTAGAACTCCGGGAGGTGTACGAGCAATTTGTCCAAAACACTCCTCTTTTCGATAATGAATCAAACTCAGCCTGGATTGCTTTTTTCCCATTTCGGCCAATCATCCATTTATTTGCACTCGTCCACCGATCGAGGCTCAATACCGTCACTTGATATAATTTCAGTAGCTACTGTGTAAGCAAACACATCATTGATGATTATTTCATCCCGTAGTCACACCTCATTCATGCATGAATAATCAACCGAGATTTTTCTATTCTCGGGAATGGATACTAATGTCGAGGCGTCCCCCGACATCGTCTCCAAGATGGATCCATAGTCCGGAACTTTTTCATGAGATGGATCGGGTGGGATCTCATTGTTACTAGTACTAACCATATTCAACTGTTGTGCATTCGCCCGCTTTCGGGGATGCAAATCCTTTGATCCTATTGGTCTCCCCCTCTTATGGGTCAGGAGATACGATGGGTTAGTTGGGATTGATGGCCTTCCCATATTTTGTCCCTCTTGGACATCCATCCTTACAAACACATTTGCAGCTGATATATGAGATCTCGTCACTTTAGCCAAATCAGAGAATAAGTCTGGCATATTATTGGCTATTTTCTGAAGTTCGATTATTATACATACTTCAGATTCTCTGATTGCTATAAGGGGATCGTGATGAGACACAGTAGGGTCGTTCCACACGACTTCACGCCATTCATCCTGAACGTTAGTGTGACATTATTTCCTCCCCCTAACGACGGGAAGACGGTCTCATCAAAAGTGACAGTTCGCAAATCGTGCGGTAAAGAGATCGTCTATCAAGGATTTCAAATACCGAATAAAAGATGGCGATACAATCCCCATATATATGCACAATCGACGTTGAGGTCCCATTTAAGTCCGCTATGACGGATCAATCGACACATATACTGCGCACTCAAATGTGCATATATGGGAAATGTTTGATGTATACCCGAACACCAATTAAGAGGTTGGATCGCAGTGGGCCTCAAACGTACTAACATGTGCTACCAGATGTTTTACATCAATACCCAGGGACATGCAATACTTGTTGAAAAGTCCAGAAGGTGATGTATGTGTCCACATATGTCCCATTGGATACGCTCCAAGAAAACGAGGGAATCCTTATTTGTTTGTGCATAAGCTGGCATATGATCCAATTTTTCAATAAAACATAGTACACACGAGTAATCGATGTGTACTAGATCCTTATTATTCGTTAGTGGATGCCCAATAGAGGTATTAATAATATGGCGCATCACATTTTTTCGGCTGTCCTGGCCGGTCATGCCATAGAAAATACTTGCTCCCGTCACTTGGCTTCGAGCCATTGACAAGGTGTGCCTTGAGCACTCGTATGGTGGTCCTTTATAACTTAGTCGATAAGCCCTCAGATTTCTTCGAAGTACGCTTTTGGTCGTACATATTAGAGGTAATGCACAAATTCTCTATTCCCTTTTTCTTAATGGTTTCAATGTGGTAACCATTAACTCGAATATCTTTAAAACTCAACAACGTTCTCCTTGAACGTGGAGCATACATAGCCTCGGCAATGGCTAAAATCGTGCCATTTGACAACATAAGGTGGACATTTCCAAAGCCATCTATCAAATCATATGTGCCATATATTATCGTCATAGAGGTCTTACTAGGCATTAATATTAATGATTTATCCCTTAGGATAGTGTGCGTAGTTGCACTATTAGCCAGACATTATTCCCCACATATCATGCCTAGGAACCAAATATATCCCAATTTAAATATTTACTTGAAAAAGTAAATCGAGTTAATACCACTAAATACCTTAATAATCGGATTAAAATAAAGCCACCCAAAATGTGGTCCAAAGTAAACCAAACATAGTTCAAATTTAAATGTGGTTCAAAATATGACCACCCATAATAAAAACATCTCAAAAACCAACAATTGAATGTCCAAAAGTTTATACAGATTACATAAAACCTTTTGATGATCCTAAATTGATGAATAGTCCAACCTAATGACCTCATCCAAGTGTTTCCTGATCAGAACCATAACATCAACCTTTTGGGGGTATTAGTTAGCAAATTGTCCCCGACAATTATCATGCTCAGTTTCTTACGGGCATATAGCCTCCCATAAGTAGTTTAATTGAACCCCTTTGGTTCATTTTCTTAATTCGAAATGAACTATGTGGTTTTAATCCAAGGGAACTCCAATCCCAATATTCATGAACCTCGAGTTCACTTACATTCATTTATCATGCAATCATATATAATCATTCACCACATGCATAAGATTAAACATAAAGGCGAATCCCCTTACAATTTGAAAACTTATGCCCCAAAAATAAGACATGATAAATAAATGAAACGACCAAAATCAAATTACAAATAACCACTCACGAATTTAAATTTCATAGGATCAAACATAGTTCCGAAATTTATACCAGTAACTCACATTTAACGTAAACACATATTTTTCACTTCAAATCAATGTAATTAATTAAAGTGATCTACAAATTGACCTACATTAAATCCAAACATAAAGATGAATTGCCTTATTTACCAAATGAAGATAAAAGAATTTCTAGCAGTAACCAAATTCTTCATAAGGAACAATAATCATGTAGAACATAAATATGAAATCAATTTTCAGAAAGATAAAACCGTCTCGAAGTCTCGAGATTCAATTCCTTAAAACACATATGACATAAAAAATATCCCAAAAAATCAATCTGCCAAAATAATCCAAAATTCCGTCGCCTCAATTCGCTGAACTCTATAAAATTTAATCAAATTCTCATGTCATGATTAAATCATAAGGTAGGAAATTTAAAAATCTAAACCAATATTCATTAATGAACTTAGAATACTGTGCGTGAACATTTCAATAACAATTTCACTAACATCAATTAACTTTTTCAAATAAGGCCTTTCAATTGATCATTTTAACTTGCAATTTATAACCATGATTTCAATTTAGCAAAGCAATAATTGTTGAATTGAATATATAGGCACACTATCTATATGTACACACATGTACACATATATAATCAAATAAGAATACACATTTTTTTTTCCAGGATCAGTCCTAATCAGGACCAAATTAGTTTAGGACCAAGTTAAACAAAAAACGATCCAACTTAAACCAAGATCCGAACAAACAACCGAGTCGGGTTTAAAATCAAATAACCCGAACCGGGTCGAATACCAAAACCGTATCACCCAAACCGAATCCCAACCAGTTCGGGTATGACCGTATCCCCATGATCTGTACATGATCCAGTTTGACCGGATCGAAAATCTCAAAATTTGGGTGTGATCCAAAAGACCTAGAAGTTCATTTTCTTGACCCGGTTTATGAAGAAATCGAAATTTGCCGAAAACAATTGATTTGCACGGTTTCTTTGTCGGAATTGATAGGCCCAAACACAATAATAATTACCACCATCAAGTTCTTCAACGATCAAACACAAACATGAAGAAAATGAAATTAAATTTGAGAGTGGGCTTGTGTATTATGCTTATATTGCCTTTTAAACAATTTCCAGATTATTCAAGTAATTTGCATAGGCTTAAAGCTCAAATAACTTATTAATTACTTATCAAAAAAAATAATCTGGACACATGGTTAGAAAGCTATTTTCAAGACGATTCTAAGCATATGTAGCAAGTTACATAATTCCAAATACTTAAACGGAAAATTGCATATTAGTTTTCAAAGAAAACAATTTTTTCTGAACAAATTACATATCCAACAAATCTGAAAAAATCCAGGCAATTAGAATATCATACGAGCATACTTCAGTAAAAGTTTCAGGTCAATCGGACTAGAATAACATGCTCTAAAAATTACGACTTCCGTATAAACATATTTCCGATAATTCTAAAAATCATATCATACAAGAATTTCCATGTAAATTCTGAATTTCAAGATTTATAATCAAAAGAAGTTCCACCATAACATGTATATTATACAAATTTTACACATAAAGTAGAATTCAAGTCTCCATAGCAATATATAAACAAACATACCCGAAGCATGCCTTAAAGACATATGTTCACATAGTTCAAGCCATATCAATAATTAAATCATAATATAGCTACTGTATATAAAATCAATGTACTGAATTCATCATGCATTGTGATTAAAGAAAATCCTTAAATTCCATAATATTAACATAATTCTAAAATGTCTATTGTTTTATTAAAGAATAGTTTTGATCACTGGCCAAGTTTCATCATATCACTTTTATCAATTGATTGTATGATTTTGTTGGACCCAACAAATTGAACAAATCAAAAGAAATATTCATATTGTTCAAAAGATTAAAATATCAAAGACCAGTAGTTGTTTACGGCAAAGACGTGGGTTTGAAATTGCATATAGCAGGATACATGAATATCAATAATGCCAAAAGAATAATCAATTTCAACCATTAGCAATAATAATCAACCTTAACCTAAACCCTAAAACATGCTTTGGATTCATAATTTTTTCAGATTTAATGCATATAATTAATAAGGTTAAAGTTGTTTGTTAATTTGATCATACCATAGAGAGGCTAAGACTACTTCCTTCAACTTTTTCTGATGGCTGCCGTTTCATTTTTAGATACTGGAATGACGATCCAAACGGTCAAAATTAAGATCCTTGTGTGATGAACCTTCGGTTCAAATTTGAAAACGATCCAACGGTTGAGAAGGCCGAAATCATGGAAAAACCGAAGTTGCTGCATGCAAATCCGAAAATCTACCTCTCAAAGTATTTTCCTCTTTTCTCTTTTGTTTAGTGATATATTTGTATAACCTTGAAATCAAGTTATAGAGCAAACTCGTGCTGATAACGTGTTGTAAAATATTTATTTGGTTAAGTGATTATGTGTGAAGAGATTGATGAACAATGGTGATAATTGTAGCGAGAGATAACAGAGAGAAAAACAAACGTGTATAAAATTGGGAGATATGATTTGGGGAGGGGGAAGATATCATTAAATAACAAATCTGTTACATGGGGAGTTACAAATCCCACAATATAAGGGGATGTGGGATAATGGATATCTATTACAAAATAAGCCCCTAGACTATACAAATATTAAATAGGAATACCCACTAATATATATTATTTACAACATATATTATTGCACGACCGTTTAAAATGGAAACGATGACTATATCATTAAATAAATATCACAAAATCAGATGAAAGACTCGTTTACAATCAAATTACAAATAAAATAAACTATTAAATACTAGATTAACTAGAAAGAAAATTCACACTAATTGGAAACGAACTCTGCCACTTGGCTGCAACCTTGTTGGCCAAGGATGTAGCATTAATTAAATACTCGCTCTGTCCAATTTATTTTGCTCAATTTGCTATAGTATCAGGTCAAACTTTTCAATATTTTTTTTGGTTTCCCAAGGGTTTAATCCCTTTCGAGGCGCGTCGGACACATAAAGTGGGAACATCTCACAACAAGGATTCGAACTAGTTTGTAGTTACTAGTCCCTTCCACTAGACCAATCTTTTTTCAATCTTTTAAGCGACTTATCATATTAAATTATTCATATTTGTGGTGTATCAAACCTTTTAAATATTAATATATATTGTGTCATATGATATTATCAACTTAATAGTAAAATATATTAATTAAATTATTTATTATAATTTTTATAAATTTAGTCAAGTTGATTGATCAAATGTGCCAAGGGATAAAGATAATTAAAACGAAAGAATAATAAATCATTTCTCAAGCAATTGAGCAAGCTGAGACCCATGACTAATAGGTTTGGATTCATCACACACTAATATGAATATAATTTTCTTCTATTTTAACTAATGATTGATAGTTAATTTTTTGTAATTTAATTGTCATTCAATAGATTTTTTTAATAATATTAATATAACGAACATTTCTCTAAGCACATCCTGCGATTTACATCCTTCAGTATTCTAGGGCAAGGGTTCTGAGGGTCCAGGATTAGTCTAGTGTAAGCTTGTACACCTGGGTTATCAAAAAAAAAAAAAAAAAAAGGAAAAACATGCACACTTGTTAGTTGATATAAATTAACCAAATCGCACCACTACTTTCTCTTTGTTATCAAATCTTATTCTTATTTCAAAACCAGTACTTCTTCCATCCTTTTATTTTTTCTACTTTTTTCTCTTTGGGATGTTCTAAACTAATACCCTCTTTCATCAAATTTTATTCTTAATTCAAAATAAATATGAGAGAATTGCACTTTTCAAATCAAAATTTTGTCAACTTTATATATTTCATATATAACATTTGAAAAAAAACATATTTAGTACTAAAATTGGATAATCTTTCTCACATTTCATTCGGTCATTAATTTTTTGATGAAAAATATCATGTGTCAAATACGTGTCCATCAAGTCAAAAAGATTGAAAGTTTGTTTTATTATAAAAAAAAAAAAAAGTCAAAAAAAGAGGGAAACAAAACGAAATTATCAAAAGATTAAGGGGTATTCGCAATTATCTTCAACCAAAATGTCAGAAAAAATGAGACATGAATTTGGTGCTTTTTCAAGATTCATGTGAAAGTTGGGGTTTATCCAGATTGTAAATCTTGGAATCAAAAAAGAAAAAGAGATTTTCGATTTTCTTAATGTGCAGCAAATCAAAGATCTCACCTGAAGTATCAGTCCAGTGAGTCGTCGACTCACTGAGTTTATCACCGAGTCTGACTCAGTCAAGAAGTGTAATTCTTCCTTTCCGGCAAAAGTTTGTTCATGATGCTCATTTTTTCTTTGCCCTGAAAATATATTATTGCAATATTCAATTCAAATTGTTCCTCAAATCTGAAAGTTTTTTGGAGCAGAGCTTATTTTCCAGGTTTGTTCATGATGTTCATTTTCTTTTTAAGTTTTTATAGGCTGTCTAATTTACAAGTGGGTTGTCAAATACACCCAAAAATTTGATTTGTTTCATATTTTGGTGGATGTCCTTTGGTGGAATTGGGGCGTGAATTA
This sequence comes from Penstemon barbatus, assembly GCA_003313485.2. Lineage (NCBI taxonomy): Eukaryota > Viridiplantae > Streptophyta > Magnoliopsida > Lamiales > Plantaginaceae > Penstemon > Penstemon barbatus. Next base: position 44,184,855 of record CM064880.1, read on the forward strand.
GGAGGCAGAGGCTCGGGTGGCGGTAATGATCTGGTTACGGGAGGGGAGGAGGTGGTGGTGATGTAACATATAAGGCCATCTCCAACCTAGTGGGGGTGGGTGGAGATGGCCCAAAATTAAAGCCCTGGATGGTCTCCAACCATCCAGGGCTGTTTAAATGCACAGCCTAGGGATGTGGCATGGGCTTTCAATAGCCTAGGCCACAACCCTGGAAAAGGGACGCGCTACCAACCTGCATCAGGTGATGCCATTTGGTGCATTTACTTTATTTTTTTATTATTAAATTAAAAAAAATTATTAATAAAAAAAAGTTAAAAATTAAAAAAACTAACTACGAATTTAACAATTATGTTGTTTAATTTAATTAAAAATAGAAGTTACAATTAATTATAAAAGTTGTTGTAGGTTTAATAACAATTTATATTAAAGATGTAACGTTATTAGATATATAAATCTGCCTATGAAAGTAAAATTAAACAACATTATAGTATAATAAAAGTCTTATCCATTATTAATTTTGAAATTATATATTTGTCTACAAAAGAATAATTTATTAACCACATTTAAAATTTGATTTGAAATATTTAAATTTTATTTAAACTCTAATATAACATAAATGTTAAATGTACAATTGGGACAAAATGTAGAAACACAATTTTGCATTAAATTACGCCAAATACTGGTACACGTACATTGATACATATAACAACTTATATAAATAAATAAAATTACATATGTAGATACTAACTTATAAGAACTTATAAATAAAAACATTCCGATAATTTAATTACGACGACGATGAAAGGCCCACGCATGGGTGACTAAGTCCTTTTGAAGTTGTTTATTGACTTCTAGTGATCGAATTGTGTGACAATGCATTATATAATCTTCAAGGGAATATTTTTACTTGTTCTTGGATAGTAATCTCTAACAGGTCCGTAATACATATTAGCACGGGCCCTACGAGATCTTGTTATGTCTGTGTCATCGTCATCCGAGTCAGAATTGTTGTATTCATCTCTTTCGTCTTCCATAATCGTCAACATAATGTCACGTAGGTCCTCTGGATGCCAACCCCTTCCCGGTTGCTTTACAATGGCAAAACGACTTTGAAGAATTCCAAAGGCTCGTTCAACATCCTTTCGATATGATTCTTGTAGCTTAATAAATAGAGCCTCTTTGTTCCCCCGCGGTTGTCTAATGGCTTGGATTAACGTCCCTCATTTTGGATATATACCATCAGCGAGATCTTGTTATGCCTGTGTCATCGTCATCCGAGTCAGAATTGTTGTATTCATCTCTTTCGTCTTCCATAATCGTCAACATAATGTCACGTAGGTCCTCTGGATGCCAACCCCTTCCCGGTTGCTTTACAATGGCAAAACGACTTTGAAGAATTCCAAAGGCTCGTTCAACATCCTTTCGATATGATTCTTGTAGCTTAATAAATAGAGCCTCTTTGTTCCCCCGCGGTTGTCTAATGGTTTGGATTAACGTCCCTCATTTTGGATATATACCATCAGCGAGATAATACATCATGTAGTAATCCCTATCATTTACCTTATAATGAACTTTTGGAGCAATTCCTTGAGCAAGATTGTCGAACAAGGGTGAACGACCAAGGACGGTGATATCATTTTGGGCCCCGGGTATGCCAAAGAAGGCATGCCATATCCAAGTGTCGAACGAAGCCACTGCTTCAAGAACGATTGTGGGTTTTCGGGTTCTACCGGAAAATTTCCCTTGCCATGTAGTTGGACAATTTTTCCACGTCCAATGCATGCAATCTAATGACCCGATCATTCCTGGAAAACCACGTCGTTCCGCCTTGCGAAGAAGGCTCTCAAGATCGTCACCATTCGGACACGAAGGTAATTTTCTTTGTGTACCCGCAAAATAGTTTTGCAAAACTCGCGCATTGTCTCGACTGTTGTCGTCTCGCCGATATCGAATTTATCATCCATGCAGTCAGTTGGGGTTGCATAAGCCAACATACGTATATCACACGTAACTTTGACGAGAGGTTCAAACCCTGCTCGTCCACAACTATCATTCTTTTTTCGAGAATATGGATTTTCTCTCTCGCGATCAACAAGCACCCGATAGAATAGGGGACACTTCATTTGGAACCGACGTCGGAAGTCTTGATCTGTATAAACCGGCATCTCGACGAAGTAATTTTTCATGAGGTCTAAGTACTTAGCTTTTCTATCCCGAGGTTTATACAAATGCCCAGGAATAGAGCCACCGTGTACAGGTTGTTCTTGTAGAAATTTGAGTGCATCCTCATCAATGAATCGCTTCCCCGTTTCAATTTGGTTATGAAATTCGACCTCAGCTGCATCTTCTTGTTCCTGAAGCTCTTGTAAATATTGATCATAAAAATTATTATTATTGGAACTCAAACCAAAATCACCAAAAGGTGAACTCATTTTTTTAAGAAAGAAATTGTTGGTGAGTTTTGAAATATGATGAAGTTTTGAAATATGATGAAAGTAATGAAAGTCTTGATTTTGCCTACACCAATAAGTGGCTTATCATAAGCTGGTGAAAGTTGGAGATGGAAGTCCCGTGACTCTGTCAAATTGACAGAAAACCCTCAGACTTTATTTGAAATCCTGTGACTCTGTCAAATTGACAGCAAAAGCCCCATTCTTTAATTTGAAATCCCGTGACTCTGTCAAATGGATAGCAAAAACTTCAAAAATCTCAGGCTTTAGTTTGAAATCCCTTGACTCTGTCAAATGGACAACAAAAATCTCAGGCTTTAATTTGGAATCCCGTGACTCTGTCAAATTGACAGCAAAATCCTCAGGCTTTAATTTGAAATCTTGTGACTCTGTCAAATTAACAACAAAATCCTCAGGCTTTAATTTGAAATCTCGTGACTCTATCAAATTGAATCTCAGGCTTAACTCAGCCCTTAATGTGAATTCTCATGACTTTGTACATAGTGCATAATGCACAATGAATCTCAGGCTTTAAATAGAGATGGTCGATAAATCTTTTATTCACAATTTTATTCCTCTCTTCCAAGAAATTACATAGCTGCATTAGTTTAGTCCTCTTCTAAGAAAATTAAAATTCATCTCTCCATGACTCCTAAGAAAAATTGGCACACATACGAAGATGAAGCTCTTTGCAGAGCATACATCCAACATTCCGAGAATCCAATCCGCAGAGTTAACCAAAAAGAGAAGGTTTTATATAATAATGTCATCGACACAATGCATGAAATAATCGCGTCTCAAGGCATCCAGACTGAACATCGATCCAAAGAAGTAATAATGTGCCGATGGAAGAAGGTAATTTATCAGATTGCAACATATGGTATTCCGCACTCACTGAAGCACAAAGAGCGTATGCAAGTGGAACCAACCTTCAAGACGAGGTAAATTTTCGGACTTTAGGATTTCATACTCAATTATATAATATATAGTAACTATCAATTTATATTTGTAGCAAGGTATGTCACATGCAATATTTAAGAACCAATATGGCTCGACTTTTACTTTGCACCACTGCTGGGCAAATTTGCAAGATCGTATTTCGTATTCCGCTCCAACTTAAACGCAAACTGGGCCGGATAGATTCCAACCCAATCATCGCACTTTTCCTCCCAACAAATGAAGTTCCCACCACCAGTTATACTCCGCATTTTAACTTTACACATGAGGAGGCTCCATTTGATACACCTTCTAGCCTGGGGACTCCAAGTGAAGAAACTACACCAGGGAGACCAATGGGAACTAAAAAAGCAAAAAAAGGCAAGGCCAAGGCAAAATGGCTGGGGAGAAGAAAGGTTCCTTTTTTTTAGGGTACTCCCGGGAACAGATCCAGTGGAGACGGGGTGGGGCTTGTAGCTCAGAGGATTAGAGCACGTGGCTACGCCTCTTCTAATTCTGCCTCTTAGAAATCATATTCTGAAAACATTCGAGAAACAAAAGAAGTACATCGCATAATGGAAGAAGGACATGTTTGAAGGCAAGCTGAGTTAATGGCGATGAAAGACGAGGAGAACGATTTGAAAATTTTGACGATGGATACATCTACCTTCACTCCAGATACAAAAGCTTTATTTAAGCTTGAAAGGAAACAGATACAACAAAAACAACTTCGAAAAGACTTGTTTGGAGGAGGGTCGTCTAATCCAGGAAACTATGCTTTTGATTATTTTCACAACGCCTAATGATTGTTGTTTCCATCGTTGCATTTTTCTTGTTGTTTACTTATTGTATTGTTGCATTTTCTATGTTGTCTTTATCGTTGCAATTTCGTTGTTGTTTCCGTGTAATCGTTGCTGTTTTTCTTGTCCCCGATGTAATATTATTATGCTTAATTTTATTATTATTGTCTCTAAAATTATTATTATTATGCATTTTCATATTTATTATTAATATTACTTATTTATAAAATTATTATTATTATTATTATTACTATTACTATTATTATTATTATTACTATCATTATTATTATTATAGATAATATATGTGAGAGTGGGGATTTTTTTTTTTTTAATTAATTGGAGGAGATAACCCTATGGATTGGAGACGATTCTCAGGGGGGTACAGATTCACCCGGGTGGAGATTGACACCCCTGGGCTGTGAAAAGCTCTCCGGGTTAGAGATGCTCTAAGGGAGTTGGTGGTTAAGGGGCATGAGGTGGCTGCGTCTGGTGGTGAAAGAATGGAAAATTGGTCTGGTGAGGAGATTGGGGTTAAAGATAATTACATACACCCCCCAATTTTATAGATAATTTAATTCTCCCCTCTTTTTTTTTTTTTTTTTTTTTTTTTTTTTTTTTTTTTAACTTAAAGGAAATGTGTCTGACACCTGACATTTTCCTTCAAAAAACTAACGATCAAATGAAATGTGAAAAATGTTGTCCAATTTGACATGAAATGTGCATTTTTGAAATATTTAGTATAACTAGAAAAGTGCACGTACGTTGTACGTGTCTAGTTTTAATTTCAAAGTTTTTTTTTTCTCATAAATTAGTGTAAATTTAGTCATTTTTATGTCATAGAATATCATATATTTATGACTGATCAATTTATTTTAATGAGATTTATTTTTATTAATTATTATTGGTTTATAAAAAAATGATGGTTTTGAATAGTTGTAATAAAATATATAATGATGATTGATTTAATCATTACATCTAACAAAATTTGTTCTAAAATAAGATCATAAAAATATTATTTAGTGCATTCCATAATAGTAGTTTTCATGGCAAGTTTATTAGTTATTCACCGATGACAAATGTTTCATCCGTTTTTACATAAATTTCAACGGGGGTAAATACCACTTTTGGTCCCTCTTATCATTAACTTTTTACAGAGTGGTCCCTCTTATGTTTTTTTTCCCACTTTAGTCCCTACTATGAATTATTTATTTCACTTTAGTCCCTACTATGAATTATGTGTTTCACTTTAATCCTTATCAGGTGGTTTCGATAACACGTGACATGCATATAAATATTTTTTAGGGCATTTTCGTCTGTTCACTATTGAGACTATTTGAGATATTGTTTAATTGGTGAACAATTTTGGTGTTTGAAAAAGATTTTAGGAAAAAACTTTAGTTTGGAACGAAATGTACGATTAAGTTGGATTGGAATGAAAGCCTAGTTTGGAAGAGATTATAATTTAGTTTTTTTTTTAAATAATTAAAAAAACGAAAATATCCCTGTTAGTTTACTTGAAATGACAAAATTGCCCTCATGAGCATATCAAATGTTATCGGAATCGCCTTGGACCACTTGAAAATGACTAAAGTGAAATAAATAATTCATAGTAGGGACTAAAGTGGGAAAAAAAACATAAGAAGGACCACTCTGTAAAAAGTTAATGATAAGAGGGACCAAAAGTGGTGTTTACCCATTTTAACGATTTCACAAGCATTTTTTCTTACTGGTTTCACCAGTTTTTTCACCAACTTCACCATTGTTTACCAATTTCACCCGAAGTTTCACCGGTTCATATGTTTTCACTGTTTAATTTTTTTATCTAGTTTTCCTCTTTTAATCGATTATAATATTTTTCATTATTTTTCCATATTTTTCGATCTTTTTTTCAATTTAACCATTTTCTTCCAATTTCACATTTTTTTATTGGATAAAATTTAACTCGTTTTCACCTATTTCACTAATTTCATATGCTATTCACCTAAATTTTTCATTGAGTAAACATGTTTTCACCGACTTCAAGCTGTTTTGACTGATTTTATTTGTTTTTTTACAAATTTCACCCGAACTTTCATCGATTCTTATGTTCTCACTGTCTAAATTTTGTTTACCCGGTTTATTTTTTTTTAGCTATTTATCATTTTTTTTATCTGTTATAATATTTTTCATTGTTTTCTCATTTTTGGTTGATTTCTTTGGCTTTTTTCTTCAATTTAAACCAATTTTTCATCGATTTCACCAGTTAAAACTCTTTTTTAACTGATTTCACTCGTTTTTACCATTTTAACCAATTTTTTATCTATTTTTCATGCTTTTTTCACTAATTTCACATGTTATTCACCTGAATTTTTCATTGATTAAATATGTTCTTACCAACCTTACGTTTTGACTGATTTATCCTTTTTTAACCAGCCTTACCCAATTTTATTGGATTTCACTGGCTTCATCATTTTTCTTAGAAATTTCATTCTTTCCATCGATTTCACATATTTTAACCAACTTTGCCTCTATTTTAACCGATTTTACCCGTTTTCATCCATTTTTCACAAATTTTATCCCCTTTTTTGTTATCGATTTCAAATTTATTTAAGATTTCAAGTTCAGTTTTTTCACCGGTTTAAAGTGCACATACATTGCACGTGTCTATTTAATTTATGTGATATTTTGTTGTAAATCAGAGTAAAATTAACTTCATTTTGTCATAAAATAGCACATATTAATGGTTGTTATTCAATATATTAACTTCACCATGAGTATTTTCATCGATTTCTTTAGTTTTTTTCGGTTCAAACCATTTTTCTAATGGGTTAATATTGTTTTTGGTGATTGAACTTTTTCATTTATTGATTTCATTTATTTTTACTAGTTTAACCAATTTTCACATGTTTTCATCAACTTTAGCCTTTTTCACCAATTTTACCCGATTTTCACAAATTTTATCATTTTTTATGTAATTTCATCGTTTCACTGATGTCATCCATTTTTTTTGCGAATTTCATTTGAATTTTCATCGATTTCACATGTATTTTGCCGAATTTTCAACTCAAATAATTATACATCTTCATTTACTTTTAAGTATATCTCAAATTATTTCACTTACCTTATTATTTGAAAAATATTTCTTCACCGATCTAAGCCATTTCACTTATTATATTAATTGGTTTAATTTAATTTTCATTGATTCTTACCGGTTTTATATATTTTACTGATATACTCGTTCTTGATTAATTATAACCTATTATCCATTGTTTTTCCTATTTTTCATTAATTTCTTTTGTTTTCTCCTATTCAACATCTACTGGTTTAGTCCACAATGTTATTGCTAGTTAAAATTTTATTTTTCTTTTTTAGATTTTACTTATTTTTATCAGTTTAACTTATATTTCACATTGTTTTTTTTTAACAATTTCAATTGAATATTCATTGATTTCAAATTATTTCACAAATTTTAATATTTTTACAATGGTTTAACATTCTTCATATATTTCACTTATTATTCATTGATTTCACCAATTTTTTTCCCATTTTTTCAGAAATGTCACCCGAATTTTCATCGATTTCACATGTATTTATCTATTTAACCGGCACTTTTTATTACCGATTTCACCCATTTTTTGACCTTCTTCACCAGCGTTCATAAATTTTATCTAGATTGATTTCACATGTTTTCATCAATTACATAAAATTTATTAGATCGATTTCACCAATTTTCATTGATTTTCATCCGTTTTTAACTTATTTCACACGTTTTTCTCGAAAAGATTTTCACGAATATTTGGGTAATATTTCTCATGTCAAATAAAAATTATTTAGTTCACTAAGTCATAAGCATTTTTGTTCATTCATAGGTAGATGCGATTCTACTTTAACATATTTTATGATATTTAAGATAATTTGATTTTTTATAAGAAGTGGCATGTTGTACTAAATCTTTAAATGAAACAAATAATTTTTTTACAACTGTTCAAAATAATAGTCTTTATTTTTATTTTTTATGTGTTATAGGATGACAATACTAAAATTGTAAAAGTGATTTAGGAGTTAATTTCTTAATTATTGAAGTTAATGTAAGAAATAACCATGATAAGACTTGAAATCTAATTTGAATACACTTTTATTTTTCTTCAATATTCATGGTGCTTGGTTAGGAGGTAAGGAAGTTACAAACTTTCTTAAAATATTTTAGTACCAAAGTTTTGATAAGAAAATTTAAGGAAAATTAATGTCTAATTATATTTTATTAATATACTTTACAACTTGAATAATGGCATTTTTGTCTTCACAAAAAAAGAAAAAAACTTGAATTATTCACACTTTTAATAATAGTATAGATATAGATATAGATATAGAAAATGTATAAAATAAGCAAAAATTTGATTTGAAAAATGCAATTCCCTCAAATAAATATATTACTTTGTTGTACAAACATCTGTTTGAGTTAGGCAACAATTATATATTGTTTCACATATTGAGTATTAGACCTTAGATATTTCAGACAAAAACAAACATCTTAATTTTTTTCATACCCTAAAGTTGCTCTAGTGCAACTAAAACCTCAGCCATCATTGGTCGTTTTCTCGGATCTAGGCTTATACATTTGCAAGCAAGGGTAGAAACAATATATGCTTCATTTTGAGGATATTGGCCTTCTAATTTGGTGTCCATAATCCTCTTCAACTTTTTCTTATGCAACAAATATGGTTGTGCCCAATTCACTAAGTTATACTCTTGAAGGACCTTTAACTTGTCAATAACACGACGTCCGGTTAGCAATTCTAGCAAAACAACCCCAAAGCCGTACACATCACATTTTGCTGTTAAGCGACCTATTCAAAGGCAAGGACTTCATTAGCATGTAAAATATATGCTTCTTGGATAGCGAGAGTCAAGAATGTGTTTCCTTCACGGACCTGTTGCAACATATTCAGGTGAGGCATAGCCATACGTTCTAATAACTTGAGTTGATACATGAGTCATATCACCAATAGGGCCATTCCTAGCCAAACCAAAGTCGGACAACTTGGCATTAAAATCCTGCATCATATAAATTATTTTACTAAACATAATGCACATAATCAATTGATTTTGTCATTTTGTGCAACAAATGGAAGTAAGTATTTGAACAAACCGCATCCAAAAGAATGTTGCTCGTTTTAAAATCTCGAAGTATGACTTGTATTTCTAGGCCATGTAAGAAAGAGAGGGCTCTAGCAGCACCTGTAGCCACTTTGATTCTTGTAGCCCAAGAAAGTGATTGATTTTGTCCTGTGAAACACAAGGAGATTATTAGACTTTTAGAGATTAGAGAGGAAGATAGAAATAGTAGTCAAGCTCTAGAGATAATTATGGAAAATAGAGCTAATAGCAAATTACCTCTCTATATTATTCTCAAAATTAAAGGGCAATGTACCTCCTAGATTTGTAAAATAAGCACACTACCTCCTTGATTTTTACAAATATACAGGGTTAAAGTGCCCATTAAGCAACATCACAGGGGGATAAGATGCCCATTAACCAATATCACATGGTGGTTGGGGGGTAAAGTGCTCGTTAACCAATATCACAGGGATAAAGTGAAGAAGTATGTTGTTAATATAGAGTTAAATTGGTTATTTTTCACATCAAAATGAAGTCTCAGTTGCATTATAGAGCGTATGTGCAACTCCTAGACGAGAAAGGAGTAAAACGCTCAGTATTATATATCAAGAGGATGCCTATTTTTATATATCACAAGGGGTAATTTGCCCATTAGGCTTATCACGGTGGTTAATGTCACAAATCCGTGGAAAATATAGGAACTATGAAGTCAATTTTCACTTCAAATTTGACTTCTTCCAACACTGAAGTTTCCTAACATGGACCAACACTAGTACAAGAATGCACAATTAGCTCTATACTTCTCATCTATCTAAATACATGAACAAGAAGTCTAATGGATTAATTAAAAAAAAAAAAAAACCTCATTAGACATTAAATTTAATTATTCATTCATATTGATTAATGAATCTGATTTATACAGAGTGCTGCATTTACTTTATAAAAGAGTAAAACATAAATTCTCATAAATGCGAACATTGATTTGTTGATTAGCTAATATTTATTTTTATATGATTATTTTAAAAACGGGAACAATATCATTATTTGTTCGAAAAGATAGGAATAACTGAATAAGTCACAAGTAACACAAATCAATTGTAAACTTTCAATTTACCAGCGTAAAAATTACTTTTGAATAAGTGATTAGCCAAGCTTCCGTTTGGCATGAACTCATATACCATAAGCAGATTGTCTTCCTCAGAGCAATGACCTATAAGTTTAATCAAGTTTGGATGCTGTAGTTTACTTAAATAATTGAGTTCATCCTGCAAAAGTTTCAAAATACGTATCGATAAAATGAATTCATAACGAAAATGAAATAAATATAAGAGAAAAACATACCATCCATTCTTGATGCCCTTGCAAACCTTGTGGATTCCACTTCTTGACAGCAATAGCCATTCCAGATCCAGGCTTCGCAGCTGTCAGATTATACTCATGAATCCATCCCTTATAAACATGACCGAATCCTTCTTCCCCTAATAGTAAGTCTGGTTCAAAGTTCTTTGTTGCCTTCTTTATTTCCTTAAATTCTATAGGCTGACTGGAAAAAGATTCCACAATAATGGTCTTGGTGGAAATTCTAGACGCTTCTGAAGTTTTCATATAAAGGGAATTAATACAGTTTGTTAGGCATGATGCTCTTAAAGCATGTATTTGACATTCTTTAATTGAAATAAATAAATAAAGTTAATTCGATAGTTCATGTGTGCAAGTGCTAATTAGGGAAAGAGTTAGATTGATGCAGGTCTAACTCACTCCCTTGTTTAAGAACACTTGCAAATAAATACGTTTTTAACTGTCTATTTAGAATAACACATGGAGGTAATTTGCTATTCACTTGGCATATGAAACATCTGTCAAGACTTTAGGAAATAAACAAATATGAGTCTTAGACTAGTAGATAATATCAGATAATCATGAAAATATCTTGAAAGTAGATTAGAGAACCAAGTGAAAACACCTAGAAACACCAAAGGAGAAAATACCAACACCTTCATAACTTATTGAAAAGGGATCAATTCCATGAGTTTATACTAAATGAAAACACATTCTCATGCAAAGTGACACCATGAATTTCTGTTGAAACTAATAGTGAATCATTGATCAGATTCTAAATCATGCTCCGGAAATTCATACAAATATGTAGTTTAACATTCTCAAAATATTAATGGCAAAAGTCACGAGTATGAGCATCATTACAACATAGTCGTAGCATCACTAAGTACTAATCACTAACCATTACTAACGAAAATTTCTTACCTTCCAAGTATTACATAAAAAAATATGGAGTGCAGTTTCATTTAATTTTGGATCAATTTAGATGAGGCATCTATTTCATAAGATGACATCTTCCCTTCCGATTGAAGCATGGTGTACGTAATTAAATTTGTTAGGCGAAGAAAACTGTAAAATTTATCTAATAAATAGAACAAAAGCGACAGTTTCTTAATTATTACACAAAGTCTCTACTTTTAAACCAAAAAACACTAATTTAACTTAAAAAAAAAACCAACATATGGTCCCTTTCTTAGGCATGGTGCTCTTCATGCGTGATATGGTCCCTTTCTTAGGCATGGTGCTCTTCATGCGTGTATTTGGACATTCTTTAATTGAAATAAATAGATTCGAAATTCATTTTTCATATAATCATTTCGATTATGCATTTATTGCATAATATAAAATATCAGAAAATTCAAGTATATTAAAGAGACTATAACTTAAGTACATATGTTGGATTGGAGGATTAATATAGCTAATAGACCAAAATGTCCGTAATGAGTTAAAATTGGGATATAACTAAACACTACTAGTACGGTAGACAAAACATTAAGAATGTAGTAATCTTATTCTGGATTATTGATGTAGAGACATCAAAGGTGAAGGTACTTTGTTTAATGCGATTACATAGAACTGGACCGGACATGATCAAGAATTAATCACAAAATAAGGTACCATTGATATTATGGTTCTAGAACATGTCACTCGATGATAATATAAGGATTGATCTAAATCCTTAGTAGGCATAAACCCATGTTTATGTCAACGAGTTCTTTTGATTCATAGGTAATGACCCGTAATCAGGTCGAGCATAGGCACTTATGTCTTGAAGATTCGTTGAAATAAATGACTGTGAATGTGTTCTACAAATATGAAATTCAACACTTCCAATTAATAATCTACATGTCTATAGGTCCTTAACTACGACTTCTGATAATCAACATTTGAACTTAAAAAGTTAGAACAGTTTCATCCACGTTTATATTTTCTAAATAGTTTCTTAAATTAGAAACTCTGAATTAAATAGATAGTATTTAATTAATTAACTGAAAATATTATGATTAATTAGAGTAGATCTCATTATAAAATTGAATTTAATGGAAATTGAATACTAGATTCAACAAAAGGGAAAAAATTGGCATTTATTGAATTTTTAAATGTAGCACCAAAAACACTATGTGCCATTTATAAAGATATTCAACAATTGTCTTTATACCAAAAAACTAGATCCAATTATAAAACCCACTCTCGCTTAATCATAATTTCTCGCATAATGTTTCCAATCTTGAGACAAAAACCAATCGTTTATAGTGAATAAATCTGAAAATAATAAATAAAATAGTGAATAGCATACGTACCATTGACGGAATCAAAAGAATCTAAACTGAAACGTGAACTGAAATCAATTGAACTGGAGCTGCTGAGGCTAGGGCAAAGAGCGATTTGCCGAAGCTGATCTCTTTTGAGTGTGGCTGAAACAAGCCTTTCCCAGTTGTCGTACACACTCGACATGGTAATCTAAATAAGTAAATCATTAAATCCCCTTCTTCTAATTTTGGATTTTTGACTTTTCCTTGTGAAGATGAAGACTCAGACTTGAGGAAGCTGTGCTTTGACCGTTCAAAGGTTTAGAGCCTGTTTGTCTCGCTTTTCCGAAAAAAAATTCGGTTTTCGGAAAGACCAAACAAACAATCCAACAACTTTCCCAATTAATTAGCTACAGTAATTGTTTTTCTCAAACCACTCTCCGAAAGGTCAAACAAACAGGTCACTTTTCTACTTTATTTCTATTTCTCTCTATATTAGAAAAGTCAAAAATTGCGGCTACTTTCCCAAACAACTCTCCCAAAACCCAAACAAACAACATTACGCAAATCGAGATTATTTCTCAAACCTCTACCACTTTCCCAAACCACTCTCCGAAAGGCGAGACAAACAGGCCCTTAGTCATTTTTTTTTCTGGACTAATGATGCAAATTGTTTATATCAGTCCTCATATCTTTTATGTTAAATTGTCAATTACACCTTAAACATAATTTAAATTAAAGATTGAAAGGAAAATTGTAGAACTTTGTATACAACTTCGATAACTTTTCATGAGATTACATTTTGAATTTTTCATTGGTATTCTATTCTTAAGCAAATAAAATATATTTCCTCAGTTACCTTTTTTTATCCTTTCACTTATTACACGAGGTTTTAAGTAAAAGATAAAAAGGTAAATTTTTTAGTTATTTTTACATATATGCCATTAAAAGTAATGCTTGAGAGTTAGTGACATCAAATCACTACTTTATGTGAGAGGAAATTGTTGGAAAAATAATTTCATTTATAAAAATGAAATGTTATTAATGGACATCCAAAAAAAAAAGTAGTAAAATTTTAAAACAAATGAAATACTAAGTCAATCAGTTTGAGCTATGGTCAAATTACCCCCCCCCCCCCCCCCCAACTTTACGATCTTGGATCCGTCCTAGTATAAGGGTGTTTATAAACCCGCCACACCAGACCGAATCCATTCGTAACCCGTTGGTTTAATTTTTAAAATAAATAATTACGAGTTGGTAACTTGTAAATCTGCATTGTATGAGTCGACTGACGGGTTTGATGATTAAAAAAATCGATCCTCCCACAACCCGCACTTAATTATCTTTTATGTACTTTTTATTCATGTTTTAATAAAAGTGTGAAATAAATAACATTTTCTTATAAAAAATTATTTCGATAACCTCTTAACTTAACGACAATAAGTCAACTTTAACCAAAAAAATTAAATATTTGAAATACCCCTATAATTTTCGTAGCGAAAAAACATAAATTACAGAATGACTAAAAACCCCCATATCTAACAAAAAAATGGCTTGCAAATTTTCTCTCTCTAAAAACTTTTCTCTCAAGCTAACCCCCCCGTGTGGAGCCAATTTCAAGATTGCCACAATGGAAAATAGAATTTACTGATATGCCAAAACTATTTCTCACATTTAAAAAAAAAAGAAAAATTATTAATAAATCTTAAACACAATTAATTTATTACACTATACCCCCTCAGTTTTCTTTTAACACAACAAACACCCCACCCCAACTCAAACCTAAACAATTAAAACTAAAACAAACAAACAAACAAACACTTCTCCTCCCTCCCTCCTTCAATCGTTTCATCGCAGCAAAAGAGAGAAAAATCATCTTTCAATTTTTCCTCAAATTGAACCAAATCTTCCATGGCAAATCAACACATTATCGATGATGGTGATAGGAACATGCGAGAGTGGCCATTTGAGGTAAGAATTTCGTGTTTTTTTCCCGATTTTCGTTTGAACTGCCGCGATCTGTTCTTGGCGTGTGGCTGAGCAACACGCCAACACGCCAACAATGTCATGGTGAACACACTGTTGGCGTGTTGGCGTGTTGGCGTGTACCTCAGCCACACGCCAAGCACACAACGTTGGCGTGTTGGCGTGTGGCTGAGCTTCACGCCAACACGCCAAGCCACCATTTTGGCGTGTGGCTGAGCTTCACGCCAACACGCCAACACGCCAAACAGACAGAACATTAAAATTTTTTTTTTGTTTGTATTGTAGGCATACAGAACATTGCCCACCTCGGCCCTACAGGGACTACTACCACCATTTCACTACGATAATGTGATCCCAAGAGGAGAGATAACCCAGCGCAATTCGTGGGGCGAGATTAACGATATAGTAACTTTGCTCAGAACTAATCATTGGATTATTATAAATACGTACCCCCAGATTGGGAGTTTTCTTTACCTAACCGGCAACGGCAAATTCAAGTCGTCGGTGATGCACGCAATGTTCCTTCGAGTATGCAGAAACGTGCCAGATAAAAGTAAATACGAACACTGGTTTTTGGTAAATGGAAAGCCAGTTAGGTTCGGGATCCATGAGTTTGTCCTCGTATCGGGGATGCGAGTTGGGAACGTGAGTGATGATGACCGCGAAAGAATCGAGCAACGGGGTCATTTGAAGGACCAATACTTTCCGGGTTGGGGGAAGTCTCAGGTTTCTGTTGCTGCTTTGAAAACGACTATCATGGAGTTGTTGTATCGGAATGAATCGGATTGCGAGGACTTATGCAAGTTGATATACGTGTGGGTGATATCGGCCTTGTTAATGCCAACTCGGCCCACAAAATACGTAAAAAACGACACATTCGCGGTAAGTAAACTTTAATTTTAATTTTTATTATTTCTTTAAAGTTTTAAAAATAACAATGCTGATGTAAATTTGTATATATTGAAGATATGTAACGATCTCGCGATGTGCGAGAGATATCCGTGGGGAGATAAGGTATGGAAAATGACTTTTACTGATATTGTAAATAATTTGGGCACTGGCAATGAGGACGGCTGTCTACGTAAATGGAATGCGTATGGCTTCCCGCACATTTTTCTGGTAAGTTTGTAAAATCAATTGTTTATTTCCATGTATTTTTTTAGTTATTTTTTCGTAAATGTTGGATGTTTTGACTAATGCTTAGAATGTGAACAGTTTTGGGCGGTGGAAGCCATTGAAGGCATGGCCGATTTCGGCAATTTTGTTGCAAGGCCCAGTGGCCCAACTCTTCCGAGATATCCGCGAATGTTACGTTGGGATTTCAAGAACCCTAGTCCCGGCCCTAATGATCTACACGAGTTCTTGGGGAGTGTTCATGTATGTTAATCGTTTTTATTAATAATTTTTTTCCTGACATATCACTTGAAAAATTTATTATAAATAATTTGTATATATTTATTTTTTCAGGCTGTGATCCCACGGCTACAGCCGGATAACACGGAGTCGACGATGGAGTACTATGAATCAGTTGGAACGTTTTCAGTTATAGCGCGTGACCGCCTTAAGTGTTATCGCGAATTAACGAAATTTTTGGGACAGTGTTATCTGGTTGTTCGGGATGATGAGGGAGTTCCCGAACACCCCAACCGGCCATCCGCCCGAGCTGATTCTGCTCCAGCAGAAGGTGCTCCTGATTCTACTCGTGTGCCTCGACGTCAGAAGCGTCTCCGAATAAGCCAAGGCCAAGATGGTGCCTCTACTTCTCAAGATCAACCATCATCATCTTCTGAAGTACCTGCTTGGGCACTTGCATTGGAGCAGAGAGTTGTTGGTATGGAGGAAAGAGTTGTTGGTCTGGTGAATAATATGGGTCAGAGCTTTACTGGTCGGATCAATGATATGGAACGTAAAATTAATGGGCAGTTCGGTGTTCTGACAGCAGCGGTTGAGAATATCAATCGAATGATGGCGCAACTAGGGGGCGGGGGCGATAATGAAGGGGCCAATAATGAAGAAGGCGACAATGAAGGGGGCAACAACAATGATGATGATGATGATGATGATGGTGCTGATGATCAGGTTTAGTTGTTGTATTGAATTTTATTTTTGTGGATTTTTTTTAGAGATATTGTTGGAATTTATTTAAGGATTATTGAATTTTATCTAAATTGTTTTTTGACTATATTGTTTATTAGATTGGTTTTGTAGTTGTGTTTATCTAAATGGTAGATTTATTAAATTGGTTTTGGATGGTGTTGCACAAATTGATTTTGGATAATGTTTGATATGAATTTTCAATATACGCATTTTCAGGGTGATCATTTGGGTAGGAGTTCACCTACGCATTCTCAGGGTCAGGGTAATAATGCCGAAGAATCAAGGCAAGAAAGAAGAGTACACAGGATAAGAAATCCTAGTAGGCTTATTACAAGTCCTTTTACCCCTAATGTTAGGAAAACAAAATCCACTAAGTAATTTTATTTTATTTTTTTTGTAATATTTAATTCGGTTAGGGACCATTTTTAAAGAATTAGGTGGTAAAATTGTAATTTTTGATGTAACATCTTAATTTTGTGCATCCAATGTTACTGAATCGCAATTATGAAATAGATCATAAATTTTGGGGGTAAAACTGTAATTTTTAAAAATTTAGGGACCAAACTACAAATTCGTGTTAAATGCAAGCTTTAGTGAGTGAACAATTTAATTTTGTGCAAATATGGGTTGATTTGCAATTATGAAATAGATCATAAATTTTGGGGGTAAAACTGTAATTTTTGAAAATTTAGGGATCAAACTTCAAATTCGTGTTAAATGCAAGCTTTAGTGACTGCACAATTTAATTTTGTGCAAATATGGGTTGATTTGCAATTATGAAATAGATCATAAATTTTGGGGGTAAAACTGTAATTTTTGAAAATTTAGGGACCAAACTGCAAATTCGTATTAAACTGCAATTCAACATATACGAAGTCCATGATAGTCCATGATAGTCATTTTCAAAGCATCAATAGAAACCTGAGACTGCCCCCAACCCGGAAAGTATTGGTCCTTCAAATGACCCCGTTGCTCGATTCTTTCGCGGTCATCTTCATTCACTGTCTACAAACAACAAAAAAACCAAAATTAATGTTCTGTTTGGCGTGTTGGCATGAAGATCAGCAACACGCCAAAATTGTGTCTTGGCGTGTTGGCGTGTGGTTGAGCAACACGCCAACACGCCAAGCCAAAATTTTGGCGTGTTGCTGATCTTCACGCCAACACGCCAAACAGAACATTGATTTTGATTTTTTTTGTTGTTTCCATACCTTTTTGTTGTTCATGTAAGTGTTACTTCTCCATTTGGTTAATAAATTGACAAAAACGTATAAAATTGATCAATATGTACGAAGTTATGATTTACGGAGGACATAATGTTCCTGTAAGTGTTACTTCTCCATTTGGTTGATAAATTGACAAAAACTTATAAAATTGATCAATATGTACGAAGTTATGATTTACGGAGGACATAATGTTCCTGTAAGTGTTACTTCTTCATTTGGTTGATAAATTGACAAAAACTTATAAAATTGATCAATATGTACGAAGTTATGATTTACGGAGGACATAATGTTCCTGTAAGTGTTACTTCTCCATTTGGTTGATAAATTGACAAAAACTTATAAAATTGATCAATATGTACGAAGTTATGATTTACGGAGGACATAATGTTCCTATAAGTGTTACTTCTCCATTTGGGAGATAAATTGACCAAATCTTAAAAAATTGGCTAATATGTACAAAGTTATTATTTACGGAGGACATAATGTTCCTACAAGTGTTACTTCTCCATTTGGGAGATAAATTGACCAAATCTTAAAAAATTGGCTAATATGTACAAAGTTATGATTTACGGAGGACATAATGTTCCTATAAGTGTTTAGGGTTAGGGTTTAGGGTTTAGGTTTAGGTTTAGGGTTTAGGGTTGGGGTTTAGGTTTAGGGTTTAGGGTTTAGGGTTGGGGTTTAGGGTTTAGGGTTTAGGATTTTTCTCCATTTGCGTCATAAAGTTTGGTTCTTACGAACTTGCATTTAACATTTTGCAGTTTGGTCCCTACGAACTCATAATTAACTCAAAAATTACAATTTTACCCCCAAAATTCATAATTGCAATTCAATCCATAATTTGCTCAAAATTAAAATGTTCACTCAATTCGAATTTGCATAGAACAAAAAATTGCAGTTTGGTCCCTAACTTTTCAAAAATTACAATTTTACCCCCATAATTGCAATTCAATCCATAATTTGCACAAAATTAAATTGTTCACTCACTACGAACTTGCATTTAACAACTATTTGCAGTTTGGTCCCTAACTTTTCAAAAATTACAAATTTACCCCCAAAATTTATAAAAAATTCACAATTGCAATTCAATCCATAACTGCATTTAACACATATTTGCAGTTTGGTCCCTGACTTTTCAAAAATTACAATTTTACCCCCAAAACTTATAAAAAATTCATAATTGCAATTCAATCCATAATTTGCACAAAATTGAAATTCGAATTTGCATAGAACACGAAATTGCATAAAACATCCATTACATCAAACGTTGTTCAATAAACATCAAATACAACTTACAAATTCACTAAACATCTAAGATTCACTTTCGTGGTTGCCCGAACTCTGGCCGCGTTGGGGACATCTACTGGCGTTGTGATCGGTACTTCTGCAAATTCCGCACTTGTATTTTCTCTTCGATTTTTCAAGGCACGATAAATGTCGTGTCTTTTTAGGCCTTCCACGGGTTATTTCTTCGGTTGGAGGTAGCACTACTCTCGCCGTAACATGATCGGGAATGTTAATCCATTGGTCTTGCGATGGAACGGGTTGTATGAGCTCAAAGTATGCTTGCTGCATATTATTGATCGAGTAGTATTCGCTAACAAGCTCCAACACATATGACCCACTATCCATTGGTCGTTTGCTCATTGCAGCTGCAATTGCGTGCTCACACGGTATTTGCTCAACCTGAAAGACGCCACATGAACAAGTTCTTCCAGCTAAATCCACAATTCCGGACCAGTCGGTAGATTCCACTTTCCATGAATCATGCCCTATTTCAAATTTGTGCCACCGATACGCCTTTTCATATCGCTCATTTATTAACTTATTCTTCGATGGGATCAATACACCCGACCCCGACCATCGATCAGCCTCAGCACGACGCTCTCCAAACCACTTTGCCATCAAATTAACAATAAAGTTCAGAAAGTAACATATGGGAAGATCTTTGACATCTTTGATACGATTATTAAGGACCTCAACATGGTTAGACGTCTTTATCTCATATCTGTTCACGCGATGGTGGATTCTCGCCCATTTCTGAAACGTTACCTCGTTCTGTAGCCAATCTGCACATCTGGGGCTCTGGGTTTTCAAGACACCCCAATATTTTTCAAACGTACTCTCGCTGTACGCGTAAGCAGCTTTGTAAAAGGACCCGACTACCTCATCTCTCCCAAACCTTTTTAACAAGTTCCCTTTGAGGTGGAAGTAACATGCCCCATGTTCAGCTAAAGGGTAAACTTCTTTTACCGCTTTAGTAAGCCCTGAGCCCCTGTCTGAAACAATAACCAGATCGGCTCTGTCTGGTACACCCTCTTTCAAGCAATCGAGAAAATAAGTCCAACATGCCGCATCCTCGGTGCCCCTAGCTACCCCCCATGCAATTGGATAACAACGATTTTCACCGTCCGTCGCAGTTGCAATTAGAACGGTTCCTTTATATCTATGCCCCATAAATGTTGCATCAATTACAATTACATTTCTTAGGTACTGGAATCCTCGAGTAGTAGCTCTGAAAGACATGAAGAAATACATAAACTTGTTTTCGGAGTCCGTATGGATGCGAGTGAGCGTACCAGGATTTTTTTGCTCAATCATGTAAGCAAAGGAGGGTAGATTGGCATAGTTTTCTTCGAATGTACCCATCATCTCAGCTAGAGCAACTTGTTTCCCCCTCCAAGCTGTCATATAGCTAATGTTAACACCGTCTTCGGCTTGCATGAAGTTTATCAGTGCATTTGGTGTTGGGACTTCATTGGGGTTCAAATATAATCCTTTTGTCCGTAAACCAGCCATCCGACTTGACGATTGGCTATGACGGGCACCTCTATTCGCTATCCCACAAGTGTGAATGTTTGTATATTTTCGAATAACAAATTCTGGGGAGTTACGTTCCTTAGTCGCATATATACGCCATGGACAACCAGGAGTCCTACACCTATCTATCCTCCTCTTAGGGTCAGACTTATATGTAGTAATTTCCCAGTTTTTTGCTACCGCAATTTTATCGAGTTCCACCTTGAACATATCTCCGTTTGGCCACCGTTGACCAACTATCCATCCCGTTTCGTCACTCCTCCCCTGGGAATAATTTATTTCAACAGAATCAGCGTTATCAAAGCCTTCGTGACTAGGTGGTTCGTAACCACCACCACCCACATCACCACCAATATGACCATCTACATCGTCACCCACATCGTCACCTACATCGTCACCCACATCGTCACCCACATCACCACACTCGGTGTCAACGTTACGGTGTTCACCATTTACATCAGCACCACCATAATCATCTCCGCCGTCAAAGTTACGGCAGTCATAACGAACATTATGACCTTCGTTGTCATCCAGATTCCACTGACTATATGGAGGAGAACAACATAGTGGTTCAACTTCCTCCACTATACGTAAAGTTGGATTAGAGGCAATGATCTCCTCATTAACATCATCTTGTGCATTTGATCCTCCTATAACACATCCTTCAGGTTGGTAAGTGAAACTAACTTTGTCCATGACTTTTTTTCCTTTACCCCGAGTCATAAGTTTCTTCGCTTTCTCTTTTCCACCCGGAGATGCCTCTATCCTCATAATTTCTTCTCTCGGAGTCAAAATCACGTACAATTTTAATTTAGCTGAATTACAGACAAGGTGCTTCGTTAACTCCCAATCTTCTTCATCTGATATTGTCGAGATCAAGTTATCAATTTCTTGGTACTTAACCTCAAAAATATCAGTGTCCCGATCCAACTTCAACTTCTTGCAAATTTTGTCGAGTAGTTCCTCAAACGAAATTGCCCTATCCACCAATATTGGTTTATTCGAATCTCCATTCCAATGCAATTTATTATCGATTTGGCGTGTAAATTCACCGTCATATAGAAGAACTACTATAAGTTTGTCCATTCCTACAAGTTAAAACAAAAATTAATACACAAGCTATCTAAATAAAAAAAATGCGTCAATAAGATACATACTGCCAGGTTGGCGTGTTGGCGTGTGTCATGAAGACACGCCAACACGTGCGTGTTGGCGTGTTTGGCGTGTGTCATGAAGACACGCCAACACGCCAACGTTGTGTGCTTGGCGTGTGGCTGAGGTACATGCCAACACGCCAACACGCCAACAGTGTGTTCACCATGACATTGTTGGCGTGTTGGCGTGTCTTCATGACACACGCCACACGCCAAAAAATGCGAACTTCAGTTCGATTCGAATTCTCGATTTTTGTTAACTAAATTGCTCAATAATACATCAAAATATCAATTAACTTGCAAATGCTTACCTTTTATGTTGTTTTTCCTCCTTTTCTTTCTTGATTTGAGTGAAATTTGTGTAAATTGGATTAGGGTTTGGAGGAATTTTTGGAGAGAAATTTGATTTTGGGGTGGGTTGATTTTGAAGTTTTTAAAATTTTGGGGTATATTTATTAAAGTTTGATTTAATTAGAAATAATTAATTAAATAAGATTAGTTATTTAATTATAATTATGGCATTTGAGTAATTGGCATTTTTAGATATGGCATTTTAGAAATTTCTTTTTTAGTTTGTGGCATTTTTGAAATTCTTTTCCCCGTGTGACACCCCAATTTCCCCAAAATTTATGTTTGGGGTATTTCGATAATTTCAAGTGGAAAAGGGGATAATGGGCCTGGCTTGGGAATAAGAAAAATGGGCCGGGTCTGGGTTTGGGTGTGCGAGTTTGGGCTGGAATTGGTTGGAGTTTTGGGCCGAGTTTGGGCCGGCCCGGGCGAAGAAAGTTGGCTTCTGGGTAGAACTTAGACCAATTAATTTGATAGATGAAATTAAGCGAAAATGAATTCATGCCTAGTGGAATTTGGGTTAAATGTTAAAAAGTAATGGCATTGCTTTCGTTCAACCCGCCAACCTGTCCACACTCGTCTTATTCGAACCGGGTGGTTTATGAACATAAAAATGCACGGTTTGAAATTTTGATAACCCACATGCTTTCAGTCGAGTTAATTTCTTTATGGACATCCGCCAAACCCGACTACGTTCACCTCTAGGTAAATACTCAATTATTTTTTAAGTTCCAAACGAACAAAAACAATTGTTACTTTTACCTCTTGGCATTACCAATTCTACGAATTTCATATACTTAATTCAGTTAACTTAGTTCTGTTTTGTAGCGATAATATAATGGCGAAAGTAAAATGTAAAAACACTCCTGTGTTAACTAATATGAAACAAGTAACTTGGGATTGAACAGTACATGTTGGAGCTCAATTAAAATCCAGCAATCTCCAGCAAATCTGCGCAGAAAGAGAGAAAACGTAATAAGGGATTGCATACGCAAAGGAAGAAGAAGAATTTGGAGTTACTAAGGTGTAATCGGGGCACATATTATGTTTTCGGTCTTATGCTTTTTAGCAGCTATCTGGCATTGGGTCTATTGGAATTTAGAAATATTTTTTGATGAACGTACAGGAAAATCTTATTTGGATTTACCTAAGATCTTTGGAATTCATTTATTTCAGAGTCAACTTTTTCGTACATTGAATCGAATCATTCATATATGCGTACATAATAGCCAACACATTTTATATGGATGCATTTGGTTCTTTTTTGAGTCTTGCTCGAGCCAGATGATAAAAAATTATCATGTTCGGTTAACGGATGAATCTGTTTACAACAAATTTTAAAGTTTGCAAAACTAAATAGACAATAAAATAAAAGGTAACAAATAATATTTATTTGAAATTTAAAAGTGGTTACAAATCCCTATGTGTAATCCTCTGATTCTTCTCTTCGGTAGATGTATGGATTCAAGGGCACTAGGCTTGTTCTTGAATCGTATGTGTGACTTCCTCCTTGATTTGCGGATTCGTCAAATATATGGATTCTAGGGCTTTGAGCATGTTTTTGAATCGTTTGGTGTGACCCTCTCTAGGGGTGTTCATTAACCCGCCTAACCCGCCCGACCCGCTCAACCCGACTCGACCCAACCCGAACCCGACGGTTTTTATTTTTATAAAACTAGTGACGGGTTGAAATTGTGACCACCCGAAAGTTATGGGTCGGGTTGCGGTTTTAATGGTTAAAAACCGCCTCTAACCCGACCCATCCAAATATTATATGTTTTCTCTGCCCAACACCACTTACCAAACAAAATATTGAGAAATAATTAGGATCTTCTATCTCTAAGCTTCATGCCTGCTCCACTCTCCAGTTTTATTCTCCAATGCGCCTCTCCTCAAAAATTAAGATTCAAAATTTGTTCTCAATTTTCATCACTCATAAGTCACATCAAGCCATATGTGCAAGTCAAGGGTAGGAAATTTGAGCGAGCAAGAGGAAAGAGGAAAGAGGAACATCAAAGTTTTCTAAGTTTAAGTTATTCATAGTTATTAACCAAGTACCCAATTCCGTTTGTTGGATGTTTAGTTTAAATATCTTGCCACACCTACCTTATTTTACGTGCTCTTGTTAACTGTAGATCCCTTTTCTTTTGCAGTACACAAAAAGAGGTTGGAGAATATTTGAGTTTAAAATATATTTAAATTTTATTTTTATTTCTATAAAAAAAAAGTATTGTAACTTATGCATCAATTAACTTATTAATTTTTGCACTGTATGTATGTAGTTTCTTCTTATAAAACAATTGTAGGAATTGATCCTACCCATAAAAATCACCCCCCTATATGCTTCAAGTTTATGGACACTTCAAGCTCGTACCTTCGTACCAATGATTAATTTTGTTGAACAAACCGGATTGGAGAATTGTGTAGCTAGGAATTATAGTTGCAAAATGGGCCGTTAACCATGAGTTTGCGCAATCTTATTTTATTTTCATTCTTCCTATTAAGATTGAATTTTATGTAGTATAAGTTAGTTGAATATACTATAATGGTTCAACCCGCCAACCCGCCCGTCACCCGCCCACACCCGCCTCACCCGAACCGCACGGTTTATGAACTTAAAAGTATGGGTGCGGTTTGAAATTTTGGCAACCCGCATGTGTCGGATCGGGTTGATTTTTTCGTTGTCACCCGCTAAAACCCGACCGCGTTCACCCCTAACCCTCTCCAAGATTCGTGGATGGGATCACAGATTTGAAAGTCGAAGACTTAATCTTGCAGAACTTGGCAAAACTTCAGAGCTTGATCAGAATACGAGTGTATATGTGTATATGTGAATTTGTGTGTAGTTATGTATATATGTCCCTGTATATGTTCATAAGACCCCTTTATATAGATTTTGAAGAGTCTCATTCATAGCAGCTTGGTGACGTGTCACGACTTGCTTGACCCTTACTTCCTTGGGATGAAAGACTTTATTTGATTGGCCAAAACACCTCATCTTAATATGTGGCACACTTTGAGTGGTCACTTACTTATAAGGCCAAAGTATAATTTGATTGGCTTTAAATGGGCTTTTGACACTTTGCACCCTAGAATTATAGGGTTTTGGCACTTTGCACCCTAACTTAAAAGTTTTGGCACTTTGCATCCTGAAAATACAATTTATTTGACAGTTTGCACCCTAGTGTGTGTTTAGAAGAAAAAATTAATTGAATGAAGAGTATAATAGTTATTTTCGAATATTTTTGGCACTTTAAACCCTAAAAGTATAGATTTTGACACTTGCACTCTGAAATATAGAATATTGGCACTTTGCACCAAAAAAATATAATATCTGGCATTTTCAACCCAGACTTAATATGATAATCCAAATTGTGTAAATAACATGCAATATAATAATATGTTAGATATGTAAACGTGTATTTTGATATAAAGTAAATAATCTTGAGGATACTTGAAAATAAAATGAAGACAATGTCTTTTTTATAATCTAAATTTTACAGAGAGAAAATGTTAAAATAAGTTATTATAAAGTAATTTAAATTTAGAATAACAAGTTTATGATTGTTGTTCATAGAAATGACCATTTTATCTCTACATCGTCGACATTCATGAGTATATTTTTTTTAAGAAAAATACATTAGGGTGCAAAATGTCATACAAATTATATTTTAGGGTGCAGAGTGCCAAAAAAATTAAATCGGGGTGAAAATGCTAATATTTTATAATTTTAGGGTGCAAAATACCAACATTCTATATTTTAAGGGTGCAAAATTCTATATTGCCAATGTGCAAAGTGAAAAAAAAAAATTAAAATAGTTATTCTACCCTTCTATCAATGAATTTTCTCACTAAAACACACACTAGGGTGCAAAGTGCCAAATAAATTATATTTCTAGGATGCAAAGTGCCAAAACTTTTAAATCAGGGTGCAAAGTGCCAAAATCCTATAATTTCAGGATGCAAAATGCCAAAAACCCGCTTTAAATATATTATTCTGACACATGTCTTGATATAATTGGCGAATAAATAAATATTAGAAATCAATTAATACCATTATTTATTTTCGGGATTTAATATATTAAAATCCAAAAATAAAAAATCAATTGATTACTAATAAATTATTTATAAATGTCATAATTTAATTGGACGGAAATTTCATATATGTACATAATCTATAAGAATTCACCTATCCCAGTAACAGTATGGTGGGAACCCGGGGCTTGGTGGAGGCACATCCTGCGATTTACATCCTTCAGAATTCTAGGGCAAGGGTTCTGAGGGTCCAGGATTAGTCGAGTGTAAGCTTGTACACCTGGGTTATAAAAAAAAAAAAAATACCGGATTTGAATGGTCTTGTATTAAGAGCTAAATTGACTCAAGGTATTGCCGTATTGGTCATAATTATTACGGAGAACCCGCATGGTCCAATGATCTTTTATATATCTTTCCATTAGTAAGACGAAATTGATTTGGGGATTTTTGTGAATTTATCACTTTAAATATATAATTTTATGTTGTAAAAAGCGAGTTAAGATTATAGGTACCGCGCTGCGTTTTTGTATTTTATTTTTTCTTTTCCTATTTCTTTATTTTTTTGTATTTTTTATTCCATATATGTATGGGTTCGACCCCTGTACAGAATAACTTCAAGATATATAAAAATTTGCATTTTATTCTCTTCTCTTCTCTGATATTCTTTTCTTTCAAGAACCAAGACCTTCCATTAAATTCATGTCAACTTTTATCACAAACTGAAAATTATAATAGTACATTGTTCAACATTGAAATTGTGTTCAAATTTGGGACTTATCTCAACAACTTCGAATAATTTGATATGTTTGTATAATTTGTATTGATTTTGAGCTTAATGAGTAAATTTCGAAGCAAGCGTCAAAGGAATGTTCGGCAAGTTTTTTAATAATAGTCCTATA
This sequence comes from Penstemon barbatus, assembly GCA_003313485.2. Taxonomy (NCBI): domain Eukaryota; kingdom Viridiplantae; phylum Streptophyta; class Magnoliopsida; order Lamiales; family Plantaginaceae; genus Penstemon; species Penstemon barbatus. The sequence continues at coordinate 44,212,290 of CM064880.1, forward strand.
ATTTTGAGATTTTTTCAATAATAGTCATGTAATTATATTCAACACACGTTTAATTCTTTAACTTCCATCGATCCAATTCTAATTTTAGTCCCATGCTAAAAAATTTCATTCTCTAATCTTTTAAGTGACTCCATTTCATAATTTTTCATAAAGTATTACAATTGATCGGTCAACTTGATCAAATTTTAAAAAATCCTCTTCACATGGGCCTTGGCCGAAAAGACAAATATGTCATGTAGGGCCGTCAACTGGTCAAGGGGGAATTTTTTTTATTTAATTTAGTCCAAATTCAGTATAATTTTTATAATTTATACTAGTCTAAACTCGTGCTTTCATGGATCAAAATTTTATTTCGAGTATATGGAAATTTTGGGTTTTTTGCACTTTGCATCCTCAAAATATGGAAAATAGGCACTTTACACCCTCGAAACTTAGATTTAACACTTTGCACCCTCGAAATATGAAAAATACAGCACTTTGCACCACTGGCGTAGCTATAGCCAAATGAGTGGGGTGCAATGACCCCACTCAAATTTTCCCCACTTTAAGGAATTTATATATATATATTAGTTGTAAAAAATATTTATATCTCATATTTGTTTTAAATGGACCCCAGTCAAAAAAATTAAAATTTACATGTTAGTGGGGCCAATTTTTTATTAAAATATATTTGTCATTCACTTAACTTTATGTTTAATTATTTAACAATAAAAGACAAATCCCAATTTTTTGGGTTATGCAATATTTTTTCCATATAAAAACTAGTTCCCATAAACTCTTTCATCTTTATCTCTTTCCCTACAAAGAACTTAAAAGAAAAGTGGAGAACGTAAACCTAGAAAATATTTTGGGTTAGGGTTTTTTAAATTAGAAGAACAAAAAAATCATTGTTGAAGGAGAAATAAGGTACGAAGTATCTAAAATTGTACAAGTGATTTATTTGATATTTGTTAGTTGTGATATATTTTTTTTATATTTAAATTTTTGCATAAAGAAACTTTTGTTCTTTGAGAAGTTTAATTTGTATCAAAATCAAACTTTCAAGTTAGACTTAGAGTTTATTATCTAGAATTTGGTCCATGGTTTGAAATATTATGTTTAAAATTATTAGTTAGGGTTTATTGTCAAGAATTTGGTCCAAGATTTTTTATTTTCTTGAATGTGCAGTCACTTGAGACCAATTGTCTAACGTATGTATAGTTTTTCTATAATTTGTTTCTTAATTGATTAGAGAATTGGATTTGTAGTTGTGTATTTGATACCATTTCGAATGATGCAATCATGAGGCGGTTTCAGTCTATGACAAATCGACGTGTACATTTATAAAGTTTGTAAGTCCTCACCAAGAAAATAATTTTTGTTTTGAATAAATAATTACTTTGTTAAAAAAGTTATTTAGCTTAAATTATTCGCGAATATATTTATTGTACTTTGGTTTGATATAATATTATCGTTGAAAAAAATTAGTAATGACCCCAGTGAAATTATATCCTGGCTACGCCACTGCTTTGCACCCTCTTTTATTTCAAGCAAAAACTCCTTTTTCAAAGAACTTTATTTCAATCTCAACAAAGAAATGAAAGCATAAGGGCAAAATATGTAATTTTATTGTAGATCTTTGGCACTCCCCCCCCCCCCCCCCCCCCCTCCCCCACCCCCACCCCCACCCCCAAATAAAATTAGTCCTTAACACTCCAAGAAGTAGACCATTAAGGTGAAATTTTTTTTAAGGCAAAAAAGGTAATTATTTATGGGTCTTTGATATGCTGAAGTAGACAATGGGTCTTCGAGAAGTTTACTTGTACTTTGTTTAGTTATTTATGGTTATATTGTTAAAAAGAAAGAATGCGAGAGAAATGAGTATTCGAGTATTTATAATTGTATTTTGCAATATTTAAGTAAAAAAATAAATTACCTATTTTGCCTTAGATTTTTTTTTCACTCCGATAGTCAACGTTGACGAAAAAAACGAGAGGTTTGGTTTTTTTAAATTTGAGGGTATTAAATGTTAATTTTGTGTTTGGGTGCAAAGTATCCATTTATTGTGTTTTGGGGGTGGAAGTTGCTGATTTGTTCTTAATTAGAGGGTGTGAAGTGCTAATCTTATTTTGGGGGTACAAAGTGCCAAATTCTCAAGTTTTGAGGGTGCAAAGTGCCAATACTCTTAAATTACCTATTTTGCCCTTGAATTTTTGTTTGAAAATAAAAGAGGGTGCAAAGTGCTGCATTTTTCATATTCAGAGGGTGCAAAGTGCTAAATCTAAGTTTTGGGGGTGTAAAGTGCCTATTTCCCATGCTTCGGGGGTGCAAAGTACAAAAAAACTGAAAACTTTTCCAGACTTTTCAAAAATATTTGGAATACCAAGGGAAAATTGTAAAAAAAAACTACAAAGTTAAGAAAAATAAAAGAGTTGCATATTTCATATGATGGAGTTGGTGGTGAGACCCAGTGTTTTTAAAATCGGACCGGATCGGCCGGTTTGCCCGGTTTAAATAATAATCGGTCCTCAATCCGGTTTGATTTACCCCTAAAAATCAATCTCCTAATTAACCAAAATGAAGTCTCGATCACATTATAGAGCGTTTATGCAACACCTGAATAAGAAATGAGTAAAACGCTCATTATTATATATCAGGGGATGCCTATTTTTATATATCATAAGTAGTAAATTGCACATTAGTTATATCACGGAGGTTAAGTTGCCACAAATTCGTGGAAAATATAGGAATTATGAAGTCAATTTTGACTTCTTCCAATTGAAGTTTCCTAACATGGACCAGGTCTAGTACAAGAATGCACAATTATCTCTATACATCATCTATCTAAATACATGAACAAGAAGTTCTAATGGATTAGTTAAAAAATAAAAATAAATTAAAAAAAATTAAAAATAAAAAAACACACTCATTAGTAAGTCTGGTTCCACTTAAGCAGGTTTTTCCTACGGAATATTTCCTATGGACCAAATTAAAATCTCAGAGACCCCTTTTATAACTTTTAATATTAGTTTGTGGGACAGAAATTTTCGTCACTAGGACCTACATTTATGTTGGAAAGCACAAGGAAACTACTATCTCAGTTGTAATTGTGAGTAGGGGGAGAATAGAATCCTGAAGTTAAAATTCACAAAAAAACTAAGATGCCTAAACCCACATTTTCCTTTTTCGTGTAAAATACAATATAGGCTTGTTATATGATTTATCTTATAAAGGCTAAATCTTCGAATGTGATAAACAATTAAATATGACTTTTCGTTGACCTCATAATTTCATGCAAAGTTATACTTGCTGCCTAACAATGCCGAGAATGTTGTTTTCAAGATAGCATCACTTTCATCATGCATGTGTTGAATCTTTTGTTAGCAAATATAGCTTTAGCTTAGAAATACATCAATTTTAACTTCACAAAGTTCACTATAAGCAGAATATTTGTTAGTTTACATATTCATTTGAAATTATTGTAACATGGCTCGTGGAAGATGCTGGTAAAGTTGGACCCAAAATGACTACTCAATTATTAGGCATGATCGTTATTTTAGGGATATATTTTTTTATTCTAGAATAGAACCAATTTTGTAGTCCATAAACAAAGTTTTAATTGTTATCGACTCTGCAGAACAATTCCAAGGGCACTTAATGTAAAGTCCTTTAGCGTTTGGAAGGATCCCTGCTGTTTTTGCCATATAATTCCGTAAGTGTTCCAATCCCATTATTTTGACATTTAGCAGTTTCTCCTTTCAATTATTTTACTGAGTTATGAACCTTAGGTAGAAGTTGTACATGGCAGTCAATTTACTACTTGGATTAAACATTATCAGGAGGTTTAGTTGCATAGAATGTAGTAATCATGCTCTCTTCACCAATATTTTGAATGTTGAAACAAATATTTTTAAAGTTCGTTATTTGGATGCTACCGCGTTGATGGGGGCTATTTCGCACCCTACATACTGTACGGATCGACTAAAGAACATGAGATCGGTTCGACCAAATCAGACAGTTCGGGATCATCTTATCGACCCGGCCGAATACAGCTCTCTTCGACTAGAAGACTATACTCCGGACCCAAGAAGGATATTTGGGTCGAGTCCTATTAGGACTATATTTCCTTGTAACGCTAGGTTTAGTATGATATAAATACCTAGTCAATCATTGTATTAAACAACTCTGAATCATAAGACAAATACGCCATTGAATTCTGCATAAACGGCACAACTCACTATTATTCAATAAAAAAGAGCTTTCTCTTCATATTTGTGTTATTTTTTTGCGTTGGTTTCAATATTTACTTTTTGTTCTTATGATATTGCTCTTCCTTGAGTTTTGATCCATCCTGAATAAAGTAACAGAGCCCTATAAAATATATGTATTGAAAACCCCCAATATCACAAATTCACTGATACCCTTAACCCGACGAAATCCGGTTAAATCAGTTGGCGCCCACCGTGGGGCTAGGTTAATTATTCGATCGACATATGGCTCGCCCAAGGAAAAGCGCTCGTATTGGAGCAAGAAGTAACACAACCACCGGTCATAAAACATCTGAAGATCTACAGGACAACAATGATAATAACGCTCCCAACACCAACGAGAATTTGCAGGATACCCACCCCCGTCAGCAGGAACCCCAAGGAGGTCTTCCCGGTGCAATACCGGAAGAACCGGAAGTCCCTGTGATCCCCGTTCCTCTCCCGGGCGCTCAGGAGAAACTGCGACAGATCGCAATGCTCGTTAAATCACTCTCTCCAGAAGAATTACTCGTACTTGATCAAATTCCTCGAAACGTTAGGGCTGCCAGGGCAACTCCTGCTCAAAGAGCGCCAAGGCAAAACGATCAAGCCTCTCAACAAGCTAACAGCCCGGCAAGCGAGCGGCGCTCGCTACACAGTCCGCAGCAGGGCAATTCAAAACCCTCCGATAACCATCCCCGAAGAAAACCAGGACAAAGAAAACCACAGCCGGGGCGCAGTGGGTCCAAGGAACGTACAATAATCCCTATCGAGGATGACATAGATGATGCAATCCCAGATCGACCACGAACAACGCGATTCTCAGAAAGAGAAATCGAAAGGATGGTGCAGGAGCGACTCGAACAACGCCTACGATCTGTTCAAAACCCGTGGGCCCGAACCACAGAACTCCAGGAGAGCCTTGCGGCCTGTTCTCCCTTCTGCAGAGAAATAAAAGAGGCACAGTCAATTGGACAGGTCCCGGGTAGACTACCCCGATATGATGGAACCACTGACCCAGATGACTATATTTTTAGCTTCACGAATATAATGAACTTATACGCCCACTCGGCGGAATTCACCGCCAAATTAATGGTGACCACATTCGAAGGACTCGGAGAGATAATGACTTATACGCCCATTCGGCTTAAGGAATGCCGGGGCTACTTACCAAAGATTAGTAAACCTAATGTTCAAAGAGTTAATCGGAGAGATAATGGAAGTCTATGTAGACGACATGTTAGTCAAAAGTATGAACGAAGCGGATCACGTAAAACATCTTGATCGATGTTTCCGGATCTTGAGAAAATACCGCATGAAATTAAATCCCGCGAAATGCACTTTCGGTGTTAAGTCAGGAAAATTTTTGGGCTATTTGGTACACCAACGAGGAATAGAAGCCAACCCAGAAAAAATTCGAGCCATAACTGAAATGAAACCTCCCAAAACCATCTCCCAAGTACAAAGCTTGGTTGGGAAAATCGTAGCGTTGAACAGATTCATATCAAAATCAGCAGACAGAAGTTTGCCCTTTTTCCAAACGCTTCGAAAAGCAAAAAACTTTGTTTGGACCGAAGAATGCGATCGAGCCTTCGAACAACTCAAAGAGTATTTGACAACACCCCCGATGTTGGCCAAACCGACGGAAGGAGAACCATTGTATATCTACATCTCGATCTCCGACGCGGCCGTTAGTTCAGTACTAATCAAGATAGAAGGTTCAGAACATAAGCCTGTCTATTATTTAAGCAAATTACTGCAAGGGGCGGAGAAGAATTATTTGGAAATTGAGAAATTCACTCTGGCCTTAGTAGTGGCTGCACGAAAACTTCGACCTTACTTTTTAACCTACAAAATCATGATTTTAACAAATCAACCACTGAGACAAGTCTTAGCAAAGCCGGAAGCCTCCGGAAGACTAATCAAATGGGCGATCGAACTCGACCAATTTGAAATCGACTACAAACCGAGAATTGTAATTAAGGCCCAAGTGTTAGCTGATTTTCTATTGGAAACTCCGACACAGGCAACCGAACTATCGAACAGCCTCAACGACGATATCTTGATCATAGAAGATCAAACTTGGTTAATGCATGTTGACGGTGCTTCATGCCGAGAAGGAGGAGGTGCCGGAATCAACTTCACCGGACCAAATAAAGAAGATTTAAATTATGCGATAACATTGGACTTCGTCGTAACAAACAATGAAGCAGAATATAAAGCGTTAATCGCAGGAATGGAAATGGCGATCAAAGCCAACATAAAAAGCCTTAAAGTATTAACCGATTCAGAGTTAGTGCAAAGACAAATAGAAGGCCTATACGAGGCTAAGGAATTTAATATGGTTAAATACCTCGCCAAAGTGAAAACACTAGCTGAGAAATTCGAAAGCTTCGGTATACAGAACATTCCACGTTCGGAAAACAAATGGGCCGATCAACTATCTAAGTTCACAGGAGCCCATGACGAAAAAACCGAAAGGGTGATCAACTGGTTAATCTCTAATACACCGGCGATCGATATCGATGAAACACCGGCAGTCGATATAATGGAAATCGAAGAAGCTGAAGAAAACTGGATGACTCCAATGATAAACTATCTTCGAGAGGGAAAACTGCCGCTTGACCAGAATGAAGCTCGGAAAATAAAATATCGGGCTCCAAAATATACATTGGTAGAAGAAAAACTCTACCGGAGATCAGTATCAGGAATTCTTCTGAAATGCGTCTCTGAATCACAAACCATTGATATTCTACGAGAGGTACATGAAGGAGACGCAGGGAATCACAGCGGAGCAAGGGCATTGGCTTTAAAATGCCTCCGAACAGGTTATTATTGGCCTACCATCAATAAGGATGCCGCTCAGTATGTCCAAGAATGTCATCACTGCCAAGTCCATGCTAATATATGTCATCGACCAGCAGAAAACATGCACCCAATCCCGGTATGTTGGCCTTTTGATCAATGGGGAATGGACATCGTGGGACCGTTCCCAACGGCTAGATCCAAGAAAGCTTATGTCCTGGTCGCTGTAGAATACTTCAGCAAATGGATAGAATGCATCGCCCTCGCACGAATAACTCAATTCCAAGTGATCAACTTCCTATGGAAATTCATAGTTTGTCGATTTGGCATCCCGAGAATCCTAATTTCTGATAATGGAACCCAATTCGCGGGAAAACAGGTAATAGAATGGTGTTCAAAACTAGGGATTCAGCAAAATTTTACTTCGGTCGGACATCCAAGAGCGAACGGACAGACTGAAGTAGCAAACCGAGAAATAATAAAATCCTTGGAAAAAAGATTAGGAGCGGCCAAAGGAAAATGGCTCGATGAACTCCCAGGAGTACTTTGGGCTAATCGAACCACAGTCAGGAGCTCAACCGGGGAAACCCCATTTAGCTTGCTATATGGTTCGGAAGCTGTTACTCCTGTTGAAACTCTAATCCCAACACCAAGAATCGAGATGTACAATGATCAGGAAAATGAAAAGACAAGAGAAAGTGACGTCGATTTAACAGAAGCTTTGAGAGAAAAAGCCGTTGTACGCCTGCAAGCCACTAAAGCAAATATGGAAAAGACATACAATCAAAAGATACGCATCCGAACCTTCAAAGAAGGAGACCTGGTCTTGAAGAAGGTAGAGGTATCCAAGCATGTGGGAAAGTTACAACAAAATTGGGATGGACCTTACGTTGTCATTGGCGTAGGAAAGAAAGGTTCATACAAAATTGCACACTTGGATGGGACAACCTTACCAAGAACCTGGAACGCAGTCAACCTTACGAAATACTATGGTAAATAAATTTTGGCAAGTTATGCTGTTTTATTTTATTTTATTTTATTAAGTTTTAATCTTTGTAATAAAGGCCTTAGCCTACAGTTCAATTATTAAAGATTTTAGTCAAGATCGAGTATAAATCGATTGTTTCGGTAAACACTCCTTGGAATTCTACTATCATATTGGTTGAGATCGGGACAAAAGGAGTTAAGTATACATTGATCCGCTCAATAAACACTCCTCAATCCGACCATACAAACGAGTCGAGTATACATTGATCCGCTCAATAAAAACTCCTCGGTCAATATTCACGAAGATTAAAAGACTTTTGGTATTGAAAACCTAAGTCTAATTAAAAACGAGTCGAGTATACATTGATCCGCTCAATAAAAACTCCTCGGTCATTATTTACAACGATTGAAAGACTTCAGGTATTGAAAACCTAAGTCTAAACAAAACGAGTTGAGTAAACATTGATCCGCTCAATAAAAACTCCTCAATCTACTTATGATGATTAAAAGACTTTTGGTATTGAAAACCTAAGTCTAAGTAAAAACGAGTCGAGTATACATTGATCCGCTTAATAAACACTCCTCGATCCGACCATACAAACGAGTCGAGTATACATTGATCCGCTCAATAAAAACTCCTCGGTCAATATTCACGAAGATTAAAAGACTTTTGGTATTGAAAACCTAAGTCTAAGTAAAAACGAGTCGAGTATACATTGATCCGCTCAATAAACACTCCTCGATCCGACCATACAAACGAGTCGAGTATACATTGATCCGCTCAATAAAAACTCCTCGGTCAATATTCACGAAGATTAAAAGACTTTTGGTATTGAAAACCTAAGTCTAAGTAAAAACGAGTCGAGTATACATTGATCCGCTCAATAAAAACTCCTCGGTCATTATTTACAACGATTGAAAGACTTCAGGTATTGAAAACCTAAGTCTAAACAAAACGAGTTGAGTAAACATTGATCCGCTCAATAAAAACTCCTCGATCTACTTATGATGATTAAAAGACTTTTGGTATTGAAAACCTAAGTCTAAGTAAAAACGAGTCGAGTATACATTGATCCGCTTAATAAACACTCCTCGATCCAACCATACAAACGAGTCGAGTATACATTGATCCGCTCAATAAAAACTCATCGGTCAATATTCACGAAGATTAAAAGACTTTTGGTATTGAAAACCTAAGTCTAAGTAAAAACGAGTCGAGTATACATTGATCCGCTCAATAAAAACTCCTCGGTCATTATTTACAACGATTGAAAGACTTCAGGTATTGAAAACCTAAGTCTAAACAAAACGAGTTGAGTAAACATTGATCCGCTCAATAAAAACTCCTCGATCTACTTATGATGATTAAAAGACTTTTGGTATTGAAAACCTAAGTCTAAGTAAAAACGAGTCGAGTATACATTGATCCGCTCAATAAACACTCCTTGATCCAACCATACAAACGAGTTGAGTATACATTGATCCGCTCAATAAAAACTCCTCGGTCAATATTCACGAAGATTAAAAGACTTTTGGTATTGAAAACCTAAGTCTAAGTAAAAACGAGTCGAGTATACATGGATCCGCTCAATAAAAACTCCTCGGTCATTATTCACGAAGATTAAAAGACTTTTGGTATTGAAAACCTAAGTCTAAGTAAAAACGAGTCGAGTATACATTGATCCGCTCAATAAACACTCCTCGAAATATTTACAACGATTGAAAGACTTCAGGTATTAAAAACCTAAATCTAAACAAAACGAGTTGAGTAAACATTGATCCGCTCAATAAAAACTCCTCGATCTACTTATGATGATTAAGAGACTTCTGGTACTAAAAACCTAAGTCCAAATAAAAAAACGAGTCGAGTATACATTGATCCGCTCAATAAACACTCCTCGATCATTTTTTTCAACCATTAATAGATTTCAGGTATTGAAAACCTAAGTCTAAACAAAACGAGTTGAGTAAACATTGATCCGCTCAATAAAAACTCCTCGATCTACTTATGATGATTAAAAGACTTTTAGTATTGAAAACCTAAGTCTAAGTAAAAACGAGTCGAGTATACATTGATCCGCTCAATAAGCACTCCTCGATCCAACCATACAAACGAGTCGAGTATACATTGATCCGCTCAATAAAAACTCCTCGGTCAATATTCACGAAGATTAAAAGACTTTTGGTATTGAAAACCTAAGTCTAAGTAAAAACGAGTCGAGTATACATGGATCCGCTCAATAAAAACTCCTCGGTCATTATTCACGAAGATTAAAAGACTTTTGGTATTGAAAACCTAAGTCTAAGTAAAAACGAGTCGAGTATACATTGATCCGCTCAATAAACACTCCTCGAAATATTTACAACGATTGAAAGACTTCAGGTATTAAAAACCTAAGTCTAAACAAAACGAGTTGAGTAAACATTGATCCGCTCAATAAAAACTCCTCGATCTACTTATGATGATTAAGAGACTTCTGGTACTAAAAACCTAAGTCCAAATAAAAAAACGAGTCGAGTATACATTGATCCGCTCAATAAACACTCCTCGATCATTTTTTTCAACGATTAATAGACTTCAGGTATTAAAAACCTAAGTCTAAACAAAATGAGTTGAGTAAACATTGATCCGCTCAATAAAAACTCCTCGATCTACTTATGATGATAAAAAGACTTTTGGTATAAAAACCTAAGTCTAAATTATAACGAGTTGAGTATACATTGATCCGCTCAATAAACACTCCTCGATCTGTTTTCAACGACCAAAAGGCTTTTGGTATAAAAACCTAAGTCTAAATTATAACGAGTCGAGTATACATTGATCCGCTCAATAAACACTCTTCAATCCATTTTCGACGATAAATAGGCTTATGGGTTGAAAACCTAAGTCTAGCCAAATAAGAGTTGAGTATACATTGATCTACTCAATAAACACTCCTCGATCTGTTCCTAACGATCTAAAAGATCTGCTAATACACCTAAGTCTTGAAGATGAATTAAGTATGAATTCAGCTGCTCGGAAAATGCTCCTCATAAATAAAATTATGACAAAGTCAACAAACAAAGAGAATTCAGGGGATAAAAGTAATATTTTATTCATCAAATCGATTACATACAAAAGTCCTATATTACAAAGGTCTACATAATACTTAAACATCGTTACAATGGTTTAGATAAAATGATCTTATAGATCAGCGATCTTCACGACAATGTCCACGGAAACACCAATCTCCTCCCTAGTACCTCGTCGATTATAACAGACCACCTAAGAAGCATGCTGCTCAGGAGGGTCGACTTCTCTAGTTCGATGGCCAGGGACGGAAGATCAAATGTTCCTCCAGACGAAATGAGAATTACCTGCCAGATAACCGGCAATACTTATTCACCCACAACAAAATACTGCTTCTACATTAGGAGTTGGCATTTTACTCTGAAGCAGCATTTCGCAAGGACTGTCGCGATAAGCACATTCACCAGCCCACCCCGGTAGTCTATCACTCCGGAGATAACATCGAAGAGCGGGGGTGACTGGCAAATATGAACCCTCCATGTGCAAACAGAAACCACGGACCTCAAATCTGTGAAAACAACATTTGAGGCCTTATGGGACCCGTTAGTACAAGGTAGGGCTTCCATGAGACCCGTCAGTACAAGGCAGAAGAACATCAAGCTATTACGGTATGAATCACGATAATGTGACTTTTTGAATATTATGGGATCTGAAGGCAAAATAAAATTTAAGGAAACTGAGATCTCCATCCTTTTTGAGAAATTGCAAATGAAGAATGCAAGCCACCCCCCTATTTATAGGGATAGATCTAAGCAATCCAACGGCTGAAAAAGTATTTGATCAAGGGACAGAAATGCGACCTTTTGACTCCCCGTAATAAATGCAAGTAAGTTGGAACGGCACTATCTAATCGACTCAACCAGTCGATAACAAGAGAAGCCGTAGATCGAAGCGATCATCGAAATAACGCAAGCAGACCTAAAGGAGCTCCGGACCAAATAGACCTGCACATTCATACATGATGGTCGATTGCCTGAAAACCTAGAGTCCACAAACGAAGGCATACAAGTTTAAAACCGTCGTGAAAAGGATACTTGCTCGACAAAAGATAAAAGACCAAACTCTCCACCATACAAGGGCCGTCACTGCCTTATACGTCATGTGGAGAGCCGTTAACTAAGCCACACAAGAACTCTATTGGGGTCCAAGAAATCTGACGTCGTTACTAAGACGATTAATACCACCATCCTAGACTGCAAGATCGTCACTGCCTAATTTTCCAAAGAATTGCTGAAGGAGGTCTGAATGGGTCAGATCTGGCCAAGACTTCTACATTTTCCAATTCCTCCCATATCAAAGAAATGATATAATGATACACCGATTGAGGAACATATAGTTCAAAGTTAATGCTGGGAAACGTAAAGCTTTGGAAGATACTGAAAGGGATATTTTCTCTTAGTCTGATGAAAAGAAAAGCGGAGTTCAACAAAAGGGACAATAGCCTCCTTATATAAGATTTACATCACAAAAAGACAAATTTACAGGGCATGGGTTGAACATCGACCAAGATGCTGAGCGTTCCTTAACAGCTTATGTACAACGTGGTTTTGAATATAACCCAAGGGACTATAATGGGTTGATCAACAAAGATTTGATTTGCAGCGCAAACATTATATCATTCGGTTACTTAAATAGTGACCAAGCAAGATCAAGCTACCTTTTCTCTATTCTGAATATTCTCCGCAAAGATCAATATCAGATAAGTATGCTAATCTATGCTGATTATTTCATGATGATTATATTTATGCATAAAAGCAAAATGTGCATAACAAAATATATCTGCAGAATAAAATTAATCAAGGCAACGATCTGCCTACAAAAGATCATAATTTCCAATTTAGTCGTTCTCCCAATACAAAAATTAAGCCCGAACAGCTACACAAAAGTTGGGCACAAAAAAAAAAAAAAAAAAAAAATAGAGACAGTCCAAAGCCTGCCAAGTTAGACAAAGATCACTGAGAAGAATCGCCAGCAGGACGACTAGCAGAAACTGTCCTCCGAGGAGTCAAGTTGCCAGTAAACGCCATCAACTCCTCTTGACGCTTTAGATAACCGGCGTCATAACCCTCCTCATAAGACCGCCGTCGAGAATCTTCCGCCAAGACAGCAGCCTGAACAAGATCATTTTTCTCTTTCTCAAGAACGACCCTCACGGCCTCTAATTTTTGAAGATCATCTTTAGCAAGCTGCAGTTGCAGGGTCAGCCTTGCGACCTTCGCCGATTCCGACTCCAACCGTCTTTGGTAAGCATCCTTACTATTCCACAGATCATCGTTCTGCACACCCAGCTGAAGGGCAAAATATTTGGACTGAAAAAGGAAGAGTAATGAGAAAAACCCTCACACAACAAGAAAATCGAAATAAAAGTAGGGAAAATTATCGAAATATATGTCTACCTGCTCGCACATCTTAACTAGCGACTGAACAAGGCGTACATTGGAAGTACCCTCAAGTTTCCTCAGCTCACCAGGCAAAATGGTGCTTAAGCCCAGATCCCAAGACAAAGCATCAGGCTCAACTGAGCCAGGCAATTCGCTATTAGAAGGGACACCGTCAGGGCGCGGAGTCTCCGACAACATAATATCCTTAACCTGCTCAAGGATGCATCGATCGTCTAACGGACGAGGAGAATATCTCTCGTTTGGACTAACTGAGGTCTCCTTACCCGAAGCAGAAATAATGGTTCGACGACCAGACCTTGACCCAAATCGACCCCCAGAAGGTCCCCCAGATTCGAAAGAAGTAGTCACCACAGTAGTATCATGAAATAAATAGTCAGGACAATCCTGCAAAATAGATTGTGTTGTGGAAGGATTGACAAAGGAGCCCTCACCAGCTTGGCCTTCACTGATGATCGGGGCAGTAGAAGTAGAAAAAGGAAGGGAATTAGCGAAATCCCCTCCATGAAAAGCATGCTCAAAGGAAGAAACGCCTGAAGAGACAGGTATGTCAAAAGTCTGCTCCAAGTTGGATGTATCACCGAAAGCCACCAGACCAGGGGAAGGCCTACTCCCAATTTCAGTAGAAGAAGAAAAATTTGGTTGTACAAAAGACGAACTAATTACGAAAAAAGGTTCAGAAGGGATAACATGAGTATCGATCACCGACCTAGTTATTGGAGACGAACGAGGAAGCTCCATCGAGGGCCCATCTCTTCGAGATTTTTTGGATCTATTATCCCTAGCGCTCTCACGAGAAGGTCGCTTCGAAGTATTGCCGAAAAGATTACTCATGATCGAATTGTTGAAAAGTATAAAGTAAATAACGAGAAAGTTTATCGACTAGCCAAAGAAAAAGTATTCTATTAGAAGAGACGAGTATAACGGTAAATAACAAGCCAAGTTTTTACCTTTTGTATTTATACTACACGAAAAGACGCAACAGACCTAAAGAAAGGGCGCGAAATACTGAAATATATCCTTGGAATAAACAAAAGAATTTGAAACGACATACGCATAATGATTACGGCGAAGTTAATGACTTGTCTGAATCATTACATAAGAACACGGAAGGACGAGACTGTCAGAATACGAAACGTTTATTTCAAAGGGATGAAAAGGTAAAGTTACAATTAAACCTACGGGTAAATAATTACAAAGATTATTTCAAAAGTCAATATATCATAGAGTCTGGTCGCTATCTGGAATTTTCTGTTCGCTACCGACGTTCTCTTCCTCGGTCGTGCCAATATCTTCTTCTTCTTCTTCTTCTTCGTCTTCTGGATCGATAAAAGTATCATCAAGCTCATCGTTAACATCAGAAGGAGGAATCGGCAATGGTTTTCCGAACTCTTTGACAAGGTGAGCCAAAGGAAAACTTTGATATACGACATCTGGAAGCTCGGAAGGAGAATAAACTTCGCCATAACGGTTCAACCGAATATGTGCCGCCTTAAAATACTCCTTTCGACGGTCATCGATCATTTCAAAGGCGACCAACTGATGAACCGCCTTCTTGAAAGTACTCTCCAGAAGAGGACCGACCATCTGATACACCAACGCCGTATGGACAGGAGAGTTAAGGAATTCGCGAATCACTCTTTCATCAGGGTTCCTACCATATCGATCCCTAAGTCCACTAAGAGGAATGTCTTCCTCAAACTCCTGCAAAGAGGCTTGAAGACTTGACACTTGAGATTCCAACTCGCTAATCGAGCAGTACTCTGAAATTGGAACTCTTCTAACTTTTTAGCCATCTGATTGGCTTGCTCTTGAGCACGGGAAGTCTCCATAACCCTGTTTATGATCTCCTGGTCTTCAGTCCCCGTAGCATGAGTCTCTACGACAGGAACGGAAGAAGACGTTGAGGGACCAACCTCTGAACTAGAGGACTTATAAAGTAAAGCTTTGTATCTCTCATCCAGAAACTCGCATTGTTGTTTCCAGAGTGCAGTTTCATAAGCGTATGAGGCTAAACAAGTCTTAGTCTGAAAAAGCAAAGGAGTAAAACAAGAAACAAGTTAGCAAGAATATCTTCAAAAGAAAAAATATCCTATAAAGCAAGCTTAAAAGGAATTTACCTTTTCAGCATAAAGAGAAGCTCGCTGAAATTTTTCCAGAGGGTCCTTCCGAAGAAGCTTGTTCAAATCACGAGTAAAAACCCCGGATAAGAGAACACGAGTCGCCTTATCGACCGCGTTCTCGCTTTCATCATGGACAAGAGAATCTTTCTCAGAATAACCAGCGGCTCTCTTCCCCTTTAAATGATCTTCGATCATTTCAACCAAGGTAGGTTTCGGATGATTGTCACCGAGTAAAGAAAGATCGTTGCCAGAACGACCATAATAACTCCTTTTTCTCCCCACCGGATTGTCATTAGGATGAGGCATCGACCAGCTACGACATCCACGAATTCCCAAGGATGTTCCAAGCTGAAGGGGGGGATAACCAGATCCAGTCCCTTGACGAACAGGGGAATCTTGGGAAGAATCTGGAGACTCATCTCCATTCTCCTCGGACTCATGACTCAACTCCAGCTTTCTCTTCCGAGACGCTCTCTGCTCGATCGGGATGTTCTCTATAGATTTAGAGGATTTAGACAACACCATTTTTCCCTTTGAAGAATGTCGTGAAGTTTCTACCATATGAGCTGAAAAAGAAACAAGATGAAAGTTAGTTTCTTTATATAGAAGATATCATCATGACACTAAGCTAAAGTGAAACGCTTACCCAGTGATTCAGATGATGAACTGATTGGAAAAGTATGAGCACTCAATCCCGCTTTACGAAGGAAAGCTTCCCCAACCAGAAGAGCACTCTGATATTTGTTTGCACGCATAGCGGGGATTTCACCGATAAACTGAGCATCGTCAGGAATAAATTCACCAGTCGGCAGGCGACCTCCGTAAACCCATTTGAAGCCATGATCCCACGAGAAGGGTATAGTCGATCCATTCGCCGAACGAAGATGAGGTGGGGGGCGAACAAAGAAAAAATGAGATTTCCAAAAAGGGTTGCTAGAAACAGGGGGATCAAAGATTGCTCGACTAGGCCTCTGACTAGCGAAGAAATACCCGCGATTAGAAGAACTGGAAATATTGAACCGGAAAAGTTGCGTAAAGTTACGAAAGGAAGGTTTAAACCCTTTCGCGATCATCAAGACAGAAAAGCAAACCAGGAAGGCCACAGAATTTGGAACTAATTGTGTCAAGGACACACTAAATATTTTCAGGATATCAAGGAAGAGGGGAGACAACGGAAGACGCAGGCCGCTATTAAAATGGGCCGTGTAAAAGGCGCGACATCCTTCCAGAGGAGATGTGACCCTATCAGAAGGGGAAGGAAGAATTATCTCGGAACCCTCCGGGAAATATTTGGCGTAATTGTTCACAACCTCCGGAAAAGTATCCACCGTATAAGCACAAGCTAGGTCCTCAATTGGTTCAGAAATCTGAGGAGCAGTACCTTTGCCCTTTTTGGCTCGGGCAGCAACATCCGTATCAGAAAGGATATGTACCTTAAAAGTATCTTCTACAGGAACGACGAATTCAGAAACTGCAGCTTGTTCGCCCAAAAGATTAGAGTGCAACTCCTCCTCGTTATTAGGAGCAACATTCTCCCTCGAGGAAGAAGAAGATTTTCTTAAAGAAGCCATGTTTTCCGATTCTCGAAGGATATAAGTCGATAAAAGGAAAACTTTATATGATGAACGACTAAGCAAGAAAATGACTACGAACTATAAGCAAGTATAAAGGAAAAATGACGAACTCAAAAGTCACCTATTTATACTAAGATGAGAAAAGACGTTTTGAACTCATCACAACTAATCACATTCCCGCCAAAAATGGAAGGAGATTAAAAGCCTCCCGAATGGACGCGTGGCGATTCGTAATTGGAAAGAGAAAACGACTATCTATGATATGTAGTACTCTTTTCCTTACTTAAGATTTTTTCCCACAGGGTTTTTTCTTAAGAAAGGTTTTTAACGAGGCTCCATTCATAGAAGATAAACAGTCGTAAAGAATTATCTACTTCTACGAGCTTCTATTATCTATACGCTCGAAGAAGTGAGGGAGTACTGATGGGGGCTATTTTGCACCCTACATACTGTACGGATCGACTAAAGAACATGAGATCGGTTCGACCAAATCAGACAGTTCGGGATCATCTTATCGACCCGGCCGAATACAGCTCTCTACGACTAGAAGACTATACTCCGGACCCAAGAAGGATATTTGGGCCGAGTCCTATTAGGACTATATTTCCTTGTAACGCTAGATTTAGTATGATATAAATACCTAGTCAATCATTGTATTAAACAACTCTGAATCATAAGGCAAACACGCCATTGAATTCTGCATAAACGGCACAACTCACTATTATTCAATAAAAAAGAGCTTTCTCTTCATATTTGTGTTATTTTTTTGCGTTGGTTTCAATATTTACTTTTTGTTCTTATGATATTGCTCTTCCTTGAGTTTTGATCCATCCTGAATAAAGTAACAGAGCCCTATAAAATATATGTATTGAAAACCCCCAATATCACAAATTCACTGATACCCTTAATCCGACGAAATCCGGTTAAATCACGCGTTTGGTAATGATAGGTGAAATTGCACGTCGTTAGTTGACCATAAAAAGAGTTAATAGAATGTGTAAAAATATTATTTAGAAACCCAAATAGATGATTTTTTTTTATTTTGATAAATACCCAAATAGATGATTAATTCATTCGTATCTAATAATTGAACTTTGGAAGACCTAGTTAGCTTAAATCCGAAATATTGTTCGAGGAAACTCCAATCTAATTTCATACTATTTTTGAATATTGATATTTTTCCAATCACTGATAGTTTGGTGGGTATTCATATCCTAATATAAGCATTTGATCGTTTCTTTCCCTCTTTAAAAACAAAGAACAAAACATAAAAAGAAATCCTCAATATGTTGATAAATTCATTTATATTGCTTGCTAGTGACCTATACGTAACTAAATTCTTGAAATTGGAAGTGTAGAATTTTAAAGCTATGGATTGGTTATTCATTCTTTTTGGTCAATGGGGATCACAATAATTCACCTTTTTCATTTTTGTATAAAGTTGTATGCAGTAATGATTTTTTTTCTTTATCTTTTTTAATTGATGTACAGATGGCACTTATGCATTCTAAATTATGATCATATCATAAAGTGTGATGATGACACATGACTGAATTTCAGTCATGGATCTTGGATGTAAATTTAGCACGTGTCCGAGAATTGGAGCCAACTTGTCATAGTGTACTTGTATGTAATTATATATCCTATATATGTATGTATTTGGTTCTATTTTATTTGTAATGGGTCGGATGAGACCTGACTATATTCGGCTTCATTTATATCGGGATCGAATTAACCTGACTATATTCGGCTTCATTTATATCGGGATCGAATTATGTCGGATTCGGATCTTATTTAGATTATGTTCGGATCTAGATTTTTGGAATCTAATGTATATCGATTGAATTTGGCCACACATTGAATTTTTTCTGATTCAATAAAAATTTTATTTAAAAAAATTAAATTAATATTTTTTTCAAAAACAAGTTTACTAAATTTTAGTTCACATATTTAAACATTATTTACCAATAATATTCATATTTGTAGGTGAAAATATTGGTTTAAATTAATTTTTTAAAGAGTAGTAAACTATTTTCTATTTAAACTAATAGTTTTTTTTATATATTATCGGATATGAATCTTTAATGGATAAGATTAACCTATCTCCATGTGTTTCTGATTATGGATCTTTATAATCGGATCAGGTTCATCGATTTTCTAATTGGATAATTATTTTAATAATTGAACCTAATTTGGTGTATTCCGAATTAAAATCTGCCCCATTATCAGTCGAATTTCCATCTCCATATTCTGAAACTGCAGCAAGAATTTCCATGATGAATGGGCTTATGTCACTTCATGCACACGGGATTTCCAAGTTAATTTCTGATACTAATTGCAGAATTTACAGCACACTTAATAGTATCTAATTTACAAAGGGTGTGTTCGTTTTCCCTGATTCTAATTGGTCCAATTGATAGTCAGGGCATAGTAAATACTCGGCCCAATAACTTAATTGGGTGTTTGGTCATTAATCCAAGCTATAACTAGAATATGGCCAATTATTTAATTTTCAGTTCAGTTTGACCGATTAACGTAAAATGACAATTTTGCCTTTACACTTGAAACACAACCCACTACTACAAAATGGGAATATCCTGTGCAACTTACCAAAAAATAAAATTCAAATACATAATTCCAATTGAAATACACTCATGTGCTCACAACTTTGCAATCACATATAGACATGATTCATAAATACCCTGTCCAAGTTACCAAATACATAATTCAAATTGAAAGCGCAACCTACTTCTGCTACTACTACCAGTGGCGGAGCTATACCGATTTACTTGGAGGGGCTAAATTTTTCCGAGGGATGCATTAAATATAAAAATAATTAGGAAAAAAATATCCTTTTATAATTATTAACAAAGAATTTTTTTTGAAATGTACATTACAATAAATAAAGAATATTATATAAAGAAAAGTGCACTAAATAAATATAATTATAAGGAGAAAACCTTATATGTTATAAAAAAAAATCTTATTTTTATTACAATTATTCAGATTTTTTTTTTTTTTTGGATATGCACTAAATAAAGAATATTATAAAAACTTGTATTTTAATAACAATAAAATATTATATTCCTTATATAATCATTAATAAGAAAGAGAAAATTTAAAGAAAAGCTTAACTATTGAGAAAGAAAGAAATTTTTTAAAAAATAGCTTAAAAATTGAAAAAAGAAAGAAAGAAAAAATCTAAAAAATGGCTTAAGAATTGAAATAAAAATTGTTTGCACCAAGTTGGATTCGAACACGAGCCTCCAGCATGAACCTTCATATTCCCTAACCATCCGGCCAACACAGTCAATACATAAAATATTACTACTAATAATATTTATTCCAAATATTTTGGGGGGGCAGTCGCCCCCAGTCTACACATAGCTCCGCCAGTGACTACTACACAATAGATATTTTATCAACTGAAGTAAATAAGGCCTAAAATACATATCAATGCAAGTTTGCAATCAGAAAACATATGCGTACAACTTCAACTCCACTTTTCCCATTAACCATAAATTAATCTTAAGGCATTTTACCATCGAGAATCATTTGAGCTTGAATTTCCCTATTGCGTGCTGTAGAACGCATATATAATGAAGTATGCTTCGGATTGTCCATAATCTTGTAACACAAAAAATTCTAACCCAGGAATATCTACGAGGGTAGAAATAACATTAATCGCCTTTTCGTCATTCGGTATCTTCTTTCTTGTTGAACTTGGGGTTAAGATTCCCAAATGTTGTTTTGGCCTCCTGAATGAATGAAGTTAAAAATGGAGCATAATGCGCACTTTTCTCAGAATTAGGTGTCCGCTTATTCTTTTCCCTCTTAATCTTAATTTTTTTCTTCTCGATGCCACCACTCTTAACCACCCCCATCTGATGCATTTATCGTCAAATCAACACATGGGCTACTCACTACATAGTCATCATCCCCTAGATCACATTATGGTTATTTTCTCTTCTCCACATCCTCAGCTACGTGTTTCTCATCTCAAGCTCACTCAAAAGAATTGATAGATCATCTCAGAAAAAAAGTTCACTAGTTCTATAATCCATTTGTAAGGTCCGTAATCAAATATACCATTATTGATTTTAAAGGTATACTTTTTTATAGAGCCAGACAATATTTCATATATCAACACAGATTATATAAGGCATCCATTTCACAAGCATTTTAATTCTGGAATGCAAGTATTAAGGGGGTTTAATCAGTCTCATAAAAATAGCAAATTTAACATGTACTTGAAAAGAAATACATGGAAATTGCAAATTGTATTAGAAACTAGAACCAAAACAACATACAACACTCTTCGCAAAGACTCACACAAAAACGAAATACAAAATTGCTCCCATGATACTTGGAACTCACAGAGCTTCACGTAAAGAAGAAATTGAAAATATACACATAATTTCTCGAATAAACAAAGATTCACATAAACCCAAGACTGGAGAAGCAAAAAATTTCATTATAAAAGAACTTATGAATCTCCCTGACTTTATTCAAATACTCAACTGTACAATGTAGACAAATCGGCTGAACTTATTTGCAGCAAATCTGTGTGTGATATTCTCTAAGATGAGTAAACAAAGTATTAAACAAAATTATTGCTTATTATGAAATTGGAAGAGTTGAAAATGGTGGGCAAGGGTTGGGGAATTTACCTATACGCGATGAGGGGGAAGTCAGAAGTAAAAATAGGAATGGGGGAAATTAATTTTATCCGACTTTTTGACCAGTGGCATTTCGGAGTAAATATGTTCAAATTTCAGGGGCAAGTTCAAAGTTTTTTATTGGAGTTGGGCCGGATTATCTAATTTCTGGGTTGGAGGTGAAATTATAATCAGCCAAATTAAGGGGCTGGCCCACACATAAGCTAGATAACTACGGGCAGCCCGTCTTTTAATTGGCCCAACCTCGAACTAAATATAGAGTCCGATTGAATGACCTGATTATCCTAATTTAGGCCTAAACAGGGCAAACGAACACACCCAAAAAAATTGTTGTCCAAGTTAATATTTATTAATATTATAAAATTCGATTGCTATGTGATAGTAGTAATTACGCTTCAATGGCGTATTAGTAATTCTCATATTTATAATATTTATAATATTAAAGAAATTAAATAAATAAATACTAAAGAATAACATTTATGCCATCTTCCAAAAAGACCTATTTACCCTTATTTATGTTTTTTTGACATAAATACAATGAATTTTCACATTTTAACTCTTTCCTATAAATAACACCTCATATTCAATAGAAAAGGCAGTTTTTTGGAGTGACAAGAAAAAATAAGAACACAGTGCTCTGCAAGATCAGCTTTTATAGTTTGGAGAAGGATCAAAGAAAGAAGAAATCTCAAAAACGCCCTTTGATCATTTTTACCCAACATCATTTTGGCGCTGACTGTGGGAAATATTTTGCTTGATTTGCACGTCGAGATGGCGAATGAGAATGAAGAGAACCAATAGGAAAACACAGAAGAATCGGGCTATCCACGTGGTGGAGGAGACGCATAAGGCGATTCATTCGCTGAAAGAGACGCATAAGGCGATCCATCCGCTGAAGGAGGCGCATAGCGCGATCCACCTAGTGGAGGAGACGCATAAGGCGATTCATTCGTTGAAGGAGGTGCATAAGGCAATCCATCCGCTGAAGGAGGCGCATGACGTGATCCACATGGTGGAGAAGACGCATATGACTATCCATCCCTGAAGGATGTGTGTAAGTCGATCCATCCGCTGAAGGAGGTACACGACGCGATCCACCTAGTGAAGGAGGCGCACAATGCCATCCACCTAGTTGAAGAGGCGCAATTGTCGATTCAACTGGAGAGAGGCACATGAGGCGCAATTGTTGATCCCACTGGAGAGAGGCACATGAGGCGCACAAACTCAAATGCCTTACCCTGAAGCACCACCACATGCGCCACCCCCAGCATCTACCATACAAATTACCTAAGAAATGTGATAAGATGGCAGCAACAGTAGTAGCAAGTGCGGTTGCACGATACGTGGCCAAGAAATAATGAATGCGCGATCCAGTACGGTCTTTGCTCGAAGTCCCAGACACATCCTCAAGGCCCGATATAGATGAGCAGAGGCGACAAGAGGAATTGAATACAAGGCAACCTTTAAATAAGAAAGCCACTAATAGAGCCCAAGGAGCGGAGAAGGCGGTAAGGCAACCTCGTCCCAGGATGGAAAGAGAAAAAGCTCTTTCGCGAAGTACCGGAAGAAAAGAGTGGAGGAAAAAACAACATGCACAAAGAATAAGAGGAAATAAGAGAGCAACTACTTCTCATGATACCATTGAAGAGAGGTTCATGCGCCCCTGCAGTATGGGCGAGCTCGAGGGCACAATACTGAAGATTGCTACCATTTGAAAGATGAGATAGATAGGCTGATTTGTGAGAAGAAGAAAGAAGGTTGCTCCTGGAAAAACCCTTCCGAGAGGAGAAATTCGTCCCTAGAGAAAACTGGTGGACAAAGACCAAATGGAAATAGCACAATACTGGCTAGACAAGATGATATATTTTCAAATATCGGCACAATCAACGTAATATCAGGAGGGACAGTTGGAGGAGACTCGACTAATATAAGAAAGCTCTCGTCAGCAAGAACGTTTCTGGAACCTTCAGTAAATTCCAAACACCATATTCACCAAGCGGAGGAATATAACTAGACTATCACTGCTGATGATGGTTACAGAATGTTATGCTAACATTTTGAAGAATAGAAGAAAGCTAAGTTTGGACCAAACTATACCACTAAGAACAAGGCAACAGAACAAATGATGAGCATTGTTCTAGATGCAAAGGAAGATGAGATCGAAAGCAAACAACAAAGCTGGAGAGTGTACGGATAAAAGCAATGAAAGAATTAAAGAAATCATGTAGTATTGTTGCTAGTCTTCGACTATAATATTTCAAAGTTTTTATTACCATGTACCAATCAATGAAAGTTCAATAGTAACAGCTGAAGGATTTCATTTTTCGCGTGAGGATACATCTTTTAATTCGTTAAGATGACTCTGTCCATCTCCAAATGAGGAAATAAAAATATAAATAAAAAAGTTCTCAAGGCTTAAAGCAAAATCCTCGCCTTAGAATCAGCGTAGCTCTTTTAATAGCCATATGTATATAAGGCTACCGGAAAAATCCTCGCCTCAGAGTTAAAGTAAATCTTTAAAGGCATCAACGGATATACAACGCCTCCAAACGAGAAAAATAAAATAAAATAATTTCAAGGCTAAAGGGAATATCCTCACCAAGTCAATGTAGACCTTTAAGAGCATTATGCCTCCAAAACGAGACAAATAACATACAATACCTCAAAAAGTGACGTGATCACATTTAGACAAAAAATTACTTGAAATCTCCAAATCCAAATTTCTTGAATCTTGCATCACCAACAACGAAATTGCATCCGAAACAAGCAATACGTGATCGATCAAAGCGAAGAATGCCTGACCGAGGCACAAGGGCACGATCAAGGAACAAATGCCGGCTGAGGCACATACCCGATCGAGGCAAAACCACGATCAAGGTTCAAACCCGACTGAGGCATAAAGGTCGGCTAAGGCACATGCCCGACCGAGGCACAGTGGCCCAGCCGAGGCATAAACCTTGCAGAGGCACATGTCGGCCGAGGTATAAACTCGGACTAAGCTCAAATACCCGGTCCAGGCATAAAGGCCTACCCGAGGTGCACCAATAGCGCGATTGAAGCACAATGACATCGGCCGACCCTTCCACGGTGAGACCTTCACCGAAAAAATCGAACTAAATGACAACTCCTCCTACACATTATTGCCGAAACTAGGGGCATCCTATCACCACAGCCTTGGCCGAGGCGGAGAAATAGAAACACTAAGCAAAATAATTGACTACTTTGAGACGATGATACTTCAATCACACATGTCCTAGAAGTGGGAAAAAAATTACTTCGTCTCGAAGAAATGAAGGTTCTTCAATCATGAATTTTTGGGATAATTATTATTCAGTGACTCCATGTCCTGGAACCGACAAATCCATGGAACAACGTGCACTCCCGAGGAACACACACGTTTAAGATCGAAAAAGTCTTCGTTGCGATAATCACTACAATTACACATGCCTTAAAAAATATTATAACTGAAGTATCAAACCTCATATTCACTCCCAAGGGCAAAGACTTGAAAGAGGAGCAGGACGCGGATGGCGTGAAAATGCCTCAAATGGCATGGCCAGAGCGTGGCAACCTCGAGTGATGCAGATGAGACTCAATGACCTCGGACCGTGCGGACGAGAAGTGATGACCTCGACCGACATGGAAAAGGCTTAGCAACCCCGACCCTTTCAACAGGTAAAATACCTTAACCGTAAAAAAGAGAAATCTAAACCTAGGCCGACCATGGAAAAGGCTTAGCAACCCCGACCCTTTCAACAGGTGAAATACCTTAACCGTAAAAAAGAAAAAAATCTAAACCTAGGCCGATCATATTTTCAATAATCTCACTTGCAAAGTTTAACAATTCATTTTCCTACATACATATTTAAATAACATATAAATTAAGTATAGTGAAATCAATGGGGCAAAATGTCTTTCTTTTATGCATGAAAGTCAACCACGTGTACATGTAATAGCCTACATATATAATCCATTAATTTGATTAAATTAAAGTAATGCATGGTGATTAGTGCAATGCATGACCTCGGCCGGCCATATGACTCGGCCGACCACAACACCATCAATCAAATTGAAATGGTGTGCCGAGGCTCAGGACTGGGTCGGGATTACTTGATTAAAAAAGAAAAGAAAAGAGATTAATGAATTTTTCTTGCCTCAATTTAAAGTGTTTGGATATGAAAATATATTATATTACCCTTTAAATATATTTTTTATCAAATCTAAATATGAAACACATTCTTGTTAAAACATATTACTCCCTTCATTCCATATTACATGTCTTTTAAGATTTTTTTATAAGGATTAAGGAATCAATAATGCTCTAATTTTTGGGAAAAAAAAAGTGTAGTTGTACAAAATTACCCTTGAGAAACAATTAAATATTTTGTAATTTTCCATAATCCATCTCTCTATTCCAATTTTTAATGAAGAAGAATGAAAATGTCAAAATAGCATTTAAGTTTATCTTGAATTCCTAAAGTGATATGTATTGTGGAATTTTTTTCTCCCTAAAAAAACATGTATTGTGGAATGGAGGGAGTATTATTATCACTTAAAATTCCACAAGTAAATATTCTAAAATATTTACTCCTGGACTTGAGGGCATCATGACAGTAGTAATTTATGCTTCAAGGGCATATAAGTAATTCTCATATTTATAATACTAAAGAAATTAAATATAAATACTAAAGAATAGCATTTATGCCATCTCCCAAAAAGACCCATCTACCCTTATTTAAGTTTTTGACATAAATACAAAGACTTTTCACATTTTTACTTTTTACTATAAATAGCACCCTATATTCAATAGAAAAGATAAGTTTTTTTGGAGAGAAAGAAAAAATAAGAACACAGTTCTCTGTATGATCGTTCCATGCAAGTCAGCGTTTATAATTTGAAGAAGGATCAAAGAAAGAAGAAATCTCGAACATGTCCTTTGATCATTTTTACCCAACATCACTATATTCTTTTCCTTGGTTGACATACTCAGTAATTTTCCTCTAGTTTGGCATAGTAATATATTTGTATTTTGAAATGAACATGTAAAATGTAAAATGTGTTACACTTGTACCCCTTGTGAATTTACTTCATTTTAAAATCATGAATTAATTGCATTTCCAGTAACTTTATCTTTTTTTTTCCCCATTGCATTTTTTGTTAACCTCAACAAAAATTAATTGTACTTATTTTCTTTTCTGTTGCTTTTTCTAATGTGAGAATCTGAAAGTAAAACCTTTACAGAACTTAATGCTCTTGACTGCTAGAACAGCAAATATGCAAAAGAATACATTTAAAAGAAAAACCAAGGGCATGTTTGGAACGATTTTGGCCCAAAAATTTCGATCGTCCACGAAACGGACAAAACACCATTTCAATTGCTTTTGGCCCAAAAAGTCTACAAAACACCAATTTCGATTGAGGCCTAAAAACACTTGTTTCAAGACAAATACATAGGGCCATCATAGTTGATTGATCGGACTGTCCATTTCTGTAAATTTCAGACCTGCCACTATACACTCACCACACATTTTCCAGATTATTATATATAAATTAATTTTAATGTTAATTATTGTGATTACTGATACTATAGGATTTTGTAAAAGTGAAGGTTTTTCTGTAGTGTTTTGTATAATCATTATTAATTATATATAAATTCGAATTTTCATTATTAGTATATTAGTTTTTGAGTAACATGTAATAAACAAAATGTATATACACTATCATTATACATATTTTAATCGATTTGAACAATATACAAAGTTTCAAAAAGGTTCTTTGACTTAGGAATCATTTAAAAAATAGTTTTATAACTATACTAACATCTTCACCAAATTTTAATTTTAGTCTTACGTATAAGAAATTTTATCGGGTTTTTGACATTTGCATCTTAGAATTGTAGAGTTTTGACATTTTCCACATTAGAAACATAATTTATTTGGCCCTTTGCATCTTAAAAACACATTTTGTGCGGCACTTTGCACCATAGTATGAGTTTTGGTGAAAATATTCATTGGTGAAAGGGTAGAAAAGTAATTTTTGAATTTTTTTGACACTTTGCACCCTAAAAATATAGATATATTCAATTTGCTCCTAGAAATATATATTGCTGGCTCTTTGTATCCTGAAAATATAAATTTTTTGCATTTTCACCCTTATTTTACAAATTTTGCACTCTGTACCCTAAAATAATTTGTATGACATTTTGCATCATAATGTATTTCCATTGAAAAGACTTATAAATGTCGTTGATGGAGAGATAAAATAGTAATTTCCATGCATAACAATCAAATATGAAAAAATTATATTTGCACTGAGTTCAATCCCAAAAATAAATTATAGTGTGTTATCTTGCAAATAACTTTGAGGTATCCTCTATATTGTTTATATTGTATCTAAAAAATACGTAACAACTTAGCATATTGCATTATATTAATGTTATTAGACTCATTTGTAATCATTCCTAATTTTTTCTACACAACATACGAGTCTATAATTATTTTAATACTAGCATAGTAAATTTATAAATTACAAAAAAATAAAAGAATTATTACCTAATCACTAATAGCTAGTAATTTGGTTAAAATAAAAATTGATCAAAATTTATATTTTCGTTTTGTAAAGTGTCAATATTCTATATTGTCAGGGTGAATAGTGTCAAACTTTGTTAGTGGTGTAGTGCGATTCGAGATTGACAAAGAAGCCGTAAAAGGCCCAATTTAAGAGTTTATTAGGTCTTTTATAAGTTTTGATATTTTAGGACCTTTTAGTAATTTTAGTTTATTCCTGCTTTTAGGTTTTTATTATTTAAGTATTGTAAACTTGGAGGAGTTTCTCAGTTTTTGGAAGTTTTTGAAGTTTATGAAAGTTTGAGTTTTCTCAATTCTCTCAATCTCACGGTATTCTTGTTCAAGAATCAACGGATTATTGACTATATTCATCTTTCTCACTACGTACGCTGCATCAGAGTGGTATCAGTAATCAGTCCGATCTTGTTATCATGCCGCCAAGAAAACGAGCAGATGCAATCCGTAGGGATGAAGTTGATTTGTTACGTCATCAGGTAGACCAATTGGCACAACGATTGGCTGCCCTTTATCAACCGCAACCACAATACGATTCGGATTATGAATCAGAAGATGCCCCATCTTTTGACAAAGAAATTTATGACAGATCCCCTATATATGATGAGTCCGACGAAGAAATTTATGAAGGAGCCCCTATATATGATGGGTCTGACGAAGATGATGATGGGTTTCATTTTGACGATAGCAATCCAAAAAAGCCCTCAACAAGAGAAAATAGTTATTTATTTTCGAAGTATGCCTTTTTTCCTATAGTTGAAAATATTCATAAGACATATATGCCGATGGTGTTCGAGGTGGTTGAGGAAAATTGTCAAAGTCTCCTTGGACTTGAAGATTCTTTGGATAAAGGAACTCTCGTTGACATCTCTTCAATGGGATATCAACACGATATCGATTTTGTCATTGGTACATTTTATTTTAATGTACCTCAATTTAATTCAGGATGTTATCATGCTACTTTGGTGGAGTACTTCAAGTCTTCAACATTAATGTCGTGCTCAAGTCTTGATTCTCGTATTAATTTAGTGAAGTATTATTTTTCATCAATGAAGAAGCTAATCAAGATTCGAGGGAGGGTTTACTCCTACCAAGATTCGAGGACGAATCTTTTCCATCCTGAGGAGAATGGTGTAGTGCGATTCGAGATTGACAAAGAAGCCGTAAAAGGCCCAATTTAAGAGTTTATTAGGTCTTTTATAAGTTTTGATATTTTAGAACCTTTTAGTAATTTTAGTTTATTCCTGCTTTTAGGTTTTTATTATTTAAGTATTGTAAACTTGAAGGAGTTTTTCAGTTTTTGGAAGTTTTTGAAGTTTATGAAAGTTTGAGTTTTCTCAATTCTCTCAATCTCACGGTATTCTTGTTCAAGAATCAACGGGTTATTGACTATATTCATCTTTCTCACTATGTACGCTGCATCAGTTAGGGCCTGTTTGTTTGGTGTTGGGGAAAGTGGTTTGGGAGAGTAGTGAATGTTTCTGATTTAATTTTGATTTGCACAATGTTGTTTTGAGAGAGCGGTTTGAGAAATAAAGTAGGTGCAGGTTTTTTTTTGGAAGAGTTTGGTTGTAGCCTACAACTTGTAGGTGTAAGATGTGTAAAACTTTATGTCAAATCATATTTGTTGTGAGATAAATTGTGTGAGAGATATGCTACCTTATGTCAAATCAGAATAGAAATTATATAGGTTTTATTAGAGATAAGAAAATTATTGTTTGTTTGGGTTTTCAGAGAATAGTTTGAGAAAGCTGAAAGATGAAAAATTTATTTCAGAAGTAGAAAACATGTTTGTTTGGCATTTCCCAAACACAATTTTTTTTGAAAAATGCCAAACGAACATGCCCTATAATTTCAGTGCGCAAAGTTGCAAAAATATTCAAAAATAACTATTATACCCTTCCACAAATGAATATTCTCACCAAAATACACACTAGGGTGTGAAGTGCCAAATAAATTATATTTTTAGGGTACAAAAGGCCAAAACTTTTGAATTAGACTGCAATGTGCAAAGTGCCAGGAACCCAATTTTATCCTTTACCTTTCAATTAATTTCAATTTTCGTCCAAGGTTTGGTCTTGATATCGGAGGAAAAGTTTGAAATTACAAGAATGAAAATTGAAAATTTAGAGTACTAATTTTTTTAGCATAAGACTAAAATCAAAATTGATATTGAACTAAGTACATGAAATTGGGTTTTTGCATTTTACAACCAGGAATTATAGGATTTTGACACTTTGCACTATGACTTGAAAGTTTTAGCACTTTACACTCTAGAAATATAATTTATTTGACACTTTGCACCCTAATGTGTGTTTTCTGGAGACTTCATTGGTAGAAAAGTAGAATACTCATTTTCAAACTTTGCACCAAAATATAAAATTTTGGCATTTTTACTTTAAAATTTTTAGCACTCTGCACCCTAGATATATAATTTGCAAGATATTTTGCACAATAATGTGTTTTCCTCTAAAAACACTCATGAATGTCGTCGATTGAGAGATAAATTGATCATTTCTATGTGCATAACAATCACAAGCATGCTATTCTTAATTTATTTTATTTTTTAATAACTTATTTTAAAATCTTCTCTCAGTATAATTTGAATAAAAAACCAGAGGTTGTCTTCATTTTGTTTTGGAGTATCCTCTAGATTATATACATTACATCTAAAAAACACGTTTAAAAATCTAACATGTTATTATACTGTTATTATACCGCAGGATATTGTCTCTATAAGACTCACATATATTGATCATAAAATTTTCTACATGAAATACTCTAAAATTCTAAAATTATTTACTATTAGCATGATAAATTTATTATTTTGACAGAAAAGAAATAGAATTCTTACATATTCACTAATAGCTAGTAATTTGGTTAAATAAAAAATGTGCCAAAAATATTAAGTCGAGGTTGAAAATACCAAAAAACCATATTCTTAAGGTATAAAGTGCCAACATTCGATATTTGCTGGGTGCAAAGTATTAAAATCTGTATATTTGGGGTATAAAATGTCAAAAATATTCGAAAATGACTATTTCACCCTTTCACCAGTGAAAATTTTCATTAAAACACACAATAAGGTGCAAAACATCAAATAAATTATATTTTTAATGTATAAGTGTCAAAACTCTATAATTATAATTTAAGAATGCTTAAGTGTCAAAAACTCATGAAATTTGTAAAATATGTAAGGCAAGGAGCGGTGATAATTGTCACATGTACTTATTAGTGGTACAGAGGTCTTGAGCCGACAAGGAGGTAAAAGTAATTATTTTTTGTTCGTTTGAAACTTAAAATATTATGTGTATGCATCAGTATCCCACAAAAGTGACAAAACCTTTGGATGGCCGAGGACCTATATGCAGCAGCTTCCTCAAATCTTCGCAAGGAAAAGTCCAAAATTAGTTATTACTTATTACTAGTAGTATGATTTAGAAAAAAAAGGCTTATTTAATTTAGATTACTATGTCGAGGGTGTACGACAACTGGGAAAGGCTTGTTGCAGCCACACTCAAGAGAGATCAGCTTCGGCAAATCGCTCTTTGTCCAAGCCTCAGCAGCTCCAGTTCAGTTGATTTAAGTTCAATTGATTCCAGTTCAATTGATTTCAGTTCAAGTTTCAATTTAGATTCTCTTGATCTCGGCAATGGTACGTACTCTGTTTATTATTTTAATTATTAGAATTAAGCAAGCGTGTGTTTTATTAACTGGATCTAGTGTTTTTGGTATAAAGATAATTCCTGAGAATCCTTATCGGATCCGAGAACACTTCGACCCGTAAACAAGATCGAACTAATTCGACTTAATTGCGAAATTTGTGAGTTTTATGTTCTCAATATATTTGAAAAATAACTTACAAAAATACAAGAATTTCATAAACGATCATATTTTAATTATGCAAAACAATGAAAAAAAAATAACATATCACAAGCTTCCTATCCTTTGTTCGTTTAATTGGTTGAACTTTTGGTTACTTGTTTTTTTTTTAAATTTGATGAACAAACGGTTTTGATCTATCTTCTTCACCATTGATATCAATCACGTTCTCCTTATATTAGGCATGTGGGCCAATGTTATTAAAACCGGACCAGACCGGTAAGTCCGACCGGTTCGACCACAAACCAAAAGCTGGTCCGGTCAAGTTAATTCACTGGTTTTAGCGGTTCGACCAGCGGTTCGCCCGGTTCGACCAGCGGTTCGCCCGGTTCGACCAGTAAAACCGCTAAATTTCTTTCAGGCTTTAAAGATCAAATCAATTTTTTCTCGTTTCTTGAACAAAGGGTGACTTTTGTATGTGTAGGGTTAGAGAGCTTTTCTTTTGAGTGTAATCTTATTGATTTCAAGCCATTCGTCATTCATATATCTCATTAAGATTTATATCTTTTATGCATATAAATAGTTAGGTAAAGAACTATTCTATTTGTTATCTAAAGAAAATTATTAATTAAATACAACTCTTATATATAGTTAAAACATGCAAAATTTATATATACATATATAATTTTAAAAATTAATATTTTAATGTATAATTTTTTATTTTATTTATTTGATAAATATATCATATATGTTTAGGGTTGGGCGCGGGTCGGGTATTTTGGATTTTGAGTATTTCGGGTCGGGTATCTGATGTGGCGGACAGTGAATTTTCACATCCAAAACCCAACCCAATTTGGCGGGTTCCCGAAATTTTCGGCTATTTCGATTTTTGGGTTTCGGTTACCCGGAATTTCACCTTTTTTGTTTGTTTATTTTTGTTTTATATATATATATATATATATATATATATATATATATATATATATATATATATATACAAAAAATCATACTTTTTAACATATATGCAAGTAAAATTGTAAAATAATTCAATTCAAATATTGAATTGTACACAATAACTTCTAAATAAATACAACACAAACTTGTCAAATCTTCAACAATATTACAATCAATGACTCCTAAACAAAACATGCCATTATTAAGTCTTCTAACATTCCAACAATATTACAGTCTAACTCCAAGCATCAAAATATCACAATCAAATTAAAAGTTACAATAGACACAAATATAATAATATTGGGCCAATTTTTTTTTTATATTTAATACTCTAACGAATCCCGAAATACCCGTTCGGGTGTAAATATGATACCCGAAACCCGACCTGACGAAATGTCAAAATCCCATTTTTCAGTCCCAAATGGAAAATAATCGATCGGGTCGGGACGGATCCCAAAAAACCCGACCCAAAACCACTTGTTATGATATCACTTGTTGGTCCCAAGTGGTCAGATGAAGTAAGAGAGGGGAGGGGGAAGGGGGGGGGGGGGGGGGGGGAGGGGGATAGACCTCTGAAAATTCTTTCTTAAAAATTTCTCTAACTTTTTATGTCAGCAGACTAAGCTGGTCAAGATTCGTAAAACTACTAAGTTGATCGCGCGCAAAACTTTGAACAACAGAGTTGACCACTTTTTTTATGTAACTTAGCTGATTTCAAGATAATCAGAGTTTCAAAATACTTACCTGCAGCGGATTAATCACACAAATAGTTTTTTTAACTTAAAAAATTTATCTACAGTTTTAAAACTCTTTTGAAACCTTTAAGCTAACTTAAAGCTTTTTGAAAATATGCAAATTAAATGCAAGAAATCAAACTCACAGAATTTTTATAATGGTTATATGGATTGAATCCTTTAGTACACTCTTTCAAGTCATTTAGATCTTGGGTTATACTATTAATACACAATTTACAATATACAATGCTTGTAAGGTGAGGATTGTCCAAGACATTATAAGGTGGACCTAACTATTATTTTCATTAAATGTGGGACATTTAGTCTCAATATTTCCCCTTCACGTGTGGGCGGAGTCCAACATGTGATATATGAATGTTCAACCTCGTGAATTTGTGACATGTGGGTGAAGATCTAACACACGAATAATAACACATCGAGTCTTTGTTAACCGGTGAAATAATGACATTCCAAGCCTCGATTTATTGGAGGTATAATGACAATCATGTGTTTGTTATCTGGTGAAGTGTGTGGGTAGATACTGAAACGCATCTTGCGTACAAGGAGTAACCCATCACAGAATGAGGTGATCCACTTTAATATGGGCTCTAACACCACGTGAGAATTCACCACATGGATTATGCTAAGTCCATTTACATAATTTGAGTATAACTTAACCTCAAAAGCAAGCTTGTAAGGTGGGGATTGTCCAAGACTTCATAAGGTAGGTTTAACTATTGTTTTCAACCAATGTGAGATATTTATTCTCAATAACATGAAGGGAAAATTTAAAAAAAGGAGAAAAAATATATTTTTTTCCATTTTTTATCCAAAATTTTATAGCATTGCACCAATTGTGTTTTGACACACGAAAATGACAACAATTTAAATCTCTTGTATTTTGCCCCTCCGTGTTATTTTTATCAGCAAAACTCCTCTCTCTCTATATATTTTTTTTATTAGCAAAATGTCTCATTTGAAATTCTTTCAAAATCAATGGGGAGGTTACTATTAATATTTTAAGTGAAAATGAGGATTATTGTTAG
>CM064880.1:44247302-44378876 GCA_003313485.2 Penstemon barbatus
AAGGTGCAAAACATCAAATAAATTATATTTTTAATGTATAAGTGTCAAAACTCTATAATTATAATTTAAGAATGCTTAAGTGTCAAAAACTCATGAAATTTGTAAAATATGTAAGGCAAGGAGCGGTGATAATTGTCACATGTACTTATTAGTGGTATAGAGGTCTTGAGCCGACAAGGAGGTAAAAGTAATTATTTTTTGTTCGTTTGAAACTTAAAATATTATGTGTATGCATCAGTATCCCACAAAAGTGACAAAACCTTTGGATGGCCGAGGACCTATATGCAGCAGCTTCCTCAAATCTTCGCAAGGAAAAGTCCAAAATTAGTTATTACTTATTACTAGTAGTATGATTTAGAAAAAAAAGGCTTATTTAATTTAGATTACTATGTCGAGGGTGTACGACAACTGGGAAAGGCTTGTTGCAGCCACACTCAAGAGAGATCAGCTTCGGCAAATCGCTCTTTGTCCAAGCCTCAGCAGCTCCAGTTCAGTTGATTTAAGTTCAATTGATTCCAGTTCAATTGATTTCAGTTCAAGTTTCAATTTAGATTCTCTTGATCTCGGCAATGGTACGTACTCTGTTTATTATTTTAATTATTAGAATTAAGCAAGCGTGTGTTTTATTAACTGGATCTAGTGTTTTTGGTATAAAGATAATTCCTGAGATTACCTAATCAGATCCGAGAACACTTCGACCCGATGAGTAAACAAGATCGAACTAATTCGACTTAATTGCGAAATTTGTGAGTTTTATGTTCTCAATATATTTGAAAAATAACTTACAAAAATACAAGAATTTCATAAACGATCATATTTTAATTATGCAAAACAATGAAAAAAAAAATAACATATCACAAGCTTCCTATCCTTTGTTCGTTTAATTGGTTGAACTTTTGGTTACTTGTTTTTTTTTTAAATTTGATGAACAAACGGTTTTGATCTATCTTCTTCACCATTGATATCAATCACGTTCTCCTTATATTAGGCATGTGGGCCAATGTTATTAAAATCGGACCAGACCGACAAGTCCGACCGGTTCGACCGCGAACCGAAAGCTGGTCCGGTCAAGTTAATTCGCTGGTTTTAGCGGTTCGACCAGTAAAACCGCTAAATTTCTTTCAGGCTTTAAAGATCAAATCAATTTTTTCTCGTTTCTTGAACAAAGGGTGACTTTTGTATGTGTAGGGTTAGAGAGCTTTTCTTTTGAGTGTAATCTTATTGATTTCAAGCCATTCGTCATTCATATATCTCATTAAGATTTATATCTTTTATGCATATAAATAGTTAGGTAAAGAACTATTCTATTTGTTATCTAAAGAAAATTATTAATTAAATACAACTCTTATATATATATAGTTAAAACATGCAAAATTTATATATACATATATAATTTAAAAAATTAATATTTTAATGTATAATTTTTTATTTTATTTATTTGATAAATATATCATATATGTTTAGGGTTGGGCGCGGGTCGGGTATTTTCGATTTTGAGTATTTCGGGTCGGGTATCTGATGTGGCGGACAGTGAATTTTCACACCCAAAACCCAACCCAATTTGGCGGGTTCCCGAAATTTTCGGCTATATCGATTTTTGGGTTTCGGTTACCCCGGAATTTCACCTTTTTTGTTTGTTTATTTTTGTTTTATATATATATATATATATATATATATATATATATATATATATAAATAAATAAATGTACAAGAAATCTTACTTTTTAACATATATGCAAGTAAAATTGTAAAATAATTCAATTCAAATATTGAATTGTACACAATAACTTCTAAATAAATACAACACAAACTTGTCAAATCTTCAACAATATTACAATCAATGACTCCTAAACAAAACATGCCATTATTAAGTCTTCTAACATTCCAACAATATTACAGTCTAACTCCAAGCATCAAAATATCACAATCAAATTAAAAGTTACAATAGACACAAATATAATAATATTGGGCCAATTTTTTTTTTTTATATTTAATACTCGAACGGATCCCGAAATACCCGTTCGGGTGTAAATATGATACCCGAAACCCGACCTGACGAAATGTAAAAATCCCATTTTTCAGTCCCAAATGGAAAATAATCGATCGGGTCGGGACGGATCCCAAAAAACCCGACCCAAAACCACTTGTTCTGATATCACTTGTTGGTCTCAAGTGGTCAGATGAAGTAAGAGAGGGGAGGGGAGGGGAAAGGGAGGGGGGGGGATAGACCTCTGAAAATTCTTTCTTAAAAATTTCTCTAACTTTTTATGTCAGCAGACTAAGCTGGTCAAGATTCGTAAAACTACTAAGCTGATCGCGCGCAAAACTTTGAACAACAGAGTTGACCACTTTTTTTATGTAACTTAGCTGATTTCAAGATAATCGGAGTTTCAAAATACTTACCTGCAGCGGATTAATCACACAAATAGTTTTTTTAACTTAAAAAATTTATCTACAGTTTTAAAACTCTTTTGAAACCTTTAAGCTAACTTAAAGCTTTTGAAAATATGCAAATTAAATGCAAGAAATCAAACTCACAGAATTTTTATAATGGTTATATGGATTGAATCCTTTAGTACACTCTTTTAAGTCATCTAGTGATCTTACGCGTTTTCGTTGGAGATCAAAATAATTTAAGTTGAGCACGCAAGATATGCTATGATATGAGATTGAAGATCAATAAAGTATATTTTGAATATGAGTGTACATATTACAAGTAATGAGGGTCCTATTTGAGCATTATAGGATGCCGTACAAGCTAGAGGCTAAGTACATACAAACTAAGGTGATTTAATCTAGCCCAAGAGAAAATCCGAGCAGGAGGCTTCGATCAAGGAGCAGCCCCCCAAAATTCTCCCCTGTGTCATAAATGCTTGGGGTATTTATAGCTGAGGATGGGGATTGGCCCATGGGCTTGGGCCTGAGGTTGGCCCAATGATAGATTCGACCATGAGCCCCTCTGCTGGCGATCGGACTGAGCTAATTGGAGTTCAAAGCTTCGGGGTTGGAAATATGCACCCAGGGTCGAAATTAGGCCTTCAAGGTCGAAGTTAGGCATCCCAGGGTTGGAAATATGCACCCAGGGTCGAAATCAGGGTCTTCAAGGAGCTTGAGGTCGAACTGAGGGTCCTCAATGAGCTTGAGGTCGAACTGAGGGTCCTCAATGAGCTTGAGGTCGAACTGAGGGTCCTCAATGAGCTTGAGGTCGAACTGAGGGTCCTCAAGGAGCTTGAGGTCGAACTGAGGGTCCTCAATGAGCTTGAGGTCGAACTAAGGGTCCTCAATGAGCTTGAGGTCGAACTAAGGGTCCTCAAGGAGCTTGAGGTCGAACTGAGGGTCCTCAATGAGCTTGAGGTCGAACTGAGGGTCCTCAATGAGCTTGAGGTCGAACTGAGGGTCCTCAATGAGCTCAAGGTCGAAATTATGCCTCCCAGGGAGCTCAGGGTCGAAATTTGGGCTCTTGGATCCAGCATGAGCTCCCAGAATAAAGATTCCAAAGTACCCCTCATCATCTAGATCTTGGGTTATACTATTAATACACAATTTACAATATACAATGCTTGTAAGGTGAGGATTGTCCAAGACATTATAAGGTGGACCTAACTATTATTTTCATTAAATGTGGGACAGTTAGTCTCAATATTTCCCCTTCACGTGTGGGCGGAGTCCAACATGTGATATATGAATGTTCAACCTCGTGAATTTGTGACATGTGGGTGAAGATCTAACACACGAATAATAACACATCGAGTCTTTGTTAACCAGTGAAATAATGACATTCCAAGCCTCGATTTATTGGAGGTATAATGACAATCATGTGTTTGTTATCTGGTGAAGTGTGTGGGTAGATACTGAAACGCATCTTGCGTACAAGGAGTAACCCATCACAGAATGAGGTGATCCACTTTAATATGGGCTCTAACACCACGTGAGAATTCACCACATGGATTATGCTAAGTCCATTTACATGATTTGAGTCTAACTTAACCTCAAAAGCAAGCTTGTAAGGTGGGGATTGTCCAAGACTTCATAAGGTAGGTTTAACTATTGTTTTCAACCAATGTGAGATATTTATTCTCAATAACATGAAGGGAAAATTTAAAAAAAGGAGAAAAAATATATTTTTCCATTTTTTATCCAAAATTTTATAGCATTGCACCAATTGTGTTTTGACACACGAAAATGACAACAATTTAAATCTCTTGTATTTTGCCCCTCCGTGTTATTTTTATCAGCAAAACTCCTCTCTCTCTATATATTTTTTTATTAGCAAAATGTCTCATTTGAAATTCTTTCAAAATCAATGGGGAGGTTACTATTAATATTTTAAGTGAAAATGAGGATTATTGTTAGTTTTAAAGTTAACATAAGAATTATTGTCAAAGTTTTGGGTGAATATGATATTTCCGCATTTTTTGATAGAGTTTACTATGCTTGAAGAGATGTTTTCACAAATAATAATAACACAGAGGTTTTGCTAATTAGGCAAAACTTGTAAGGTATATTAATGAAATTAAATAAGTTATTGAAACAATAATTGAAATTAATATATGAAATCAAAAAACTCATTAATATACCTTTTTGGCTAAATCGCCTCATTGTATGTAATTTTAACTAATTATTATTATTATTTAAGAGGAGTTTGGTCTAACAATAAGAGCTCGTACAAACAATTTTAGATTTCTATCGGTGTGATGTATGACCTCCCAAGATCAGAATATTTTATGGCAATCGCATTTTT
Source organism: Penstemon barbatus (assembly GCA_003313485.2). Taxonomy (NCBI): domain Eukaryota; kingdom Viridiplantae; phylum Streptophyta; class Magnoliopsida; order Lamiales; family Plantaginaceae; genus Penstemon; species Penstemon barbatus. Next base: position 44,252,044 of record CM064880.1, read on the forward strand.
GTGTGGTATTGGATCCCTCAATGTCATAATCATCAATTGTAATTTTTAAAATTTTCAGATCCTTAACATCATAATCACATTTGAAATTTTAAAATACAAAATCAACTTATTTCAAGAGTCATAAAAATGCCACTTTGGCAAAACTAACCATACAAAAACAATTCTAATTAACTTTTATTATAATCAAATACTATCAAAACTAATTTCATAAAAATTATGAGCCTGTTTGTCTCGCTTTTCCGAAAAAAATTTCGGTTTTCGGAAAGGCCAAACAAACAATCCAACCACTTTCCCAATTAATTAGCTACAGTAATTTTTTTCTCAAACCACTCTCCGAAAGGCCAAACAAACATGCCACTTTTCTACTCTATTTCTATTTCTCTCTATATTAGAAAAGTCAAAATTTGCGGCTACTTTCCCAAACAACTCTCCCAAAACCCAAACAAACAACATTACGCAAATCGAGATTATTTCTCAAACCTCTATCACTTTCCCAAACCACTCTCCGAAAGGCGAGACAAACAGGCCCTATAATTCTAGAATTGATTTAGGTCAAACTCATCCCTATATTTTCAGCTTTTTGACTTTATAACTAAAATCAATTACAAGGACAAACTCGATTTATTAACAAGATTTCAGAATCATGAGTTTTCAATTATGTTCCAGTTTGAGCATGAAGCACCATACTCAATCGGAAAAGAAAGAGCCTCCCCTCTTCAAATTCAAAATCAAGTTTTTATATGTTTTATTCAACTGGGTTCTTAAAAAAAAAAAAAAATATTATTCAACTGTCTTTCTTCATTACTGATTTTCCATTTATAAAAGCGTAAAAGAAGTCAAAAGAAATGTTAATTATTATCAGAAACGACTTTGGGTCAATTAGTGTACGTTAGTACAATCTTTCTTGCTGAATCATGATAAATATAAAAAAAAGTTCAAAAGGTGGAAGAATTCATAATTGTATTCCCACTATCTTGCCGAAATTATAGAAATCGTGGTAATTTCCAAGAAATAGCTCTGATATTTCACAATAATAAATAACGAAGAAATCGCTAAATATAATTTAATTTATATTTAATAGCCCAAAAGGGGCTCAATTCTACATATTTAATTTAATTTAATAGGAAAAAATAATTTTATTAATTATTTAAGTATATATATATTTTTTATTTTAATTTATTAAAGAAACAATTTAAAAATAAATAAATAAAAGTGGGAACCAGAGGGGCGCGTGAAACTCTTCTCCAAAATCCACACGAGGGATCGAGCCGCGGGCCGCGGCCAGGGCTCCGCGGAGCCCCGGCTGCGACCATTCTCGCTTGCCAACCGTCCCGCCCCGCGCCCCTGCACCATTGGAGACGACTGCGCGTCCGCAGCCCCAGCCCGGCCATCTCCATTGAGTTGAACAAATTTAACTCCTACCTATCTATCTCCCCCATTTTGATCATTTTACGTTCTTTTTTCTCCCCCTCTCTCTGCTCATCCGAATTCATCATACTTTCGAACTTCTACATAAAATTCTTGTGTGAATTTAGGAAAAAAATCAAAGGAGACGAAGACGTCGCTTGAAAAATTGCAGAAATTTGCTGCGCTTATTAGGCACGATAAAAGAGAGCAAAAGCAAAACCAATCTACTGCTCACGATAAGCTCGCTCGAGCTACGCAGGTTTTTTTTTTGGTTCTCGTTTTGATTTCAGTTGGAATAATTGGAGATTACATGTTGATGAAGTGCTTAAATGGGAACTTCCGAATTGGGAAATTGTTCTTTATGATTATTACTTTATTATATTCTAAATTAAGATAAGATGGATGGAACTTTGATGGTCAATTATATGATGGAGTACAATGAATGAGGAGTTTATATGTTATTTGCTCAATTCATTTGCAGCTCTTCCACACGAGCATTCTGTATTCAGTATAATTCTGTGACCTAATCAGTAATTGTTTTGGAATTTCTTGAGTTAGTACATGAAACAAACCATCATAGTTTCTGGATATAAAGTGAACTTTATAATGGAATGTATGTCTAGAGGACGGGCTGTTACGAAACAATATTGTATGATTCCACTGAAACATCACAAGAGAAAGCTTTGAAAAAATTGTTTGTGTAATCATTGTACATGCAAGATTTGCATTGAGGAAATTAAAACGCATGAAGTGTGGAATTTTGTTAAAGTTTACCCTCTTCTCGAAACAACACACATCTCATTAATCTACTGTGTGAGCAAAAAAGTGGCAACTCTGAGAAGTTTGTTTTAGGTGTAGTGGTGCAAATATCAACAGTAATTGAATGTTCATTCTCTGGGGAAGGGGTGGGGCGAGGGAAGGGAGGGGGGAGGTGTATTTATAAAGAATAAAGAGATATGCTATTTCAACAAATATATACTTCTTTTAGCTTATCCCAACTTCTCTCAAGAATTTCCCCTGAAACAGAAAACTTCTATCAACAATTGTATTTACATTAATTATTAATTATATAGTTGTGTTAGATCTGTTTTATGCTTGTGCTACTGTTTTTGCTTTTTCAGATGCTACAATTCTTTCAGTATCATATTTTCTTTTCCTGTCAGGACATGAATGATATGAGAGATTGTTATGATAGATTGCTTTCTGCCGCTGCAGCAACTGCAAACAGTGTATATGGTATCTCATTGATAAGAACAAGCTTCTATAGTACTGATCTCCCTTTTATGCGTATGCACAATATTGTATGAATAAAGAATCTTAATTCGAATTACAGTTGAACAACTCTACTAAAGGATACAAGAACTGTTAATTTAATATCATATTTGCTTCAACTGGTATTTGCTCATGGACTCAGAGAGGGGCAACATAGTGGCGGTTGCCCCCCACCTCCCCATAGCATTCCCAAGAGTATGTCTGACAGTATGAGATCAACTTTGTAGGTTGCTATGTAATATTTATATTGGTATAAAATATAAAATTTATCAATAAATATTTGTTTGTTATTTTTAAAACAAGAGATTGTCTAGTAAAGAGGCTAGATTTTTTAGGGGGTCGAAGAGCAAGAAGTGAGTTATTTATATCAAGCATTCTTCTTAGGGTTAGATCCAATCTACTGGTCCTTGAGGAAAAAAAATCTCACACTTCCTTTCGGGAAGGGAGGATTGGGGAAACTCTGGTGTTTGCAGCTTTCAATGGACCTCCGGTAGAAGCATGAAAAGAATAAAGGGGGTGAGAGAGGATTTAGTATTATGTGTGACCTGAACCAGAATGTTGGTGAACAAAACTGGGCTTCTGACCACTTAGGAATGCAGTACGGAAAAATATTTTTTAATTAAATGGATATTAGTTAACCAAATTTGCCAAATTATTTGTACTATTTCTCAAATTCCATAGTATTCTATACCTATTATTTTACTGGTATGCCCCTTTCATGACATGTCCTGAAGTAGTGAGAAAGCTTTATGTAGAAAGTGTTATTCTCAGTACACAAGTAGCAGGTTTCTTTTATGTGCTGCATATTTGGTTAACACTATATTATTCCTTGAATTTGACATGATAAAATTAAACATTCATGCCTCCTTTTACTATGTTGGTATCTTTTTAACCCCTTGGATTGATTACATTGAAATAATAAACCTAACCAAACCCTGTTGTTTTCAGAATTTTCAGAATCATTGAGGGAAATGGGCGATTGTCTTCTTGAGAAAACTGCCTTGAATAATGATGAAGAAAGTGGTAAGAGACTCATGCATGTACAATATATATACATCATTGACCTATCAACATGAAATGTATGCTATAGTATTATACTAACATTATTAATTGGTCATAATTTGTGTATGATTTTGTGTGTGCGTTGAGGGGGGGAGGGGGTGCTCCATTAAAATTAGTCTCTTTTAAAGATTTGGAATCTTATTCCTTTTTGCTTCAGGCTGAATGTGTAAGAATACTTTCCGAGATATTAATAACATCCATTGTCTTTCTGTCTCTTCTTCCTTCGAGAAATCCTGATAATCTATTAATCTTGTGCTCCTGTCATTTTTTGCCATGAAGAATGTGTAGGTGACTGAGAGTTCTATTCATGCATCTGATATACGAAATTTAAGCACCTTCTTTTTCTGATTAGATCAGTATAAACAGGATAACACATATTATATGGATTAGATGAAAAGCAGAATTGGATAGCCGACCTAAGGGTCACTCTAATGAAATAGGCTTCGTCCAGTAATCCTGCTAGATAGCAGCATGCAATTTTTCATATGCCTTTAAACCTCTCCATGATTGTGTTTTCTTTAGAACATTTTTGCTTTTCTATTTCTATTTAAAAGAACTAATAGCTGATGTCATGCAGGAGAAGTTTTGTTAAAGCTGAGCAAAGTACAATTTGAACTTCAGAAACTTGTTGATGGATATGTGAGTATTAATGGTGTGTATAATTTAGTTTAATTTCCTCTCTTCTTAAGTCTTTCCTGAACTACTTAAGTCTTTATTTCAGCGTGCACATATATTCCAGACGATTACAATCCCATCAGAGTCTCTTCTAAATGAACTTCGCATTGTAGAGGTGAGCATTCTAGAGATAACGTATTATGGTGTTCTTTTGTCGAAATAGGCCATGGATAATTCCACACAGCTTATTGTATTTTTGAAGAATTATTAGTGCTTGATTTTGAAGGAGAATGGAGGTTCCGAATAGTATGTTTTATTACTCGAGGAATTTGTTGAATTTATTTGGTGTTACAAGGACTTAATTATTTGGTGTAGCCGTATACATTTGTTTTTGAAAGTTCCCCTTTTTTATTCCAAATATTTTATATTTTTGGGAATTATGGAAGGATAGGCAGCTATTGATTTGATTCCTTTTGGATTTTTTCCCCCTCGGTAATATATACTGTATTCTGGCTGCACACATTGTTGTAACTGTGTATCGGACTTCCAGTTCGGTCATTTAGTGCAATTGAATCTCTATGCCAATAGTTGTTGCTTCTCTGGGTGATATTTTTCCTACTGCTATTCACATTTTAATTTATTCTTGCCCCCTTACGCAGGAGATGAAGAAACGCTGCGATAAAAAAAGGTCCAGCACAATCCATTTTATAACTGGAAAAATCTTTAGTTGTTTAGTTTGTTTAGTCTTTTCCTAACAGTCATTTGACTTCAACTCTTTTTTCCTAATAACTAGAGAATTATGCGATTTGATAATGATACAAAAAGAAAAAGGAAGGTCAAGAGGCAATAAAAATGAATCCCTGCAAGAAGCTTATGATGACTATGATGAGGAGGCACATTTGTTTGTTTTCCGCACGACGTCTCTAAAGCAAGGACAATCCCGTAGTCTTCTAACACAGGCATCTCGGCACCACGCTGCTCAGGTTGTATTTTGCTTTCCAAAACATTATATGCATGCATGATTTCTTGTTATATCATTATTGACAATTGGAGCTTCACTTTTATTATAGCTTTCTTTCTTCAAGAAAGCGCTCAGATCTCTAGAGGCAGTTGAGCCACATGTTAGATTGGTTGCCGAACAGCAACATATTGATTACCAATTTAGTGGACTCAAAGATGACGGGGGTGGGATCTATGAATATGATGATGATGACGATGGTGAAAGTGATAGTGTTGGGGACTCTGATATTGAAGACGGTTCTGAAACGCACGATGACGGAGAGTTGAGTTTTGACCATGGACAAATTGGTCCCGTGCAAGAATCCTCTGCATTAAAAAGTTCAATGGAGTAATTTGTGACCAATCGAATGACTTTTCTGTTGTCAAGTAGCAGAAGTCCTACTTTTGCAGTTTTTACTCATCAATTTAATCTTTTGTAGAATGATGTTTAATGTTGGGAAAACTTAAACTCAAGTAGCAAAAGCCTGTTCTAAATGTTATTATACCTTTTGAAAGAAATCTCACTTAATCTATGTGGAAAATCCTACAGCTAATATATCCTTGTATAGTTACTTAAATTTGCAGGTGGATGATTACGCCCAAACTTGTTGAAACAAAACGATCGATGTAGAATATATTGAGCGGTCGTATTCACGAGGAGATGACTAAAACAAGCTAAAAATGTTAGTAGACAAAGTAGCTTTAGAGATAAATAAACAAACTAAATTAACGATTTGATTTTAAGAAAACTTAAAGAAAAGTGAATTTTTGGTTGTTGGAAACTATGATAAGTAAAACGGTAAGATGTCAAGAATCCCTTATAAGCTCCGTTCATTTATTTGGATTGATTCATAATATTATTCAATTGAAAGTTTCACATTCCAAACAATCAATTAAAAGATAAAGAATTGAAAAACACATGATTTCTAATATATTTGAGTAAATAATTTTTTTGCTTTTAGAATTGGCACAAAATATCATCTAATGAGAAATCGAAAACATACTTTATACCAAGACATATTGCATTAAAAGACTACCCATAAAACAAATGATTTAAATCAATATAATTATATTATAAAGATTTTCAAATTAAAAGAGCATGACTAGATTTATATGAAAACTAATAAAAAAATTGTATTAACATAAGAGTTGATGAAAATAGTTGAAGAACAATATATTACTTAAATTTATAAAACTTACAAAACCTTGAATAATCGAATCCAAATAAGATCACTGTGCGTATAAGTTCATTTCATCCTCACCAAATAACTCTTAGCCTAATTTGCTAATCATTATAACAAGTTCTATAAGAAAAGGTGCTAAAAAGCCCTAATCCAAGTAGGAGAATACTAGTTAGAGCAGAGATCATATTGACGACTAGCCAGATCGTCTAAAACAAATGATCTAGAGAGGGATGAAGAGCCCAGATCCTTAGGGATCATGGAGCTTCCAAACCAATTTATGCGATCTAAGGACCATGAGGACAACTTGTAGAGTGCCATGTCATATGGTATATCGAAAACCCATTTCTATTATTATATTGTTTCTATCTCATATCAAATTTATTAACTTATTGCGTCAATGAAGCTTAAGAGAAGAACTTGAGGGATTGAGACCATATCCAACGAAATGCTGAAACCGGAACATGACATAAATTTAGTGTTAAGTTCTTTCCCTTCCTCTCTTCCCCAGCCACAGGAACAGATAGCATCACATCTACCGCCGTAAAATCCGAACAAAATGGCTGAGATGCTGGAAAACAAGAAATCCAGTCGAAATGTTTGGTTAAGTAACTCATCATATATTCATATTAGGGTCCGAAAGACGTGTGTTGTCATGTTTATTTATGAACAATAAAGTATTAATTTTTCTTTTATTTTCTTTGTACAAGAATATTAAAATTTTGAAAAACTTGAAAATGAGCTAAAATAAACCCTACTTTACTCAAATCGATAAAAGCAATATTTATAATTGCCCGAAAGTTTAAAATGGGCATACTCTTACATTTATTTTTTGTCAAACGATAATTACATCATTGCATAAATATCATTAAATTAGAAGACAAAATCGATTACAATTAAATTACAAATAAAACCAACTATTAAATACTATGTTCAACTAGACAGAAAATCCACACTAATCGAAATCAAGCTCCGCCACTTGGTTGCAACCTTGTGCACCAAGGATGTAACATTAACTAAATATAAATTATTTTTCAAGCAATTCAACAAGCTGAGACTAACAGGCTTAGGTTCATCTCACATTAACGTTCATTTTTTTCTTGTATAAGTAGTGATTGATAGTTGATATTATTTGTAATTTATAGTTATTCAATAGATATTTCAATTTAATAATATTAATATAACAATCATTTCTCTAAAAAAAAAAAAAATACATACTTCTTAGTGGATATATAAATTAACCAAATCGCATATATATATGGTCTCTCTTTGTTATGAAATTAATTTAAATCTTATTCTTATTTCAAAATAAATAGTACTTCTTCCGTTCTTTTATTTTTTTCTCCTATGTCGTTTTTGGGATGTCCTAAACTAACACCCTCTTTCTTCAAATTATATTCTTATTTCAAATAAATATATTACTTTGTTGTACAAGCATCTAATGGAGATAGGCCGCAATTATATTGTTTTACATATTGAGCATCAGACCTTAGATATTTCAGAAAATAAACAAACATGCTAATTTTTTTCATACCCTAGAGTTGCTCTAGTGCAACTAAAACCTCAGCCATCAATGGTCGTTTTCTCGGATCTTGGCTTATACATTTGCAAGCAAGGGTTGAAACAATATATGCTTCATTTTTAGGATATTGGCCTTCTAATTTGGTGTCCATAATCCTCTTCAACTCTCTCTTATGCAACAAATATGGTTGTGCCCAATTCATTAATTGTTGAGGGGCCTTTGATAAGTCCAAAGCACGACGCCCGGTTAGCAATTCCAGCAAAACAACCCCAAAGCCGTACACATCACATTTTGCTGTCAAGTGACCTGTTCAAAAGCAAGGACTTCATTAGTATGTAAAATATATGCTTTTTGAATAGCGAGAGTCAAGATTGTGTTTTTCCTTCACGGACCTGTTGCCACATATTCAGGTGCGGCATAGCCATACGTCCCCATAACTTGAGTTGATACATGAGTCATATCACCAGTAGGGCCATTCCTAGCCAAACCAAAGTCGGACAACTTGGCATTAAATTCCTACATCACAAAAATTATTCCACTAAACATAATGCAGATAATCAATTGATTTAGTGCAAGAAAGGGAAGTATGTATTTGAACAAACCCCATCCAAGAGAATGTCGCCCGACTCAAAACCTCGATGTATGACTTGTTTTTCCAGGCCATGTAAGAAAGAGAGGGCTCTAGCAGCACCTGTAGCCACTTTGATTCTTGTAGCCCAGGAAAGTGACTGATTCCTTCCTGTGAAACAAGGAGATTATTAGCGAGGAAGATAAAAACACTAGTCAAACTCAAATAGCTTTATTTATAAGCTAGTATATATTATTTTGAAATGATTAATTTTAAAAACGAGAATTTTATTATATATTATTTGTTCGAAAAGACAGGAATAACTAAATAAGTCACAAGTCATACAATCAATTGTAAATTTCCAATTCACCAGTGTAAAAATTACTTGCGAATAAGTGATTATCCAAGCTTCCTTTTGGCATGAACTCGTATACCAAAAGCAGATTGTTTTTCTCAGAGCAATGCCCTATAAGTTTGACCAAGTTTGGATGATGTAATTTACTCAAATAATTGCGTTCATTCTGCAAAAGTTTCAAAATACGTAATAAAATGAAATTCATAACAAAATGAAATAATTATAAAAGAAAAACCTACCATCCATTCTTGATGCCCTTGCAAGCTTTCTGGCTTCAACTTCTTGACAGCAACAGCCATTCCAGATCCAGGCTTCGCAGCTGTCAGATTATACTCATGAATCCATCCTTTATAAACATGACCAAATCCTCCTTCCCCTATTCGTAAGTCTGGTTGAAAGTTCTTTGTTGCCTTTTTTATTTCCTTAAATTCTATAGGCCGACTGGAGAAAGATTCCGCAATAATGGTCTCGGTGGAAATTCTAGATGCTTCTGAAGTTTTCATATAAAGGGAATTAATACAGTTAAGATGCATTGAATTTATATGGAATACAAACTTAATTCGAAACTTCATGTGTGCAAGTGCTTATTAGTGAATGAGTTAGATTGATGCAGGTCTAACTCACTCCCTTGTTTAAGAACACTTGCAAATAAATAAATTTTTAACTGTCTTTTTAGAATAACACATGGAGTTAATATGCTATTCACTCGGCGTATGGAATATCTGTCAAGACTTTAGGAAATAAACAAAATGACTCTTGACTAGTAGAAAATATCAGATAATCATGAAAATATCTTGAAAGTAGATTAAAGAACCAAGTGAGAACACCTATAAACACCAAAGGAGAAAATACCAACATCTTCATAATTTATTGATAAGACATCAATTCCATGAGTTATTCTCATGCAAAGTGACACCATGAATTTTGATCAAATTATAAATCATGCTCCGGAAATTCATACAAATATGTAGTTTAACATTCTCAAAAGATTAATGGCAAAAGTCATGAGTATGAGCGAGTATCATTACAACATAGCCATAGCATTACTAAGTACTAATCACTAACCAGTACTTGCTAAAATATGGGGAGCAATTTCAATTAATTTTGGATCAATATAGATGAGGCGTATATAAGATGACATCTTCCCTTCCGATTGAAACATGGTGTTTGTAATTAAATTTGATAGGCGAAGAAAACTGTCTAAATGATCTAATAAATAAAACAATACCGACAATTTCATAATTATAACACAAAGTCTCTAGTTTTAAACCAAAAAACACTAAGTTAACTTAAAAAGACACAAACGTATGGTCCCTTTGTTAGGTAGGCACGGTGCTCTTCATGCATGTATTTGGATGATTACTATAGCTAATAGACCAAAATGTCCGTAATGAGTTAGAATTGGGATATTTAGGTAAACACTGGTCCACAAAACATTAAGAATGTACTAATCTTAATCCGGATTACTGATGTAGAGACATCAAAGGTGGAGGTAATTTGTGTAATGCGATTACACAAAACTGGACCAGACATAGTCTAGAATTAATCACAAAATAAGGTATCATTGATATTATGGTTCTAGAATATGTCAATCGATGATCATATAAAGAGTGATCTAAATCCTTAGTAGGCATAAACACATGTTTATGTCAACGAGTTCTTTTGATTCATAGGTAATGGTCCGTAATTATGTCGAGCCTAACACATATATCTTGAAGATTTGTTGAGATAAATGACTGAGAATGAGTTCTACGGATATGAAATTCGACCCTTCCAATTAATAATCTACATGTCCATGGGTCCTTAACCACGACTCCTGATATCTACATTTGAACTTAAGAAGTTAGAACAGATTCAGGGACGTTATATTTTGTAAATAGTTTTCTAAAATAGAAATTCTGAATTAAATTAGATAATATTTAGGCAAAAGTGCAAAGATACAAACTAATCAGTGATTTTGAATTTTTGTCCCAAGCTATATCACTTAGCCAAATACGTCTCGTAATTTTATATTCTTTTGAAATATCGTCAAAATTGCCACATGGATGCTAACGTGTCATGACGTATCAAATTTTAGTATAAACAATTATATAAAAGCCCTGTTAGCAGGAAGAATTAGACAAATAAATATTGTTTGCGAGGAATCCACTGTTTTCGCATTTGTAATTACTTTGGACGAATTTTACAATCTTGTATAATTGTTCATGCTAAAATTTTCCACGTCTTGTCACATAAGCAACCATGTGGCAACTGAGACGATATTCCCAAAGAATATAAAATTACGGGACGAATTTAGGTAAGTGATATAGCTTGGGACGAAAATTCAAAATCATTAATTAATTTAGGACGTTTTCTGCAATTTTGCCTAATATTTAATTAATTAATTGAAAAATATTATTATTAATTAGATCAGATTTAATATATAATTGAATTTGAATAATAAATTCAACAAAAAGGAAAAAATTGGCATTTATTGAATATCTAATTGTAGCACCAAAAACACTAAGGCCATCTCCAATGGTGCTTGCGGGGTCGGGGCCGGGGCCGGGGCCGGGCTGGGATGGGGAAACGGTTGGAGACGGATCGGGCTCGGGCTCGGGGTCGGCAACGGGGCGGAACGGGCGGGGAAGAGGGCTCGGGGCAGCCCTGCTGCGGGAACGGGCGCGCGCGTGCGAGAGGAAGAAGAAGAGGGGCGCTTGTGCAGGACGCGCTCCTATTGGGGACTGAAATGGAATAAATGGAAGGACTAAAATGGAACGTTTGAAGAAGAAATGGGGATTGGTTTAATTAATACAGGGCAGCAAAAATAAGAACTGAAATGGGAAAATTAAAATTGTATGAAATGGAATTTTTGGGACGAAAACAGCAAAACTGGGCTCGCCCAAATAGGCCTTTTGGAACGACATTCGTGTCCGCAGGTCGCGGGCACGCACAAGTCTCAAAGGTCCGAGTGTAAATCCAATTCAAGATTTGCACCCCCCCTGCGCGCGAGGAGGGAGCCTTCTAGTAATAATTTCTTAACCATTGTGGTTTAGAAATCATATATAAACCCAAATTTTTCTTATCACACTTTCAATGTGGGATAAGTCAATTTCTTTTCAACTTTTCCCAATACATATGTGAACTTTGAGATTTAATTTCGCATTCACCCATACTCCGATTTGGACGTACCATATACCATTTTAATCTACTCACGGAGTAGAATATAATTCCGTCAAGACCCGACTCTTTACTCAAAGTGTATCCCACTTAAATTACGTCCAAAATGGTCCATTAACTTACTTTTTCCAACACTATGTTTATGAGGTTTATATGTGAACTTTGAGATTTAATTTCGCATTCACCCATACTCCGATTTGGACGTACCATATACCATTTTAATCTACTCACGGAGTAGAATATAATTTCGTCAAGACCCGACTCTTTACTCAAAGTGGGTCCCACTTAAAATACGTCCAAAATGGTTCATTAACTTACTTTTTCCAACACTATGTTTATGAGGTTTATAAGGAGCTTTAGGACTATTTTTATTTTATTTTCCTTGATTATGCTGTGTAATTAATGTTGTGTATTGTTGTAATTAATGTGTTATTTTAATTAATACTCCGTATTTAAAAAAATAAAACTATAATATTAATAGGTGAGAGTTTGCGTATTATGTATTAATTTTAAGTTACTTTAATTAAATATTCTATTTAATATTAATATTTTTAATATAATTAATAATTAAATTACGAGTATTAATATAATTACTATTATTAATATTAATATTAAAAAAATTTAAAACTATAATATTAATAGGTGAGAGTGGGCAAAGTTTCAAAATGGAATTAATTCCCCCACGGAGCCCCAACCATTGGAGACGACGACAGGGCTCAGGGCTAGCCCTGGGGCTGCCCCGCAGCCCCAGGGCTAGCCCTGAACCATTGGAGATGGTGTCTTTATACAAAAACTCTAGATCCAATTAATAAAACCCACACTTGCTTAATTATAATTTCTCGCATAATATTCCCAATCTTGAGACAAAAACCAATCGTTTATAGTGAACTACTCTGAAAATAATAAATAAAATAATGAGTGGAGTACGTACCATTGACGAAATCAAGAGAATCTAAACTGAAACGTGAACTGAAATCAACTGAACTGGAGCTGCTGAGGCTAGGACAAAGAGCGATTTGCCGAAGCTGATCTCTCTTGAGAGTGGCTCCAACAAGCCTTTCCCAGTTGTCCCTCGACATAGTACTTGTACTAAATAAGTAAATCACTAAATCCTGTACTAACTAAATCATACTACTTGTACTAACTAATTTTGGACTTTTCCTGTGAAGACTTGAGAGAAGACTCAGACTTGAGGAAACTGCGGCATTGACCGTCCAAAGGTTTTGTCATTTTTTTCTGGACTAATGATGCATATAGGTATGTTTATAAACCCGATACATCCGACCCAATCCGTTTACAACTCAAGTTTTAAAATAAATAAGTACGGGTTGATAACTTGTAAACATGCATGGTATGAGTCGGTGACGGGTTTGATGATTAAAAAATCAACCCACCCGTAAACCACACTTAATTATCTTTTTGGTACTTTTTATTCATGTTCTAATAAAAGTGTGAAATAAATAACATTTATTAACAAATCACTATTTGGAAATATACATACACACCCCCTACCTATAAGTCTAATTAAATAAACTTATTAATCTAATAAAAACTTATATCGACACCTTCTTAACTTAACGGCTATTAATCAACTTTAACAGAATAAGTTAGACGTTTGAAATACCCCTGTAGTTTTGTAGAAAAAATAAGACTTTACAGAATGACTACAATACCCCCATATATAACAATATGGCTTACAAATTTTATCTCTCTAAAAACTTTTCTTTCAAACTAAACCCACCGTGTGTGCGAGTTTGTAGGAGTTTCAGGTCGAGTATGGGCTGAGTTGAGTTCGGGCCACCCCAGGCCAAGAAAGATGGCTTTTGTGTCGAACATAGACCAATTGATTCGGTAGATGAAATGAAGCGAAAATTGATTAAGGCCTAGTGGAATTTGGGTCAGGGCCTAGTTAAAAATTTGATAAGTTTTAATATAACTAAATCTTGGGGATTAAACGAGAGAACTACAAAAAAAAAAAAAGGCATCTTACGTGACGAAATATTTCGTTACGAAACACAAGTTTTTCGTCACAACAGATTTACGTAAAAATATTTCGTCTCAGGGTTCGTTACAAAGCCCCGTCAAATAAAGTCTAATGTGACAAAAGTCATTTACGTCGCATAAATATATGACGAAATTTATCTCGTCACAAAAAAGCAATGTTTTGCGACGATGTATTTGTCGCATAAGCACAAAGAAATTGTCACCGAAATTGCGTTTTGTCACAATAAATATGATTATGACATAGCTTTGTGTGACGATTTGATTTGTCACATAAAAATCTTTCCTGTTATGACAAATTATTTTGTCACAACAAATATTTCTTTTAAATTGTTTACATCCTTATGTGACAATATATTTTGTCACATAAAATAGCCTTTATGACAAAAAAATTGTCACAAAAAAATTAATTTAAAATTCTACAAATGCTTATGCGACAATATAATTTGTCACTATAAATTTTACAATTAATATTCCTATAAAAATTCATAATTTACGTTATTGATAAACTAAACTAACAATATCAACCAACTTACAGAGTATTTTAGTTCAAAAATCACAATATCATTCATATTCAATTGTGTATCTCGACAACTGCATTAAACAAAATGATAACACTTGCCAACAACATATTAAGTTTCACAAAAATGAATTCAAAACAAAAATTTTGAACCCAATTCCAAACTTCCAAAACTTTAACACATGTTGATTTCAATATCTTCAACTTCTAACACTTCTTATCCTCTAGACATAGCTCCACTACATTTTCATTAGCCATCCAAAGTAGCAATAGTATTTTCTGCATGAAGACACACTTTACTTAGTGAACATATATAACTAAATAGATTCCAATTTATTCCATTAAGTAAAGCAAGTAGCAAATTATTCATCCAACTTTCAAAGCCAACAATTCATGTCATATCTAAATAGACGAAAATATGAGGTTTGAGTACTATTCTTGACTTAACACCTATAGAACATTCTCTACCATCAAATTATGTAAATAAAAGAGAATTATGTCATCCAAAACCTCATCCATTTATGTCATGAAGTAATGCTAACAATATTGAACTTAAACAACTCAAATCCATGACTCACAAAAACATCCTTGATACATATACGGGAAATAAATGACAAACTTTACAAAACTTAAACAAGCAATCAATCATCAATTCATTAACATGCATGTTAGTGATTAACCCCAATATTTAAGCTTTAATAATTTCCCAAACTCCTCACGCTTGAAAATTAAATTGACAAAATAGTATGTATTTTTACCTTGTACAATTTGGTGTAGTATAGTTGTTGCTTTTGCTAGTATTTCATCCTCAGACGAGGGAGTTTCTCCTTCCTCCAATTAAATCATTTTACCCTACAATGAGTCGTTTTGTGTCTCATTAAAATAAAATAAAAAATTAATACTATATTCATACATAACAAAATCCAATGAAGCGTACATATAATGTTGCAGCAGTAGGATTCACAAATTTAAATCGTACCTTTCTATAGAATACATCTAGCGAAATTTCACCGCTCCAACAACTTTAGCTTCATAAGCCAAAAATATTTTAGTCCAGCCCCTGGTTTTATGGTTCAAAAATCTTCCTTCTGAGTTTCTGTTTTGCTGAATCTGCATTTCAGCCCCAACTTACTTAATAATATCTATGTTAAAATTATTCATTGGGATCTAATTATCATATTTAGTCAAGGGTGTCTTAGCATAACAGTATGAGTTGGCTCAAACCTACGTATTCAAATTGTTTTCACATGTAGAAATAATTCAATATGGACCAAAATCTTATGAGTAAAACCCACGTATTCAGAGGAATTCAGTTTCATTGATACCACTTATAAGATATTATGTAATAGTGTAAGCATATTCCATAAATAATAAAAAAAAATTATAGAAGAAGGCACTATATTGATTTCTATCCAGAAAAAGAACGACAAGTATGAGAACAAAGAACCAACTCAGGATTAGAGTAAGTACAACAATTATATACACAATTCTACCAAAGAACTAATACAAAATGAGTTACAAAATACAAAATCATATATTTACAATCGAACATACACACATGTATATACATGACATACCTTAATTTATAGCTGGGAATAAACACATTGAGGTAGAAATTTGGCAAAATTGCATCACATACCTTTATTTTATGGTTGGGCGAAATAAAATTATTGAAACGGGCTATGAAATTCCTCCTCGATTCAGTGAAAACTCACCTACAAATTCAAAGGTGTGAATCGTGAAATTAAAAATTAAGATTAGAAAGGGAGAGATGAAGAACGATTTCCAGAATTTACCCACAAAGTAATGGGAATCAATTTCTTGAGAGGGCAATTTCTTGAGAGACGCGCGGCAATTTGGGGAAGAAAATATCCGGGGAGTGGAAAGGTCTAGGTATTACTTATCTCAATTTATGATTCAAGGGACAAATTTGTAGTAATTTCGTGAAATAAAAATGAAAATGAGGGGGGAAATGAAAAAAGAACCGGGAGCCTTTTTTTTTGGGGCAACATGATTGAAATTTTGTTCAAGTGATTTAAAAAATTAAACTAAGTTAAAATGACCCATGTCTATTCTAACTAAAATAGCCTCTCATATATATTCTACTAACGTGTATTATTAAAATTGAGCTAATGGCAACTTATCCCGATAAAATATATAATATTCAATTTACTCTTCTATAATTTAAAAAAGGACAATTTACCCCATGTGAAAATTTATATAAACAATTTACCCCTTTTAGTTAGATAGAGTAACTCAATTACCGTAATTAAGAGTGAACATGAAAAGCATTTTGTAATATAGAGGGGTAAATGGCCAAATTTATCATAATATATGGGGATAAACTGTCACATTATCATAAGACAGGGAATAATAAGCCCTATATAAAAATGTCAAGGAGGCGGTGTGAAACATTTTTAAATTATAGGAGGTGAAGTGCTTATTTTCCAAATAACAGAAAAGTTAATTAAACATTATGAATATCATTGACTAAGGGGTTAAATTGCTATTAACTCTATTTTATTTTTCACTATATCTAACTAGCGAAAATGTGTCGAGCTCGTATTGGGGCAATTTATAAGTTAATTATAATTTATTACTATTGAAACGGGACCATGAACAATTGTTGAATTATATCTTTAAATGAAAGTCTACAAAGTAAAAAAAATTAAGCACAAAAAATCAACTAGTAAAATTACAAAGTTACATAATTAATTATGTAATGATTCCAAAAAAAAAAAATTTATAGTGCATAAATTGAACTGTTCCTACATTGGTATGTCATATTGTGGCATAGTCGAAAACTATGATACATCACTGATTAGTAATTACACCTTAGTACCACTGTGATACTCACCTCACCTACCAATCAGACCCATACTACTACTATACAAATATGAATCAAATTAATTATAACTTATAAATTCATTAAATGTTTCACTAATTTTCTCACTAACATCGTCGATTTAACCCATTTTATATAATAAATCCATTAAATATTTCACCAAGTCAGTGAAAGAATTTGTCAAATTGATCAAAGACGGTTTACATCGATAAAAATAAGTGAGAAAAATAAGTTGGTAGTAAAAAAAAAAAAATGAAAAAATGGATATACTACTAATCAATCAAATATGGTGCAAATTGCAATATATAATTAATATGATATGCTTTTAGCTAATAAAATCGAAATATAGCGCAGTTATTAGGGTTTAATTACGTATAATATTAATATCGTACATGTGCACACCCCTGAAAAGTTATGTAGCTTAAGTGACAATAATTTAATTTCGTCACATAAATAAAAGGGAAAAGTGAAAAGGAGGGAACCATTATTTTAGAAAATAATTTCTAAATTTAAGAAAGGAGAGAATTTTTTGGAGGGAATAAAATGATTTCATGTGACAAAACTATGTTTGTCACGTAAGATGCAAGTTTTGTGACGAAAATCAACAATGGTCGCAAGAAATTTTGGTTTATGTGACAAAATATAAATTTGTCGCATGAAGCCTTTTGGTTACATGATGTTATAAGTTTTGTCACATAAAATGCAAACTTGAGCGGCGAAACTGAGTTTTGTCGCTTCAAAACTTCGCTCATGTGACGAAAATTAGTTTTGTCGCATAAAATAAGAATTTATGCAACAAAATGCAAATTCGTCACATGAGTTGCTATTTTATGTGACAAAGACGTGTTCGTCACCACACCCATATATTTTGGGATGAAAATAAGATTCGTCACAAAAAAAATTGTCACATAATATTTATTATTCAAATTTTGGAGTATTTATCCGTGATCAATTGCAGGTTCTTAATCCGAAATTTACATCA
This sequence comes from Penstemon barbatus, assembly GCA_003313485.2. Lineage (NCBI taxonomy): Eukaryota > Viridiplantae > Streptophyta > Magnoliopsida > Lamiales > Plantaginaceae > Penstemon > Penstemon barbatus. Next base: position 44,270,532 of record CM064880.1, read on the forward strand.
AATTCTCGAAAGCATCACGGTTAATCAAGTGAGCGTTCTTGTGCAAGTTTACCTGGTATTGCTTGAAGTGGCTTATTGAATGTGTATTAGCTATTACGTGTATGCTTTATTTTCCTTGTGAATTTTTTATTGCGCTTGTGACTTGAAATCTACTATTAATGTTGTACAAGTGTTGGTGCTTTGTTTCTGTTATCACATGTATCATTGAGTCTGATCATGGTGATTTGAGCCCACTATACTGTTCGATGATATGTCTGAGCATGAGTCTGATTACGGTCATTCGAGCCCACTATGCGGTTGGATGCATTGTCTAAGTAAGAGTCTGATTACGGGGCATTCGAGCCCATTATGCGGTTGGATGATGCATCAGTTGCATACATTCATGTGATTTATCTCTGGTGTGTGCATATTTGATTTGATATGCGATAACTGTATTAGATATTCGATTGTGTTGTTTGCTCGTTGCTATAATGTACATTTGCAAACAGCTTCACTATGTTGGATGATCAACTTACCACTATTTGTGGATTACTTTTCAATTACTTTTAACAGTTGAAGTGTGTGGTAGTTGGTGTTCTGGATCCGAGTAAGTCGTGTCTTGTATTTTGAATTTCTAGATTGGATTATTTAAGTTTGGAGTTTTCAGATTTGATTGGATAGTGTTCACGCATTACTTTAATTGAATTGTTAAAGTACTGGTGAATTAAGTTGTTTACGATATTTAAGCTAATGCAAATTTTAATTTCAATGTTATCCGTTGCTAATTTAGTTTAAATTACATGTTTGGTTTAGTAGTTTATTTTGGTAATCCGATTCTAGTCGAGGGACGTCTTCGGCCCGAGGACGTGGCTGGGAAATACAGGGCGTCATACCCCGTGAGTTTACTGGCTACTTCAGTTTTTCGATCACATCTCCTTCAACTATGGTAGGAATTTTCATTTCTTGTTATTATTTTGCCCGTTTCATTCATCTGCACCTCTCAGTGTTTTATTTTTCGCTTTTTTGCTCGGTTGCTGAAAATCCCTAATTTCTAGGGTTTTTTTGCAATAAACATTTTTTTCCAATTTCCGTGTGATTCTCCACTGGAATCATTCATTTGAGTTGTTATGACTAGGGGTGAGCATGGTCCGGTAGATCGTTATTAGAAAGGTAGACCAGAATGAACCGAAATCAAAATTTTGGTCCCGGACCTAAACTTCGGTCCGATAATGGTTTTTGCCCAAAACTGACCCTTGGATGCTATCGGTTTCTCGGTAAGACCGGTTGGTTTCCCAAACCGAATCGATTTTACCGAATTTTTTTTTTTAAAAACTGAATTAACCAAACCAAGACCCTTGAGGTTCGTTGATGGGATAGCGCCCTGCAAGCCAATATATTTAGCTTGTATTATAACTATCTTAATCTTTCTTTAGTATAAATGACTTAATACGCCTGTTTATTTATAGTATGTAAATCAAACAATGGACAACTTCATCTCTCGCGAATCACTTAAGCGATTGGATGAAATCCTTAGATCACAATAGACTATGGGACGATTCACTTCAGTATGAATGCAATCATTAAACAGTCTCTAAGGTCGTGATCTTAAAACTGTTCCAAGTCATAGATTCTGATTGAGACGGGGTATCGAAGGAATTGCAAAGACTTGTACAAATATGAATGATTCACATGGAGTGAATTTGTAGCGTTTCATGAGCAAGGCATTTGAGGCCAGTGCATATGAGTAGGTGGTTCAATAGAGAAGATCGAACGCATCGAACGATCCGAACAGAGAAACCCATTGTGGAAGCGCATGACGCACATCGGCGATGGGGTGTTTCTCAAGCTTATAATAGTGTACGATTTAGTCCTTAGACTTGTGGTGCTAGGGCGAATTCGGTGCATGGGCGTGCGTACTTAGATTTAGGTGCCGGTCACGTAGCTTGACCATTGTGTGCCTAAGTTGGGTACGTATAGTCGTGTACGCGAATGGTTAGCATCAATATGGAATCTACCGACTCAACGTAGTGTGTTGAGAGAATTTCCTATACAATCTTAGATAATAGATTCCGAGAAACCTATGGCCACAGTTGGTGATGGATTTGGAAAGGGGTTTCCAAATTTAGCATTCACACTGGAATCATTATCAGGAATTATAAAGTATAGTTATAGAGATAATTAGAGGTGCCGATCAATTCACACACCCTAGGTCTCGATCGGGAAATTAAGTCGATGGAAGGACCGTATGTACATGATGTGACGGCCCGGCTCCGCGGGTCCGTCGGAAAACGGTCGAAAAAGTATTGTTATTTTGAAAAAAAATGCGTTAAAAACATCGAAGCCTTTTTTTTTTTTTTTAAACGAGAACGATAAATTAAAAGTTTTTCTTAAGAAACAATAAATTAAAGGTTTTAAAGCGGAAGCATTTAATCAAAGTATATCAAAATATTTGAACAAAATCAACCGAGAGAGATAATTAAGTAATTTATGAAAATCTTGAATCTTTGACAAAAATATAAATCAACTTTAACAAATCAAACATTCTAAACAAGGTTTTAATCAAAATTGAAAAAGAGCATAAATCGATCACAAAATATTACTACATTCCCGAATACTAGGGTGGGACCGCAACCGTGATGACCTAACCGCAACCCGACTATTATTTCCAGAACGCCTGAAACTGAAAAGAGTGAAACATAGAACGCATAAGTTGATCGTCCAACTTAGTGAGGCTATGAGTGAATTTGCATGGTGATGTGTGAATGCAGCATATATATAATATAATCATGTTATCAAGCAATTAAACATATATTCAAGACGGAAGAAACACGGAATTCACATAACCAAGAATTGTTGATGCCGTCCTCCACTTACCCTCCATCCTCAGTCTGATATCCATCCAAACTCACCAAGTAAGGAGCGACCTTACTATCAAAAATGCATCGACATGTCTTTGCCGGAGTTCGTCCTTACTCCCCAAGTGTTCCTCCCCGCTTGGGTTGTAAGGACAGGCCTACGCGTAACCGTGACAATCCTACCGGCCCTTGCCGGCAAGGTTGGCATCGGGTCCATATACCAATCAAAAGGGGGCCCACACAAAATCGAAAACAAACGAAAACATATAGTCGGAAACAAACGGAACATAACATATCAAACATATTAACATATTATCAACATTTAATAACTTATCAAATGAAATTTTGGGTATCATGATAATTTCGAAAAATATATTCGCAACTAATAGATTCGGATGTAGCATGTATTTGGATAATCATGTTCAAATGCTAAGTGAATTCTGCGAGAAATATTGACCTAATAAGTCAACCTATTCGTGACGACATGCAAAAAAAGTTAGAATAAAATTCATGCTTTGATTATTAAGAGCCTAAGTGCATGTTTGGACTCGATCTACTAGCACATCGGACAGACATACAAATTAAACACACAGCGCTCACCTTTGTCGCTTAGTATAGCGACTAAAACTCCACAAATGAAGCGTATCCGAAACCTGAGCAACTACGTATACGACATAGAAACATAACTAATGAAAATCCTACACAAGGATTTCCTAAACTAACACATCACACAAAAGTGCTTAAAAAATTACGACATCAACTCTACTTAAAAGTTATTATTTTCAAAACCCAAAATTCTAATTTCAAAAAAGACAATGCCAAAACAGCAAAATTTTCCCTTCATTTTCTAGATTTACAAAACAGCCCCTAAACTTTTAAAAATATCCATCTTTGCAAAAAAAATTGCAACAAACTTTAAATCAAAAGATTTTTAACTAAACTCATATCGAAAATCAAATAAAAGTATTAAGTATCTTTAATTCAAAAATCAAAGCTTTAAAATTCCCATAAGTTTAAAACTTTTCAAAAACACCCTCATAGTTTTGAAAACTTAATCAAACCGATTTTCTTGAAAAGTAATTTAAATCCACGCATTTAAGAAATATTTAAAAATAATCAAGCATAATTTTCACTATAAAACTGAGATTAAAAATAAGTTCTAATACTTTTCACCAACTAACAATGAGAAACAAAAATTTCTTTGATCATAAATTTTCTTCGTAAAAATTACAAATTTTCAATCTTAAAACAAAAGCGAACAAAGCACTACATCAAATTAATTAATCAAAAGTTAATAAAAGTTACTATGTAAAGACAGTGACAAAACAGCACATTTGCCCCCTTATTTTCAAATTTACAAAAATAACCCCAAATGTTTCAAAAACTCCCATTTTTGCAAAATATCAAAACAAACTTTAAAACAAAGGTTTTTCAAGTAAACCTAACCAAATATCAAACAAAAAAATTATATTTTCAGTCCACTATACTCCCAAAATTTTCGCATTCCTAACCTTGAACTTTTAAAATCTTTCAAAATACCCCCCAAAGTTTCTAAAATTATGATCAATAACCTTTTTAGAAAAAAATAAATCAAGATCCAAACATATAATCAATATTTAAACAAAATTTAAGCAAGTCACATTGAATATTAAATATGAACTCAACAATTTATCACAAGGACAAACTAAACTTCTTCAACATATACTTTAAAGAAAATAAAGTAATATCACAAAGACTAAAGAACACATGCATAGATGTATTTTTACCCAAAGCAACGAAGGGTGTGAAAATCTCTTCATTTCCAGAACTCCGAAGGTGGTGGTGGCAGCTCCGGTGGCAGTGGTGGCGGCTCCGGCGGTGGTTCATAACAAAAGCCCTCAAATCCTTACTTTTCAACATTTTCTCACGGCTTTCGATTCACTTAGGGAGTTCCAAACGACGATCCGAACGGTCAATATGTAGATCCGTGTATGTAGGACCTTCACGCAAAATTTGGGCATGATCTTAACGGTGGACGAAGGTGGAATGATCAAAAAACCGAGGCTGTGCTGAGTATACCCGAAATTTATCTTTCTAAATGTGTTGTCTCTTTTCTCTCTTTTATTTTCTATCTAATTCTAACTTAACTATGAACTCTAAGGTGTAAAATGAGTGGAGAGAAATCTGAAAATGAGGAGAAAGGTGTTTAAATACACCTTGGGAAGATGGGAGATATAATTACTTCCCATAAAACAAACCAATGCATGTTCATCTTGGATAGAGAAATCTCTCTAACCAAGATGCATGCTTGGTCACTCCCTATGGCAGGCTAGGAGAGCTATAAAGGCTCTCATATTAGCTGCAATCAAGTATGGGGCAAAATTTGCACTTTGCCCCCTGAAGTTTCGGTAAAGTGCATTTTTGCCCCACAAATTATTTATTTTGCACAATAAAGTCAGAATATTTTTCAAAAGAGTTATACTATTATGCTAAAGTCAAAATATTTTTCAAAAGAGGTATACTATTATGCTAAAGTATTTTTGTGTTTTTAAAACATTTATAAGTTAATAAGGACATAGGACATAATTAAAATGTATACTTTAGTTGAAATTAATGTTTAACTTTGAAAATAAAAAGTAGCACATAAATTTGGATTAAAAATCCAAATCAAATGGGTTCGAAATTTTGGGGGCGTTACAATCCTCCCCTCTTAAAATAATTTGGTCCCCAAATTCGTTCTTGAGATTCGCGTGGTATGGTTAACGTCGTCGTATCTTCTTTTCTTGCTCCAGAAACGTTTCTTCATTACTCAATGTGCGTCATAAAATATTTTCTTGTTGAATCTGCGGCCTTCTTGATTAAAACGAGTGTGTGAAAATGTTCTCTCGTACGTTAGGAGTTTTCAAAAATCTGACGTATCTTTTTATCTAACTCCCAAGTCGCCTTTTTATACTCTGGCCACGCCATAATGAAATTCACTTGTTTCTTCATCTAGATGAGTATGCAAACGTGTCTTTGTTTGTACGTTACATATTTCTGAAGATCTTAAGATATGTAGTCAGGTTCACGAGGATGATCGATGTAGTACTTCGTATACGTACGCATAATCATGATGCGGTAGAATTAGATACGACGATAAATCCAACTCCTATGTCGCGGATTAAGATTCTTCTCAAAAGAAAAACTACTCACATAACAATATATAGTTCAGTTTGGCCCAGAGAATTCAAAAGGTACTGAATGACATTTGACTTGAGATTCTCGCAAGGAACAAAATGAGTCAAATGAAGAGACACGATAAGGATTAGAAAAGATGATCGAATCAAGATGCTCAAGATGACAAGATAAGAATTAGCAATGGCAACATAAAGAAGAATCAACGAAGATTGGAAAAGGACTGAAATATCGATAATAAAGATAACCAAATGAATAGTTCGATATAAGTGACAAGGCGAACAATTAAGGTGCACCGATAAGAATAACGAAAGGGATGAGCCTCACCATTTCAAACGGTGCAAGTAAAAAGAAGATCAAAGCAAGGATATCGGTAAGGATAACAGAATGTCGAAACAAGTATCATGACAATAATAATCAAAAACATTAAAGTGTGTTTGGTCATTTGAAAAGCAAGCCAAGATAAATGGCGAGATTCGAAGATCATTTCAATAATGATTACAACAAGCTGCAATAGAAAACAAGTAAAACTCGATAGTGAAATAAGAGAACATCGAAACGATCAAATTGAACGAGACGGGAATTAAAAATAAGTTCAAAACAACAGAATGTAAGTCCAAAGTTCAAAAGGAATTAAGAATAAATTGAACTGATTTATGCGGCTTGCAACAAGGAATGAAATAGGCAAAGGAACAACAATTTATGAATGGACAAATGAAAACGTGAAGTTCAAAAGAAATTGAGACAATTCAATTCCTTCAGGAAATTTAGAAGAATGTATAATTGAATACAACAAAAAGAGTAACATGAAATTATATGGATAATTTCAAAACGATCATAACGGAATAACTGTGCTCGAAAAAAGAAGGACAAGGAACAATAACAATCATAGAATCCGACAAAAATAAATAATTTGATTTACGAAGTCAATACGAGAAAGTATCTCATGAAATAGGGAGGGGTAAACTCTAAACGAGTAAAAAGATAAGGGATCAATATAAAAACTTGATAGGATACAAAAAGTCAATCCCCAATAGATAAAAACATGTTAATTGAGAGGGTCGATAAGCTCTGAAGGAAAACAGTCAAAGAGTCAAAATAAAGGTAATTAAGGGCACGACTTGAAGAAGCCATATCAAGAATGAGGCTAAAATGATTGAAGAATATTTTACGGTAAATTACACAACATGAAGGAAAAGATACAATCGGACAATGGCATTTAGAAACTTCAGAAAAGCAAGAGCGAGAATGAGAATGGCATTCAAAAGGTATTCAAAAGGTACTGAATGACATTTGACTTGGGATTCTCGCAAGGAACAAAATGAGTCAAATGAAGAGACACGATAAGGATTAGAAAAGATGATCGAATCAAGATGCTCAAGATGACAAGATAAGAATTAGCAATGGCAACATAAAGAAGAATCAACGAAGATTGGAAAAGGACTGAAATATCGATAATAAAGATAATCAAATGAATAGTTCGATATAAGTGACAAGGCGAACAATTAAGGTGCACCGATAAGAATAACGAAAGGGATGAGCCTCACCATTTCAAACGGTGCAAGTAAAAAGAAGATCAAAGCAAGGATATCGGTAAGGATAACAGAATGTCGAAACAAGTATCATGACAATAATAACCAAAAACATTAAAGTGTGTTTGGTCATTTGAAAAGCAAGTAAAGATAAATGGCGAGATTCGAAGATCATTTCAATAATGATTACAACAAGCTGCAATAGAAAACAAGTAAAACTCGATAGTGAAATATGAGAACATCGAAACGATCCAATTGAACGAGACGGGAATTAAAAATAAGTTCAAAACAACAGAAGGTAAGTCCAAAGTTCAAAAGGAATTGAGAATAAATTGAACTGATTTATGCGGCTTGCAACAAGGAATGAAATAGGCAAAGGAACAACAATTTATGAATGGACAAATGAAAACGTGAAGTTCAAAAGAAATTGAGATAATTCAATTCCTTCAGGAAATTTAGAAGAATGTATAATTGAATACAACAAAAAGAGTAACATGAAATTATATGGATAATTTCAAAACGATCATAACGGAATAACTGTGCTCGAAAAAAGAAGGACATGGAACAATAACAATCATAGAATCCGACAATAATAAATAATTTGGTTTACGAAGTCAATACGAGAAAGTATCTCATTAAATAGGGAGGGGTAAACTCTAAACGAGTAAAAAGATAAGGGATCAATATAAAAACTTGATAGGACACAAAAAGTCAATCCCCAATAGATAAAAACATGTTAATTGAGAGTGTCGATAAGCTCTGAAGGAAAACAGTCAAAGAGTCAAAATAAAGGTAATTAAGGGCACGACTTGAAGAAGCCATATCAAGAATTAGGCTAAAATGATTGAAGAATATTTTACGGTAAATTACACAACATGAAGGAAAAGATACAATCGGACAATGGTATTTCGAAACTTCAGAAAAGCAAGCGCGAGAATGAGAAGATTAGATATGAACTTAGGGTAGTTTTAGAATTCAAAATGAAGTTACTCGCTATCGATGAAAATTCATAGTTGAATGCAAGGAACGAGTAATAGACAAGTTAGAACTCAAGATGATGTCAATGAAATATTAATGATATTTTGTCTATTGAAAGAAAGATTACATAGATAACAATTTGATTCGCCAAAATGATGAAGGAAACACATCTAGGGATCACAAGCTCAAAAATGAATAAGTACCAACATTAGAATAAGGGCGAAAATATTAATTATAGCGAAATTAGGCTCAAGAGAGCTTACTGAAGTCGAGAGATCGATTTGGAGATGGATTCGTTTAGAATCAGAATTATGAGTAAGGTAAACTCGATAATGTAATTCAAAATGATTAGGGCTATTTTAGTCATGCTATATGTACTTCAAGAAAGGTCACTTGATTCAGATCTTTCAATTTACGTAAAATCACGGAGTGCACACATATACAATCATAACTAGACAATAATTTCAACAATAAAGTTCAAATAACGTTATGGTATTCGTGATACCACCAACAAAATAATAAATCAAGAAAACACATAATCAAGAAAAAATAACTGTTAACCACAAGGACACGTACTAAACATATGGTTTCGGTTGCGGTCTTGTTCTAAATGTGAACTACCCAATGTTGGTAGACACCCTAAAATCATGACGGTGAGTCCCACCTTACTAACCCCTCAGTACAAATCCGAGGATCATATCCTGGCCTTGAGCCGAAGCTCTGATACCATCTGTGACGGCCCGGCTCCGCGGGTCCGTCGGAAAACGGTCGAAAAATTATTGTTATTTTGAAAAAAAATGCGTTAAAAACATCGAAGCCTTTTTTTTTTTAAACGAGAACGATAAATTTAAAGTTTTTCTTAAGAAACAATAAATTAAAGGTTTTAAAGCGGAAGCATTTAATCAAAGTATATCAAAATATTTGAACAAAATCAACCGAGAGAGATAATTAAGTTATTTATGAAAATCTTGAATCTTTGACAAAAATATAAATCAACTTTAACAAATCAAACATTCTAAACAAGGTTTTAATCAAAATTGAAAAAGAGCATAAATCGATCACAAAATATTACTACACTCCCGAATACTAGGGTGGGACCGCAACCGTGATGACCTAACCGCAACCCGACTATTATTTCCAGAACGCCTGAAACTGAAAAGAGTGAAACATAGAACGCATAAGTTGATCGTCCAACTTAGTGAGGCTATGAGTGAATTTGCATGGTGATGTGTGAATGCAGCATATATATAACATAATCATGTTATCAAGCAATTAAACATATATTCAAGACGGAAGAAACACGGAATTCACATAACCAAGAATTGTTGATGCCGTCCTCCACTTACCCTCCATCCTCAGTCTGATATCCATCCAAACTCACCAAGTAAGGAGCGACCTTACTATCAAAAATGCATCGACATGTCTTTGCCGGAGTTCGTCCTTACTCCCCAAGTGTTCCTCCCCGCTTGGGTTGTAGGGACAGGCCTACGGGTAACCGTGACAATCCTACCGGCCCTTGCCGGCCAGGTTGGCATCGGGTCCATATACCAATCAAAAGGGGGCCCACACAAAATCGAAAACAAACGAAAACATATAGTCGAAAACAAACGGAACATAACATATCAAACATATTAACATATTATCAACATTTAATAACTTATCAAATGAAATTTTGGGTATCCTGATAATTTCGAAAAATATATTCGCAACTAATAGATTCGGATATAGCATGTATTTGGATAATCATGTTCATATGCTAAGTGAATTCATGCGAGAAATATTGACCTAATAAGTCAACCTATTCGTGACGACATGCAAGAAAAGTTAGAATAAAATTCATGCTTTGATTATTAAGAGCCTAAGTGCATGTTTGGACTCGATCTACTAGCACATCGGACAGACATACAAATTAAACACACAGCGCTCACCTTTGTCGCTTAGTATAGCGACTAAAACTCCACAAATGAAGCGTATCCGAAACCTGAGCAAGTACGTATACGACTTAGAAACATAACTAATGAAAATCCTACACAAGGATTTCCTAAACTAACACATCACACAAAAGTGCTTAAAAAATTACGACATCAACTCTACTTAAAAGTTATTATTTTCAAAACCCAAAATTCTAATTTCAAAAAAGACAATGCCAAAACAGCAAAATTTTCCCTTCATTTTCTAGATTTACAAAACAGCCCCTAAACTTTTAAAAATATCCATCTTTGCAAAAAAAATTGCAACAAACTTTAAATCAAAAGATTTTTAACTAAACTCATATCGAAAATCAAATAAAAATATTAAGTATCTTTAATTCAAAAATCAAAGCTTTAAAATTCCCATAAGTTTAAAACTTTTCAAAAACACCCACATAGTTTTGAAAACTTAATCAAACCGATTTTCTTGTAAAGTAATTTAAGATCCACGCATTTAAGAAATATTTAAAAATAATCAAGCATAATTTTCGCTATAAAACTGAGATTAAAAATAAGTTCTAAAACTTTTCACCAACTAACAATGAGAAACAAAAATTTCTTTGATCATAAATTTTCTTCGTAAAAATTACAAATTTTCAATCTTAAAACAAAAGCGAACAAAGCACTACATCAAATTAATTAATCAAAAGTTAATAAAAGTTACTATGTAAAGAAAGTGACAGAACAGCACATTTGCCCCCTTATTTTCAAATTTACAAAAATAACCCCAAATGTTTCAAAAACTCCCATTTTTGTAAAATATCGAAACAAACTTTAAAACAAAGGTTTTTCAAGTAAACCTAACCAAATATCAAACAAAAAAATTATATTTTCAGTCCACTATACTCCCAAAATTTTCGCATTCCTAACCTTGAACTTTTAAAATCTTTCAAAATACCCCCCAAAGTTTCTAAAATTATGATCAATAACCTTTTTAGAAAAAAATAAATCAAGATCCAAACATATAATCAATATTTAAACAAAATCTAAGCAAGTCACATTGAATATTAAATATGAACTCAACAATTTATCACAAGGACAAACTAAACTTCTTCAACATATACTTTAAAGAAAATAAAGTAATATCACAAAGACTAAAGAACACACGCATAGATGTATTTTTACCCAAAGCAACGAAGGGTGTGAAAATCTCTTCATTTCCAGAACTCCGAAGGTGGTGATGGCAGCTCCGGTGGCAGTGGTGGCGGCTCCGGCGGTGGTTCATAACAAAAGCCCTCAAATCCTTACTTTTCAACATTTTCTCATGGCTTTCGATTCACTTAGGGAGTTCCAAAAGACGATCCGAAAGGTCAATATGTAGATCTGTGTATGTCGGACCTTCACGCAAAATGTGGGCATGATCTAACGGTGGACGAAGGTGGAATGATCAAAAAACCGAGGCTGTGCTGAGTATACCCGAAATTTATCTTTCTAAATGTGTTGTCTCTTTTCTCTCTTTTATTTTCTCTCTAATTCTAACTTAACTATGAACTCTAAGGTGTAAAATGAGTGGAGAGAAATCTGAAAATGAGGAGAAAGGTGTTTAAATACACCTTGGGAAGATGGGAGATATAATTACTTCCCATAAAACAAACCAATGCATGTTCATCTTGGATAGAGAAATCTCTCTAACCAAGATGCATGCTTGGCCACTCCCTATGGCAGGCTAGGAGAGCTATAAAGGCTCTCCTATTAGCTGCAATCAAGTATGGGGCAAAATTTGCACTTTGCCCCCTGAAGTTTCGGTAAAGTGCATTTTTGCCCCACAAATTATTTATTTTGCACAATAAAGTCATAATATTTTTCAAAAGAGTTATACTATTATGCTAAAGTCAAAATATTTTTCAAAAGAGGTATACTATTATGCTAAAGTATTTTTGTGTTTTTAAAACATTTCAAAGTTAATAAGGACATAGGACATAATTAAAATGTATACTTTAGTTGAAATTAATGTTTAACTTTGACAATAAAAAGTAGCACATAAATTTGGATTAAAAATCCAAATCAAATGGGTTCGAAATTTTGGGGGCGTTACAATCCTCCCCTCTTAAAATAATTTGGTCCCCAAAGTCGTTCTTGAGATTCGCGTGGTATGGTTAACGTCGTCGTATCTTCTTTTCTTGCTCCAGAAACGTTTCTTCATTACTCAATGTGCGTCATAAAATATTTTCTTGTAGAATCTGCGGCCTTCTTGATTAAAACGAGTGTGTGAAAATGTTCTCTCGTACGTTAGGAGTTTTCAAAAATCTGACGTATCTTTTTATCTAACTCCCAAGTCGCCTTTTTATACTCTGGCCACGCCATAATGAAATTCACTTGTTTCTTCATCTAGATGAGTATGCAAACGTGTCTTCGTTTGTACGTTACATATTTCTGAAGATCTTAAGATATGTAGTCAGGTTCACGAGGATGATCGATGTAGTACTTCGTATACGTACGCATAATCATGATGCGGTAGAATTAGATACGACGATAAATCCAACTCCTATGTCGCGGATTAAGATTCTTCTCAAAAGAAAAACTACTCACATAACAATATATAGTTCAGTTTGGCCCAGAGAATTCAAAAGGTACTGAATGACATTTGACTTGGGATTCTCGCAAGGAACAAAATGAGTCAAATGAAGAGACACGATAAGGATTAGAAAAGATGATCGAATCAAGATGTTCAAGATGACAAGATAAAAATTAGCAATGGCAACATAAAGAAGAATCAACGAAGATTGGAAAAGGACTGAAATATCGATAATAAAGATAACCAAATGAATAGTTCGATATAAGTGACAAGGCGAACAATTAAGGTGCACCGATAAGAATAACGAAAGGGATGAGCCTCACCATTTCAAACGGTGCAAGTAAAAAGAAGATCAAAGCAAGGATATCGGTAAGGATAACTGAATGTCGAAACAAGTATCATGACAATAATAACCAAAAATATTAAAGTGTGTTTGGTCATTTGAAAAGCAAGTCAAGATAAATGGCGAGATTCGAAGATCATTTCAATAATGATTACAACAAGCTGCAATAGAAAACAAGTAAAACTCGATAGTGAAATATGAGAACATCGAAACGATCAAATTGAACGAGACGGGAATTAAAAATAAGTTCAAAACAACAGAAGGTAAGTCCAAAGTTCAAAAGGAATTGAGAATAAATTGAACTGATTTATGCGGCTTGCAACAAGGAATGAAATAGGCAAAGGAACAACAATTTATGAATGGACAAATGAAAACGTGAAGTTCAAAAGAAATTGAGACAATTCAATTCCTTCAAGAAATTTAGAAGAATGTATAATTGAATACAACAAAAAGAGTAACATGAAATTATATGGATAATTTCAAAACGATCATAACGGAATAACTGTGCTCGAAAAAAGAAGGACAAGGAACAATAACAATCATAGAATCCGACAAAAATAAATAATTTGGTTTACGAAGTCAATACGAGAAAGTATCTCATGAAATAGGGAGGGGTAAACTCTAAACGAGTAAAAAGATAAGGGATCAATATAAAAACTTGATAGGATACAAGAAGTCAATCCCCAATAGATAAAAACATGTTAATTGAGAGTGTCGATAAGCTCTGAAGGAAAACAGTCAAAGAGTCAAAATAAAGGTAATTAAGGGCACGACTTGAAGAAGCCATATCAAGAATGAGGCTAAAATGATTGAAGAATATTTTACGGTAAATTACACAACATGAAGGAAAAGATACAATCGGACAATGGCATTTAGAAACTTCAGAAAAGCAAGAGCGAGAATGAGAATGGCATTCAAAAGGTATTCAAAAGGTACTGAATGACATTTGACTTGGGATTCTCGCAAGGAACAAAATGAGTCAAATGAAGAGACACGATAAGGATTAGAAAAGATGATCGAATCAAGATGCTCAAGATGACAAGATAAGAATTAGCAATGGCAACATAAAGAAGAATCAACGAAGATTGGAAAAGGACTGAAATATCGATAATAAAGATAATCAAATGAATAGTTCGATATAAGTGACAAGGCGAACAATTAAGGTGCACCGATAAGAATAACGAAAGTGATGAGCCTCACCATTTCAAACGGTACAAGTAAAAAGAAGATCAAAGCAAGGATATCGGTAAGGATAACAGAATGTCGAAACAAGTATCATGACAATAATAACCAAAAACATTAAAGTGTGTTTGGTCATTTGAAAAGCAAGTAAAGATAAATGGCGAGATTCGAAGATCATTTCAATAATGATTACAACAAGCTGCAATAGAAAACAAGTAAAACTCGATAGTGAAATATGAGAACATCGAAACGATCAAATTGAACGAGACGGGAATTAAAAATAAGTTCAAAACAACAGAAGGTAAGTCCAAAGTTCAAAAGGAATTGAGAATAAATTGAACTGATTTATGCGGCTTGCAACAAGGAATGAAATAGGCAAAGGAACAACAATTTATGAATGGACAAATGAAAACGTGAAGTTCAAAAGAAATTGAGATAATTCAATTCCTTCAGGAAATTTAGAAGAATGTATAATTGAATACAACAAAAAGAGTAACATGAAATTATATGGATAATTTCAAAACGATCATAACGGAATAACTGTGCTCGAAAAAAGAAGGACAAGGAACAATAACAATCATAGAATCCGACAAAAATAAATAATTTGGTTTACGAAGTCAATACGAGAAAGTATCTCATGAAATAGGGAGAGGTAAACTCTAAACGAGTAAAAAGATAAGGGATCAATATAAAAACTTGATAGGACACAAGAAGTCAATCCCCAATAGATAAAAACATGTTAATTGAGAGTGTTGATAAGCTCTGAAGGAAAACAGTCAAAGAGTCAAAATAAAGGTAATTAAGGGCACGACTTGAAGAAGCCATATCAAGAATGAGGCTAAAATGATTGAAGAATATTTTACGGTAAATTACACAACATGAAGGAAAAGATACAATCGGACAATGGCATTTAGAAACTTCAGAAAAGAAAGCGAGAGAATGAGAAGATTAGATATGAACTTAGGGTAGTTTTAGAATTCAAAATGAAGTTACTCGCTATCGATGAAAATTCATAGTTGAATGCAAGGAACGAGTAATAAACAAGTTAGAACTCAAGATGATGTCAATGAAATTTGAATGATATTTTGTCTTTTGAAAGAAAGATTACATAGATAACAATTTGATTCGCCAAAATGATGAAGGAAACACATCTAGGGATCACAAGCTCAAAAATGAATAAGTACCAACATTAGAATAAGGGCGAAAATATTAATTATAGCGAAATTAGGCTCAAGAGAGCTTACTGAAGTCGAGAGATCGATTTGGAGATGGATTCGTTTAGAATCAGAATTATGAGTAAGGTAAACTCGATAATGTAATTCAAAATGATTAGGGCTATTTTAGTCATGCTATATGTACTTCAAGAAAGATCACTTGATTCAGATCTTTCAATTTACGTAAAATCACGGAGTGCACACATATACAATCATAACTAGACAATAATTTCAACAATAAAGTTCAAATAACGTTATGGTATTCGTGATACCACCAACAAAATAATAAATCAAGAAAACACAGAATCAAGCAAAAATAACTGTTAACCACAAGGACACGTACTAAACATATGGTTTCGGTTGCGGTCTTGTTCTAAATGTGAACTACCCAATGTTGGTAGACACCCTAAAATCATGACGGTGAGTCCCACCTTACTAACCCCTCAGTACAAATCCGAGGATCCTATCCTGGCCTTGAGCCGAAGCTCTGATACCATCTGTGACGGCCCGGCTCCGCGGGTCCGTCGGAAAACGGTCGAAAAATTATTGTTATTTTGAAAAAAAATGCGTTAAAAACATCGAAGCCTTTTTTTTTTTAAACGAGAACGATAAATTAAAAGTTTTTCTTAAGAAACAATAAATTAAAGGTTTTAAAGCGGAAGCATTTAATCAAAGTATATCAAAATATTTGAACAAAATCAACCGAGAGAGATAATTAAGTAATTTATGAAAATCTTGAATCTTTGACAAAAATATAAATCAACTTTAACAAATCAAACATTCTAAACAAGGTTTTAATCAAAATTGAAAAAGAGCATAAATCGATCACAAAATATTACTTCACTCCCGAATACTAGGGTGGGACCGCAACCGTGATGACCTAACCGCAACCCGACTATTATTTCCAGAACGCCTGAAACTGAAAAGAGTGAAACATAGAACGCATAAGTTGATCGTCCAACTTAGTGAGGCTATGAGTGAATTTGCATGGTGATGTGTGAATGCAGCATATATATAACATAATCATGTTATCAAGCAATTAAACATATATTCAAGACGGAAGAAACACGGAATTCACATAACCAAGAATTGTTGATGCCGTCCTCCACTTACCCTCCATCCTCAGTCTGATATCCATCCAAACTCACCAAGTAAGGAGCGACCTTACTATCAAAAATGCATCGACATGTCTTTGCCGGAGTTCGTCCTTACTCCCCAAGTGTTCCTCCCCGCTTGGGTTGTAAGGACAGGCCTACGAGTAACCGTGACAATCCTACCGGCCCTTGCCGGCCAGGTTGGCATCGGGTCCATATACCAATCAAAAGGGGGCCCACACAAAATCGAAAACAAACGAAAACATATAGTCGGAAACAAACGGAACATAACATATCAAACATATTAACATATTATCAACATTTAATAACTTATCAAATGAAATTTTGGGTATCATGATAATTTCGAAAAATATATTCGCAACTAATAGATTCGGATGTAGCATGTATTTGGATAATCATGTTCAAATGCTAAGTGATTTCATGCGAGAAATGTTGACCTAATAAGTCAACCTATTCGTGACGACATGCAAGAAAAGTTAGAATAAAATTCATGCTTTGATTATTAAGAGCCAAAGTGCATGTTTGGACTCGATCTACTAGCACATCGGACAGACATACAAATTAAACACACAGCGCTCACCTTTGTCGCTTAGTATAGCGACTAAAACTCCACAAATGAAGCGTATCCGAAACCTGAGCAAGTACGTATACGACTTAGAAACATAACTAATGAAAATCCTACACAAGGATTTCCTAAACTAACACATCACACAAAAGTGCGTAAAAAATTACGACATCAACTCTACTTAAAAGTTATTATTTTCAAAACCCAAAATTCTAATTTCAAAAAAGACAATGCCAAAACAGCAAAATTTTCCCTTCATTTTCTAGATTTACAAAACAGCCCCTAAACTTTTAAAAATATCCATCTTTGCAAAAAAAATTGCAACAAACTTTAAATCAAAAGATTTTTAACTAAACTCATATCGAAAATCAAATAAAAGTATTAAGTATCTTTAATTCAAAAATCAAAGCTTTAAAATTCCCATAAGTTTAAAACTTTTCAAAAACACCCTCATAGTTTTGAAAACTTAATCAAACCGATTTTCTTGAAAAGTAATTTAAGATCCACGCATTTAAGAAATATTTAATAATTTTCACTATAAAACTGAGATTAAAAATAAGTTCTAATACTTTTCACCAACTAACAATGAGAAACAAAAATTTCTTTGATCATAAATTTTCTTCGTAAAAATTACAAATTTTCAATCTTAAAACAAAAATGAACAAAGCACTACATCAAATTAATTAATCAAAAGTTAATAAAAGTTACTATGTAAAGACAGTGACAAAACAGAACATTTGCCCCCTTATTTTCAAATTTACAAAAATAACCCCAAATGTTTCAAAAACTCCCATTTTTGCAAAATATCGAAACAAACTTTAAACAAAGGTTTTTGAAGTAAACCTAACCAAATATCAAACAAAAAAATTATATTTTCAGTCCACTATACTCCCAAAATTTTTGCATTCCTAACCTTGAACTTTTAAAATCTTTCAAAATACCCCCCAAAGTTTCTAAAATTATGATCAATAACCGTTTTAGAAAAAAATAAATCAAGATCCAAACATATAATCAATATTTAAACAAAATCTTAGCAAGTCACATTGAATATTAAATATGAACTCAACAATTTATCACAAGGACAAACTAAACTTCTTCAACATATACTTTAAAGAAAATAAAGTAATATCACAAAGACTAAAGAACACATGCATAGATGTATTTTTACCCAAAGCAACGAAGGGTGTGAAAATCTCTTCATTTCCAGAACTCCGAAGGTGGTGGTGGCAGCTCCGGTGGCAGTGGTGGCGGCTCCGGCGGTGGTTCATAACAAAAGCCCTCAAATCCTTACTTTTCACCATTTTCTCACGGCTTTCGATTCACTTAGGGAGTTCCAAACGACGATCCGAACGGTCAATATGTAGATCCGTGTGTGTCGGACCTTCACGCAAAATGTGGGCATGATCTAACGGTGGACGAAGGTGGAATGATCAAAAAACCGAGGTTGTGCTGAGTATACCCGAAATTTATCTTTCTAAATGTGTTGTCTCTTTTCTCTCTTTTATTTTCTCTCTAATTCTAACTTAACTATGAACTCTAAGGTGTAAAATGAGTGGAGAGAAATCTGAAAATGAGGAGAAAGGTGTTTAAATACACCTTGGGAAGATGGGAGATATAATTACTTCCCATAAAACAAACCGATGCATGTTCATCTTGGATAGAGAAATCTCTCTAACCAAGATGCATGCTTGGCCACTCCCTATGGCAGGCTAGGAGAGCTATAAAGGCTCTCCTATTAGCTGCAATCAAGTATGGGGCGAAATTTGCACTTTGCCCCCTGAAGTTTCGGTAAAGTGCATTTTTGCCCCACAAATTATTTATTTTGCACAATAAAGTCATAATATTTTTCAAAAGAGTTATACTATTATGCTAAAGTCAAAATATTTTTCAAAAGAGGTATACTATTATGCTAAAGTATTTTTGTGTTTTTAAAACATTTCAAAGTTAATAAGGACATAGGACATAATTAAAATGTATACTTTAGTTGAAATTAATGTTTAACTTTGAAAATAAAAAGTAGCACATAAATTTGGATTAAAAATCCAAATCAAATGGGTTCGAAATTTTGGGGGCGTTACACATGATACTTATAAGAGGTGAGGTTCACTGAGATCAATTCACCTGAAGTTGGGCCTCATGGGCTTGTGGCTAGACATCGACCATGAGGTGTGGGTACTCATGAATTAATAAGGCTCTTAATTCTTGAGTGGTTAATTGAAGGGGTTCGATTAATCGGAGCAATTAATAACCTCGCAAATTGAATCACGAAAGTAGTGGGCCCGCGACCAATTGATGGTGAACCTAGAGGGTCACACACAATACAATTGGACTGCAACAAATCATATAAGGAAAGTTTGATTTAAAGGGTTAAATCAAAACTTAAGAATTAAAGTGTTAATTCTTGAAGAAGAAAACTAATTAATTAAAGTGTTAATTAATAACAGAGGAATTAATTTAATTATATTAATTAATTAAATGGGGTGAATTAATAAAATGGTTTAATTAATTAAAAGGAGATCTAAGTCCATTAGGAAACAAATAAAGACCATAAGTAAATGGGCTTTAAGTTTCCTACTTGGATTAGAACAAGGCTAGGTCAAGACTCCTTATTATATAAGGAGCTTAAGACCACAAAAACCCCAGCCCCCAAGACAAAAATTGCGTGCCCCCTCTCTCCCAAATCAGTTTTGCGCCGCCCCCTCTCTTACAGAGGAGGGTTTGGCCGAACTTCAAGCGATAGCCTTTCTTCTTCTTCCTTGCTTGATAACTTTTGGATCCAAGTTCTGACCCTAAGGATCCAAGAGAGTTGCTTCAATCCAGTTGGTGTGGATACCGCTAGAGGCACAACGTTTGGAGTGCTTCTCAAGAACCAAATCCTTCAGATCTGGAAGAAGACCGGAGAAAAACCACCACCGTACATGTGGTGAGGTAAATTCGATAAACCCCCTATTGTTGGTTTATTTGCTGAAAATCCTTTTCGTATGACTAGATGAGTAAAGATCCTGATTGGGTTATTTAAAAATTTTAAAATTCCGCTGCTTTTAACGTCCTGACATTACCAATAACCCAACATTCTTCTTATTCGCATAAAAAAAACGTCTTCTCCCACAACACAAACACTAACTTCAACACCTCCATGTCGTCGCCCTTCAAGACCCTTCTTCCCAACTTGTGCCACAACCCTACCCCCCCCCCCCGGCTCACAAACAGCACCACCGTCGCTGTCTATCCCTCAGACTATCAGGCGCGCGCGTCTCTCCCTCTCCCAAGTTAATTTTTCCTAGCTTGAAGTTTTTTTCTTTAATTTATTGGCAAAGAGTTACAGCGGGTGTAACTGTGTCTTGAGAAGATAAAAATATGGTTTATGTTGTTGAGGATTTGAGAGTATTGAATGGAAAGAAACAAAAAAAAATGGTTTTTTAGGCTTTCGTATTTTAGGCCTTGATTTGTGGTTGGTGTGGAATATCTTTTCTATTAGAGAGAAAATCTCATGATCAAGTTATCGAGAATCAATAGGAAGATTTGTTGGATATGGTGGCCATGATTTGGGGCTATTTTTCAGAAAAATTAAATGCGTTTAATGATTTTTTATTTTATTCGGACCGAACCGGACCGAATATTTCGGTCGATAAATGGTTCAAGGTCCAAAAATGATCGAACCGGTTAGATACTAAAAATCGGTCATATTCGGTCTGGTCCGAATGATCACCCCTAGTTACTAGGTCCTTTCACACCTCATTTATCGTGATTTTGTCCAATTGTAGCAGATTTTTGAATTCGGAATAAAAGATCCCGAATTTTGAGTTCCCAATTCAGTTGATTCTTGTTGATTTGATGACTGAGTTTGGTTCTTCTGTTTCAGCTGAAAGTTACTTCGTTTATTTGAATTAAGGAATTGGAGTTTGTTGTTGTCGTGAAGTTGCTTGGGAAGATGAGTTAATTGATCTTGATGATATAACCAAACCATCGTAAATAAAATCACATTTGAAAGTAAGTAGGAGTACTATATTTGTTTTATTTCTTCCCTTTTATTGACAAAACTAAATCAATTTGTTTGTTAAATAAAAAAAATCTTTTATGTGTAAGCTCAAATTAGTAGAGACGAGAAAGATATTGGTATGAAATTAAATATTTAGATAGTGTCTTCCTTCCAAGAATATATTGTTTGTCTTTTTTATGAATCAAATTATAAAATATAAAAGAATATACTTCATATGTCCCATTATTTTTGTTCCATTAGCTATAATATCCGATTAAACTTTTCAATCTTTTAAGTGACTTATCATCTTAAATTATTAACATTTTTAACGTATTAAACTTTTTAAATATTAATATACATAGTGTCGTATGATATTATCAAATTAGTAGTTAATATTAATTAAATTATTTATTATAATTTTTTTTTAAATCTAGTTAAGTTGACTAGTCAATAATACCAAGGGATAAAGATTAATGGGACGGAGAAAGTATATATTAAGGCTGTGTGTGGATGGGTTTTGGCTCGGTCTCGCGGATCTCGCGAGACCGAGCCAAAATCCTTTCAAATGATTGTTCGTCAAACCCATAAAACCATCAAAAACCTATTAAAAAACTCACACTTAAACTCTTCAAACCTATAAAATATTGATTTGACACCTACCACCTATTTTTTCTCTCAAATCTCACTAAAAAAGACATTGATTTGACACATATCATCTACTTTTTCCCCTAAACCCTAACATCCAAACCCAATCCAAGTGAGGTTTCAACTTATTCAAACCACAAAACACAAGAGCCAAAACCCATCCAAATGAAGTCTCAAAGGTTTCATCGAAACCACCCAAACCAATTCTTTTAAACCGAGACCCGCGAAACCGAGCCAAAACCCATCCAAATAGACCCTAAGAGTTTGAATTGAATTAGTTCACTTTATTATCATGACTATTAAATTCATGACACGGTAATAATATATATGGACCTCTTTCTTATAATATTTTAATTTTTATTAGAGGGGTCTATTAGAATAAAAAAAAAATTATACTTTAAAGTGGTATATATTTTTTTATAAAATATGCATATTATATTATATATACCTAACTTCCGGGGGGTGGGGTCCATGCATCCCCCTAGTTAGAGTGTGGCTCCGCCACTGAATATGGGACGAAAATTCAAAATCAGTTATTGAATATTATAATAATTTTTTTTAAGACGATATATTGATCAAACATTACAATAAAATATTTCCAGTCACTATCAACAAATTATAAAAAAAAAAATTCAAACTAATCTAACGTTGGTAATTAACTAGAAACAACATAGTAAAAATTGAACCCAAACGTCTTAATGTTGAGATTTTCAATTCAAGCTAAAGTTTTGCATAAACGAAAATTAAAGGGAAAAATATAAACCTAATTTAGACCATAAGTAAAAGACCATTCTGCCCTACCCTTACCCCTACCCGGAAGATCCCTGTCAATGGATGGGCTTTTACCCAGCCCACCCTAGTATCCATTCAGAAGGACCGGGCCCAAACCCGGAAAAAGTAACGGGCCAAAAAAACTAATCTCCAGCCTAATCCGATCCATTATTATTGATTCTTTTTTAAAAGAAAATTGTGTTTTGATTAAATGGTGGACTGAGGTTAAGATTTGATTCGATTTGGACCATAAAGTCACCCCTACTACAGTACTACTACATGATTATTTTTTTAAGGTGTGGCAACCTCTCAAAACATGAGGGGACTCCTTGTGCGCAGTGAGCACTGGTCTCAGCCTCTGTTGTCGATTGAGTCACCATGATTTACCTCCTCTCACAATCCCGTCGAGCAGGGCGTGAGGGACGCCCGGGGTGAGCGATTTCACCTTTTGGAACAAGAGATCGATTGATCTTATAAGAATTAAGATATTATATGGCCATTAAGTTTGTCATTCATGGGAATAGAATTCCAAATGAACTGGACGCCAACTGGCAGTTGTATAAATTTCATCAATAGCATTTAAATTTAGTTTATAATAGTAAGTGTTAGATAAAAATTCATATTTTCTCTATACAAAATATCAAGAAAAAAGTTAAATCTGTTAGTTCAGTCAATCAAATCAGCTGTGACTATCAATGCCTCTACTACGTTTATAAGCAATCAAGCAGATGACTCATACTCATCTAGTACTCTGCCTCCAACACTAAATACTACCTCGAGTGCCACTGTAGAAGCTGGCAAAACCAAAATATCACGGGCTATCTTTTCTAAAAAGGGTAGTCTCGGACTGTTCAGTTCCACCAATCCAGGATATTGAATGTATCCATTCCTTTGGCTCTAGGATATCTATACTCATCTAAATAAGTATTCAACTCTGACTTTTTTACAACTGAAGAAATACGTGATTGATCACACCATCTATCAAACCCACTTAACTTAGTCCGTTTTTCAACAATAAAATTACTTGACGTGCCAACTTCATTCGATGAAGAATTAATACTATCTTCGTATGAGAAGAACAAATTATCTAAGGAATCACGAACACGTTGAATGTACGGAAGAGCATTTGAACCATAAATCTCACCATAGAAATATTTGACGATTTACATCTTAAATATTGGGGCAAAAACTATTACGGCTGCCAAAATCAAACTACATTCATCCCAATATTTATCAAATTTTTCCTGCATAGGACCAAATATTTCTTTAAGTAAATCAATCTCAATATCTCTCCACTCCATCAATTTCACTTTAGATTAACATACATTCGGAAAAAAAGAATTTAAGTGGGATACTTCTTACCACTAAAATGGCAAGTGGCATCATCAAAAGCTTGTAAATACTCCATTACAATTTTAGTTGTATCCCATTCCAAGTTAGATGGATTATGATGATATTTGTTGTTCATCAAACTTAGACGAGAAAAAAGCATCTCTCAGAGGCAATGCCGTCACAAACAATTCAAAATTTGAGTTCCACCGATTAGCTACGCCTATGGCAATCGACCTCTTATCCTCTATGTGTTTTTGACGACTCAAATTTCTATTTTGCGACAGGGGATTTGTTTAAATATCTAACTGTTGCACAAATATTTTTGATCAATCCTGTAACTTAACAAAGTCCACCTTGGACTATCAAGTTTAAAATATGTGCACTACATCTAACATGAAGTAAATTTTCATTAAAAGGAATAAATGCATCACAAAGCCAATCTTTTAGCTTTTTAATCATATAATCATCGGCGGTAGAATTATCAACTACAACTTAACACAATTTCTTATTCAAATTCCACTACAAAAGCATTTCTTTCACAAACTCAAACAACGTCGGACCGTCGTGTGGATGAGCTATCTTTTTAAAAGCAATAACCTTATTGTTCAATTTTCAATTCTTATCAATATAGTGAATAGTTAAACAACGTGAATGGTCGGAAGTCCACATATCAATAGTTAATGACACCTTCGATGTAAGATCATTTAACATGTTAGCTATCTTAAGCTTTTCCTCTTCAAATATTTCAACAACGTCCACGCTAAGGGTATTCCGACAATGAAGATCAAATTTGGATAAAGATCATCCAAAAAAACCTTAAAATATTAATGTTCTACCATATTAAACGGATAGCTGTGCATTATGATTGCAGTAGCAAGTCCTTTCTACTTTTCATTTGATCAAACTTAAACTCAGTCTAACCTTTAGCTCTACGTCCCCTAGATGTAAGAAGCATGAAATCCGGACAAGAGTTTTCAATATGTCTTAAGATAGAAGAAGTACCAGTGTTATTTGCCAAGCCATTCGTCTCTGGCAGTGATTGCATACAACATATTGTTTACTTTCTTCGGTTGGTTTCTTTTCAACAGTGAAATGGTCCCAAACAATAGATGATTTTTTTGCGTACCTTTAGGTTGATCTGATACCTCTTCATCATTTTGTTCTTCATTTTCATGTTCTCCATTGCCATCGAAAGGATCAACAAAGATATGTAGATTTTAGTATCTTACTCACTATAAAACATCGACATTCTCAATCTGAATTAGAATAAAACAATTCATCCATCAAATATCATTTTATCAAAGTCGCAATAAAATAATTCATGACCCGACTATCACAAATTGAAATGCTCTCCGTTACTCACATTTGACTTGTCATTCACATTAGTATAACTCCCCACAATATATTAGTCAAAATCTGAAAGCTAAACACAAAGCAAAATGATCTCATTTTTCAACGGTTGAAATATTCTCACATCTTTAACACATGTTTTCTTTCTTTCTATTTCTTTTTCTCAAGATTTCTGTACTGAAATGAAAAAACCTATACACAGGGAAGGAGTAAGCAAAGTTTTGTTTTTTCTTTCTTGAGTTTAATCAAATTTTGATCTAACAAAAGAACACACTAATATTAATATACAATTTACAATTCCAAAAACCCTTAAGTACATAATCTCACTTGATGTTAATCCCGCAAAGTGGCAAACTATATAGCTTAAATAAAATACTAAAAAAATCATAATCAATCAACACACATTGACTCCAAACAACGAAAAATTATTACCATTTATCGAGGAATGCCTACATTCACACAAATAAGACTGTCAATCGGGCCTTGTGAGCCGAGTTTTAAATAGCTCGAACTCAAATATTGTCAGGCTTCGTAGCTATAGGGTCAAATTCGGCTCATAAATTTTATGATTTCTCTGGCTCAAACTCGGCCCATGTAATTTTTCGGGTTTCGGGTCTATATCGGGCTTATATCAGGTTTTTCAATATAGACAAAAATAACTTGACATATAAAATATTTAAATTATCGAAACACATATGAGTAGACTACTATTACTAAATACACGAATATATGTCATTAAATAATATTTTAACTGAAATATCGAGTGATTTGCCAACATTTTTTAAGATACGCATATAAACATGCAGTAGAATTTTAAAGTCTCAAGACTTCAATTTATTGACATTTTGTGTTAACTTTTGCCTTTAATTTTTTATCTTTGATTAAACTTTTTCCCTTGGAGTTTTGACCTTAGTACGTGATTGATATACTAACATATATGTGAGTTGAAATTATAGGCTCAAGATCAGCTCATAAATTGATCGAGGGTTTAATATAATGGCTCAAACTCAGACCTCTCACAAATATCCGGGTTTGAGCCAATTTTAATCGGGTCGAGCCATCGGGCTTCGGACAGGCCGGACATTGACAGTCCTACACAAAAATCTGTGTTTAAATGAAGGAAACATAAATTATAAAAAGAGGAGATCGAACTTTTGAATCTGAACGAATTTAACAGTGAATAAGCTTGTTGTAAGATTGCTGAATTACTTCTCGGATCTGCACCTTGGAGGAGGAGGAGGAGGAAGAGGAGGCGGCAGAAGCAACGGAGGGGCAGTGGTGAAGCTAGCCGAAGATAATAGATGAGAGAGAGTTGTATATTTAAATCGTGAATTCAGAAATTAGGAGTTTAGGGTTTTTAGATTGGCAATTGAAGACTAGCAAGAAGCAAACATATTTTTTTTTTATAAAAATTCCGGCTACCTGAAAAAATTTGGGCCGAAGTACCTAGACCCGATGTTTAATAAGCTTCGGGTCCAGGCCCGAGCCAAATCCAAATAAGGGTTTCCACTTCTCTTTTCAAAAGGAGAAAAGGGAGAATTTCGCGATAAAAGACCCGGTCATCTACCAATGGACCCAAGCCCATTGAATATTGACTAGGCATGGGCTGGGTAAATACCCACCCATTGACAGGCCACCATCCTAAGTCCTAAGTCCTAACCTCTTTCCTCATGTCCTAAAAGTTCCAATGAATAATCAAATCAATCCACTTGTTCGATGCAAGATTGACAATTGTACCTTCCCAAATTTCAAGCCACGGCCTAGAGGCAATTTCTTGCTCATTAAAATAAAGACCAACTTCTCTTTTGCCAAATTTCTTTGAGTTTGTTTGTTTGGCATTTCTTAAAAATATTTCGTGATTGAAAAATATCAAACAAATATATTTTCTACTTTCTTAAATAAATTTTTCATCTCTTATTTTTCTCAAACTACTCTCTTAAAAGTAAAACAAACAACAATTTTCAAACAAAACATATACAAACTCTACTCTGATTTGACATAAAGTAATATATCTCATACACAATTTATCTCACAATAAACATGATTTGATATAAAGTCTTACACATCTTACACCTACAACTTAACTCTTTTAAAAAAATACCGACACCTACTTTATTTCTCAAACCACTATCTCAAATTCAAACAAACAACATTATGAAAATCGAAATTATTTCACAAACATCCACTACTTTCTCAAATTACTTTCGGAAACACTAAACAAACATGACATTTGTGTCTGTTGTCCAAAATATGGTTCTTTCAAGGAAACCCCTCCTCCATCTTTTCCCCTATATATTAGATATTACACCACAATCTGACACAATCCCATCTCTTCAAGAATTTAAAACTCTCTCATTTTAAAAGAAAAGAAGAAAGATCCCATTTTTATGGCGTCAAGAGATCAAAAGAATTTCAAAGATTTCTTGCCCTTAATGGCAGAAAAGCTTGGTGGGGATGGTTTAATTGGGGAATTATGTAATGGGTTTCGTTTGTTAATGGACTCTGATGAAGGTGTCATCACATTTGCGAGTCTTAAAAAGAACTCTGCTTTTTTAGGGCTTCAAGAATTGTCTGATGAGGACTTGTACGGCATGCTTAAAGAAGGGGATTTTGATGGTGATGGAGTTTTAAATCAAATGGAATTTTGTGTTTTGATGTTTAGATTGAGTCCGGAGTTAATGGAGCAGTCTCAGTTTTTGTTGGAAGAGGCTATTCAACAAGAGGGGTTCCAAGATTGTGACTTTTGGTTGTAATTGTGATTCTTTTTTCTGATTTAAGTGCAAGTCTTGATTGCAGTTATTTCTGCGAATTGTTGAGTTATTTTTTAGATGAAAATTTCAAATAATTATACAAAACCTGACTGAATAAATGAAATTTGTTGAACTTTTGGTTTGGAATACAAATTAATTTGTATGCCTATTGACTATTGTGTTTTGGGTTGCTTTTGTTGTAGTTTGTTTAAATGGATATGAAAAAATGAAAATAAGTAGTTCATACAACAACGAATTGCAGAAAGTTTGTTGTTGTATTGCTATGATTTTCTAGGTAGCAAGCCTTTACGGGTTAACATGGAAGTAGTTTGACAGATTTTGGTTAGGTTTGGTCTCAATAATTGGTATAAGAGGTTTTGGCGAATTTTTTTAACTCGATTTGGATAATGGTTTCAATATGAAAACTTTATATTATAAAATATTATTAAGTAATAGTTAGTGGATTTGAAACTTTGAGATATGACTTGGATTGATGTTTGGTTGTTGGAGTTTGAAGAAGAAAAGTATGTGGTGGATGTTAAATTAATAACTTTATGTGTAAAAAATATATGACAGATGTCAAATCAATGACTTTATAGGTCTGAAGTAGAATTGTGTGTGTTTCGATTTATCTGAAACTTGGAGTTTCGCCTGAAACATTTTCAAACTATTTACTTGATGGGGTTTGACCCGATTTAAATGAAATCAAATCAAGACAAACTAGATCCATAATTGAATTTTTAATTTTGTGATGGGAGTGTTATAAGAGCGAGAGACAAAAACACCTCATATTCAAGGTATAACTTCCTAAAATTTCATGTATTATTTTAAGGGAAAATCGCACTTCACCCCCCAACCTTTTTATGTTTTTGCAGTCTCCCCCCTAACCTTTAAAGTTTCGCACTTTCCCACCTCACCTATTTAAAAAGTCTCAGGCAACCACCTCATTGAGCAAGGCACCCCCCCAACCTTTTTAAGTTTTTGCAGTCTCCCCCCTAACCTTTAAAGTTTCGCCCTTTCCCACCTCACCTATTTAGAAAGTCTCAGGCAACCACCTCATTGAGCAAGGAAATGGAATCTGGTGGAATATTCCGTTTGCTTGAAGTGACGTGGCTTTAGTCAAGGGTAGAATAGTCATTTAAGGCACAAAAGTGTGAAACTGTAAAGGTTAGGGGGGAGCCTGCGAAAACTTGAAAAGGTTAGGGGGTAAAGTGCGATTTTCCCTATTTATAATAATTTCTAGATCAAAATTTCATTTCGAGTATATATTTTCGGTCAACAAAATATTGAAATTTTTTGAAGAAATTCTTCGAAAATATTAAGAAAAATTGTGAAATATTCATTTAGTAAGTTATTTCTTCAAAAATATTCAATATTTTGTTGACTGAAACATATATACTCGAAATGAAATTTTGATCTAGAAATTATTATAAATAGGGAAAATCGCACTTTACCCCCCAACCTTTTCAAGTGTTCGCAGTCTCCCCCCTAACCTTTACAGTTTCGCACTTTTGTGCCTTAAAGGACTATTCTACCATTGACTAAAGCCACGTCACTTCAAGCAAACGGAATATTCCGCCAGATTCCATTTCCTTGCTCAATGAGGTGGTTGCCTGAGACTTTCTAAATAGGTGAGGTGGGAAAGTGCAAAACTTTAAAGGTTAGGGGGGAGACTGCAAAAACTTAAAAAGGTTGGGGGGTGCCTTGCTCAATGAGGTGGTTGCCTGAGACTTTTTAAATAGGTGAGGTGGGAAAGTGCGAAACTTTAAAGGTTAGGGGGGAGACTGCAAAAACATAAAAAGGTTGGGGGGTGAAGTGCGATTTTCCCTTATTTTAACACATCATACTCGATCCATGTAGAATTTCACTTTTGGTCAGTGGCGGAGCCAGAAAATAATTTCACCGGGGTCATTTGTAAAACTAAAGATTATATTAAATTTTGAATATTAATGAAAATAATAATTACTCTCAAACAAAATTAATTCAAACTTAAATGTCAAATAGCTAGATGAGTACCTTTTAACGAAGTCTACATAAGTTTTTCATAGATTGTAATTGTCATAGAGTCATTGAGGATATTTTAAATAGTTATTTTAAGAAATTTTGTTAGAAATTTCGAATTATTTGATAATTTTTAATCAAATAAACATGTTGAGATATAAACTACTCTATATTTTTGCTACATTGACCCAAGAACAAAAGGGTATATTTAAATTATCAAGAACATGTAAATTTTTATTCATGAAAATCATATCACAATAATAATTCCAAACGATATCAAATACATATTTTTATCTATATAAGTATCAAGTGGTCTTTTGTATATTTCATAAATATATACATACGTTTGTAAATATATAATAATATTAATATTTTTCATACAATTTTATTAGAAATGTAGAATAACGTTAATAATAATTGATTAAAATATACAAGTGAACAAAAATAAAATTTTAATACAACTATATAATTCATACATGGACCCCTTTCTTTACAAAATTTTTATTTTTTTTAGTGGGGTCATTAAACAACAAACATATACTTATTATATATTTTATTATAAAAATCAAAACAAACTAAACATTTCCTCACATTTTCTTAGCCATTTTCTTAAAATATTAGAGCTTCAGGGGGGTCCATGCACCCCCTAATGTCAACGTGGCTCCGCCACTGCTTTTGGTGGAATGACAAAATTAAACTTATGTAGTAGTTTTTTGTATTTATTTATTACTTTTGAAAACTTAAGAATATGCAACGTGGGTCGAGTGTGGTAATTAAAATCAAAATCAACGAATTTTTTGGGAGTAAGATAGGGTATAGGGTTATATTTTTTCTTTCATTGCCCGATGAAAAAAACGGAATCACTTCTTATGGACTCTTTGAGAATGATTCGGATCTAGTTCATGACATAGTAGAAGTAGAAGGTGCTCTGGTGGGATCTTCACGGACAGAAAAATATTGCAGTCCATTTGATAAATGGAGTTACATTGCTTCTGCCCGAACCGAGGAATCCCTTAAATATGATGCAAAATGGATCTTGTCCAATCTTTGATCAGAGATTTCTCTATAAAAATACGATTTTTTCCTCCCCACATTAATACAAGTAGATAAACGGGAATTAATTCTAACTCCCACATGAGGAAAAAAAGCAAAAGGTCGACCCGGTCTACGAATCTATTCTAACTCAACGAATTCCATCAGGATAAAATTGTCATATTAAAAGCAAAATGTGAATAAATACTTACAATATCCGCATTTGAATTACACTCACTTTTATGGGGATGTGTATTTGGCGCTGACTTGAAAACACATAAGATATTTTAAAATTAAAATAACACAAAGATTTTTTTAGCGTTAGACATAATATAAAGGGTGTTTTTGCCTATCGCATGTGTACGTGTTACAATGAGAATTCAAGTTGATTTGGTTGTTGAAACATGTAGGGTGTTACACTTCAAATTCTTGGCAATTGAGTATTAAAGAAACAAATCTTCATGCCTCTTCTGAATTATGATTAAATGGACTCAATAATTCTTCTTCATTCATTGTTGTTTTTTCATAACATATAAGCTTATTCATATCGTCTTTACTATATATACGTCATTTTCTGGGTTGCATGATATATGCTTCTATTTAATCAAACTTACACTTCTTTAGTTGATTGAAAGTAACAAGCATATGAAATTTAGGTAGTCAAGAATTTATATATCTAAGAAAGTCACAAGTAATTAACATCAATGTTTTCAGAAGCGGACCGGACAGTGAACCGGTGAGTCGACTGACCACTGGTTTTACCGATCGAACCGGTCGGACCGTTGGTAGGACCGGATCACGTCAAAATAATGTAATAAATATATTTAATTTTAAAGTATATGTAATATGCATAAAGTTTAAATATTATCTTACAATTGATTAAAAATATAAAATTATTTATAATATACTAAAATTAAATCATATAATATTTATCTAACTTATATCATAACGGTAATATGGGACTAATTTGTATGCTCATATAAATATAATATGATTATATTTCTTTATAAAAATAAAAAATGTAAGTTAAAAATACAACAAACTAATAAATTCATAAATTTTAATATATGGTTATGTATAAAAATCTAATATTCAAAATCAAACTTGCATATATATCTAGGGGTGCACATGGTACGATTCTGCGGTATTTTTTACAAAATTTGTACTGTACCAATTAGTGCGATTTTTAAAAACTCAAAACCAAACTAGAGTTTTATTAACCATACCAACAAACTCGGGTTTGTGCGGTTCCGGTACGGTACGGTTTTGCGGTTTCTTCGAACAAACTTTTTTCGTGCAATTTTTCTTATATAATTGATTACATAGTTGACAATTATATAAAAATTAATAATATAATATCTTACAAACTATTTTTTTTTTCATTAAATAGAGCATCGGAAAAGAAAATGTTCATAAATTTGACGCTATAGTTCGACCTAATTGAATAAAATTAATTGGTTAATTATTTGATCATTGTTTTTATTATGTGAATAATCTTACTATTTGGTATTTGTTGTCTAAAATTTTTGCATGTTAAGTTTTCAACATATAACAAGTTTAATTTGTGCTAAATTAGAGCATATCTTTTTTCAATTGAACGCTAGCAATTTAGTAATTATAAACTATGATGGACTATAATATAAATTATAAATAATATAATATTCAATAATATTTGAATTATAAATTTAAAAATATAAATTTATTAAATTTGGTTGTAAATATAAAAAAATGAATAGTTAATTCATGTTTCTTTTCAATTTCGGTACGGTACGGTTTTTACGGTATGAGAAGTCTAAAACCAAAACTATACCAAAATACTCGGTACGGTTTTCATCCATACCAAGACCTTCGGTTTTGAGAAAAAAAAACCTAACATTCTCTACGGTTCGTGTTGGATGAAGATGAAGATGAAGTGCAAAGAAGATAAGAAGATGAGGGAAGGTTTTGATGATCTCCAAAACGTCAAAATCAGCTAAGTATGGAAAGCTTAGTTCCCTTAGAAGAATTTTGAACAAGTACAGAAGACATCAGAAGAGTTCAAAATTCAAAGCCCAGAAGACTACTGATCTCACGCTGAAACAACAATCAGAAGGGTAGACCATCAGCTGACTCAAATCAGATTAGTTCATAGTTTGATCAGCAGAGTATCTATCAGCAGGGTTGATTCGATCAGCAGAGTAGAAGAGATCATGAGATAGTTCAACGGTAATAAATGCACTTGGTGTAATAAATGCTGTAAGAGAAGGGTAGTAATGGCAAATGATTGGAATTTATACTCGGATCAGCATGGTGCATTTAATGCTGCTACATGAAAGTACAGCAGAAAAAGGACTGTAGCAGGGAGCCGTTCTGAATTTGGGCTAAGGCTATGGATTTGAAGTGTGATTTCCTTCAACGGTCATATTTTCAAATCCAAGTATAAATAGAGCTGAATTTCAACGAGCGAGATACAACACACACATTCTGAGATTTTGCATCCGAGGCAGAAATTTTTCTAATTCTCAAGAAGCTCGAACAGCTCACTCGTCTGGTGAAGTCATTTGTTGACAGAAGCCAAGTTGAAGCAAAAAGAAAACATCTTCTGAGTGAATTTGTATTAGCTGAGTGTTGTGCGAAGTTTAAATTCCTCTTTGTGAGTGATTTAACTTAAGAGGATATATTTTCTGAGTGATTTCCTATTGCGAGCTTACAGCCTTTTCATTTGTTGTTTAGGTATAAGTGGAGAAATATTGTAAACTTTGTGTTTATAGTATAACCCAGAATCTAAGTGATCTGGAAGAGTGGACTAAAGGATTTTTATCCATATAACCACTATAAAAATTCTTTGTGTTATTCTTGCATTTAAGTTTTCTTGCATATTTCAAAATTGCATAAGTAAACACTTTGAATTGCTTTAAAGATTTTAAAGGAGTTTTTAAAACTGGGGATAAAATCTTTAAAAGACTTAGTCTACTTGTGAAAAACACTTTAAATTATCCGCTGCAAGTATACTCGTGTAAAACTGATTTTTGCTGAAATCAGCTAAGTCATTATAAGAAGAGTGGTCACTCTGCTGTTCAAAATTTGTTCACGATCAGCATAGTCAGCTTACTGTTCTTCATAAGCTTAGTCTGCTGACAGAAGACTGAAAAGTTTTTAAGTCTAAAAATTTTAAGAGGTCTATTCACCTCCCCCCCCCCCCCTCTAGACCTCATCTGACCACTTGGGACCAACAAGTGGTATCAGAGCAGGTGGTTCATTAGAATCAGCTGCCTGATCAACGAGCTTGATCCAAGTGTTTTTCAAAGGTTTTCAAAACTTTTCAAAAGAGCATCTTTTTGAAAAACAAAAACTTTTTGAAAAATGGATTGTATCAGCCATGTTCCCCACATTGCTGGTATGTCATTTGAAGACTGAAAAATCAGGATGGAGATTTTTCTAGCCGCTTATAATGATAACATGTACACATGTATCATTAAAGGTCCATTCTGATTCACCAAGACGATAAAGATAAATGAAGTTGATACCGTCGTGGAAAAAGACCTTCATGAGATGACTCCAGAAGAAATAAAGTTATTTAATCTGGATAAAGTCGGAAGATTTATCATGACTAAAGCCCTGGATAATGATCGGTTTGACAAGGTCAAACATTGCAAAACTGCAAAGGAGATGTGGGACAAAGTTCGTGATATGAGCGAAGGCAATGATGCTATAAAAGAGCATCAGCTTATTGTTGCTTTGGTCTGGAGAGACCATTGATCAAATGGATACCAGGTTCACCAGAACACTAAATGAAGTTCTAAAGTTGGGAAAAACCTTTACTGACAAAGAAATCACAGTCAGAGTACTAAAGGCTTTACCTCCTAAGTTCAACATGAAGGTGACAGTGATGGAAGAATCAAGAGATTTGGGCAAGATCTCTCTTACAGAGCTGTTCTCCGTACTCAAGGCATTTGAGTATAAACTGCCTAAAATGGGAATTGAAGAAACCTCAACTTCAGGACCCACAGCTGCCTTAGTTGCTGCTGAAAATCCAAGAAGACCAGCACAGAGAAGTAAAGAAATGGACTCATCTGATGAAGCCACATTACTCAACAAAAAGGAGTACACAGCTGGAGATGTAGCATTGCTGATGAACAATTTCAAGAAGTTCTACAAAAGAAAAATGAAGAACAAATACAACAATGCTTCTACTTCTAAACCTAACTCTTCTTCTCAAGATAAAGATGATTATAAAGCCAAACTAATGTGTTATAACTGCAGGAAATTGGGACATTCCATCAGAGACTGTCCATATCCAAAAGCAGAAAAATACACTGAGGAAGAGAAGAGAAGAGAATCAGAAAAGAAAGAAAGCATCAGAGAGGCAAGGCAATGATGGCTGAAGCAGAAAAGCTGACTGTTGTCTACTCATCTGATTCGGACTCAGACACGTCTGACTAAGAGTCTTCTGATGAAGAGAACCCTGCTCTCATCTGTCTGATGGCCAAGGAATCTGATGACTCTGAGGATGAGGTAACTCCTCTTGATAATGTTATTTAATTCATTTGAACAAATGATGCTTAACAATACTACTATTGCTGAAGCATATAAAAAGCTTAAGGAAGAGATGATATTGCTAAAAGAGCAAAACAATTCACTGAAACTCTCAGCTGAAAAGCCGAAAGAATCAGTTGAATATAAACAACTTGAGCAAGAACATGAATCTCTGAAAGCTGAATGTGAAGTCTATAAGGGTAAAATCATGGAACTTGAAAAAGTTATCGAGCCTCATGAAAAATCATCTGTTGCATCCACTCATATGTCTAGTAAACAGAAGATGCATTTAGAACAGGATAAGTCAGAATTGAATCATACTGAAAAATTTATATCTGCTGACAATAGTAAGGGCATTCTGTATGTTCAAACTACTAAACCTGCTTCACCTGAGAAAGGGTTAAAGGAGAAGAAATCTCCCAAGGCTAAAAAGAGCAAAGAGCCTAGTGTAGGTAAACAGACTAGCAAGACCAAACAGCAGAGTCCTAAGAAGTCTGCTGATAAAGCTAAATTGAATCAGACTAGTGGTAAAACTAAGTCGTCTGTTAATGAGCAAACAACTAGTAAACCAAAGAAGCATAAGAATAAGAAAAATCAAAATGCTTGGTATGGAAATGAGTCTTATTATGTGCAACCTGCTGCATATCCTCCTATGTATCATGCACCTCAATTTCCAACTTACTATGCACCATATCCTGCTCATCCAATGCATGCATACCCTGCTTATAATGCACCTTAACCTGCTTATGAACATTTTCCTTATCATACTGATCATCAACCTGACTTATCTGCTGAATATGATAATGATAAAACTGTTCATGCTCCTGCCAAAACTCAGAAGCCTAAGAAGCCTATGACATCAACATCTTGGGTTGTCAAAGGTGGAACTAATCCTCCAGGACCCTCTCAATAAGGGTACCTAAAATAATTTTATCTTTGCTTTGTAGGTTAGGATTAGGAGTAGGAGTAAAGTAGAGAAGATTTGGTACTTGGACAGTGGATGTTCAAGGCACATGTGTGGAAGCATACATGAGCTGACTGATGTTGTTGTTGTGGATGGTCCAAATGTTACTTTTGGAGACAGCAAAGAAGGCAAGATTGTAGCTAAAGGAAGATTAATCAAGGGAAACATAGAGATATCTGACGTCTCATATGTTAAAGGCCTAAAGTACAACCTGCTGAGCATAAGTCAATTTTGTGACAAAGGATATTCAGTCATCTTCTCAACAGATAAGTGCTATGTTGAACAGATTAGTACAAAGAAGGTAATTTTATCTGGAAGACGACAAGGAAATATCTACATAGTCGACTGGAATTCTGCTGACAAGAATTCAAACGTTTGTTTGGTGGCATCAACACCAAGTGAAGTTAGCTGGCTATGGCACAAACGAATGAATCATTTAAACTTCAAGACCATAAACAGACTGATAAAGAATGATCTGGTAGAATGGATTCCAAAAACAGTCATGAGCAAAGATAAGCTCTGTGACGCATGTCAGAAAGTGAAACAAATCAAGTCATCGTTCAAAAGCAAGAAGCACCAATCTTCTGAAAGAATCTTGGAGCTGCTACACATGGACTTATTTGGACCCATAGATCTAACCAGCAATGGTGGAAAGAAATACTGCCTAGCTGTTGTGGATGACTATTCAAGATATCCTTGGGTGATATTCATGAAGAAGAAAAGTGAAACCAAGGAACATCTTACTAATCTGATGGAACTGATCCAGAATGAGAAAAGTACAAAGATATTGAAGATCAGATCAGATAGAGGGACATAGTTCACAAACTCTACTGTTGAAGAGTATTGTAATATCAAAGGAATACATCATGAGTATTCAGCTGCCAGAACCCCTCAACAGAATGGTGTTGCTGAAAGGAGAAACAGAACACTGAAAGAAGCTGTCAGAACTAAGATAGCTGAAGCTAAGCTGCCACAAAGATTTTGGGCAGAAGCAACAAACACAGCCTGCTTTACCCAGAACAGATGCATGATCAACAAAAATCAGAACAAGACTCCATATGAAGTTTGGAACAACAGAAAACCAAACATTCATTACTTTAAAATTTTTGGTTGTAAATGCTTTGTATTAAATAATGGGAAAAATCACCTTACTGCATTTGCAGAAAAGGCTGATGAAGCTGTTTTTGTAGGATACTCTACTGTTAGTAACGCTTATAGAGTTTTTAACAAAAGAACATTACTAGTAGAAGAATCCATTCATGTAGTATTTGATGAACCAAGTCAA
Source organism: Penstemon barbatus (assembly GCA_003313485.2). Classification (NCBI taxonomy): domain Eukaryota; kingdom Viridiplantae; phylum Streptophyta; class Magnoliopsida; order Lamiales; family Plantaginaceae; genus Penstemon; species Penstemon barbatus. The sequence goes on from CM064880.1 coordinate 44,308,557, forward strand.
TCTTCTGAAAAGAATCAAAGTACTAATCAAGATCTGTCTACTGATTTACAGAAGTTGAATGTTGGAAAGAATGAAGAATATGTTCCAATCATACTACCTGATCTCAACCCAGCTGATAACTCAAGTGCTGTTCAAAATCACAGTGCTGATTGTCTAACAGACGAGTTGCAAACAGCTGACAGACCAGAGACTGTTCAACAGACAAGAACTGTTCAACAGACTACTACTGAATCTCCAACAGTAATGTTGCAAGATCAAAACAGAGGACAACATCCAGACCTGCAACCTGATCTCAGATGGCTCAAGAATCACCCACCAGAGTTAGTGATTGATGATCCTTTGGATAGAGTAAAGACTAGAAGGGCTGCTGCACAAGATGCTATGTTTACCAGTTTCTATCTTAAATAGAGCCTAAACAAATTGAAGAAGCTCTCAGTGATTCCTTCTGGATTGAAGCTATGCAAGAAGAGTTAAATCTATTTGAAAGGAACGAAGTATGGTACTTAGTTCCAAGACCAAGTCATCAAAGAGTAATTGGCACTAAATGGGTTTTCAGAAATAAGATGAATGAAGATGGTATTGTTACCAGAAATAAAGCAAGATTAGTGGCCAAAGGTTATTGTCAAGAAGAAGAAATTGACTTTGATGAAACATTTGCACCAGTAGCAAGACTTGAAGCAATCAGACTGTTTCTTGCCTATGCTGCTTACAAGAACTTCACTGTCTATCAGATGGATGTGAAGTCAGCATTTCTCAATGGAGAATTGCAAGAAGAAGTGTATGTTGAACAACCGTCTGGATTTGAAGCTTATCAACAAGAAGACAAGGTGTATCGTCTGAAGAAAGTTCTCTATGGACTGAAACAGGCTCCAAGAGCATGATATGATACCCTATCTGATTTTCTTTTAATTAAAGGATTTCGTAAAGGTAAGGTAGACAAGACCTTATTCACAATTGAATGGGAGAACCATATATTAATTGTGCAAATATATGTAGACGATATTATTTTTGGTTCAACTAACCAACAGATGTGTGACAAGTTCTCCAAGCTGATGCAAAATAAGTTTGAAATGAGCATGATGGGTGAACTCAATTATTTTCTTGGTTTGCAAGTTAGACAGTTGCCTGATGGAATATTCATCAACCAAGCAAAATACACAAGAGATCTGTTTAAGAAATTTGGTATGAAAACTAGCTCTACTGCTACTGTTCCAATGTCTACTAGTCTTCGTTTGGATAAAGATGAAGATGGCAAATCAGTGAACATAACCAAATACAGAGGCATTATTGGGTCACTATTGTATCTAACAGCTAGCATACCTGATATCATGTACTCAGTTGGGGTTTGTGCGAGATTTCAATCAAATTTTAAGGAATCTCATCTCTTAGCTGCCAAGAGAATTCTGAAATATATTAAGGGCACTCAAGAATTGGGATTGTGGTATCCTAGAGAATCTGAATTTGAGCTTATTGGATATTCAGATTCAGACCTTGCTGGCTGCAAAATTGATAGGAAGAGCACAAAATGTGCTTGTCAATTTTTGGGCAGTCGTCTGATCTCATGGATGAGTAAGAAACAGACTTCAGTATCCATATCTACTGCTGAAGCTGAATATATAGGTGCTGGAGCATGATGTGCACAGATACTTTGGTTGAAGCATCAACTAGAAGATTATAATATCAAGATCAGTGGAATTCCAATCTACTGTGACAATACAAGTGCAATCTCACTTACTCAGAATACTACAAGTCATTCAAGGACTAAACATATTGAGATCAAGCATCACTTCATTAGAGATCATGTGGAGAAAGGAAATGTTATAATTGAGTATGTTCATACAGACAATCAGATAGCTGACATTTTCACCAAACCTCTAAGTGAAGTAAGGTTTTCAACTCTAAGAGCTGAACTAGGACTACTAAATTTGGATGCATAAGCTGAGGGGGAACTTATCAGAAGACTGAAGTTCATCAGCACAGTCATCCATTATTATATTCAAGGATTAACTCTCAACAGACTAGTTAACTTATGAATTCTTAAAGACAGGGGGAACGTGTAAGACTAGCGGTACTTCTGTTCTAAAGATGAAATTGGTTAATGACAGTTAGTTGAAGTTATGTTATTAGAAGATGTGTTCTTAATTCTTGAAGATTGAAGATCAAATTATCTTGCTGGATTGACAAACAGCAGAGGAAGATTACTAGCTATTGGCTTTCTCTATTAATATCAGATAACAGATCACTCGTCTGTCAGATAAGTAAACTCTACTCAACTGATACATCATATAAGCATGGTTATAAATCGCATCTTTAGAATACGGTATAAAGTGCCGATTGAGTTTCCCGCCCATCTGACATTAAAATAATAAATTTGAAGTCCGCAATTCTCACCCGCACGATTTAAACTGTCAGATTAATCTTACGGTTCACATTTATCATGATAACCAAAACCTAAGGAAACGTATAAAATCCGATCTGAACAGATCAGTCGTCTTACGCACACAAAATTCCCAAAATTCTCTAACTCTCTAAGCTCTCTGTTTCTTTAGCTCTAAATTTCTCACAGATTCTACATCACTTAATCACAAAATGGATGTCACTGAAGGAAGATATCTAAGCTATGACAAGTTCTTCGCCACTGGCACGGATCTCATGAGGGAGATCATGGTAAAAATCAAAGAATCTTCATTGGTGCCTGTTCTGGAAGCTCATGACGAGCGTGTATTCTTGGACGACGTTGCTGATTTCTACAGAACAAGGAAATTCAACGATAACAAGACTACTATGACTGCCACAGTTGGGGGTAAGAAGATCTGTATATCTGCTGCTGTGTTAAGTGTAGTGTACGGGCTGAAAAACGAAGGAGGAGATGTGACAGACCTAGGGTCTGAGAAGGAGGATGAGTTTTGGTTGGTTTGTGCTAAGGAAGGAGAAGAGATGTCTGGGTCTTTGATGAAAATTCAATTGAAGGATGAGTATCAGAGATTTGCCGACATAATTGCAAAGGTACTGGACTGCAGTACAAGCTCTTTGGATGGTTTGCCTAGAAGAAGATATTACACAATGATTTGCATATACTATGGATTGAAAGTTAACTGGGCAGCTCAGCTCATGTGTTTGATCTGCTAAGTGACAAGAAGACAAACTATGGCATTTTGCTCAGTGATCTGTTCCTACGGTTGAGATGTTCACTGGCAAATGGCAAATTGGTTCATGGTGGCAATGAATTCAAACTATATGAGCCAGTTAGAAGTGTGGGTACTTCTAAGAGAAAGGCTCCTGCAAAGGCTGCTAAGGTCCCTGCCAAGAAGAGCAAGAAGGCTGGTCAGACCAGTAGGTCTGCTAATCAAAAAGTAAGCACTACTGTTGAAGCTGGATCAGCTCAGCCTGAGGTTGTGATTCCTGAAAAGGTAATTGATGACTTCACTGAAGAAATTGAGCAGATGGAGACTGGATCATCTCCAAAAAGAACAGAATCTGAAGAAACTGTTCCTATTCAACCTGCAAAGAGAATGAGGACAAGGAGCGCTGCAAAATGACCTCCTCAATCTAAACCTTCAAGAACAACTGCCAAGTCAAGGGCAAAGAGAAAAGTCACATTCTCTGAAGAATCAACTGAAACAGTGAGGGAGACACCAGCATCAGCAGAGAGACCAATTATCATTGAAGAACCTGCTGTTGAGTCTGATGGAGACTCAACTGTTGGAGTGTCTGCTGATGTTAGAGAAGAACAGCAGACTGGCACAACAAACAAAGGGGATGCACTCCTTCTGCACCCTGCTCCTGTTGCTGCTACTCCAATACAAACTGTGGAAAGTCCTGAAGCTAAGAAGCTAAGGACTGGTAAGATTGTGTTTCCTTACCTCACTGCTGCTGAAAAGAAGAAATTAGATGAGGCAGAGAGACAAAGGAAGGCCGCAGAAAAGGCTGAAGAAGATCGCCTGAAGGCCCTTGAGCTCAAGAGACTGGAAGAAGAAGCCAGTAAAATGACTCAAGCACAAAGAGATGCTGTTGAAGCAGCAGAGTTGGCTGCTGCCATTGAGGCAAGTGCTAAAGACTCTCATGGTCCAAAGCATACTGGTGGTATTGTAATTGGTGAACAAAGAGATCCCACCAAACCTAAACCAGTCATGCCTACTCCTGCAGTACAACCTAAGAGAAGAGCAGAGGTAAAACTGGCACTGGAGATTGTCAGAGATGACCCTGCTACTTTTGATGAGTTTATTGCAAGGTTGGATGCAGAAAACACCAAGATTACTCGTCTGACGATGTTCAACAAAGAAAAAGTTAGATATAACAGATGGAGGGACTATCGTCTTACAAAGAGTAAAGATCAAATTGCTAGTTGGAAGGCTTTTGCTGATGAAGAAGCCTGGGTTTTGAAGTGGCTTGAGACAGGTTCTTTGACTCAAGCTTTGGACTCAGAGTTTTTCCTGGATAAACTAAGACTGAGGATCAGTCATGTTGTAAAGGCTGAAGCAAAGAAGCTGTATGAATCAGTTCCTGAGGAGTATGCTGACAATGAAGACTTAAAGGAACGTTCAATCAAGCTGGCAGTTTCCCAAACAATGGAAACTTGGGCCAAAAGGACTAGGAAGATGAAGGGACAACCAAGCTCTATGATCCCTCTTCCAAGTCTGAAGCAGATTGTTTATGGATCTAACATTAGACCTTATGAAGAGCTACCTGAGGATCCAATCTCCCCGTTTGTTCCTATTGATGATTTAACATGGATCACTCACAGGTCTATTGTTGATAATGCAGGTTTAATGCGTACTGTTGCCAATGTTAAGAAGATCCAAGCACCACCTATGTAACGCCCCCAAAATTTCGAACGCTTTCGATTGGATTTTTATCCAAATTTAAGTGCTACATTTTATTTTCAAAGTTAAGCATTAATTTGAACTAAATATAAAAATTAAATAATTTCTGGGGCAAAAATGCACTTTACCGAAACTTCAGGGGGCAAAGTGCAAATTTCGCCCCATACTTGATTGCAGCTAATAGGAGAGCCTTTATAGCTCTCCTAGCCTGCCATAGGGAGTGGCCAAGCATGCCTCTTGGTTAGAGAGATTTCTCTATCCAAGATGAACATGCATTGACTTGTTTTATAGGAAGTAATTATATCTCCCATCTTCCCAAGGTGTATTTAAACACCTTTCTCCTCATTTTCAGATTTCTCTCCACTCATTTTACACCTTAGAGTTCATAGTTAAGTTAGAATTAGAGAGAAAAGAAACAAAACATTTAGAAAGAGAGTTTTCGGGTATACTCAACCCAGCCTCGGATTTTCGATCATTCCGCCTCTGTCCACCGTTGGATGATGCCCAAATTTTGCGTGGAGGTTCAACACACATGGATCTACATATTGACCGGTCGGATCGTCGTTTGGAACTTCCAAAGTGAATCGACAGCCATTGGAAAATGGTGAAAAGTAAGGATTTGAAGGCCTTTTTGTGAACCGCCACCGGAGCTGCCACCACCACCTTCGGAGTTCTGGAAATAAAGAAATTTTCACCCCTTTCGTTGATTTGGGTAAAAAGACATCTATGCATGTGTTCTTTAGTCTTTGTGATATTACTTTTTTCTCTTTAAAATATATATTGAAGAAGTTTAGTTTGTCCTTGTGATAAATTGTTGAGTTCATATTTAATATTCAATGTGACTTGCTTAGATTTTGTTTAAATATTGCTTATATGTTTGGATCATGATTTATTTTTCCTACAAAGGTTATTGTTCATAATTTTAGAAACTTTGGGGGGTATTTTGAAAGATTTTAAAAGTTCAAGGGTTAGGAATGCGAAAATTTTGGGAGTATAGTGGACTGAAAATATAAATTTTTTTTTGATATTTGGTATAAATTTACTTGAAAAGCATTTATTTTAAAGTTTGCTTAGAGGTTTTTGCAAAAAGGGAGTTTTTGAAACTTTTGGGGTTATTTTTGTAAATCTGAAAATAAGGGGTCAAATGAGCTGTTTTGTTACTGTTTTTACATGGTTCTTTTATAAAATCTTGATTTATTGATTTGAAGTAGTGGTTTATTCATTTTAGTTTTTAGATTGAATATTTGTAAATTTTTCGAAGAAAGTTCATAATTAAAGAACTTTTTGTTTCGTTTGTGAAAAGTTATTAAAACTTATTTTTAATCTTAGTTTTATAGTGAAAATTATGCTTGATTATTTTTAAATATTTCTTAAATGCGTGGATCTTAAATTATTTTTCAAGAAAATTGGTTTGGTTAAGTTTTCAAAACTATGAGGGTGTTTTTGAAAAGTTTTAAACTTGTGGGGTTTTTAAAGCTTTGATTTTTGAAGTAAAATGATACTTAATACTTTCATTTGATTTTCGATATGGGTTTAGTTAAAAATCTTTGGATTTAAAGTTTGTTGCAAATTTTTCGGAAAAATGAATATTTATAAAAGTTTAGGGGTTGTTTTATAAATCTGAAAAATGAATGGAAAAATTTGTTGTTTTGGCGCTGTTTTATGTAATTAGTATTTTGAGTTTTGAAAACAATTTCTCTTAATTGAATTTGATGTTGTAAGTTCTAAACACTTTTGTGCGATGTGTTAGCTTAAGAAATCCTTGTGTAGAATTTTCATTAGTTAAGTTTAAGTAATGTTGTTAGATATATTTTAAGCCGTACGTACTTGCTCAGGTTTTGGATACGCATCATTTGTGGAGTTTTAGTCGCTATACTAAGCGACAAAGGTGAGCGCTGTGTGTTTAATTTGTATGTCGGTCCGATGTGCTTGTAGATCGAGTCCAAACATACACTTAGGCTCTTAATAATCAAAGCATGAATTTTATTCTAACTTTTCTTGCATGTCGTCACGAGTACGTTGACTTATTAGGTCAACATTACTCGCATGAAATCACTTAGCATTTCAATATGATTATCCAAATACATGCTACATTCGAATCTACTAGTTGCGAATACATTTTACTAAACTATCATGACACCTAAAATTTGCATTTGATAAGTTAGTAAATGTTGATAATATGTTAATATGTTTGATATGTTATGTTCCGTTTGTTTTCGACTATATGTTTTCGTTTGTTTTCGATTTTGTGTGAGCCCCTTTTTGATTGGTATATGGACCCGATGCCAACCTGGCCGGCAAGGGCCGGTAGGATTGTCACGGTTACCCGTAGGCCTGGCCTTACAACCCAAGTGGGGAGGAACACTTGGGGAGTAAGGACGAACTCCGGCAAAGACATGTCGATGCATTTTTGATAGTAAGGTCGCTCCTTACTTGGTGAGTTTGGATGGACATCAGACTGAGGATGGAGGGTAAGTGGAGGACGGCATCAGCAAATTCTTGGTTATGTGAATTTCGTGTGTCTTCCGTCTTGAATATATGTTTATTTGCTTGATGACATGCTTATGTTATATAATATGTTGCATTCACACATCACCATGCAAATTCGCACATAGTCTCACTAAGTTGGACGATCAACTTATGCGTTCTATGTTTCACTCTTTTCAGTTTCAGGCATTCTGGAAATAATAGTCGGGTTGCGGTTAGGTCATCACGGTTGCGGTCCCACCCTAGTATTCGGGAGAGTAGTAATATTTTGTGATCGATTTATGCTCTTTTTCAATTTTGATTAAAACCTTGTTTAGAATGTTTGATTCGTTAAAGTTGATTTATATTTTTGTCAAAGATTCAAGATTTTCATAAATTACTTAATTATCTCTCTCGGTTGATTTTGTACAATATATTAATATATTGTGATTAAATGCTTCCGCTTTAAACATCAACTATGGAAAATCGATTTTTCCGTTAAAACTTAGTAATTTAAATTGTTCTCATTTTATTTTTAACCGCTTCCGCTTAGAACTTTTAATTCATCGTTCCCAAAAAAAAAGGGCTTCGATATTTTTGACGCTTTTTCAAAATAACAATAATTTTTCGACCGTTGTCCAACGGACCCGCGGTGCCGGGCCGTCACAACCTGCTGATCAGACTAAGGAGAAATAAGGCACTTCTGATCCTGCTGATAAAATCAAGGAAAAAGAAGCAACTTCTGACCCTGCTAATCAAATTAAAGAAAAAGATGATGCATCTGAACCAGCTGATCAAACAAAGGAAAAGGAAAGCACTCTAAATCCAGCTGATCAGATCAAGGACAAGGAGGATACTTCTGAACAAGTTGATCAGACTAAGGAGAAGGAAAGCACTCCCAGTCAAGCTGATGAGACCAAGGAAAAAGAGACAACTCCTGGTTCAGCAGATCAGATCACTGAAGAAGCAACTCTTGCCTTACCTCCTATTCCAACTGAAGTTACTTCTACTTCTCAGCCATCTCTGTTGGACTCAATTCAACAGATAATCTCAAATTCAATGAAGGGATTAGAAGAGAAGATAACTGCTAATCTGTTGACTACCTTAAGTCAACCAACCCAGAAAGCTGCTGCAATTCCTACTTCGCTGATAGAAGACACTGCTCATAATGTGGAAACTATCAGACAAGATATGGATGTGATTAGAGCAAGAACCCAAAGTACAGCTGCTGGTTGGAGACAGATTACAGAAACAGTTGAAATGGCCATTCAAGCTGAGGATGAAGTTTTAATAAATCTGATGAAGGACTTCAAGGCATCTGCTGATATGATTCTGGCAACTCAGATTCAGCTAGGTGACCAAGGAGAAGTTGTCCTTAACAGAATGGAGGCATTTGAGGCCAATCAACTCAGACAGCAAGCTCAACTTGATGCTATGGAAGAGAACATCAAACTTTTGTGTGAGACACTTCAAGTTCCACCAGTCTTACCAAAATATCCGATCAACCCTGCTGATGATGACAAAAAGGGGGAAGATAGGGTACTTAGGGAAGATAGGGCACCTTGTGAAGAAGAAGAAAATAGACAAGGCACATCTCTTGAAAAGACTGCTGAATTGGAAGGAACTGAAGTACTGGAGGAATCTGCTGAAGATGAAAATGCTGATGAAGATAATGAAGGCACAAGCAGACCAGCAGATAAGAAGATCACAGAAGAAGAAGAGGAAGCTGATGAAACAGAAAAGTCTAAGGAAACAACAAAGTCTGATAAAGAAATTGCTGCTGCTAAGGACTCAGCTGAAGAACAGCTTAATCCTGATGTTAAGCAAAAGAAGTTGGAGCTGTTAAAACAAAAGTTCTTCAAGGATTTAGAAGCTGAAACTTCCAAATCTGAAGAACAAGAAGACAAAGCAGAAGACTAGTCTAGTTTAGTCTAGGTTACTTATGCTTGAAATCCTTGTAATTTTTCTTTTGCACATCTCATCTGTTTGAACTTGTAATATGTAATCTTTTCAAAATCTATAAAAAGTTCAAGTTTGAATCCAATAGACTATTTCTATCTCTGAAATTTTTGAGGATCAAAACTTTAGTTTAGGTACAGGTACTTAGCTGAAGTTTTGTCATCATCAAAAAGGGGGAAATTGTTGGATGAAGATGAAGATGAAGTGCAAAGAAGATATGAAGATGAGGGAAGGTTTTGATGATTTCCAAAACGTCAAAATCAGCTAAGTATGGAAAGCTTAGTTCCCTTAGAAGAATTTTGAACAAGTAAAGAAGACATCAGAAGAGTTCAAAATTCAAAGCCCAGAAGACTACTGATCTCACGCTGAAACAGCAATCAGAAGGGTAGACCATCAGCTGACTCAAATCAGATTAGTTCAGAGTTTGATCAGCAGAGTATCTATCAGCAGGGTTGCTTCGATCAGCAGAGTAGAAGAGATCATGAGATAGTTCAACGGTAATAAATGCACTTGGTGTAATAAATGCTGTAAGAGAAGGGTAGTAATGGCAAATGATTGGATTTTATACTCGGACCAGCATGGTGCATTTAATGCAGCTACAGGAAAGTACAACAGAAAAAGGACTGTAGCAGGGAGCCGTTCTGAATTTGGGCTAAGGCTATGGATTTGAAGTGTGATTTCCTTCAACGGTCATATTTTCAAATCCAAGTATAAATAGAGCTGAATTTCTACGAGCGAGATACAACACACACATTCTGAGATTTCGCATTCGAGGCAGAAATTTTTCTAAGTCTCAAGAAGCTCGAACAGCTCACTCGTCTGGTGAAGTCATTTGTTGACAGAAGCCAAGTTGAAGCAAAAAGAAAACATCTTCTGAGTGAATTTGTATTAGCTGAGTGTTGTGCGAAGTTTAAATTCGTTTTTGCGAGTGATTTAACTTAAGAGGATAGGTTTTCTGAGTGATTTCCTATTGCGAGCTTACAGCCTTTTCATTTGTTGTTTAGGTGTAAGTGGAGAAATATTGTAAACTTTGTGTTTATAGTATAACCCAGAATCTAAGTGATCTGGAAGAGTGGACTAAATGATTTTTATCCATATAACCACTATAAAAATTCTTTGTGTTATTCTTGCATTTAAGTTTTCTTGCATATTTCAAAATTGCATAAGTAAACACTTTGAATTGCTTTAAAGATTTTAAAGGAGTTTTTAAAACTGGGGATAAAATCTTTAAAAGACTTAGTCTACTTGTGAAAAACACTTTAAATTATCCGCTGCAAGTATACTCGTGTAAAACTGATTTTTGCTGAAATCAGCTAAGTCATTATAAGAAGAGTGGTCACTCTGCTGTTCAAGATTTGTTCACGATCAGCATAGTCAGCTTACTGTTCTTCATAAGCTTAGTCTGCTGACAGAAGACTGAAAAGTTTTTAAGTCTAAAAATTTTAAGAGGTCTATTCACCCCCCCCCCCCTCTAGACCTCATCTGACCACTTGGGATCAACAGTTCGGTACGGGACGGTCCAGTACGGTTTTGAAAACCATGTGCATCCCTAATTATATCGATTTGTCTATTTATCCTAAAAATAATATTGAAAAGAAATATTTTATAGAACAAATTTTAATAAAAAAAAATCATTATTTGAGTTTTAATTTTCATTCAGAATGTGTAAAATATTTATTTGAGTGAATTATCTAATTTATAAATTAATTTGGCTACAAGTTTATATAATTTATAAATTTTAATTTGTACTAATAGTTCAACTAAAAGATGTAGTTCAAATGGTAAGGAAGTTATGTTTCACCCTGGATGTTAGGTGTTCAAATCCCAACCTTTACAAGAATTTTTAGTTTATTTTTAACATTAAAAAAAATAATAAAAAAAAAAAGGAAATTCAGAACCGGGTTGAACCGGTCTATACCGGTTCGTCGGTTTTGGACCAGTTCAAACTGGTTTTTGGAGTAAGTGGTTTTAGGGGGTAAACCGGACTGGATCAACCTCCGGGTCACGGTCGGACCGGTCGGTCAGATCGGTCCGGTCCGATTTTAATAACATTGATTAACATATATTGTCTCTATATAGGAGTCTAAATGTATCATATTGGACTTGGAACAATCGATTCTAAAAGGTCACTTTCAATAATTGTGTATAGTTCATTGATTCTCACCACGCGCCATGTGGCAAATAAAGGCCAATTGGTCACTGCTTAATTTAGTAGGTCTGAGAAAGTCTTCATGGACCAGCACAATTGTATGCACGAATAGAAGCCACTTTACATAAGTTGACCAAAAGTTCCCAGAATTTTAACCTTTTTTAAAATGTATCTTTCCTAGTATTCCTTTTTCTCTATTTGTGATTGTTGTTGCAGATTGACTACTCTAACTCGGCTTCTACACCATGGAATGATATTTGTACCGATCGGGTACACGTTTGGTGCTGGCATGTTTCAAACGGAGAATATTAAAGGCGGAAGTACTTACGGATCTGAAACTTTTGCTGGCGATGGAGAGGGGCGGACCTAGAGGCTTTTGGTTGGGGGGGGGGGGGGGGGACGAGATTTTTTAATAGCAAATTTGATATTTTCTGTTATTGAGATAAAATGACAACTTAATGAAAATAAATAATTTTGTATATTTATCAAATAATCTTAAAAAACATAAATATTTTTACAACATAAATCCAATTCTGTAAAAAAAAATTGCTATAAGAAGTACCAAAATTAATACTAGAATTTTTTTTTTTTACTATAGTGCATTTTATAAAATCAAATATTTTTATCATAAATATAATGATTATAACCAAGACACTAATAAATTATTAACATAAAAATATTTACAATAATGTTATTACACATGCCATGTTAATGTTTATGAATTGATCCATATACTTACAATAATCGGGAAGAAAGAAAGAAAAATAATTTATAACTAAAAAGGAATCACAAATGAAGCTTAGGAGAATCGAAACTGGACCTCCAGGTTAAAAATGTAGTATTCCAACTACTCTACTATTGACTCCATTTGAACATATTTGACAAATACATCAATAAATATATTTATTCCAGATTTTTTTTTGTGGGGAGGGGGGGAGGGGGGCGCGGTCTCCCCAGCCCCTTAAGCGGTCCGCCCCTGGCGATGGATCGAGACGGCCATCCGAGCTTGAGTTGGAACGAGCATTTCATGAAGGGATGTACATTGCCACCATTGCCAATAAACTCAAGGGAGCTGCTGCTTGATATATTATGTTTTGAATTATTGTGAACTTTTTTCACTTTTTCTATCTTACAAATTATTTCAGGGGAAAATGCAAGATTTTCTCTGAGTTATGTTAATCCTGCAAGAAACAATCCTGTGAAATTTTAATTGCGCAAACTTCTTTGTGTTTTAAAATACCCTGCAAATAATAGCCAATTTGTAAAAAATAGGTCTTTTTGGATCAACATATTTCAAGAAACTATTTTTAAAATACTTCAAAATGGTCCCTATAACTTCACGCAAAATATTTTTTAAATTATTTCTTTAAATTTGTCGATCCAAAACGATCTATTTTTTATAAAATGGGTGTTTTTTCAGGCCTTTTGAAAATATAAGAAAGTTTGACACAATAAAAACAATTTCTTGCAGATTTAACATAACACAAGGAAGTATTTTGCATTTATCCCATTATTTCATAAGATTGCAAGCGTAATTCTTAATTTGTAATAGTTTACGTGAAAAATTATTTTCAATATTTTATTGACGTACACACGCATTCAAAACGAAAATTTGATTCATGCTCTTATCTACATTTAACATATATATATAATTATTATAAAATCATGAGCTCAAACTTTTTTTCCCTTAATTCACTCGAGCTTCAAAATTGGAAAACGTCAGCAAGAAATCGAGGTGAATTCGGATTCTTTTTAAGTCTATAACAGTCTTTAATTATTAGCATGCAATCAATTGGGCTGATTGGGCCTATTTCACGTGATATATTATTTTGCATGGGCTTCACCATTTTCTTACTCAACCAAAAGGCCCAAAGCCCACATATATATCGGCAAACTTAACTGTTAAAACAAACTAGAGTCAGGCCGTAGGCCGATGACAATGTTGAGACCACGTGGTTTAGCTCCTGATTTCAATTTTTATTAATGTGGCTTTTTACTATTTTTTTATTAGTTTTTGTGTAAGTTATTATTTTTACTTTACATAATTATATGTATTGTTGAACAAATTATAATTTGATGATAACGTGTATTGATGTATTTACTATAAAAAGAAAAAATATATTAAAACAAACAAGTAACCAAAGAATTGAATTCAAATATCTTAATTAATAAATTTTAGGTATATAGAGTTTTAAGGCGCATAATGCACTCAAATAGAAATAAAAAGGACTAAAAATTGTCATGTTCCAAATTCTTAATAAAAGAAATTTTATATATGGGGCTAATTACAATTTTTAAATTTCTTCAAAAATAATATTCCAGACACATACTATAAAAACATAAATAATTCAAAAGTACGAGACTTATTTTCAATAAAGTGTCAATTATAAAAAAAAAAAAAAAAAAAAATTCAATCAAATGTCTCTGATCTGATCTCACACTTGAATCTAATTCAATTTTTATTCCATGAAGTTTAGAGAAAAAATGCCGATGAGACCTTAGCCAAATGGTTAAGGATGAGACACCATGACCAAGAGATTAATGGGTTCAATTCCCACTAATTTGGATATTTTCTCTAGTTTAATATTAGCATTTGTAATTAGTTTACCTTAATAACATTGTAAGAGATTTGATTCGATATAATGTTTAATGTAACGATTTATTCACCATTAAAAAAAGTTTAGAGAAAAATGTAAAGTCATGCAAATAATTTAATGAACTTTTAATACAAGAATTAGCAGCATAAACGTTCTTGATATCCTTTTCCTGGGCTACATTCAGGCTACAGACCAACAAATATCAATTCCATCCTATAAACTAATTATATTTAACTTAATTTCAGTACCCTTTACTGATCATTCCTAACCAACATTTAATCATAATTCTTCCAATACATCACTAATTTAATGATTAGTTACATTAGTACAACATATTTTGCTAGCATCCATTGCCCAATAATCTCCAGCCCCTTATCTCCCCCCACCCCGCCTTTTCTTTTTCTCTCTTTGAGCATGGTGCAAGCTAGTCGAGTACTTTAATTTATGGGAAAATTTCATTTTTGGTACTATAGGATAGGCTGATTTGCACTTTTGGTACCATTGGATATAAAAATGCAAATTTGGTACCATACGATAGGTTTTCATTGTAATTTTGGTACCAAGCCCAATTTTTCTACAAATTTAATGGCATTTTACCCCCTACTAAATGCATAATGTTCAATTTAACCCATCGTGGTTTAAAAAAGAGCATTTTACCCCTTGAAATTTTGTAAAAAATTCACATCGCCTCCCTGATATTTTTATAGGCGGCATTTAATCCACTTTTATTATGATAATGTGATTTTTTACCCATTGTGTTATGATAAATGTGACAATTTATCCCCCTATGTTAAATAATATAGTTTGCATGCATACTCTCAATTTCGACAAGTGAGTTACAATCTCCGGCTGAAGGGAGTAAATTGCTTCATTAAAATTTTATAGGGGGTAAATTGATTTTTTTCAAATTATAGAGGGATAAATTGGACATTATGCATTTCATAGGGGGTAAATTGCCATTAATTTTGTAGAAAAATTGGGTTTGGTACCAAAATTGCAATGAAAACATATCCTATGGTACCAAATTTGCATTTTCATATCCAATGGTACCAAAAGTGCAAGTCAGCCTATCCTATGGTACCAAAAAAGCAATTTTCCCTTTAATTTATTATATGCTAGAAGTACTAAGACCATCTCCAACTCACTAGATCCCCTGTCCTGGATGGGCCTAATCCAAGGTTGTGCCTTAAGCTAACAACAGCCTGGGGCACACTACACCAGGTTGTGGCACTCGGCGCCACCTGGTGCCTTCTTATTTGTTTTTTTTGTCCATGATTTTACTGAAATTCGTGAAACTAAGTAAAATAAATAAAATAAGTAAACAAGTCAACAAATAAAGGGAACATGCTTTATTGAACACGATCTAGCGAGCTCCGAGCAAGGTATCTCTTGAATCACGTGCCCTCTTCAATAAATGTCGGTGTATTTATAGTTGCACTATTCCTTCGGGTCGATTACATGAATCTGGGTTACACTTTACGTGATTGTACCTCGGGTCTTACAAAAGTAAGTCGATGAAGGAGAGAGATGATCTTTTTTACTGGATCAACCAATACCAAATCCGTACTAGCTATAGCGGATATCGTATTGATGATCAGCCAAATCGTCTTGAACGAATGATCTAGAGAGTGATGAAGAGGCCAGATCCTTAGGGGATCGTGGAGCTTCCCAAATCGATATATGCCATCTAAGGGCCTTGTGGACCAATTGTAGAGTGTCATGTCATTGTACGAAGTATGTTATATCGAACACTCATTTCTATTATATTATTTCTATCTCATATCAAATTAATTAAATTTTGCGTCAATGGAGCTTAAGAGAAGAACTTGAGAGATTGAGATGAAATTGAACAAAATGCTGAAACCGAAACATGACATAAATTAAGTGTTAAGTTCTTTACCTTTCTCTCTTCCCCCTAGCCACAGAAACAGATAGCCAACACATCCACCGTCGTGAAATCCGAACAAAATGGCCGAGATGCTGAAAAACAAGAAATCCAACCGAAATGTTTGGTTAAGTAATTAATCATATATTCATATTAGTGTCCGGAAGACGTGTGTTGTCATGTTTATTTATGAACAATAGAGTATTAAATTTCTTTTATTTTCTTGGTACAAGAGTATTAAAATTTTGAAAACCTTGAAAATGAGCCAAAATACACCCTACTTTTCTCAAATCGATAAAAGCAATATATGTATTGCCCGACAGTTTAAAATGGGCATACTATAACATTTATTTTTAGTCAAACAATAATTACATCATTACATAAATATTATTAAATCATAAGAAAAAATCGATTACAATCTTAAATTACAAATAAAATCAACTATTAAATACTATATTCAACTAGAAAGAAAATCCACACTAATTGAAATCAAGCTCCGCCACTTGGTTGCAACCTTGTGGACCAAGGATGTAACATTAATTAAATATAAATCATTTCTCAAGCAATTGAACAAGCTGAGACTAATAGGTCTGGGTTCACATTAACGTGGATTTTTTCTAGTTTAAGTCAATGTTGTTAAAACCGGACCGGACCGGCCGGTCCGACCGGTTCGACCGCGAACCGGAGGTCGGAACGGTCCGGTTTACCCCTTAAAACCAGTAACTTCAAAAACCAGTTTGGACCGGGTTGAACCGGTCCAAAACCGGCGAACCGGTATGGACCGGTTCGACCCGGTTCCGATTTTCCTTTTTTTTTTTATTTTTTTTTTTATTTTTTTAATATTAAAAATAAACTTGAAATTCTTGTACAAGGTGGGATTTGAACACCTAACCTCTAAAATGAAATGACTTCCTTACCATTTGAGCTACACCATTTTTTTTGAAATTTTAGTACAAATTAAAATTTATAAATTATTGAAACTTGTAACCAAATTTATTTATAAATTAGATAATTAACTTAAATAAATATTTCACACATTATGAATGAAAATTAATACTCAAATAATAGTTTTTTATTAAAATTTATTTTATAAAATATTCTTTTCAATATTATTTTTAGGATAAAGAGTCAAATCGATATAATATGCAAGTTTGACTTTGAATATTAGACTTTTATACATAACCATATTTTAGAATTTATGAATATCTTAGTTTGTTGTATTTTTAACTTACACTTTTAAATTTTTAAAAAGAAATATAATCATATTATATTTATATGAGCATACAAATTAGTTTCATATTACCGTTATGATATAAGTTAGATAAATATTATATGATTTAATTTTAGAATATTATAAATTATTTTATATTTTTAATCAATTGTATGATAATGTTTAAATTTTATGCATATTACATATACTTTAAAATTAAATATATTTATTACATTATTATGACGTCAATCGGTTCGACCAGTGGTCCGACCGGTTCGACCAGTAAAACCACTAACCAGTCGGCTCACCGGTTCACTGTCCGGTCCGGTTTTGAAAACATTGGTTTAAGTAGTGATTGATAGTTGATTTTCTTTGTAATTTGATAGTTATTCAATAGATTTTTTAATTTAATAATATTAATATAACAATCGTTTCTCTAAAATAAAATACACACTTCTTAGTGGATATATAAATTTAACCAAATCACACTTATGGTTTCTCTTTCTTATGAAATTAATTCAAATCTTATTCTTATTTCGAAACAAATAGTCCTTTTCCGTCCTGTTATTTTCTCTTTGAGATGTCCTAAATTAACACCCTCTTTCTTCAAATTTTATTTTTATTTCAAAATAAATATATTACTATGTTGTACAAACATCTACTTGAGTTAGGCAGCAATTATATATTGTTTCACATATTGAGTATCAGACCTTAGATATTTCAGACAAAAACAAACATCCTAATTTTTTTCATACCCTAGAGTTGCTCTAGCGCAATTAAAACCTTTGCCATCGTTGGTCGTTCTCTCGGATCTTGGCTTATACATTCGCAAGTAAGGGTTGCAACAGTATATACTCCATTTTGAGGATATTGGCCTTCTAATTTGGGGTCCATAATCCTCTTCAACTTTCTCTTATGCAGCAAGTATGGTTGTGCCCATTTCAGTAAGTTCCACTCATGATGAGCCTTTAACATGTCCGCAACACGACGCCCAGTTAGCGATTCTAGCAAAACAACCCCAAAGCTGTACACATCACATTTTGCTGTTAAGTGACCTGTTCAAAAGCAAGGACTTCAATGATATGTAAAATATATATTTTTGAATAGCGAGAGTCAAGAATGTGTTTTTCCTTCACGGACCTGTTGCCACATATTCAGGTGCGGCATAGCCATACGTTCCCATAACTCGAGTTGATACATGAGTCATATCACCAGTAGGGCCATTCCTAGCCAAACCAAAGTCGGACAACTTGGCATTAAATTCCTGCCTCACATAAATTATTCCACTAAACATAATGCACATAATCAATTGATTTAGTGCAACAAAGGGAAGTAAGTATTTGAACAAACCCCATCTAAAAGAATGTCGCCCGAGTTAAAACCTCGATGTATGACATGTTTTTCCAGGCCATGTAAGAAAGAGAGGGCTCTAGCAGCACCTATAGCCACTTTGATTCTTGTAGCCCAAGAAAGTGATTGATACCGTCCTGTGAAACAAGGAGATTATTAGAGAGGAAATATAAATAGTAGTCAATCTCTAGAAATAAGTATGGAGAGCTAATTGCAAATTACCTCATTGTGTTATCCTTAAAAAGCAGCTTATCATAAATAAAAGGGCAATGAACCTCCTGTATTTTTATAAAAGAAGAACACAACCTCCTTGATTTTTACATATTTACAGGGGGTAAAGTACCCATTAGGCAATATCACAGGGGGATAAGATGCCCATTAACCAATATCTCATGGGGGGTGGGGGGTAAAGTGTCCGTTAACCAATATCACAGGAATAAAGTGAAGGAATATGTTGTTAAGATAGAGGTAAATGGGGGTTTAAGTTTCCACAAATATGTGGAAAATATAGGAACTATGAAGTCAATTTTCACTTCAAATTTGACTTCTTCCAAATATTATTTAGAGAAGTTTCCTAACATGGACCAGGTCTAGATCTAGTACAAGAATGCACGATTAGCTCTATACTTCTCATCTATACTGATACTAATAGTGTGATAGTACAAGAATGCACGATCTAGTACAAGTTTTTTTCCTTTTTTTTTTGAAGACAAAAATACCCTTTTCCTATCAAATTGGTAAATATAATTAAACATTAATTTTTTTTAGATTTTCCAATTAAATTGGTAGGAAATTTTTTTTCTAGACTACGTAGGAAAGGAAAATGTCTAAATTTTTTATTTCCATAATATGTTTCGAGAAAAATGGGGAGATCTTTTCAATTCTTAAAATACAAAAACTAAGTAAAAATATGAAAATGGAAAGTTATTATAAGATACTATAGAAGCTAACGTGAATGTATCATGTTATGTTTGATTAGCCCTATTATTTCTTTATAATTAAACATTAACCTTTTTTAGATTTTCCATCAAATTGGTAGGAAAATATTTTCTAGACTACGTAGGTAAGGAAATGTCTAAATTTTTATTTTCATAATATGTTTCGAGAAAAATGGGGAGATCTTTTAAAATCTTAAAATACAAAAACTAAGTAAAAATATGAAAATTGAAAGTTATTATAAGATACTATAGAAGCTAACGTGAATGTATAATGTTATGTTTGATTAGCCCTATTATTTCTTTAATTTCCGTGTTGTTGATGATTTAGCTTTTTTTTTTTTTAGCATATATGATGATTTAGTTAGAGATGGAGTTTGAGTTTGGATATTGGAACAAGTCTTTAAAAGGAATATCTATGTCTTGTATGTCAAATTCAATCTAAAATGGTTATGCATTAAATATAGAATGCAAAATAATATAAATTATATTTATCTTTGATTTTTCTTAAGTTAAATATAGACTATATTAAATTGGTGAAATCGAGTGAAGCTGGTGAAAAAAAAAAGGTGAAATTGGTAAAAAAAATGTCCATGAAATCAGTAAATACATTTGAAATCGATGAAAATTCGTGAAAAATATAAGAGAGCGATGAAATGGTAAAAATTATCAATGAAAATTGGGTGAAATCGACGAAATCAATATGATGCTACAAACTTTTTGTGGAGAACGAGTGAAATGGTGAATAAAAGGATAAAATCATTGAGAACTTGTGAAATTGATAAGAAAATCGATGAAATCCTGGTGAAATTAGCGAATAAAAATATAGGTGAAATTGGTAAAAAAAAATTCCGTGAAATCGATGGAAATTTGTGAAAAATAGAAGAGAGCGGTGAAATGGTAAAAATTAGTGAAAATTTGGTGAAATTGGATAGAAAATGTAACGTCGGTGAAAACATGTGAAGTCAATGAAAATTCAAGTAAAATTGGTGAAGAAAACATGTAAAATCAATGAAAAGAGTGTGAAATAGATGAAACGGATTAAACTGATAAAAATGAGCGAAATCAGTAAAAATAGAGTTTAACCAACAAAAAATGGGTGAAACCAATAGAAAATGGTTTAAACAGGAAAAAACTAAAGATTTACATCAACATAATTATATTTCATTGGATCATACTTGGTGTCAAATTCGTATTACAAATTCGTGATACTAAAGACTTGTCGTATTTGACAAATATGAAGACAAATGGTATTGATTGTTGTAATGAAAAATATTTTAAAACTTTAATTAATAATTTTAAATTGGTTAAATAAGAAATTCTAAGACGTTTAGTGATGTATACTCTTTAAAACAAATAAATAGTGCATTTAAAATGAAAACTACTTTATTAGAAATAACTAAAAGGGATAAAATCAATGAAAAATGGTAAAGACATGTAAACATGTGAAATCAGTGAAAATATGTGTGAAATAGGTGAAAATAAGTTAAACTGAAAAAAACGAGTGATATCAGTAAAAAATTAGGTGAATAACATGTGAAATCAGTGATATAGGTGAAAACGGAAAATTTAACCAACTAAAAAGGTGAAATTGGAGGAAAAGGGTTTAAATTGAAAAGAAAAAAATCGAAGAAAAATGGAAAAACAATGTGAAAGGTTATAACCGATTAAAAAATGGAAAAACTGCTAAAAAAATATATTAACCGGTAAAGCAAATAAACAGTGGAAACATATGAATCAATGAAACTTCGAGTGAAGATGAACAATGGTGAAGTTGGTGAAAAAACTGGTGAAAACAGTAAGAAAAAATGCTCGTGAAATCGATGAAAGTTCGGAAAAAATTTGTGAAGAAACGGATGAAACATGTATCATCGGTGAATAACGGATAAACTTAACAAGAAAACTACTATTATAGAACCAATTCTATACGATGTCATATCTATATCAGACATCATTTTATATTTATTAAAGCAATAATTTTTTTTGGGTAAAACAATAATAATTAGTAAAAATAAATTGAATATATTTAATATTTTATGGCATAAATAAGAAAAAGCTAATTTTACTCTAATTTACGGGAAAATACCCACAAAATTGAAACTAGACACGTACAACGTACGTGCACTTTTCTAGTCTATCTAGTCTATCTAAATACATGAACAAGAAGTTCTAATGGATTAATTTAAAAAAAAAAACACATTAGATTATATCTAATTATTCACTCATATTGATTAATGGATCCGATTACACAGAGTTGCATTTACTTTATAAAAGAGTGAAACTTAAATTTCATAAATGCGCACATTGATTTTTTTGATAAGCTAATATATATTATTTTTAAATGTTTAGTTTTAAAAACGAGAACAATATTATTATTTATTCGAAAAGACAGGAATAACTGAATAAATCACAAGTCATACAATTAATTGTTACCTGTCAATTCACCAATGTAAAAATTACTTGCGAATAAGTGATTATCCAAGCTTCCATTTGGCATGAACTCGTATACCACAAGCAGATTGTCTTCTACAAGCAAATTGTCTTCCACAGAGCAATGCCCTATAAGTTTGACCAAATTTGGATGTTGTAGTTTACTCAAATGATAGAGTTCATCCTGCAAAAGTTTCAAAGTATGTAAACGATAAGATGAAATCCTTAACAAAATGAAATAATTTTAAAAGAAAAACCTACCTTCCATTCTTGATGCCCTTGCAAGCCATGTGGGTTCCACTTCTTGAAAGCAACAGCCATTCCAGATCCAGGCTTTGCAGCTGTCATATTATACTCATGAATCCATCCCTTATAAACATGACCAAATCCCCCTTTCCCTAATAGTAAGTCTGGTTGAAAGTTCTTTGTAGCCTTTTTTATTTCCTTAAATTCTATAGGTTGACTGGAGAAAGATTCCGCAATAATGGTCTCGGTGGAAATTCTAGACGCTTCTGAAGTTTTCATATAAAGGTTTCATATAAAGGGAATTAATACAGTTCAGATGCATCGAATTTATATGGAATACAAACTTAATTCGATACTTCATGTGTGCAAGTGCTAATTAGTAATATACCTTTGAAAGAGTTAGATACCGTTGATATTATGATTTAGAATATATCAATCGATAATCATATACAAATCGATCTAAATCATGAGTAGTGTCAACGAGTTCTTTTGACTCATAGATAATGAACCGTATCATCCAGAGCCCAACATTTGTGACTTGAAGATTCGTTGAAATAAATGACTGTGAATGTGTTCTACAGATATGGAATTCACCCCTTCTCACGGGAAGATGAAATATTGATTTTCTTAAGTGCTATTTATGAAACTGAACAATAGAGAGCTCTAATTTATGAATAAATTCACAAATCAAATTGTTCACTAGTTAATTAATGGAACTTAAGGATAACGAAGTAATTAAAGGGCCAAAAAGGCAATTTCTCCTATGTCAAACTATGAATCAATTATTGGAGGATCAAATTGTATGTAGTGATTACATCAATGAACTCTCTTGATCTTTAAGTAAAATATATTTTAATGATAAGAACGCAATTTCAAATCTTTAGTGGAGTCACATGGAATTAATAGATCGCATAATTAAATTAAAAGGTTTG
Organism: Penstemon barbatus; assembly: GCA_003313485.2. Classification (NCBI taxonomy): domain Eukaryota; kingdom Viridiplantae; phylum Streptophyta; class Magnoliopsida; order Lamiales; family Plantaginaceae; genus Penstemon; species Penstemon barbatus. The sequence continues at coordinate 44,331,539 of CM064880.1, forward strand.
ATAAATTATTCGATATATTGGAGCTTGAATTTACATATCCTTAGGTCCTCAACCACGGTTTGTAATAATTTGCATTTAAACTTAAGAAGTTAGAGAAGATCCATGCACTTTATATTTTAGAAATAGTTCCATAAAAGAGAAACTCCGATTTAATTAGATGATATTTAATATATTAATTAATTGGAAAATATTATGACTAATTAGATTTAAATATTGCGCAATCAAATCTAATGAAAATTGAATACTAGATGAAGAAAAAGGAAAAAGTTGGCATTTATGGAATTTCTAGTTGTAGAAATTTATTATTTATTATGTAAATAGATATGATATATTTATCCAATAAATAAAATAAAAAATTACATATTTATATATGAACTTTTTGAAATTATATATATATATATATATATATATATATATATATATATATATATATATATATATGTATTTTTTAATTACATACACGAGTTATATTTAATTAATAACTCTCTTAAAGTAAGAGATCGAGTGAGATATGTTAGGAGTTTAACTAATTTCATAACTTTTTATACATATATAAGATATAGATCTTAATGGAGAGAATTACAATTGTGGTACCAAATTATATACCGATTCTCACTTGTGGTACCATAAAAATTGAGGCCAACACATTTGGTACCACAATTTAAGAAATTGCATCACATTTGGTATCACCGTTAAAAATAGACGTTAACTGATGACGTGGCATTTAAGTTTAATTGCAGAATTGATACAATTACTTATGTTGACGGCAATTATACCCCTAACTTTTCACGTTGTAAAAATAACCCCACATCTTCAAATTTATTGACAATTTTAGTCCATATTGTTGTCCAATTTCAAAATTGGCTCGAATAAGACACGTGCGGACCAGTTTAGAGATTTTACTTATTATATTTACATATTTATTTAAATAATTTAATTTTATAATATTATCAAACCAAATAATACTTTAACATAAATTTGATAAAATATTAATTAAATCTAAAATTTATATAATAATATTTGTATATTTAATATTTATTAAAGAAATTATATATATATTTTTTTTAAAAAAAGAACCTATCTCCTACCCCCAACCCCAACCCCAACCCCCCTATCCACTCCCTCCACCCAAATCCCAGGCCGGCGACTGTCTGGGATCTTTCGTCCCAGGCTACCGGCGACCTGGGATCTCAACAGATAAGATCGTGGCCTGTGTCCTCATCAGATCCCAGGCCACCACGGCCTAGGATCGACGATGTCAGGCCAGCGGTGGTCTTGGACGGACGATCCCAGGCTGCCGCGTCGACAGCATGGAATTTGGTGGGGTTGGGGGTAGGAGTTCTTTTTTTTTTCCAAATTATAATGATTTTATATAAATTCTTTAATAAATATTAAATAATTTCTTTAATAAATATTAAATATATTAATATTATTATATAAATTTAAGATTCAATTAATATTTTAACGAATTTATGTTAAAGTATTATTTGGTTTGTTAATATTATTTGTAAAATTAAATTAGTTAAATAAATATGTAAATATAATAAGGAAAATATCTAAATTGGTCCGCACGTGTTTTATTCGAGCCAGTTTTGAAATTGGGCAACAATGTGGACTAAAATTGTCAATAAATTTGAAGATGTGGGGTTATTTTTACAACTTGAAAAGTTAGTGGTATAATTTTCAGTCAACATAACTAATGGTATCAATTTTGCAATAAAACTTAACTCCCACATCATCAGTTAACGTCCATTTTTAACGGTGGTACCAAATGTGATTCAATTTCTTAAATTATGATACCAAATGTATCGGCCTCGATTTTTATGATACCACAAATAAGAATCGATATATAGTTTGTTACCATAATTGCAATTCTCTCGATCTCAAAGAGATACATGAAAAACGAATGGTTTATGAAATAATTAAGAATATACTCAAAAGTAAAGCTCTTTCAATCCTATACATACAAAAGCCACCTTTTATTCAAGAAACAAGAAGAAAAGTTCATCTAGAAATTTTAATCTCTCAAACGTGAGAAAAAAGTTCGACTATCTTGATTTGGTGCTCGCATGCCTAAAGGGAAAACGTGATATCAATGGTAAAGAATATCAACAACGCTTGTTCATCAAATTTAGAAAAAACCATATAAAAAAAAGTTCAATGAATTAAAAGAACGAAGGACATGAAACTTATGATATTTTTTTTTTTTGTTGCATAATTAAAATATTATCGTTTATGAGATCCTCATTTTTTTAAGTTATTTTTCGAGAGAATTGCATTTTTGGTACTGCACTTAGGTCAATTCCCACTTTAGGTAAATCGTTTTATGTGTCCAACACATTTGGTACAACACTTTAACAAATTGTGACATATTTGGCACAACTGTTAAAAATTGTTGTTAAATGGTGACGTGACAGTTAAGTCTAATTGCAAAATTAATGTCATTACTTATATTGACCGATAATTTTACCCCATGACATTTCAGGCTATCAAAAAAGCCCACATCTCCGAATTTAGTGACGATTTTAGTCTATATTGTTGTCAAATTTTAAAACTGACTCGAATAAGATCACGTGCAAATCAATTTGAAAATTTTACTTATTTTATTTAAATAACTAATTTGATTTATAAATAATATTAATAAATTAAATAATAGTTTAACATAAATATCAAAAAAAATTAAGCAAATATATTCTTTTCAAATATATATATATATATATATATATATATATATATATATATATATATATATATATATATATATATATATATATATATATATAAAATCATCTATTTAATGTTTATTAAAATAATAAATTATATAGTTAAAAAATTAATATTTATTAATAATAAATAATAAATAATAAATAATTTTAATTTTAAAAAAAAAACTAAAACCCAACCCACCCCAACATAACCTCTTAACCCAACCTACCTTCCCCTAATTCCTAGGCCATTGACGGTTAGTCTTGGACTTCGAACCCAGGTCGACGGTGGCATGAAACCGGCGATTTGGGAATTGGGGTTGGGGTGAGGTAGGAACGTTGAATTTTAGTTTTTTTTTTTAAATTATAATATTTATTATTTATTATTTTAATAAATATTAAATAAGTTTTAATTATATAATTTATTATTTTAATAATTATTAAATATTTTCAAATATATAATTTATTATTTAAATAAATACTAAATAGATTAATACTATTATATAAATTTTATATTTGAAAAGAATATATTTTTTTTTATTATGTTAAAGTGTTATTTAATTTATTAATATTATTTATAAATCAAATTAGTTATTTAAATAAAATAAATAAAAATTTTAAAATTGGTCTACAAGTGGTCTTACTTGACAAAATCGTCACTAAATTTAAAGACGTGGAGCTTTTTTGGTAGTCTGAAATGTTACGGGATAAAATTATCAGTCAACATAAGTAAGAGAATCAACTTTGCAATTAGAATTTATTGTCATATCACTATCTAACGGTAATTTTTAATGGCTGTATCAAATGTGCCACAATTTGTTAAACCAGTATACCAAATATATTTGACAAATAAAACGATGTATCATCGGGTTGAATCATTCGGATCCCAACAACTATCTATATACCAAAAAGACTAGATCCAATTAATAAAACCCACACTCAGCTTAATTATAATTTTTGCTTAAAATTCTCAATCTTGACACAAAAATCAATCGTTTATAGTGAATTAGTCTGAAAATAATAGTCAAAATAATGAATGACGTACGTACCATTGACGAAATCAAGAGAATCTAAACTGGAACGTGAACTGAAATCAAATGAGCTGGAGCTGCTGAGGCTTGGACAAAGAGCGATTTGCCGAAGCCGATCTCTATTGAGAGTGGCTGCAACAAGCCTTTCCCAGTTGTCGTACACTATCGACATAGTAATCTAAAGGGTAAACACCACTTTTGGTCCCTCTTATCATTAACTTTTTACAGAGTGGTCCCTCTTATGTTTTTTTTCCCACTTTAGTCCCTACTATGAATTATTTGTTTCACTTTAGTCCTTATCAAGTGGTCCAAGGCGATTCCGATAACATGTGATATGCTCATGAGGGCAATTTTGTCATTTCAAGTAAACTAACATGGATATTTTCGTCTTTCTAATTATTTAAAAAAAAAACTAAATTTCCAAACTAGGCTTTCATTCAAATCGAACTTAAACGTACATTTCGTTCCAAACTAAAGTTTTTTTCCTAAAATCTTTTTCAAACACCAAAATTGCTCACCAATTAAACAATATCTCAAATAGTCTCAATAGTGAACTGAAGAAAATGCCCTAAAAAATAATCATATGCATGTTACGTGTTATCGGAACCACCTGATAAGGACTTAAGTGAAACACATTATTCATAGTAGGGACTAAAGTGAAACAAATAATTCATAGTAGGGACTAGAGTGGGAAAAAAAACATAAAAGGGACCACTCTGTAAAAAGTTAATGATAAGAGGGACCAAAAGTGGTATTTACCCTAATCTAAAAAATAAGTAAATCATTAAATCCCCTTCTTCTAAATCATACTACTTGTACTAACTAATTTTGGACTTTTCCTGTGAAGACTTGAGATAAGACTCAGGCTTGAGGTAGCTGCTGCATAGACCGTATAAAGGTTTTCTTTTGGAAATTCCAACTTTATATGGGCCTCATAAATTAACTCAAAGTGTATTATTATTCTTAGGGTTTTCAACGAAATCGCTAGACCGCAATCCAACTCAAACCGACCGCAATTTTACGGGTAGAAGGTTTGATGGGTTGATCTTGGGCATCATGAAAAAAAGACCGCAATTTTAGATCGGGTTTGGTTTTATAATTTTTTAGACCGCATAACCGCATTCGACCGCACTTTATATAAATGATGATGTATATATGTTATATTTTATTTTATTATTTAATTTAGTCCTAAATTTAAGAAAATGAGAAATATAATATGAGTATATACTTTAACAAATTAGTCGTGTTCCACGACTCAAACCCCAATTATATTAGATAAACCCTACAATCTTACGTAAATCTCCAATTTTAAGTATCAAAAAGATAAAAAAAAATAGATCCAAAACTAAACTAAATTAGTTAAAAAATATTCTGCGAAAAACAAAAAGTAAAGCAAAAAAAAAATATATCAATCAAACTTTTCCTTGACCATTAACCACCAACACCAAGTTCGAATATAAAGTATTTTTCTCTTTTGTTTATTCTTTGGGAACAATTTGATTTTTGTGTAATGAAAACTTGTTAATTTAATGTTCGGGTTTGTTTTTAGCTTTCATTAAATTATGTATTCATTGAAAATCATATTTTAATTGATATTTTACATTATCTCCATTATATTATCTATGAAAGTTTACTACATCTATTAATAAAAACAAAAAATTGTAATTAACTAGTGCATTTATATTTAACTCATCAAATAATAAAAATACAAGAAAGTTGATAATTGAGACCGCAAAACCCGCCCCAAACCGCCCCAACCCAAATGAACCGCATAGTGCAATCTCAAGACTTGTTGGGTTGAGTTTGGACTAAAGATTTCAAACCCGCAAATATTGGCTTGGGTATGAGCAAGTGCAAAACCGCACTAGACCGCACTGCGAACACCCCTAATTATTCTAAAGTAATTATTGTGGTGCCTATAAAACTTTTTTTTTTTAATAATTGTTGTCTAATTATATTAAGTTTGAACTACCAACAGGTGATTGAATCCATGTTGGGAGAGGTCCCCACTTTATGTGTCCGACGCGTCTTGAAAAGGATTAAACCCTTGTGAAAAAAAAATTATTAAGTTTGAACTATGAGTATTAAGTTTACCATAATGCCCACTGTAAGAGTTAAGAGTTACACAACTGATATTTTTTACAATAACTTTTTGTAACTGTAAGAGTAATAAGTAAGGTGAGTATCAAGTGGAAGATCATAACTCATCATCATCATATCATCAAGATTGATGTTATAAAAGATCTAGATTATGCATGTTAAAGATTTTTTGTTATCTTGATCTTGTTGAACAGAATTTAGAATCTCATGCTTTGTATCTTATTTATGCAAATTAGGATTTATTGTTCCCTTGGTTTTAAACTTTAGGGTTCATGCGTTATGTTTATGCAATTAGAGTTTGTATTACGAATTTATTGATCTTCTGCATGATACCTTGTTTTCAATTTCATTTTAGATCTCTCGATACGGATTACACTGTAATTTATTTTTCTATAAATAAATTATAACAATAGAGAAAATAAAGATCGAAAGATAAAGACTAATTTTTTGTTTTTAAAGATTATAATGGATAAAGAATAATTTTAAAAAAAATCAAGAAAACACAAAAAGAAAATTGAAGTTATTCAAGGGACCTCCCTTGAATCCAAGCAACAATTGCTCAAGGGATGGGCTGGCTTGCCCCACACGTGAAGAAAGAGTATTAAGACAAAATATTCCTAATGAACTGTAAATTAGGACTAAGTTCATATTATAAGATTTTGGACAACCTTGATGCCTTGAACTAATTTTTGCCTTTCGCATGTGTACGTGTTAAAATGAGAATTCAAGTTGATTTGATTGTTGCAACATGTAGGGTGTAACACTTCAAATTCTTGGCATTTGAGGATTAAGGAAACAAATCTTTATGCCTCTTCGATCTGAATTATGATTAAATGGACTCAATAATTCTTCTTCATTCATTGTTGTTTTTTCATAACATATAAGCTTATTTCTATCGTCTTTACTATAAATGTCATTTTGTGCATCTCACTTTACATTCTGGGTTGCATGATCTATGATTCTATTTAATCAAACTTACGATTGAAAGTAACATGCATATGAAATTTAGGTAGTCAGGACTTTATATATATAAGAAAGTCACAAGTAATTAACATATATTGTCTCTATATAGGAGTCTAAATGTATCATATTGGACCTGGAACAATTGATTCTAAAAGGTCAATTCCAATAATTGTGTATGATTCATGGATTCTTACCACGCGCCATGTGGCATATAAAGGCCAATTGGTCACTGCTTAATTTAGTAGGTGTGAGCAATCTTCGTGGACCTGCACAATTGTATAGCACGAATAGAAGTCACTTTACATAAGTTGACCAAAAGTTCCCAGAAATTTAACATATTTTAAAATGTATCTTTTCTAATATTCGTTTTTCTCTATTTGTGATTGTCGTTGCAGATTGACTACTATAACTCAGCTTGTACACCATGGAATGATATTTGTATCGATTGGGTACACGTTTGGTGATGGCATGTTTTAAACGGAGAATATTAAAGGCGGAAGTCCTTACGGAGCCGAAACTTTTGCTGGTGGTGGATCGAGACGGCCATCCGAGCTTGAGTTGGAACAAGCATTTCATGAAGGGATGTACATTGCCAAGAAACTCGAGGGAGCTGCTGCTTGATATTTACTGAGTAAAAATATTATGTTTTGAGTTATTGCGAATTTTTTTTACTTTTTCTTTCAAATTATTTCATAAGATTGCAAGCGTAATTCTTAATTTTCAATATTTTATTGATGTAAACACGCATTCAAAATGAAAATTTGATTTTATGCTTTTATCTACATTTAAAAAATATATATAATTATTCTAAAATGCTCAAACTTTTTTTTTCCCCCTTAATTCACTCGAGCTTCAAAATTGGAAAATGTCAGCAAGAAATCGAAGTGAATTCGGATTCCTTTTTAAGTCTTTAACAGTCTTTGTCATTAGCATGCAATCAATTGGGCTGATTGGGCCTATTTGTAAAATGATGAGATAATAAATTTCATATGCAACCTATTTACCAGACCACGTGATATATTATTTTTCATGGGCTTCACCATTTTCTTACTCTACCAAAAGGCCCAAAGCCCACATATATATTGGCAAACTTTATTGTTAAAACAAACGAGAGTCGGGCCGTAGGCCGACCACAAAGTTTAAACCACATGGCTTAGTTCCTGATTTCAATTTGTATTAATGTGGATTTTTTATCATTTTTTTATAATTAGTTTTGTGTTAGTTATTATTTTTATTTGACATAATTATATTTATTCTGAAGTATATTGTTGAATAAATTATGACGTGATGATAATGTGAATCGATGTATTTATAATTTAAAAAAAAAAAAAGAAAAAACCTATATTAAAACAAACAAGTAACCAAAGAATTGAAATAAAATATATCCTTGAAATTTTATCTTTATTAATAAATTTTAGGTATATGAAGTTTTAAGGCGCAGAATGCACTCAAAGGGAAATACAAAGGACTAAATATTGTCATGTTTCAAAATCTATAATAAAAGAAATTATATATGTGGGACTACTTATAATTTTAAATTTCTTCAAAAATAATATTACGGGCACATACTATAATATAAATAGTTCAAAAGTACCAGATTTAATTTCAATCAAATGTCAATTATATAAAAGAAAAAAAATTAATCAGATGTCTCTGATCTGATCTCAAACATGATTCTCTTTCAATTATTATTCCTTGAAGTTTAGAGGAAAAATGTCGACGACGCCTTAGTTAAGTGATTAAGGATGAGACTTGTTGGATGAAGATGAAGATAAAGTGCAAGAATTTGAGGGAGGTTTTGATGATTTCCAAAACATCAAAATCAGTTAAGTAAGGAGTGCTTAGATCCCTTACAAGAATTTTGACCAAGTAAGAAGACTATTAGAAAGGTCAAAAGTTCAAGGTCCAGAAGACTACTGATCTTATGCTGAATTCGAAATCAGAAGGATATGTTACCAGCTGACTCAAATCAAATTAGTTCAAATTTAATAAGCAGAGTATCTATCAGAAGAGTTACTTCGATCAGCAGAGTGGAAGAGATCAAGAAGTCTGCCCAACGATAATAAATGCACTTGGAGTAATAAATGCTGCAAGAGAAGGGTATTAATGGCAAATGATTGAAGATATTTTTGGATCAGCAGAGTGCATTTAATGCGACTGGCAGAAAAATACAGCAAAATGTACAGTGCAACAGTTGCAGAGAGCCATTCGAGGAAATGGGGGACCAGTACTTGTAGCTTTGAAATTTGTCTCACCTTCAACGGATAGATTTAAAAAACAATTATAAATAGAGCCGGATTCAAGAGTTAGAGACAACACAACAACCTGAGATTTCATACGCGAAGCAGAATTTTTTCTAAGTCTCAAAAGCTCAAGAACAACTCACTCGTCTGCTGAAGTCATTTGTTGACAGAAGCTAAGTTGAAGCAAAAAGAAAACATTTTCTGAGTGAATCTGTAATAGAGAAGTGTTGTGAGAAGTAGATATCCGTCTAAGTGAATGACATTACTTCAGAGGGTAGGAGTTTCTTTGTGATTTCCTGCTGTGAACTTATGGCTCATCATTTGTACGTTGTCGAGCTTAAGCATTGTATATTGTAAATTGTGTGTTTATAGCCCAAGATCTAAGTGACTTGGAAGAGTGGACTAAAGGATTTTTATCCATATAACCACTACAAAAATTCTTTGTGTTTTAACTTGCATAATTTTCTTGCATAAGAACACTTAGAAAACAGTTAGAAAGATTTTTCAAAGGAGTTTGCAAAAACTGGGGACAAAGTTCTTTCTAGGTTTACTTGTGAAAAACACTGTTTAAAATCCGCTGCAAGTAATCTGATTGAGAATTTGATTTTGTTGTAATCAGCTAAGTTATCATCAGAAGAGTGGCCAACTCTACTGTTTAAGCTTTGTGCGCGATCAGCTAAGTCTACTTACAATTCTCGATCAGCTTAGACTGCTGACAGAAGACTTGAAAAGTTTTAAAATCCAAAATTTTCAGAGGTCTATTCATCCTCCCCCCCCCCCCCCCCCCCCCCCCCCCTCTAGACCTCAACTGACCACTTGGGACCAACAAGACTTTATGACCAAGAGATTATGGGTTCGACTAGGTATTTTATCTTGTTAAGTACTAGCATTTTCTCGAGTTTAATATTAACATTGATAATTAGTTTACTTTGATACTAATGTAATAAATTCAATTCAATATAGTGTTTGATGTAACGATGTATTCACCATCTAAAATGAAGTTTAGAGAAAAAAAGTAAAGTCATGCAAATAATTTAGTGAACTTTTAATACAAGAATCAGCAGCATAAACGTTTCTTTATATCCTTTTCCTGTTCTTAGGGGTGTAATCGAGCCGGGTAGTGTCGATTGATACATCGTTCAAGCTTGGTTTGAATTTTATCGAGCTTGAAACTTTTTGTTTGAGTTTGGCTTGATTGTTAAACGAACCGAGCTCAAATGAGCTTTTATTGAACGAGCTTGAGTCTAGTATCGTGTAACTTGATATTTTATATGTATTTTATCAACTTTTTACTTATCGAGTCGAGCTCGAGCTGAGCTTTAAAAGTTATCGAACGGAAAATATAATGTTCAAATTTGTTTGATTAATGTGACGAGCCGAGCTCAAATAAGCTTTTATCGAACGAGTTCAAGTTGAATATCGAGTAGCTTGATTTATTTTTCAACCCTACCTATGCTACATTCAGCTACAGAACAACATAAACAATTCCTTCCTAAATATTAAACTAATTGAACTTAACTTAATTTCAGTACCCTTTACTGATCATTCCTAACCAACATTTAATCATAATTCACTACATCAAATATGAACTATAATGGCACCATGCTTGATAACATTTTAAAGAAAATGTCACAAATTATTAATATAGTCACATTTTTTAAAAATGCCACAAAGTATAAGTGTTAATTTTACTGATTAGTGACATTTTTATACTATAGTGATATTTTATAATGTTACTTTTAACTATAATTGTGACATTGATACATTTAGCCACACCACCGCTACAAGTGGCACTTTGCTAGTGACATTTTATATATAACGACATTTTTCAAACTACCACTTGTAGCGGTGTGGCTAAAAGTTAAATGTCACTATCATAACAAGATGTAACATTATAAAATGCCATAATATATAAAAATGTCACAAAATAATATATTTAACATTTATAATTCCTGACATTTTTAAAAAATGTAACTGTATTAATTTTTTCTCACATTTTCTTCAAAATGCCATCAAACTTGATACCACCAAAGATATTTTTTGTTGTAGTGATTCTTCAATCATTAATTCCAACACTAATTTAATGATTAGTTATTTTAGTACAACATATTTTCCTAGTATCCGCCCAATAATATCCAGTCCCTTATCCCCCCGCCCCCATTCTTGTTTTTTCTCTCTTAAAGCATGGTGCAAGCTAGGGGCCACAATGTTCCCTATTTTATCATATCTTGGCTAGTAGATTACTTTAATTTATTATATATAATTAGGGTTTTAATTGAAGTACTAACAATTATAGCGGATGACTTATCCAAGTGGTTAAGGATGAGGCTCCATGATCAGGAGGTCATATGTTCAACTTTCATAAATGTGGGTATTTCTTTTAGTTTCATACTAGTCTTTCTTTAGTTTAATACTAGTAATTAGTTTACTTTGATATCATTATAAAATTTCGATTCGATATAATATTTGACGTAACAATATATTCACTATCTTAAAAAAAAGTACTAACAATTATACATAAAATATATATGAGCAATTGACATTTGCATCTCATAAATATTATTTTGGCATTTTGCATTCAAATGAAATCTTGGCACTATACATCATCGAACTGCATGCAAATATCAATTTTTTTGGCACTATAATGCTAAATAATTTACAATATAATTGATGGTGAGAAGTGTCAATATTTCAATTCGGGAATGCAAAGTACCAAAACAATGTACTTCTGGGATGCAAAGTGTCAAATACTTCGTAGAATATTCACTACAAAAAAAAGGGGCTTCACCTACGATCTGATTCCAACGAAAATAAATTTGTCGCTCTTAGTGACGGATTAGTAACCAAATACCAACATAATTTCAATTAGAAAATCTACCTTCAATAATAGCGACAAATTACCGATGGAATGTCGACAAAATTATTTTTTGTAGGAATTCGGTTGTTAAGTTGTAGGGAAAAATTATTTATAGCGACGAAATCATTCCAACGGAAAATTATCTGTCGCTATTTAGATTTTAGTAACTGAACAGCGACGGAACCATCAACAAAAATATGTTCCGCTAATAATAACGACAAATAACCAACAAAAAATTGGGAAAAAATATTTTTTGTAGGAATTCAGTTGTTAAGTTGTAGGAAAAATTTATCCATAGCGACGAAATCATTCCAACGGAAAATTATCCGTCGCTATTTAGATTTTAGTAACTGAACAGCGACGGAACCATCAACAAAAATATGTTCCACCAATAATAACCAACGAAAAATTGGAAAAAAATATTTTTCATAGGAATTCGGTTGTTAAGTTGTAGGAAAAAGTTATCCACAGCGATGAAATTGTACCAACGGAAATTTTCCGTGCTATTTAGCTCTCGTAACAAATGTGTAACTGAATAGCGACAAAACCAACGATAGAAATATGTTTCCCAAATATATTTTCATTGTTTAAATTCATTTTTCAATGGATTAACCAATTTTTTATCGATTCATAAATTTTATATATTTTCATTGATTTTACACTTCGATAAAATTAGTGAAAAAATAAGTTACTCGGCGAAAAAATGTGTAAATCTGTAAATTGGTGGGGAAATGGTGAAAATGGGTAAAGTCATTGAAAACAGGTGATTTCAGTTAAATTGAAGAAAAAAATTGGTGAATTCGATTTAAAATGAGTTTAACCTATCAGGAACATGTAAATTTGATGACATTCGTAAAAAAATGAATGAAATCGGTAAAAAAAAAAAGAATTTAATTGTTTTGAAACATGTTGAATCCGCTAACTTAGTTAAAATAAGTGAAGTCGATGAAAAATGGGTGAATACGATTAAATTTGATTAAATTAGTAAAAAAGAGAATGAAAATGGTGGAAAAACTAGCTAAATTGGTCAAAACGATTTAAATGATGAAATTAAGGGGAAAAACTAGTTATATCGATAAAAAAATTAAATCAATAAATTTGGGGAAAAATGGGTGAAATCAATGAAAAATGGGTTCAATCGATGAAATTGAAAAAAAAAACTTATGAGATTGGTAAAAAAATGAGTTAAGTTGGTCCAAAACAGTTTAAATCGCTGAAATTTGTGAACAAAACGGGTTAAATCAATAAAAAAAATTTACCATCGATGAAATTAATGATTAAATAGATTAAATCGGTGGGAAATGGGTCAACGGTTAAAAATGATTTAAATCGATGACAACTTGGTGAAATAAACTATTAGTTGGCTCATATATATATAATTGTCTAATGAAAATACGATAAAGTTGTCCAGCTCAACTGGTTTGATCCTTTAATATGTATATATATGAGGTCAAGGGTTCAAATCCCACATCCAGCAAGTTAATTAAAATTACATTGCCTAGTCGCCCGGACGCACATTGCCTAGGCCAAGCCCAGGCGAGACCTAGGCATCCGAGGCAGCCCCATGAGTGGCCCAGACAAGACCCGTGCGTGACCTAGGCGCCTAGGCCAAGCCCAGGCGATACAGAGGCGCCCGAGGCAGCCCCATGAGTGGCCCCGGCGCCTGGGCTATAACCAAGCTTGGCCTAGGCGCCTCAGTCAAGCTTAGGCGAGACCTAGACACCTGGGTCAGCCTCAGGCGCGCCCAGGAGCGACTCAGTCAATGCTAAGTCGAGGTTTAATTTTTTGCTCCGACCCGATTGCTAGTAACGGAATCCGCAACAAATAAGTTGTCACTAGGTTCCAACTGATTTACTTCAAATTAGTGACAAAAATAAATTAACGGAAACATTTCAATGCTAAATCCGTCAGAATGATTCCAACAGATTGGCGACAAAATACCGACATATTTATGCCGTTGGAAATCAGTTAGTAACTTTCCTACGCATTTCCAACAACAAAATTGTCGGAAAAAATAATCGAGCCCGATCGTTCATCCGACGCTTTTTCCAATAAAAATACCAACAAAAACTAACCGTTGCTTCATTTACCTACGGGGCCTTCACCTACGAATCAACCAACGGAAAAAAAGCGTCGCTACGCATGAATACCAACGGAAATCAGGGCTTCACCAACGGAATCTGCCGTAGGTGAAGCCCAGTTTTCTTGTAGTGATTGTTACAATAAGAATTATCTGAAAGTTCCTCCATATGTAGGTGTCCAAAAATCAACTGTTGTTTCATGAATCATAGGGAAGGTGCTGGAAATTGGTACCACACATAGCCCTCGACTCCTTAGATCTTGTCGCGGCATGTCCCAATCCTTTGATTTATTTGAATTCTACCAAAAAATATCATTAAATATTTTATTATACTCGAAATTATAATTAGGGTTTTCAAGATTAATTTTGAGATTCATAATGTTAGTTTTATACCTGCTGGTAATGTATGGAAGCTCCATTTTCCATGTATGGGGTACTTAACATCTGATATTTATCATAAATACACTCATTAGTGATTAAAATTTAGCAACTCAGTAATTTTATGTACTACTATTTATTTATCCAATTAAATTTCTTGGAGAAAATTTGAATGTAAGGTTAATTGATAAAAGAGACTTACATGGATTTGTTCATGGAGAAATATTATATATTCATAAGCTTTCAAAAGCACAGAAGTTGTATCCGTCTGAGAAAAATACAATTCAGTTTATTTAATCCGATTATTATTTACATATGTAAAACATAAACATAATTTTTTTTGCTAATTAATTAATCAAGAAAAGCAAATTAATTGCTCCGGAATAATCCGCTGAAAATTTTGAAGAAGCTATTAAAGGTTTAATTTGCAATTGCAGGTGTTTTTGTTTAAATGTGAGAATTTAAATCATAAAGGGTACGTACAAAACTAAAAGGAAGTGTTTGCAAACTAATAAAAAAATCATTAGAAAAATGTCACGAAAAGTTAAAGGCAAGTCATCGGATGCTTATGGATTTTGATTTTTTTTAAAGAAATCCCTAAAATATATGCAATTAAGAAACTGAAAAATGCTTATTTTAATTAATTAAATACAAACCCCCCAAATGGTTACCTTTCCAAAAGGTGAGACTAATTGTTGAAGTGCAGCTACTCTGTGTCTGTCTCCCATCTTCTCTTTCCTTACCTATATATAATGGAGTAACAAATTAAAATAGCTATATATATATTTTGTACATTTGATTTTTCTATGTTTTGGATTTATTAGGTGAATATACGAAAATGCTTTTCAAATAATATACGTGTTTTGCATGTGAGGTCATCTCCATTGTGTAATATTCGGAAAATTTTAAGAGGGATAAAATAAGAGGAACGTATTTGCTATGAAAATTTTAATAGTGAGGAATGTGCAAAAACCGGCTCATAAAGAAAACAAAAAGTGCGATTCACTAAAATTCATAGTATTTCAACTTTTTCAAAAGTAAAAGTTATACAAACTTAAAATATTTGTGCATACCTTAAAAGCGGGTAAATGTGGAGGTGTTTCGTTCCGGGGTCTTTTACTTGATATCTCCATGATGTTTTTCTTCAATGTTGTACCCATATTTTGCACCTTTGACGTTTTCTTAACAAATTAAAAATAAAAATAAAAAACATATTGTAAAAATTAATGTTACAATCAAGAGTTACATGTATAGTATATATATCATGAACTGCAGATATGTAAATTAAATTAATTACGAGAGAATTAATTTTTTTTATATCAAATTTTACTCTACTGTACATATTAATTTGGTACAAACTTTCTAAAACAATATGTCAGTCATTGACAACTTTAATTTTGCCGTCAAATATTCAAAAAAATTCCATTATATTATCATCAATGTTTAACAATATTCCTTAAACTTAATATCAAATTTAGGAATATAAATGTAGCTCTAGTTGTTATCCACTGTGCCTCTAGGAACTATTTAAGAGGGCCAAACATAATTTATTGGTTCAAATATATGACGATAAAACTAAATTAGTCAAAAATTGTTAACTGATCAAAATAAATATATGATCACGAATTATTTTGGATTGTTTACCTTTGGTTTTTCATCAAAGGACGACGCGTCTGGAATCTGGGATTGTGATGCCCGAAAAAAGCTCGATCGAGAATCACTCAACTTGGTGGCGAGTGGCGTAGACGCGTTCCAGAAAGGCGTGTTTGGCGGTGATGATTTCAAAAAATTTGAAAATTTATTCGAGGGTGGCATAAATTCATCAAAAGTGGCAGGTAAATTCTGTTGGGATATTATTTGCTTGAAATCATCGGAATATAGTTTCTCCTGTCTAGGCCAGTGTTCTTGTGAAGACGCTTCTACCCCTGATGAACTAGTTAAATCCTCTTGAAGCATTGAATGGTAGCTTATCCCAGATTTTTCACTTTTACAATTTCACAATAAGAAAAACCAAAACCAAAACAATAATTATTTTTATGAGTGAATTTTGGGTCTTTTCGTATATCACAATTTAGTGTTACATTTTTGTGTCATTCATATAGATAGATCTATGGCAAATATATAAATCCAAAATTTGTGTGAATTTATCAGATGACACTAAAATAGGACATAAAAGTGTGATATATATATAATATTTTGCCCATGAATACCTATTGAAAAATTCTTGTCCAAGCCTGGTTTGGCCAAACTCATCCAACCATCAAGCAAGTGTATTGCACTTGCTTTGTGATTGGTCAATTTCCTGGAAGTTACATCCAATCCCAAAGCAAGTGTATTACAGTTGCCATATAGTTACTTTGGGTTCGACAAAACCCAGTCTGGATAAGAATTTCCTTATGAAGTGTGAGTATTTATCAAATTTTATTGAGTACTATTTATTAGTTATTTCTTCATTGTAATTTGTCAGTTTAATTAATTAGCTAAATGCAAAAACGACCTTGTAGATTGTCTAATTTAATTTGCAAACCCCCTTATGTTCAATAGGTATGTCATTGTCAATTTATTAATTAATTTAGCAGGGGGCTATTGTAAAATTTCAGAGTTACCACGATGTTGTTGTTAATTTATAGGTGAAGAAGGGTGTTCTGCAACAATAGGTGAAGAATGGTGTTCTGCATTTTTTGGTGGGAGAATATATAATTGTTATTTTTCCTAAATAAATTATACTCCGACTTAGGAGGGGTTTTTTATTACACCCTTCATATTTTTTTATTTATCGTTTTACATGATTGCATACATATTTAGAAATGTAATTAATAATTATTTTTTTCAAGCAAAAAACTCTCAAAACATCCTTTTAGCCAATTTAATCACATCATTATTAGCATTAATTACAAGCTGTAACAAAAGGTTAATACTGGTAGGAAAAAAAATTAATTTTGCATTGAACTACTAAAATAACAAATAAAAGTAAATATATATTTTTTTAAAATGACAAATGAAAAGAATGGAGGGAGTAATAAAAAGTAGCACAAAGGGAGTTTTTGGTATCCTTTTTGCTATTTAGGAAATGCATAGGTGATATTTTTGCATTTCACTCTTTAATGAGATGCTATTATGATGGGGTTTTTGGCAAGTTAATTCTTTGTGATATGTTTAATAAACAATTTATGTTTCTGTAATATGAAAATAAGCAATTTATCTCCCCGTGAAATGAAATATAGCAATTTATCTCTCTGTGATATGCATAAATGTGCACTTTAACTCACTCAGATATACATAATGGGCATTTTACCTTTTTATAAATTTGTAAAATTTAAGAGGGAGTCAGTGTGCTTCTTTTATAAAAACACAGGGAGATATGCCATTTTATTTATCACATGGAGTTAAACTGCCTATTTAAAATAACACAAGGAATTAAAATATAATGTATTGAAACTTACATGCAGAGAGCTTGATTCCAATCCATGCCTAGAGAAGAAAGGCCTAATCCCATCATTTGCAAGTTGGAGTTAGCTAAAACGTTGCTTCCGCCGCCTTGCAACACCACATTGGAGCCACCGCCGTCGACAGAGGACCCTGATTTCACCTCCATCGCCGGCCATGATCCGTAGCTGGATATAGCCTTTAACGTTGCGGAAATCGAATCGGGTACTGTTGATGTTCCACTATGATCATATATGTTTCTTGATGATGTTTCCCACCAGTTCCCATTTCCCAAATGAAATTCATCGCCCATGTATGGTTCCTTCTTGCTTTTTTTTTTTTTTTGAATTAATATTAATTTCTACATAGAATTAAATTTACTTAAGCCTTTGTAGTACTCTTGACTTCTATGAAAATGAAATGAAAAAATTTGCTGCATCTTAGTATTTATACAAGTAGTCCCTCCAAGGGGCGGACCCATTTTGAGACGACTCAAAATATGTGTATTCAGAAGAAATATTATGACATCTCTAATGACTATGGGAGATGTTCTAGAGGATATGTGGGGGAAGAAAAAAAACAAACAAACTCCGAGACCATCTCCAATGACCAAGAAGAGATGGAGATGGTCATCTCCATTGATTCAAGGGGAGGTCTCCTTGAATCTAACCACCCATTGCTCCAAGGGGTGGAGCAAGCCGAGGTTGGTTTGCCCCCTACTTTGAATCTTGAAGCCAATAATTTTATATTTTTTTGTTTTTATTTATTTTTAGTTAATAAAATTCTTTCTTTTTTTTTTAGATAAATTTTTTTATTTATGATTAATTTTAAAAAGGTTAATTTTAATTTTAAAAATGTAACCTTTATGTAAGAAACTTAAATAAAATTAATTATTAAAAATTAAATATTAAAAGAACGTAAATGGATAGATTGAGTCATTGGAGATGTCTATGAAAAAAAAATGGGATGTCGGACTTGAAATCTGAGGGGAAGCTGGACTTAGGCTAAGGAGAAAGAGGACAAACATGCTAGAGGGACCTCGCAGGGGGTCAGGGGTGACGGGGAGGGGAAGCTTCCCAACCCAAACCCCCTCCCTCACATGCTACTTTTTTTTTTTTTTTTTTTGGGTCTTTTTTGAACTTATTTTGTTAAAAAGAAAATTTCTATAATTTGTGTATTATTTGAAGATAATTATTTTTTATTATAAAATTATAACCTTAATTTAATTTAATTAACATTATTATTTTAGTATTGATTTGTTTTAATAATTTTGTGGTTGTATTTATCAGCCTAAAATAATTCTTCTTAAAAAAAATTCTATAATTTGTATATTATTTCAAATAATTATGTTTGTCATGTATATAACTTATTTTGGTCAATCTATTCTTTTGTTTTTTATTTTTTATTTTTTGAAAAATATATGAATTAATTTCTTTATACTAGTTGTTTCAAAAGAAGTTACTTAAATGATAGGATACAATCATGACAATTACATATTGAAATCAACATGTCTTCATATATACATTTACATACGGCGAAAGATATACCTTACATATTGACCTTTTGTGTCCCACACATGTTCGACTAGTGTAATTTTTTCTTTTCTGTACGTATTTCCTAATGTACTTTTAATTTTAAATTAATGTCAATTTTAAATTTATTTTTTATATAATAATAATAATAATAATAATAAATAGTGAGAATGAGTCATTAAAAGATGACTAAAAACCAGAGGGAGAGTGAGATGATATCCCCCATCGAAGTTTTCCGTCATTCCAGATGATCTTACTTAATCCTAACATAAAGTGTAATTTGGCACACTGGTTGGGGATACCTGTACTTGATTCCTGGTCTTTATACTCAATTCATATTTCTTTCTTAAAAAATAATTTTTACTTACTTTTCTCTTTTCTTAATAATTGTTCTTTCTTAATATTTTTTATAGTTTGATTTATTTCTTAATTACAATCAAGATAATACATTACTATAAAAATCCCCCCTCCCAAACAAAATATCTCCGTCTCTGGCTATTATGGATCAATTTCAAAAAACTATAAAATATTGCAATCAATTGTGAATATAATTGTAATTATAAAGGTTAATGTTTTGGGTTATGACGGAGTATCACATGTAATTAAAGTACCATCAACAAATGATTGGTCTAGTGAAAGAGACTAATTACTACAAAGTAGTTGACTCATGTTCGAATCCATGTTGGGAGAGGTTCCCACTTTATGTGTCCGACGCGCCTCGAAAGGGATTAAACCCTTAGAAAGCCAAAAAAAAATAATAATAATTAAAGTAACTTGTGGGGGTTATTTTTGTCAAACTTCACCTCATATTTTTTTCTCGTGGATGAAATAATCTTTAAGTTTGACCGTTTGATTGAATTTTTTTTCTTGTATTTTCATAATTAAATTTATTCATAGAGTTTTAGCCTCCACTAGACCAAATTCCTAGATCCCTCCCTTTTTTGTATTGGTCGCTTTGGCAAAAAAAATTGTTTATTATTTGTATTAGGAGGTCAATGCAAAATTAATTATTTTCCATTAAATTTATATTTCTTGTTAATGATTGTAATTAATGTTAATTAACATTCTGATTGTTTAGGTAAAATGATATTTTGAGTTTTTTCTGAATAAAATTAACTATTTATTATATTTTTTTATTTGTTTGTAATTATTTAAAGCTAAAAAAAAATAACGAGTACTATATTTGATGATAAGAATTGGTGGTTGACTTTTTGAATGATTTGACAAAGGAGAGGAAAAGTCATTTTAAAAGCAAATTCCCTGCTTACCTAATTAGGGAGTTATAAAATACTACTCGATCCTATATTTTTATTCTTATCTTTTGTCGCAATCAATCCGTGCTTATTTAATTATCTAATTACTTTTTCCACAATCAAACTTTAATTGTATTATTATCATCTGCTGTTTGGAAAAGCTAAACCATTCGAAATAATATTTAAATTTTGTTAGAAAAATGTTGAGTCAATATACCATTGACGTTACAAGACAAAAGCATTACACGGGTACACGTCATGATATGAATATTTATATTAGAACAACGTACATTAAATTATATTTTTTTTTTTTGAACGGTAAATAGAGTACATTATTATATCAAAATAATTTAATATTAATAGGGTATAAAGAATGTTCAACTAACAAAAACGAAACATTACTCGTTACCAAGACTAGTATTAAATATGAGATTAATTATTAATATTTTTCTCTTGAATAATTGATATCTACTATATCAGAGTTACTATTCACAAAAATGTAAAGTAAAAAATATAGATACAATAACAATTTTTGAATTAAATGTCTAGCTATTATCTATGTTTTATTTTCAGATAAAACAATAATTTAGCTACTATCATTGTTCAAGATCCCAAAACACAAACAAATTGTTTTGTTTAGTGCATGTAATAATAACAATTTGTGAGAAAAAATATAAGTTTTTGAATAATTGCAAAAAAATCTCAAATTAATTAGTGATTTTGGATTTTCATCCCAAGCTATATCACTTAGCTAATTTAATCCCGCAATTTTATATTTTTTTGGAATAACATCACATTTGCCACATGGATACTTACATGTCATGATATGGTAAATTTTATCATAAATAATTATATAAGATTGCAGAATTTGTCCCAAACTAATCACAAATTTTGATTTTTCGTCCCAAACTATATTAATTCGCCAAATTTCATCTCACAATTTGTCATTTGGCATGGATTTAGTCCATTATTAAATTTCTAATTTTATGAAAATAACGATTCATCTTTTACATTTTTAAGGGACTAATGACAATTTATCCCCTATGATAATCATTTTGTTCAAGTTACCTCTTATAATTTGAAAAGAAGCAATTTAAAGTAAAATGAATATTATGAATATTACATGGAAGTAAATTGCCATTAACTCTTTTTTAAGAGAAAAAAAATATTGATTTTTGAAATTCATGTGCACTTATGAGAAAAAAATCCTATTCCGGTTCATTAGAAAAAAATTGTGCATTTTTTTGTAATAATAAATAATAAAAGATAATAATTAGTTTGGAACAAATTTTTTTCCCATGTCATTTCATTTACGGGACAAAAGTCGACTTATTGATATAGTTTGGGACGAAAAATTAAAATTTGTAATTAGTTTGGGACAAATTCTACAATCTTATATAATTGTTCATGTTAAAATTTGCCACGTCATGATCATGTAAGCATCCATGTGGCAAGTGGGACAATATTCCAAAAAAAAATATAAAATTATGAGACTAATTTGACAAAGTGAAATAGCTTGGGACGAAGATCCAAAATCACTAATTAAGTTGGGATTTTTTTTGCAATTTTTCCTAAATAAAATCATTTGAAATTTACTTTTTTATTATTTCAACAAGTGATTTATCATTGAAAATTTGATAAAGCACTTTTAATATTTGTATTTCTTTTTCTTTTTCTTTTTTGGGATAGAGATTTATTAGTTATCGTATTGTGAAGATATTTACAAATAAGACAATTATGAAGCTTATATGTGTTGGACTTGTTTTGGAATTTGGATTATGACCAGTGTTTTAAAAATTGGATCGGGCATCGTACAGGTAGCCTTACTGGTTACTGGTTAAATCAGTTTAACTATTTTAACCACTGGTCTAACCGGTATGACGTCATTACAATATAATATTTTAATTTTAATTTTAATTTTAATATATGTAATCAACTATTTAAAAAAATATATTATTCATTTTTCAAGTTTATTTTCATTAACTAAATGTTTATCTCATGATCAATTATTTTTCCTACAAAATTTGAGTTAAGAATTAATGGTAGCAACAAAATTACAAGTATGATAACATGATATCAACGCAATAATTCAAATTATAATAAATATCATATCAAAAACAATAATTTTATTACTAATCACCTATGAAAAAGAGAAATTATTGATGAATTTTGTCATTAAATTATGTAAAAAAAAAAATACTTGAAGTTTGTGAAAAAAATGACTTTTCTAATGAATTTGATACTCAAATATATTTATATAACTTATTATATAAGATTTTTTGTTTCTTGTTGATTTTGTTTAGTTGAAAAATAGAAGAAGAGATGTGAGAGTATTGTTGAAGTTTAAAGGTCGTGGAAGAGAAATAAAAATCCGTAGCGTAAACTTTTTATTTTTATAAGTAAACCAGTGGTTCAATAGGTTCACTGGTTCATTGATTTTACCGATTTTTTTCGATTCAAACTGATCAGAAACAAAGCTGGTTTTGGAGGGTTAACTGGACCGAATTGACAATTGGTTATTGGTTAAACCGGTTGAACCGGCCGGTCCGGGCCGATTTTTAAAACACTGATTATGACTAATTTTCATATGACAATATTGGCATGTCTAGCTAGTTGACCCAAGTATGTTAGAGAAAGTCAATCTAGAGTACAAAGTCAACTTAAGATAATATCATGGTCAACGCAAGTTTCATAGTAGTACTCATATACATCAAACAAATAACTATTCACATTTCAATTCCAAATTTCCAATTAGACGTTTTATGTAATTAAACTAATTAATTAATTAAGTATGCAATATAAATTATAGAAAGATATCCTAACATATAACTAATTTAAACATCTTGTGCATGTGACCAAAAAAAAAAAGTTTTGTTAATTATTCTTCTTAATTAGTTGTATATATCTAATTTCCCATTATTATCCCTTATTAAAATTTGTAATTGAAATGTTATAGTGGTATAATCAATATATGCATGTCATACCACCACAATGGACAAGTGGTTGTACTGGACAAAAACTTTAGCCTAAATTTGACTCATCGGAGTTAATTAGTTGATGATCTAGTGAATAGCAAATCAATTTTATTTGTTATTTTAAATAAGACTATTTAACTCTGGTAAAATATCTATCTATATTTTTATAAAATAAGTATTATCCTCCTCCTTGATTTTTATATTTTTACAACGGAGTAAAATATTCATTATGCAATATAATATGGAGTTAAAGTGTCATTTAATATTTATTATAGGGAAGTAAATTATCTATTTACGCATGTCACAGGAGAATAAAGCGAGGTAAATATATTGTCAAGAGTAAGTTTAAATTGATAAATTTTTGCATGAAAATAATGTATCAGTGCATTATAGAGTGTGTTTCCAACACCTTCACTAAAAGTGAGATAAATAAATCATTATTCCATATAAAATAGAGGTAAATTAGTTGTTTTTGTATCACATGGAGCTAAATTGCTCATTATTTCATATCACATGCAAGGTAAATTAGTTATTTTTATATCACATGGTGTAAATTTTTCATTACACATATGACAGAAAGTAAATGACAAATATAACATTAAGCATATCTTATTTGTAATTGACTGATGAGTGTGTTTTCGGTAAGTTATTATAGTTTAGTCAATTTTTAGGTATTAATTCAAACACTGCTCGTCAATATGATGATTAGCAGGTCAATCAAGCATTTTCTCGATTTGTTTAGAGGATTCTAACCTGTAATAAAATAAAACTACGTCAATTTTGTGCCAGTGATGACTCGACGATAACCCTTCGATGCTTACGTATCGAGATAAGAGAGGTATGATCGTAAATAGTAGTTATTGATTTCTCCTAATCCTATTGATCGTAACTACGTCAGGTTATATATATATATATATATATATATATATATATATATATATATATATATATATATATATATATATATATATATATATATATATATATATATATATATATATATATATATATATATATATATATATATATATATATATATCTTTTATTTCTCTTAGTTTAATTTTACTCTTTTTTTTCCTACATGGACTAGGGCCCTTTAATTGAAAGACCAAGTCTTCTAATTAATTAATGGTCTAAGATCTTAAATTAATTATGGTCCCAATTAATTTTTCAATTAAATAGTCCAATCAATTAATTAATATCTCATTTAAGTAAATAGACTAATAGACTATAAGTCTATTTAATTAAATATTTTTATAATTAATTAAATTAAATTTAATTAATTAACTTATAAATTAAATTCTAATTTAATTCATAATCTTGTTCCGATTCCATCGGATCTCGCCCTACTCCAATTAGGTCGAGTCAATCAATCCACTCATTATTTCTTACCTTGTTTTTGTTTCATGTATATTGTGTATGCGTGTTATAATTAAATATTCATTTAATTATGCGAGAATGACATACTCTAAATCAATCGAACACTCTGTCGACTGATCATTTTAAAATTAGTACCCCTGCCAAATTGAGAATTCTCCCATACTCCACAGTCGATGTTTGGCCACAAGCCCGTAGAGCCCAACACTGGTGAATTAATTCAGTGAACCTTTTTCATTATTTACAATTGCCATATACGACATGATTTCTCCATTAGTCGATCTCCAAGTCGAGACTTAAGGGCTTGAACTTTTCATTGGTTCCATTTCTTCGCCTTGACCTTATGTACTCTGATCTCGAAACTATTCTCTTTGAATTAATTTTTATGAGCTACTTTCATAAAGCCGTCAGGTACCTCGGCCGAGGGTTTTATCAGAATATTCTCTTTGAATTAATTTTTATGAGCTAATTTCATAAAGTCGTCATGTACCTCGTGTAACACCCCAATCCCACATTGATTGTGGATGAATTGTTTGAATGGTTAATAAAGACTTGACCTACTTCTACTTGTCAACATGGCTTAAGCATTTTGGGCAAATGGACTAGAGCCCAACAATGTTGACAAAGATAGAAGTGGATTAAGATCTTTACAAATGGTATCAGAGTCGACTTCGTGGTGTTATCCATGAGGGCGGTCTTGGGCTATTGATCTGGACTCGACGAGGACGTCGAGTATTGAGTTGGGAGATTGTAACACCCCAATCCCACATTGATTGTGAATGAATTGTTTGAATGGTTAATAAAGACTTGACCTACTTCTACTTGTCAACATGGGCTTAAGCACGTTGGGCTAGTGGACTAGAGCCCAATTATGTTGACAAGGCCAGAAGTGGATCAAGGTCTTTACACCTCGACCGAGGGTTTTATCAGAATATGTTTCTCACAGAGATTCATAGGCGAATTTCCAACCTATCAAGTCGGGTCAATGGATCATTTGTTGATGATATAAACCTGCATACGACTTCCCCTATACCCGACATGAATCCACTGAGACCTTCTGAAATCTCCAGTTAGTCAGAACTCACATCAAAGCGCAGAAGCTCTCGCATCAGATAAACCATATCAACTTAAGTTTTAGGGATCGTTCCTTGTATACTATTGCAAATAGGAATAACTTCAACCCCCTATGCGACTACCGCTTCTTTGGTGAATTATTTCCTAATTGGGATATTCAGTGCACTTGCCTTCCTAGTAAGTCACCCACTTCTGTGTATCGGCTATCGCTGTCACACTCGTGATCCCCATTGTCCTCCCGTTCATCGGAGTATACACATCAGTGAGAGTCTAAGCGAATTAATGATGTCCTATCATAAATGGATTCTACGACACTTGAATATGTTCTAGATCACGTCTTTAGAGATCAGTCCATGGATTGTCCCATAGCCCTGTGATCTAAGAGTTTTTATCCTTATGCTTAGATAATTATTACATAAAAAAAACTTGGATAATTTTATTAATAAGGTGCATTTACTAAGCTTTTATCCTTATGCCTCTAATCTATCAAATTCACGAATAATCTCGCATGAGGTACTTTCCGCAAAATGGAAATTTTCTTCATTGGAATCATGGGAGAATGCATAAGCTAACGAACGCATAGCGATTGTTACATTCAATGTGGCCTGCTTGATTAGAGGCATTGTATCTTTGTCGAAAGTATATATTTACGCGGTCGCAATCCATAAGGACATGCGGAAAAGGGGATGCTTCATACGGAAATGGCGTCACAATATATCACCTGAATACAACGGTCTTTCGACGAAATAGTCGTTCATGAGTTGTATGTGCCATGCTTGGTGGTTCCTACTTAAAACTTTACGACCAGGAACATAACCACCATGTACAGGCATAATTGCAATTTGAGAATTCACAACTTCGGAGCACATTTCGTGAAATTGTGCACCCTCATCATGTTGTTCTTCCATCATATTGTTATAATTATCATAGAAATTATTTCGGTAAGAAGATAATTCATCATCATAACCATAATTATAGTTGTAGTTCATCTTGAGAGATGAATTATAATTTTTGAAGAGTGAATGAATATTTTTTGAAGAGTGAATGAATATGTTGAAAGAAACTATGATACTTGTTAAATAGGCAAAATTGTAGAATTATGTAGCCATTCTGCACCATATGAATTCTGCACCAGCTCTGCACCATTCAAATTATGCACCACCTATGCACCATTCAATTCTGCACCACTTCCGCACCATATGAATTTTGTAAAATTACATAATCACCCTTTAGGCTTTTTAAAATTACGGAATGCCATATATATTCATGTTTCCTATTTAAAGGGAGGTCCGATCACTTCTGAATTCACACCTCTCTCAATCTCTGTAGTTTATCCACTATGAATTTCAATATTTTTCATTCTAAATAAAAAAAGAAAAGCTAATAGTTTAAGGAAATGTCGACAAAGTTGACTTAGACTGAAGATGTAGCCTCGGCAAAGATATACATGTAGGTCTCATAGGACAACTTGGTAGGTAGTGACCAGGAAAAAGACATATTTTGGGCCAGAATTATATTCAGAATATATACCCTGCTTGATACTACTAGACAACAATTTCCAAGAAGAACAAAATAGTCAATTACTAGTAGATGGAAAAAACATATTTTCGGCAAGATGAAAAAATGGAACGAAGCAGTTCAAAGGGCGTCAAGAGAGATCGGAAGTGGCGGTCAAATTATGGACGAGGTATATGTTATGTTAATACTATCTTCAAATAAGTTTACGTTATTAACATTTTCATTATATCACCAATATTAACTATTTTTTGTTATTTTTAGAATGAATTGGCATTGCATCTGTACAAGGCCGAAATGAAGTATCATTGGTGCTTCCAGCACACGTGAGAAATTGTTAAAGATTGGATCATTATCAAGTTAGAAACTCAAGCTTCTCAAACACTGTCTGGTATGACATCTCAACAAATGAAAGATTGTTATATTCCAATACTTCCAGAAATCCAATATGAATCGGAACCATTAGGCGACGATGAACACATGAAGACTCCCCACGTACCCCAATCGGGTCAAAGACCTATTGGTACAAAAAAAGCCAAGAAGGAAAAAGGGAGGCTTCGAGTAGGCCATATACGAATATTGACTTTAAAAGGAAAAATTTAGACCATGAGAGAAACTGCAAATTTGTTAGAGGCTGAACGAGATAGAAGGCATCAGGAGATGCTTCAACGTCAAAGGGAAGACAACGCAATGAAAATGTCAAGGAATGAACGGATTATGTCGATGGAGTACTCTTCATTCACTCCAGATACATAGGCGTATTTAAAGAATAAAAGAAGGAAAATACAACAAAAGGTCTTCCTCGGGAAGTATTTGGAGGTTCATCGAATGAAGGAACCAATTGGTTTCGAGGGGATAATCATTAAATTGTTGTAACTCGCGTGTGTGTCGTTTATTTAATCTTTTTTATTGTATTTCATTCTTATTTGTTGTATTTCCTATCTTGAATCAATTTTAATTTTATCATCATCTACTCTCTTTAATTTTAGTATTTAAATATTATTATTAATTTAATTACATTATTAAAATAGTTATTAGTATTATTAATATTAATATAAACAATAAAATTAAATGTATTATTATAATAATAAAGTGGGGAAAGAAAAAATATGAAATTAATTGGGACACGGAATCCTACCATTTAAGATCATCGAACAGGACTAGGGGCAGGGGTAGCCCCAGAGTACCGGAGCTCTGGCCCTGTCCTTACCATCAGAGATGGTCTTACATATATGCCTATGTTAGTTTATTCATTCTGCTTTTAGTCTTCCGAGTGATATATTCATAATTATAATGATAAGTTTTATTTTTTATAATTACTTATTAATGATGTGGAAAGGTTGATTTCAAAAAGAAAATGAAACACAATAAATTTAATTTAATTTTATGTTATCAATTTAATTTTGATTTCTACTTGACACCTAGGCACCTAGCTAGATTAAATAAAGAAAACCTTTTAAAGAAGATTAGGCTTTAAGATTTAAAATAATCAAAGGGTCAATTCAATTTCCACCAACAAAATGATAATTTAATATATGTATGGTCAGAATAAGCAAAAGGTGAAAGTGAGTGAGAGGTGGGCGGCGGCCACGGCTGCTGATATCAGCCTTTGCTAAAGGTGTCGTCGTGACATACCTTACTTTCAATAATTTCGCAATGAGTAAAATGCAGAAACACATCATATATTGTTTTTTGTTAACCAAAAATACTTGTTAAAATGCAGAAACACATCATGAATAAAATGTATTTGTTAATATTTTATTATAAAATAACACACTTGTTAATAGGATTTTTGCAAGTTAACTCCCTGTGATATATTATGTAATTTACCTCCATGGGAAATACAAATAGGCAATTTAACTCTCTGTGAAATGAAATAATGAGTAATTTACCTCCTTGTGATATAAAAATGGGCAATTTACCTCCCTGTGAAATGAAATAATGAGCAATTTAACTCCATGTGATATGAATTAATAATCAATTTAGAGGGAGACGATGTGCTTCTTTTATAAAAACACAGTGAGGTATTTTGCCTTTTTTCTTATCACATGAAGTTAAGTTGCCTATTTAGGATATCACATGGAGATATTTTGCCCTTTTATTTATCACATGGAGTTAAATTGCTTTTTTTCTTATCACAAGGAGTTAAATTACCTATTTATGATATCACAGGGAGGTATTTTGCCCTTTTATTTAACACATGAAATTAAATTGCCTATTTAAAATAACACAGGGAGTTAATTTGCTATTCACTCCCTTGTTAATATTCTAGAATTAGCTTGCTACACCTATTTAAAATTTAAGAGTTGATAAAAAATATTTATTGTCAACTTTTTAAAGTTTATATCAGAGTTAATGTCAAATTTTTAAGTTTAGAAGGGTTATTGCCAAAATTTGAAATGATAATCGAGTTTTTAATTTATTTCACAAAAAACACATGAAGAGGCATGCAAATTTGTTCATTTCCCTACAATTACAAATCATAAAAATTACTCACACTTAAAGAAAATAAAATACAATGCAGTCTCAGAAGGGGCGTAAGTACTATCTTTGACTTAAATACAAACAATTTCTTTGTTAATCAAAGTCATATATGCGGTTTTCAGTCATTTAGAAATAATACTGGGGTGTTTATGCATTTTACTCAATTTGCCAAAACACATGTCAATGAGTAGGCCCCACATGGTAAGCTGCGCGTGCGGGAATGTGGGTCCACATAGACCACCTATGAGTCAGCGCCTGAAAACGACTGTCCCTATATGTGCACATAAATTCTTATAACTACAAAGATGTGATTAATCCAATGAAATAATGAAATGAATTAGTCTATAAAGTATCGGATTCAAGTTTGAATTTTTGTTTGAAGAAGTATTTACATTAATGTATTCAATCCGTCTCGAAAAAGATTAAACCCTTGAAAAAACAAAAAAAAAAAATTTCTTAGAACTTGATAACTAATTATTTCATCAAATTAATCGGAAATTAATCATGATCACCTATGTTTTAGTACTAATAAATTTTAAACCATCCAACTTATGTTAATATTTCTCCGTTTCATATTAATTGGCATATTTGTCAAAAAATTTTGTTTCAATTTAATTGGCATCAGGGCTGTCAATGGGGTGGATTTCAATCCGGATCCGTCCGAATTCGATCCGATTTATTAGGATAATTGTCCGATTAGAGATTCGATGGACCTGATCCGATTATAAAAATCCGAAATTCGAAACTCATGGAGCGAATATGGATTTAGGTCGATCCGATCCGTTAAAGATCCGTATCCGACAACAAATAAAAAGAAAGATATATATACAAAATGATTTATAAAAATAAGTATCATTAATAATATTTCAACGTCAATTTAAGAAGATAGTAATATATAATTCGTTTATAAATTTATTTAAACCATTATATTCATTCTACAAATATGAATATAGTAAAGAAACTTTGAAAATGAAGCTAAAATAAAATAAATTTGAAAAGATAATAAACTTATTTTAGGAAAAACACATCAATTTAACTTTTAAAATACAAATTTATTGGATCCGAAAAATATCCGATATCCGGCCAAATCCGACCAAGATTCGTTGGATTCGAAAAATCTAGATCCGAGCACAGTCCGAGCAAGATCCGAATCCGACAGAATTCGATCCGATATAAATGGAGCCGGATCTGGACGAGCCTGATCCGACCAGAATCCGACCCATTGACAGCCCTAATTGGCATGTTTGTGTTTTCAAAGAATTTTTTCAATTTTGTCCATTTCCCTCATTGGAGTTGAGAAACTCAATTACCACCACTCACTAATGAAAAAAATTAAAAAGTAGTCATCATTATAAAGAGTATTTGAGACATTTTATCATAAAAAAAATGTAATGATAAAAAAAATTAATCTGTGTGAAACGTAAATGTGCCAATTAATATGAAACGGAAGGAGTAACTTTATTTTTGGTCTCCTCATCACTTAATTGATTATCTAGAAAAAATATTGTGACGAAATAAATATTCCCTTCACAATATATGTCGTTCTAGAGTGATGTACGAGTATTAAGGATTCAAATAAATAACATGAACTTTTGATAAAAATAATCAAAGATATACCTAAAATAACTTTAATTCAAATTTGCATTGAAATACATTAGATTTAGATAGAGTTTTTACATGTAACAAATAAGGGCTAAATTGAAAAATGGGGCAATTACTAATTAACTTTTCATTGGAAACTCAAAGCGACATATATTTTGAAATAAAAGAAAAAAAAATCTCTAAATGACATATACTGTGAAATGGATGGAGTATCATATTAGAATATACAATAATACGAAAATAAGTAATTATCATAAAATTTAATTAATTACTGGTAGTTAACAATACATAGATTAATAATAGAATAGTTTGAGATTAGAAATCCTCATATTTATAACATAATTTAAACTCAGGACCTCTAAAATTGATATTTTGTGTTTGCGATGAGGATACAATTTCCACGACCCTCAACATTTACCTCTATAATTTTTTCAGTGTGTATTCTTTTATATTATTTAATGTTTGCAATTATATGTTTGTCACATACAAGTTGGCATTGATTTTTCGATAAAAGCGCTTATATTATTTTCTATGTCCATGAGCAGTGTTTCACTAAATTAGTGACTAATCCAAATCAATGATGTAATACAAGGACTTTTAGATTAATAAAGTGTTTGTTGGTTTATGGGAATTAGCCCAATTGGATAGAACTCAATTGGTGTTAAGCCCATGAAACAGAAATACAATAGAAATGAATGAAAGTTATAGACAAAAATGCCTTAATCCTATATGGAGGAAATTGAAAAAGTTTTTGTCATTTATAATGCAAAAAGTCGGATAAGGATAGGGTCCCTTGGGGTACCAAAGTTTTATGAGGGGAGAAGACGTGCATGACAATGGTTTTGCACATGCGCGCGTCGACGCCGCTGTTAGACTGGTCGGCTCGACAAGCCACGGCACGGTCGGGGCTCGGGTTGGATTGGGATTGGGCTTCAACATAATATTATCTTTTTGGACAAAATTTAATTAATGTTTCGGCCCAAAACTTAAAGGTCCATTTATTAAATCCATACAAATTAAATCCGCGGCAAATCCGGTTGCCCGAATAAGATCCGCGCGGCTGACCAGTTTGCTTTAAAAGATCTGCACGCCAACTTTGAATAGATTGTACAAATCGAACCGGTTGCACTTGTTCGGACCGAACCAACGTTAATTGTTTAATCCGAAAAGTCATGTCTCTCCAGCAACATCCTTTCCGCAGCTATAAATAGAGGGAGAATCTGGTCAATTCTCCCATCCCGTTTTCTAGCAATCAAAAGTAGAATCCTATCTTTCTTCTCTCTATATTCTTCTCTTAATATTTGTTAAAGTTCGATGTGGACTTGTTCTTTGTGGAAAAAAATAAATATCCGACTGTTGTATCTTGGGATGCTACTGGGAGTCTGGGACAAACTGTTGCACCTTTGACAGCCTAGAAATATTGTCTTAGATCTTGATAGCAAAAAAAATTTAATTTAATGACGTACACTTGCTGTGAAATTACATTCAACTAGTACATATATACTTATAAGTTTAGCTTTCGCTAAAATTATATGTTTTAAAATAAAAATATATTCACAAGTAAATCAACATAAAATATTTAGTGGATTTGTCATGTAATTAGGTATTTGGAATAAAATGTCAATATTTAATATGTATATTTTCTTTTAAAAATTTAAGTATATTTTTTCCATAAAATAGGTACCCGATTTTGAAACTCGTTTAAGGCCCCGAATCTCCAGGACCGGCCCCTGTTTGCAATTGAACATGTTCATCTATTGTACAAATTTACTTTCATAATCACTAAACTGTCGAAGGGCGATTGAGTGCAAAGTTTCTTGCAGGTTTCATTCTATAATAATTCTTGTGTATTTGATCAAAGATATTTAGACCTCATTTGCTCATATGTTCTATCAACGATATCTTGTTTAAAAGCATCAATAATATAAGAAATTCCACTCATTAATAAGGGCAAAATAGCATTTTTAGTCCCTTAAGTTTTACTAGTCCGCAAAAGTAGGACACTTAAATCTCCGACAAGCATTTTTAGTCCCATAAGTTTCGTAACTCTGCGAAATTAGGACATTTAAATCTCCGGCAAGCATTTTTAGTCCCATAAGTTTCACAAATCCGCAAAAGTAGGACATTTAAATATTCGGCAAGCATTTTTGGTCCCTTAAGTTTCACTTGTCCGCGAAATCAGGACACTTAATTTTTCAGCAAGCATTTTACGTCCCTTAACTTCTACAAGTCGGCAAAATCAGGACACTAAATTTTTCAGCATGCAAGATACGTCCTATAACTTTTCTATACCCGCAAATTTAGTCCACTTGACTGCAATTATAGTCCACAATTTGCCAAAAATTGCATAATAGCCCATTGGACAATTAATTTGAGAATTTTGCCACATTGAACAATTAATTTAGGGATTTTGCCAAACTGGACAATTAATTTGAGAATTTTGCCACACTGAACAATTAATTTAGGGATTTTGCCAAACTGGACAATTAATTCGGGGATTCATGTGCTTTATTTGTAAAATTTAGAGCATCAACTTAGGTAAGTTCTTATTTATAGAATAGTGTTTTTTGTTTTCAATAGTTGTACTATTTAATGTTATGAATGAATTAGAAAGCGGCGTATAGCCATTAAATTGAATTTTTTTTTTCCAATATAGCCTTTTAGATAAAAGTATTTCCCAAAATGACTCAAACTGAAAAGTATTTTTCAAAATGACTCAAACTGAAAAGTATTTCCCTAAATGTACCTTTTATGAAAAATTGCAGTTGCCAACTGCGATTCTGCATTTTTACGAAATTATGAAAAATAAAATAAAAAAAATTTTACCAAAAATCGCAGTTAGGTAAATTTTTTATTTTTTTTGGTTTTTTTATTGTAACGAAATTGCCTTGATAAACTAAAAGTCGCACAAATAGGTGAAAGTTAAGTGACGTAAAATGTTTGCTGAAAAAGAAGATATGTACGACGTTTTACTATGTAGATGGGTGGTATGCAAATTTAAATAATTAACTTATTATGTTATCTTTTACTATGTAGATGGGTGGTATTATCTTTTTGCATGGATCGTTACAAACATAGTGCCAGAAAGCATCTCAAATAAACATTATTAACACAGAAAAAAATGGGTCACACTCTAGCAATATAATTATACTCCAATAGCAATACTTGAACAATACATGAATGTCTTGGGCACAAATATATTTTACCTGATTATATATAAACATGCTTGATAAGAATGCAGGAGACACTTGATTTATTATTTATAAATATAAGAGATAACACAATGTCATACTTATACTGAAATAGAAGACAAACATTTCATTTAAAATACTATTACTAATATAAATATCAAATAATTACAAAACTCAAGCCATTTTATCAAAAAAAAACCAAAAAAAATAAAAAATAAAAAATTTACCAAAAATCGCAGTTGCTAACTGCGATTTTTGGTAAAATTTTTTTTTTTATAATTTTTCATGATTTCGTAAAAATGAAGAATCGCAGTTGGCAACTGCGATTTTTCACAAAAGGTACATTTAGGGAAATACTTTTCAGTATTAGTCATTTTGGGAAATACTTTTATCTAAAAGGCTATATTGGAAAAAAATTCAATTTAATGTCTATATGCCGCTTTCCAATTCATTCATTACATTAAATAGTACAACTATTGAAAACAAAGAACACTATTCTATAAATAAGAACCTACCTAAGTTGATGCTCTAAATTTTACAAATAAAGCACATGAATCCCCGAATTAATTGTCCAGTTTGGCAAAATCCCAAAATTAATTGTTCAGTGTGGCAAAATTCTCAAATTAATTATCCAGTTTGGCAAAATCCTTAAATTAATTGTTCAATGTGGCGAAATTCTCAAATTAATTGTCCAATGGGCAATTATGCATTTTTTGGCAAATTGTGGACTATAATTGCAGTCAAGTGGACTAAATTTGCGGGTATAGAAAAGTTATAGGACGTATCTTGCATGCTGGAAAATTAATTGTCCTGATTTTGCCGACTTGTGAAAGTTAAGGGACGTAAAATGCTTGCTGAAAAATTAAGTGTCCTGATTCCGCGGAAAATAAAAATTAAGGGATGTAAAATGCTTTCCGAAAATCTAATTGTCCTGATTTCGCGGACAAGTGAAATTTAAGGGACTAAAAATGCTTGCCGAATATTTAAATGTCCTACTTTCGCGGATTTGTGAAACTTATGGGACTAAAAATGCTTGCCGGAGATTTAAATGTCCTAATTTCGTAGACTTACGAAACTTATGGGACTAAAAATGCTTGCCGGAGATTTAAGTGTCCTACTTTCGCGGAGTAGTAAAACTTAAGGGACTAAAAATGCTATTTTGCCCATTAATAAGTGGTACTATCTATGTCACTTAAATGAATGAATACATAATATGAATTTATTTATTTGGTTTCACAAAGGTTTAATCCTTTTGAGGTGCGTCGGACACATTAAGTGAAATTCTCTCCCAATAAAAATTCGAATCTGATCGAGTTCGGTACTTTGTATTGACTAGTTCCTTTCACTGAACCAATCATTTGTTGGTTATTTAATTTTTATTATAAATTTATAATAATTTAATAGTCATCATATAACAAACAAAATTACATAATGCATGAATCATGTATCTTTTCACTAGTTTGCTACTAATTATACTTTAGACCCTTTTATCAAACAAGTAAAGTATGTTATAGTAATTAACATATTCATCATCTGCGAAACTTTTGAGTTTTGATAGTTTGTTAATTGAATAAGAGTCCTCAAGGTTAACATTAACTCTTTCCTTGCCTTTCTTTAGGCACTCTTTGAAATCTCTATTGTTTAAAAAATTAAATACCATGGATTAAAGTTCCGTTTGTATGATAAGTTTTGTTGAAATAGAAACTGCT
Source organism: Penstemon barbatus (assembly GCA_003313485.2). NCBI lineage: Eukaryota > Viridiplantae > Streptophyta > Magnoliopsida > Lamiales > Plantaginaceae > Penstemon > Penstemon barbatus. The sequence continues at coordinate 44,368,034 of CM064880.1, forward strand.
CAATAATTTCTTTTATTTGGAATAAACTTAAGAATGTCATGAAATAATATCTTCACAATATATTATAACATGCACGTCACGCCTAAAAATGCAATAAACAGTTACCAAATTTAAGATAATTTTTGCAGTAATAAAGTTTAAAATTATGTAAAATATGTGGATATTACCCTTTTTGTATGTACCTTTGTATGTATTTACATCTGGCACAAGGATAATGTAAATCCCCTTATTTTAAGAAAAGATTTGCTTGCTTGTAGTTACCTTGTTTATCTCAGTATTCCCATAGTAATAGGTATCTAGCTAAGAAAGCAAGTTTGTTCCATATTTATGTTGATTAAAGGTTATCTTTCCAGATCGATAGGCTGTCAAGATACTTGAATTAGGGTTGTTTTGCATGTAAATGCTCGGGTCAACCTGAAGAGTCGGATGAGACCTATATTTGTTTGCTACATCATTTAGAAAATAATATTTTCGATAAATATTTTTGTTTTGATTATAAATTCAAAATTGTAAAATATGTTAAAAGTGATTGCAAAATAAAAATTATCAAATTAATCTCTAAAAAATGTAAAGTACTAATTATTGAGTTATGCAATCAAATAGAAACTATCAGTAATGAAATAAATAAATTAAAATAGTTAAAAATAAATTATAAAAATCATGTTTTCTTATTTGATAAAATATTGTACGGATTAACTTTATTAAAAATAAATTTGACGTTGTCGTACATTTTTAGTCATAAATTTGAATCAGTTTTGAAAATTGAAGATAATATTTTAATTCATCAGTATTATTAAATTAGACATACTCACGGAAAAAAAAAATATAGATAAAATGATCATGATTAAGTGAAGAAAAACTATCAAAGCACCCATAATAGAAAAAAACTGTGTTTTCTTTTTTACTAAAAAAAAAAACCATTTAAAATTTCTCCATAAAGTATAGAAAGATTTTTGTCTTTTTTTATGTGAACAAGGGGGTCATGCCAACTTTCAAAGTTAACATAGAGTTATTGATATATATATTTTAGGTAAAGATGGGTGTTTTAACATCCTTCGGTATAATTGTCATTATGGCTTGAAAAGGGGTGTTTTTGACTAATAAAAAATAAGCACGAGAGTTGGTTTGATAATAAATATAGCACAAGGGGATTTTAATGGTTAGGCAAAGTACAATGATAATTTTGCATTTGACTCCAAAACATTTCAAGAATTTCTCCATCAAATTGATGATGAAATGATTGTAAAACTAGTATTGCATTTCACTCCAAAACATTTCAAGAATTTCTCCATCAAATTGATAGTGAAATGATTGTAAAACTAATAGGATCCCAATTAATAGGTGATTGGTTTAGTGAAATGGACTACTCACTATAAAGTAGCGGACACATATTCGAATCCCTGTTAGGAGAGGTACCTACTTAATGTGTCCAACCCACATCGAAAGGGATTAAATCCTTGAAAAAAAAAAAAAAAATAGTAGGATCCCAAATCTTATGCCCTGTTTGGATATATATATTGGTTTGGTTTCATCCGCTTTGGATGAAAATATTTTGATTGGGAGATTTGAAGATTCTCTTTTGAATTTGTGCCAAATAATTGAAACTATATTTAGATGTGTTTTGGTTTTAATCTTTTGAATTTAAAATAATACTCCATTCGTCCCAATTTTTTAATCCATTTCTTAAAATGAAAGTTTTTTTTATCTCAAGAATGCCCTATTTCATAAAGTCATGATTTGACACCACTAATTCTCAACGATTACTTTTAGGGGTAAAAATATAAATATATCCAAAAGTTTCGCCTTTTCAACTCTCACCTAAAACTCCGTGCAAGACCAAAAGGAAGCAAAATATTTGGGACAGAGTGAGTATTAACTAAATGACTAGTTGAACTAAATGTTGTAAGTTATGTTTTGAATGTTGGAGTTTAGGGTTGAAAATTAAGGGTTGAAAATTAGTAGATAACTTGCACATCATGTCTTTTTCGTAAAAGAATTAATTAATATTATATTGTTTAATATTTGATGTTAATGATTGAAAAGTTAATATTTTAAGTTGAATTGATTGGGAAAGTAATTGAATAAATATTTTAATGAGATTTAGAATTATGAGAAAATTAATCCATTAAATAAATAAATGTATGATATATTCATGTGGAGGAGATAAACACTTAGGCAACGTTCGATTTGGTGGATTAGGCCCAAATAGGCTAAATAATGAGACTGATAATATTTATTGGGGCCAGATAAATATGTTCGGATGGGCTAATAAAAGAACGGGCAACCCGTTTTAATTCGCCGAAAACGGGGGCCACCCCCAATATCCAGCCCATTCTAATTGGAGACCCTCCTGTGCAATTGTAATTAGTTGTTGGTCCCAAGTGATCAGATGAGGTCTAAAGGGAGGGGGGGGGGGGGGGGGGTTGGTGAATAGACCTCTGAAAATTTTACAACCTTAAAATTTAAACCCCAACTTTTCGAATGAACAGACTATGCTGATCAAGTTAGGCGGAGTTACTAGACTGTTCGCGCACTCAACTTTGAGCAGTGTAGTAGACCATTTCTGTTGATTCACTTAGCTGATTTTGATGAAATTAGAGTTCCAAGATGAGTTACTTGTAGCGTATTTGCAAAGCGTTTTTCACAAGCAATCAAAACTTGGTTTCAAAGTTTTATCCTCAGTTTTACAAAATTCTTTTCAAAACAGTTTTAACTAAAGTATGCTTCTTTTGAAATATGCAAGAAAAGAATGCAGAATGTAAAACATCTGTTGGATGAAGATGAAGATAAAAGAAGTCAGAAATTAAGGGAAGGTTTTGATGATTTCCAAAACATCATAATCAGCTAAGTATGGAAAGCTTAGTTCCCTTAGAAGGAATTTTAAACAAGTAAAAGAAGACATCAGAAGAGTTCAAAGTTCAAAGCTCAGAAGACTAGTGATCTCATGCTGGAACAGCGAACAGAAGGGTAGGTCATCAGCCGAGTCAAATCAGATTAGTTCAGTATTTGATCAGCAGAGTACCTATCAGCAGAGTCGTTTTGATCAGCAGAGTAGAAGAGATCAAGAGATTAGTCCAACGGTAATAAATGCACTTAGTGTAATAAATGCTGGAAGAGAAGGGTAGTAATGGCAAATGATTGAAGATATCCTCGTATCAGCAGAGTGCATTTAATGCAGCATTAAATGTGATGGACAGAAAAGTACTGTACACAGTACGGACTGCTGCAGGGAGCCGTTTCAAAAGAGCTGAAGGATGGATTTGAAGACTTGATTTGCTTCAACGGTCATAAATTCAAATCCGAGTATAAATAGAGCAAAGTTCGAAAAGAGAGACACACAACAACAATCAGAGATTTCGATTTTGAAGCAGAAATTTTCTAAGTCTCAAAAGCTCGAACAGCTCACTCATCTGGTAGAAGTCATCTGTTGACAGAAACCAAGTTGAAGAAAACAGAAAAACATTATCTGAGTGATTTTGTAATAGCTGAGTGTTGTGCGAAGTGAGAATCCGTCTTTGTGAGTGATTCTACTTCAGAGGATAGGTTTCTTTGTGAATTCCTATTGTGAGCTTATAGCCTTTTCATTTGTTGTCTAGGTGTAAGTGGAGAAATATTGTAATCTTTGTGATTATAGTATAACCCAGAATCTGAGTAATCTGGAAGAGTGGACTAAAGGATTTTTATCCATATAACCACTATAAAAATTCTTTGTGTTATCTTGCATTCAAGTTTTCTTGCATATTTAAAGTTTGCATATTTAAACACTTTGAATTAACTAAAAGATTTTAAAAGAAGTTTGTAAAACTGGGGATAAAATCTTTTAAGAACTTAGTCTACTTGTAAAAAAACACTTTAAAACAATCCGCTGCAAGTATACTCTTTGAAAAACTAGTTTGCTGTTAAACAGCTAAGTAACTGTCAGAAGAGTGGTCACTCTGCTGTTCAAGATTTGTTCACGGTCAGCACAGTCATCTGTTCTTCATCAGCTTAGTCTGCTGACAGAACACTGAAAAGTTTTTAAGTTCAAAAATTTTCAGAGGTCTATTCACCCCCCCCCTCTAGACCTCATCTGACCACTTGGGACCAACAAGTGGTATCAGAGCAGGTGGTTCATTTGAATCAACTGCCTGATCAACGAGCTTGATCCAAGTGTTTCTCAAAGGTTTTTGAAAACTTTTTCAAAAGAGCATCTTTTTGAAAAATCAAAACTTTTTGAAAATGGAATGCATAAACCATGTTCCCCACATTGCTGGTATGTCCTTCGAAGACTGGAAAATCAGGATGGAGATTTTCCTCGCTGCCTACAATGACAACATGTTCACTTGCATTACAAAAGGTCCATTCAAATTCACCAAGATGATAAAGATAAATGAAGTTGATACTGTGGTGGAGAAAGATCTGAATGAAATGACAGCTGAAGAAATCAAGCTGTTCAACCTGGACAAGATTGGAAGATTTATCATGACTAAAGCCCTGGACAATGATCGGTTTGACAAGATCAAACATTGCAAATCTGCAAAAGAGATGTGGGACAAAGTCAGAGATATGAGCGAAGGGAACGACGCCATAAAAGAGCATCAGCTGAGTGTTGCTCTAGAAAAGCTGGATAACTTCAAGATGAAATCCTCTGAAACCATTGATCAGATGGATACAAGGTTTACAAGAATATTAAATGAAGTATTGAAGCTTGGAAAAACCTTCACAGACAAGGAGATAACCATCAGAGTACTGAAGGCCTTACCTCCTAAGTTCAACATGAAGGTGACAGCAATGGAAGAATCAAGGGATCTGGGGAAGATCTCTCTTACAGAGCTGTTTTCTGTACTCAAGGCTTATGAGTATAAACTGCCTAGGATGGGTATTGAAGAAACCTCAACTTCAGGACCCACAGCTGCACTTGTTGCTGCTGAAAACACCAGGAGACCAGCACATAGAAGTCAAGATGTGGACTCATCAGATGAAGCATCATTACTCAACAAGAAGGAGTACACCGCTGGAGATGTAGCACTATTGATGAACAACTTCAAGAAGTTCTATAAGAGAAAAATGAAAAACAAATACAATCATGCTACTTCTACTTCTAAACCTAACTCTTCTTCTCAAGAGAAAGATGATTATAAAGCAAAACTAATGTGTTATAACTGCAGGAAATTGGGACACTTCATCAGAGACTGTCCTTATCCAAAAGCAGAGAAATACACTGAAGAGGAGAAGAAAGTGAGAAAAGAAAGAAAGCATCAGAGAGGAAAAGCAATGATGGCTGAAGCAGAAAAGCTGACTGCTGTCTACTCATCTGATTCAGATTCAGACTCATCTGACGAATAATCTTCTGATGAAGAAAAACCTGCTCTCCTGTGCCTGATGGCAAAGGACTCCGATGACTCTGAGGATGAGGTAACTCCTCAAAATAATGAACTATTTGATTCTCTAGAGCAAATGATGTTAAATAATACTACTATTGCTGGAGAATTTGTTAAGCTTAAGGAAGAGATGAGCTTGCTAAAAGAGCAAAATAACTCACTGAAACTTAAAGCTGAAAAGCCAAAAGAATCAGTCGAGTATAAACAGCTTGAGCAAGAGCATGAATCTCTGAAAGCTGAATGTGAGGTCTATAAAGGAAAAATCATGGAACTTGAGAAAATTATCGAGTCTCATGATAAGTCAACTGTTGCATTCATGCCTACATCTAGTAAACAGGAGACACCTTTAGAAAAGGATAAAATAGAATTGAATCATACTGAAAAATTCATTTCTGCTGACAATAGTAAGGTCATTCTGTATGTTCAAACCTCTAAACCTACCTCATCTGAGAAAGTGGTAAAGGAGAAGAAATCTCCTAAGGCTAAAAAGAGCAAAGAGCCTAGTGTAGGAAAACAGACTAGTAAACCCAAACAGAAGAGTCCTAGGAAGTCTTCTGATAAGGTTAAAACTAATCAGACTAGTGAAAAAACTAAGTCGTCTGTCAATGAGCAAGCTGTAAGTAAACCAAAGAAGCATAAGAACAAGAAAAATCAAAATGCTTGGTGTGGAAATGAGTCATATTATGTGCAACCTGCTGCATATCATCCTATGTATCATGCACCTCAATTTCCAGGTTACTATGCACCTTATCCTGCTCATCCAATGCATGCATATCCTGCTTATCATGCACCTTACCCTGCTTATGAACACTATTCTTATCATACTGATCATCAACATGACTTATCTGCTAATTATGATAAAAATGAAACTGTTCATGCTCCTGTGAAAACTCAGAAACCTAAGAAGCCTAAGAGTTCAACATCTTGGGTTGTCAAAGGTGGAACTAATCCTTCAGGACCCTCTCAATAAGGGTACCTAAAACAATTTTATTTTTGTTTTGTAGGTTAGGATTAGGAGTAGGAGTAAAGTAGAGAAGATATGGTACTTGGACAATGGATGTTCAAGACACATGTGTGGAAACATACATGAGCTGACTGATGCAATTGCTGTGGATGGTCCAAAGGTTACTTTTGGGGACAGCAAAGAAGGCAAGATTAAAGCTAAAGGAAGGTTAATCAGAGGGAACATAGAGATATCTGACGTCTCATATGTCAAAGGCCTCAAATATAATCTGCTGAGCATAAGTCAATTTTGTGACAAGGGATATTCAGTCATCTTCTCAACAGATAAGTGCTTTGTTGAACAGATTGGTACAAAGAAGGTAATTTTATCTGGAAGACGACAAGGAAATGTCTACATAGTCGACTGGGATTCTGCTGACAAGAATTCGAGTGTTTGTTTGGTGGCCTCTACACCAAGTGAAGTTAGTTGGCTATGGCACAAAAGAATGAATCATGTGAATTTCAAGACCATCAACAGACTTATCAAAAATAATCTGGTAGAAGGAATTCCAAAAATAGTCATGAGCAAAGACAAGCTCTGTGACGCCTGTCAGAAGGGAAAACAAATCAAGTCATCATTCAAAAGCAAGAAGCACCAATCTTCTGAAAGGATATTGGAGCTGCTACATATGGACTTATTTGGACCCATTGATCCAGTCAGCAATGGTGGAAAGAAATACTGCCTAGCTGTTGTGGATGATTATTCAAGATATACTTGGGTGATTTTCATGAAGAAGAAAAGTGAAACCAAGGAACATCTTACAAATCTGATGGAACTGATCCAGAATGAGAAGAGTATCAAAATATTGAAGATCAGATCAGATAGAGGGACAGAGTTTACAAACTCTACTGTTGAAGAGTATTGTAATATCAAAGGAATACATCATGAGTACTCTGCTGCCAGAACCCCTCAACAGAATGGTGTTGCTGAAAGGAGAAACAGAACACTAAAGGAAGCTGTCAGAACCATGATAGCTGAAGCTAAACTGCCTCAAAGATTTTGGGCAGAAGCAACAAATACAGCATGCTTTACCCAGAACAGATGTATGATCAACAAAAATCAGAACAAGACTCCATATGAAGTTTGGAACAACAGGAAACCAAACATTCATTACTTTAAGATTTTTGGTTGTAAATGTTTTGTATTGAATAATGGGAAAAATCACCTTACTGCATTTGCAGAAAAGGCTGATGAAGCTGTCTTTGTAGGATACTCATCTGTTAGTAAAGCCTATAGAGTTTTTAATAAAAGAACATTACTAATAGAAGAATCTATTCATGTAGTATTTGATGAGCCGAGTCAATCTTCTGAAAAGAATCAAAGTATTAACCAAGATCTGCCTACTGATTTACAGAAGTTAGACATTGGAAGAAATGAAGAATATGTTCCCATCATACTACCTAATCTCAATTCAGCTGATAACTCAAGTGCTGTTCAAAATCACAGTGCTGATTATCTAACAGACGAGTTGCAAACAGCTGACAGACCAGAGACTGTTCAACAGACTGCAAATGTTCAACAGACTACTACTGCAACTCCAACAGTAGTGTTGCAAGATCAAAACAGAGGACAACATTCAGACCTGCAACCTGATCTCAGATGGCTCAGAAACCATCCACCAGAGTTGGTGATTGGTGGTCCATTAGATAGAGTGAAAACAAGAAGAGCTGCTACACAAGATGCTATGTTTGTCACTTTTCTATCTCAAATAGAGCCTAAGAAAATTGAAGAAGCTCTAAATGATTCCTTCTGGATAGAAGCCATGCAAGAAGAGTTGAATCAATTTGAAAGGAATGAAGTCTGGTACTTAGTTCCTAGACCAAGTCATCAAAGGGTAATTGGCACTAAGTGGGTTTTCAGAAATAAGATGAATGAAAATGGTATTGTTACCAGAAACAAAGCAAGACTAGTGGCCAAGGGTTATTGTCAAGAAGAAGGAATTGACTTTGATGAAACTTTTGCACCAGTAGCAAGACTTGAAGCAATCAGATTGTTTCTTGCCTATGCTGCTTACAAGAACTTCACTGTCTATCAGATGGATGTGAAGTCTGCTTTTCTCAATGGAGAACTGCAAGAAGAGGTATATGTTGAACAACCTCCTGGATTTGAAGTCTATCAAGAAGAGGACAAAGTATATCGTCTAAAGAAAGCCCTCTATGGACTGAAACAGGCTCCAAGAGCATGGTATGATACCCTATCTGATTTTCTTTTAATTAAAGGATTTCATAAAGGTAAGGTAGATAAAACCTTGTTCACAATTGAATGGGAGAATCATATATTAATTGTGCAAATATATGTGGACGATATTATTTTTGGTTCAACTAACCAACAGATGTGTGATAAGTTCTCCAAGCTGATGCATAATAAGTTTGAAATGAGCATGATGGGTGAACTTAATTATTTTCTTGGTTTACAAGTCAAACAGCTGCCTGATGGAATCTTTATAAATCAAGCAAAATACACAAGAGATCTGTTCAAGAAGTTTGGTATGGAAACTAGCTCTACTGCTACTATTCCTATGTCTACAAGTCTTCGTTTGGATAAAGATGAAGATGGCAAATCAGTGGACATAACCAAATATAGAGGCATTATAGGGTCACTGTATCTAACAGCAAGCAGACCTGACATAATGTACTCAGTTGGAGTCTGTGCAAGATTTCAATCAAACCCCAAAGAATCTCATCTCTTAGCTGCCAAGAGGATACTGAAATATGTTAAAGACACTCAAGAATTGGGATTGTGGTATCCTAGAGAATCTGGATTTGAGCTTATTGGTTATTCAGATTCAGACCTTGCTGGCTGCAAGATTGACAGAAAAAGCACAACAGGTGCTTGTCAGTTCTTAGGTAGTCGTCTGATCTCATGGATGAGTAAGAAACAAACTTCAGTTTCTATATCTACTGCTGAAGCTGAATATATAGCTGCTGGAGCTTGCTGTGCACAGATACTTTGGTTGAAGCATCAACTAGAAGACTACAATATCAAAATCAGTGGAATTCCAATCTACTGTGACAATACAAGTGCAATATCACTTACTCAGAATACTACAAGTCATTCAAGGACTAAACATATAGAGATCAAGCATCACTTCATTAGAGATCATGTGGAAAAAGGCAATGTTATGATAGAGTATGTTCATACTGACAATCAGATTGCTGATATCTTCACTAAACCTCTAAGTGAAGCAAGGTTCTCAACTCTAAGAGCTGAGTTAGGACTACTTAATTTGGATGCATAAGCTGAGGGGGAACTCATCAGAAGACTGAAGTTCAACAGCTTAGTTATCCGTTATTCTATTCAAGAATTAACTTTCAACAGACTAGTTAGCTTATGGATTCTTAAAGACAGGGGGAACGTGTAAGACTAGCGGTACTTCTGTTCTAAAGATGAAATCTGTTAATGTCAGTTAGTGGAAGTTATATTATCTGAAGATCTGTTCTTAATTCTTGAAGACTGAAGATTATTTTATCTTGCTGGATTGACAAACAGCAGAGGAAGATTACTAGCTATTGGCATTCTCTAGTAATATCAGATAACAGATCACTCGTCTGTCAGATAAGTTAAACTCTACTCATCTGATATCTTATATAAGCATGGTCATAAATCGTATTTTAAGAAACGCGCTTTTATAAGTAACAGATTAGTGTCGATAGAGTTTCCCGCCCATCTGACATTAAAATAATAAAATTGAAATCCGCAACTCCCATCCACACGATTAATAAACTGACAGATTAGATCAACGTTTCAGATTAATCATGATAACCCAAATGATAGAAACGTATAAAGTCCGATCTAAAACAGTACAGTCGTCTTACGCACTCAAATACTCACAAACTCTCTAACTCTCAAACTCTCCTGCTTCGAAAGTATACTGTTTTTGCAGATTCCTACTCACTAATCTCAGAGATGGATAAGATTATTGATGGAAGATACCTAAACTACAGCAAATTTCACTTTTCGGGTACTGATCTGATGCGCTCTCTTCTGAAGAAAATCCAAGAAGCATCACTTGTTCCAGTCCTGGAAGCTCATGAAGAAAGGGTCTACTTAGAAGACGTTATCACTTCTACGACCAGGGAATTCAACGATGATGAAACTGTGATGACTGCTGTCATCGGTGGTAAGAAAATTGCTGTCTCTGCTGCTGTTCTTAGTGAAATTTACAAGTTAGCAGATAAGGGAGGAGATGTGACCAGCTTAGGGTCAGAAAAGGAGGATGAATTTTGGGCAATTTGTGCGAAGAAGGGAGAAAAGATGACTGGAACCCTAATGAAAACTCAGTTAAAGGATGAGTATCAAAGGTTCGCAGACATCATTGCGAAGGTACTGGAATGCTACACAAGCTCACTAGATGGGTTACCCAGAAGAAGGTACTACACCATGGTTGCATATACTATGGTCTGAAAGTTAACTGGGCTGCTCACGTCTATGAGCTGCTGAGTAATAAAAGGCTCTCTCATGCCCTCACTTCTCAGTAATC